>OX421967.1:24605615-25205615 GCA_949128115.1 Anaspis maculata
GCGAAATCAATCCCTGTGGGTTTATTCTTGACCGATTCTTACCATTTTGGTCTCTTTCGAAAGCTACAAGGATGTACTTTGGTTTGAGCTCATTGGCATTTCCGAAATCCAATTTTTTTTTTTGAAAATTTTGACATTTGAAAAAACTATTTTTGTGCTCTATGAAATTACGCAACCGCAACGCAGAGCGCAAACGTTTCTAATTGGCTCGCAAGGTATTCGCAAAGCCATCGCAACGACGCGAGAAGCTTGTGAGCCAATCAGAAACCTGCGTTGCGGCTGCGGTTGCGTTGCGTAATTTCATAGAGTGGCCTTAAGCAGTAAATTGTTCTTATTGGCTGAAAAACAGTTGAATAACATTCTCCATTAGAGCACTATTTTCGATGTAATTATAACATTTGTAACGCAAAGTTGATAAAAATCAATTTACGAAGCTTATTACCACGTAATTAATTATTATTGGTGCAGTTATACTGTGTGATAAAACGAAAAATAATTTATTTTACAGGATGTTCAGAAAAGTGACACGTGTTCTACCGTGGTAGGTTCGTTTCATCTCACGAGTTACATGTATTTTATTATACCTATTGATTTATATCAATTTTTATTGAATTAGATACAAGTACCTAGATAGAAAAAGTAGAACTACTAGTGAAAGCTTGAAGCTGCAGTTTTTCGAGTTTCACTCAAATGCTTTTTGTCATAGGGTTTTGCTAGGTTAGAGCAGCTGTGTATATAGTACGTTCAACTTAAGTGTGATTCTGGTCAATTTTCTAATTCAGCATTGTAGGCTTGCCGCCTTTTTACCTGGTATGAAATTGTCTTGTTCAGTGGTAAAGTAATGTTGCTTATCAAACTGGCATCAAAATATTGAAATTTTGGAGAATTGACCATGTTAAAATGTCACTAGGGGGCCGTTGCTTAGACACCAAAAGCGCACTAGCCTCCTTCGAGATCAATTATCTTAGACGGCGGGCAAGCAGGGACGTCAAAAACTCAGGCAGTGCGAGCACTGCGAGCTCCAAAACAAGAACAAATGGCAAATTGAGGATGCTGTCATCAATTTCGTTCCAATACACAACTTTGAGCGATGTGTTTTTTGAAATTTGGATTATTAAACTTTTCAGACGTAAATCCTGCTGCCCATGACAGATCGCTAGAAAAAATTCTTGTATTGCTTTGTTTGAACAGGCAAAAGAGTTGATGCTTCCATTAGGAGCTTATTGTTTTGGAGCGGAGTGATTCGAATCCTTCAATTCAATGCATCTAAAAAATAGAACTTACTCCAAGAGGTCCAAAATATATTTTTTAACTGTCATATGTCACAGGCTGCTTTGATTTTTTTGTTCATTCGCGAAAATTAAAAACAGGTCATGAAATTGCACCATTTTCCAATAAATTCCTGAAAAGCGTCAGACATCACGTCACAGTCAATTTTCTGTCCATGTGTAGCAGGAATGCGCGAAAACTTTGTTTCAAAAGTGGCCGGGGCAATTCCTACTTGAATCTGTAGATTATAATATTGTTACGAGCGGCGATCTCGTACATATTGGTAAACACTCGATGTTTCTGGATCTTTCCATCATTAGATCGCAGTGTAGAAGTCTGGAGCGATCTGGTGCATTCCAGAGCATTCGTGTATGTGAAACTGAAGGTGGACTTCAATGCTCGATCAAGAAAGATCTGTCCATTTTGGCGGAGGCGCCGCTTGTAACCCGGCAGAATTATACGGGTAAAGTGTACGATTATTCAGGAATGATCTAGAAACCGCATATGCCAGACCACCATGGAATTTGCTGGAAGCAGACAGAGGGTTCGGGAACACCATTCGGAGGCCTTATATAAGGCGTCAGCCGGCAGCTCGCGGTAGTATTGAATTGGAATACGAGCGGATAGCGAGCGATAACAAGCGAAGTACCTGCGATATAATTCCAAGTGGATATTTGTTGGCGTTATTTATCGTAGTAGTACGCAGAAATAAACAGTGTGTGTTTAAAACGATTGTCTCAATTATATTCGAACCCGTACGCGAGATATCGTAACAATATTATCTACAGCAGCACGTAGTAAATGTAATGCCGAAGACGCCCGGCGCAGAGACTGTATTTTTGTTGTCACTTCCACTTTATAGCTACTTGAAGTCTTGAAGATTCACCGGTGTTTTGGGGAAAATATTTGAAACATTTTTCTTGACTTTTTGAAGAATTTTTTCAATGAAGAACAGTGCGGACATGATGACAAATCTTGTGAAGCTTTGGAGTAGAGTCAAAAAACTTTTCAGAAGTGTGACGATATTTGACCTCGCTTGTAGGAGTTCCAACCAACTTCAATTTTCAAGGGGGCATCTATAGGCTTACCTAGTTGAAATTCGATCTGGTCGCATTTTCACATTATAAAAAGAGGAACGTGAAAACTGCCCATGACAAATTTAGAGCCTTTTTCAAAACCCTATGGTCAAAACAATGAACAGTTCATGTCACTAACGCCCGGACTAAATGAACAAAACATATATTCATTGAATCTTTTGAGAACACACGTGCTTTGCTTCACTAGTAGCGACGGGTGGCATCCACAATGGATACTCTTTATTACGTGTAATAAGCGACCGGAAGAGCATGTTCCAATTTTGCGGCACCCTGTATATGACTTTTTTCTAATGCTACGCCTATACATGAAAATTGAAATAGTCATCGTGCGAGTGCTCTTTGAGAGTTATTTTAAGTGAAGAAAGTATCCCTCGAAATATCCAAACTTGAAGTTCAACAATATGTGCAACATCTACATAATATAACTAAAGTTAGTAGGTATAAGTGTCAGCAAACAACAACTCTTCAAGCGTGGGCCTTCAATCAGGATCAGGAAAAGGTCAGACTTTTAGCACACCCCGTCCCCAATAGCTATAGTTTTGCAAACAGAAAAGCCTAGCATATCTTTGCAGTTTGCCTCCATCAACCCTAAACTGAAACTTGGGAATCCCATGCCTATGGAGTGGAAGTTTCCATGGAAAAGCAACTTTCTGCTACTTCCACTCCCAGTAGTCGATAAAAACCCCGCAAGGTGGCACTACTGCTTGCATTACCTACGTTTTACATTTTCTCCCGATTTATTTGCCCGTTTCTAATATAGCGCGGCCGTAGCACTGCCATCCTCCCGCATACAAATTCAGCTAATTACGGTTTTTCTGCTTTTTTGCTTGCAGTTTTCATTTCAAGACAATGGCTCGGTCAAGTATTTCCAGAGCGGCATCCATACACCCAAGATGGGCGAAAAGGTGGCGCAGGTAAGTTTTTCCAATTTATCATTGTGTTTTTATATTCAAACTGGACCGTCCTAATGCTAGATCTAGTGCCTTTTGAATATTGTCAGGTTGGTAAAAAGAAAAAAACAGCGGATTGCGTTTGGTTGATATTTTACACAACTGTCATCTGCAACATGCGGCTGTCATAATTTTACCTATATCCCATACACTTTCTATTTTCAGTAGAATGACTTTTTGGAGCACAAATAAAGTGACAAGCTGGGGGGCTACGGCTACGGTTGATGGCACCTCCAAAGTTTCCGAGACAAAACTATCAGCAGCCATCAGCCATATTCTCCCAGCGATCCAGCTTGTCACTTTAGTTTTGCTCCAAAAAGTCATTCTACTGAAAACAAAAAGTGTATGGGATATAGGTAGGTAGTTTTGGAAGTTTTGCAACGAAAGTGAGGTGACCGCTTGTGGTAAATTAACCGCTAAATACCATAATCACTTTACAGCTAATTGTTCGCAATGAGCCAATGAGTGTGATTACTGCCTGCGTCAAGTTATCACATTTATTATACCTGAGATTTTGTGTGAAATGAACACGCCTCATGATGACATGGGCATTGTTGTTGTCAACAAACTGTCGATTTCATGTAAATTTAGCATTACTCTAATCTCCATGATATGTTTGCTTGTACAGGGTGTTTGCAAACTTGGGGTAGAAAATTGAACCGCAGTTAGGGAAATTCTTTAAAGGTAGGTATCAGAGAAATATAAAAAAATCTGTTGTGGGGCGACACAAAACTTTCCCGGCGGTATCCAGAGACCTCAGTGATTATTTTGGGCTGAGCGTCCCTTCGGGAAGATGACACTTGATTAGGACATTGATGAACAAGTTCTACATAGTCAGTTGAGCGTTAGGCGAGCATCCTGCATCCGTTGTTGGGCCGACAGAACAAGTGACAGGTTAGGTTAGTTTTCCAATGTGATGAAATAATTCAAAAGGTAGAACTGGGTAGCTAATTGTTGGATATCTCAAGAATGCATGCTAGTTTCTTATTGAAATTTTTGTTCCTACTTTAGACATGATGATGAAATTACACAAACTTGATTGAGAACTTTTACCTACTGCATCTGTGTGTTGAATTTCAACTCTATATTTTCAATTTAGAGCTTGGGCAGACAAGCTCAGACCCAATGTGCCACTTGAGGGCTTCCGATCAAAATCATCTACCCAAAGTCTAATCAGATCATTCCAGGCTGAACTTATGCTTTCGTACCTGATTTCGATTTGATCGGATCAATAATTCGGTAATTGTTGTGGCAGAACCGCCTAATTTGCACGATCGCATAAGCGGTTTTATATTTTCAGTAGGAAAATTTCCGGGAAATTGGAGAAACATCATTGAAGAATGTTCAAGAACCAGTTATTTTTTCTTTAGAAACAAATGGTAGAAATCTGTTCACGAAATAAAAAGTTGGAAAATTTCCAGTTTTTCCAGAGAGCAAAACTCGAAAACCGTGGGTCCGATTTAGAAAATTATTCCCTCAAAAATTGATTCAATCTTTCCTCCAACTTTCATTCGCAGCATGTCTGCATCTAAAATGAAGATTTCGTGGGGCTCACCCATACCGGCTCACCGCATGTTGAAGTTTACCCTGTAGTTTTTTCAAATTCACGGAATGTGCAAATTTCATATTGAAAAAATTACCGTCGGAAAACCGGAGCTGTGTCGATTTTAAAAATAGATCTACAAGACGCTTAGTTCAATCTACTTCCGATATCAGTCGAAATTTTCTAAAAAATGTCGATCCTCGAGCAGAAATGAATTTTTGAGTGGAGTGCTGCATCAAAAGCGAGTCATCCTGGTGGAAATCCGGGTGAGACGTTCTCTCGAGTGGCAACGGCTAGGAGAAATTTTGAAAATTCATAATGCCTGACGGAAAAATGGTGAAAAATTGCAACTGCAGACTTAATTTGACTCTTAGGTTTTGTTGCTTCCTGCCAAATTTGGTCCCAATTCATCGAATAGATTTTGACTAATTGAATGGTAAAGTTTTGAACTTTGGTATTTTTTATTTTTTGACAGATGACAGATAGGGCAATATTCTCAACTGTTCTGAATACAATTTTTCATGGGCTTTCAAACAGTATTTTGCAAGTCAAATTCTGTGAGATATAGCTTCTGTCATTTTTTGATAGTGACACTTCCGTTTGACAAATGACAGCCAAAAACTAATCAGCTCATTCAACAGCGAGACCCTGTCTGTATATCAAATTTCAAGTCGATCAGACTATCGGTTCGGCAGCTATCGTGTCAGAACGTTTTTCCTGCATCCTGCATCATTACATAACTTTCCCTTGGACGGGCCGGGAAAGTAATAAAAAATTAGGTTGATTAATTAATAATTAATCAAAAGGTGGTCCTTCGACGCCCTCTATTTTCGTTGTTTCGAAAGATTTCAGTAAACTATTTTCAACAGACCAAAAGCAATGTTTTGAGCGTTTGAATATGTTTTTGTAATTTTATTTACTATACAGGGTGAGTCATTTATATGGGCAAGCTCAATTGCCGTTAATGGTATCGAAATGAACCAAACGGCACTGCAAATGGGAGGTCAAAATGCAGTTTGTAAGATTATTTTGCTTTAAAAAAATTGCAAGACACTTGGTTTTCAGGATATCAAGTTGGGGCTTTGCTTATGTCTAAACAATAGCCCAGGGTATCTTTTGGCGGTAAGATGGTCTATTTCCGTTCTATCATCACCTTGCTGTGACACATTGATTTTGGTAAATTGTGAAGGGCCATAACCTCATTTTTTCAATAGCACCCCCTGTTTTTTATTCCTTAGTCGAATCAAGCGTCTTATTTCACATCTTTCTCATTTCTTATGTTTTTTCTCAAAAGTTGATCGTTTGGAGGATAATTCGGATTTTCTAAAAAATGAAAACAAATTTCATCGATATTGCATATTTTCCCTGGTATTGACTTCAGCTTCATACATCCGATCGTAAACAAAGCCCTAAAAACAAAATCGGGTTAGTCAAGGTGACCTCGCAGGCCATGGCACCGGATCAAGTAATCAGCTTGAGGCGTCAAACTAATTCTAAATCCAAGTTGCATCAACTAATTCTGACAACCAACGTCAATATGACTTTTATTGTACGTCACTTCCAAATTTTGACAAGAAATTATTTTGTAAAAAATAGAAAAACCTAAAATGTCGAAACAAGGAACTGAACAATATTATTTATTGAGGTAGTGCAACAAATCAATAGTGATGACATTTACTACCACATTTGCAATCATAAAAAGTGTTCAAAATGACAAAATTTTGTGTTAAAATTTGAAAATGACATAAAATAGAAGTCACTTTGACGTTGGTTGTGGGAGTTAGTTGATTTTCATTGCACGCTAAGTTGAATCAATGAAATTTGTGACCATTTTCTAGAAAATCTGAATTGTTTTTCAATCTATCAACTTTTGAGAAAATACATCAGGATACAAACAGGTCAAAAAGATGTGAAATGAGACGCTTGATACGAATAAGAAGTAAAAAACAGGGGGTGCTATTTGAAAAAATGAAGTGATGACTCTTCAAAATTTACCAAAATCAATGTGCCACAGCAAGGTGATTTCAAAACGGAAATGGGTGATCTTACCGCCAAAAGATATCCGAGGCTATAGTTTAGACATAAGCAAAGTCTCAACTTGATATCCTAAAAACCAACTGCCTTGCGATTTTTGAGTAAGTGGCTATTAATTAACACATTAATTTTGAGAAAAAAATTGATAACTTCTGAACGGTTGAAGTGAATTGCAAAAACTAAACGACTTTGTAATGCCCGAGAAAAAGCAAATTCAAATATGTGAAACAATACAGGGGGTGCCATTTAAGAAAAATCGGCTTAAAAACTGCTCTGCAAAAATGGGACACCTCTGTATAAAGCAAAATAATTTTACTAACTGCACTTTGACCTCCCGTTTGTAGTGCCGTTTGGTTCATTTCGATATCATTAATTGCGTAGGTGTAATTGAGCTCGCCCATATCCATGGGCGCCCGGAGGGGGGGGCAAGGGGGGGCATTTGCCCCCCCCTGGCTCCGGAGCAGCTGAATAAATTCTTCCTTACGAAAAAAATCTAACTATTGACCTGGCTATTTTGAAGTAAATTTTTATACATTTTGTACAAAATTACAAATTTTAATGAATTCCTTCAAAGTTGAGTTTAATTTTCAAATATATTTCCTTATTTTTCGCACAATAATTATTACCACCATTATTATTATTATTATTATTCAAAAAAAATTTCGCCTGCGGCGCTAATCTAAAGTACTTCGCAAATTAGGCCAGGTAGGTATGTGACGTTCTCTAACTAAAGCTATTTGCCCCCCCCCTGACAAAAATCCTGCGGGCGCCCATGCCCATATCAATGACTCACCCTCTCCTCTGTACAGGGCAAATAGTGAGTCCTGAAAATCCAGTTTTCTTCAAAAATGCAGGCTGAAAATTTCATATGGGAACTGTTTGTGTTATTTGTTGCTCTACATCAGTTTTATAACCTCTAGAACTTTACACGAGCATTTTCGGGGAAAAATAGATATTTAGAATTCATGACTGACCCTTAACTAGACCAGACCCGTACACTAAACAAAACACATTCAAAGGTTGGAAAAATTTGCTTTTTGGTCTGATGAAAAGAGTTTACTAGATTATTTCAAAATTACGAAAATGGAAAGGGCCGATGGACCACTTTTGACCCTCCATATTTCCATATTTCCAAAAATAAAAATCATAATTTTTTTCAACATTGTTCTGTCATTTTTGGAGCTTTTTTCTACCTGCTGTTCAATTTCCTATCCTGAGTTTGCGAACAGCCTGTATATGAAGAACATGATTTTGAGACTATACTAAGTGAAATTTCAAGCTACTGCTTCGCAAAAAAAAAATCCCAATCTAGAATTTTGTCCTTATAAATTGCGTTGCGCATAACAACAAACAAAACAGCCTCGGTGGCTGTGCCATTGACACAATTGCGGCAATAATCTGACGTTTATTGACGTTTATTGATTCTCGTTCGTTGTCGTTCATTTCGAATTCAAATTCAAATGACGTTTAATACGAGATTTATTATTTGTCAACTTGATTACTAACCCCACACCGCCAACCCGACCAAATCACCAAACGTCACAGTTCACAGTTATACCAACATCAATTGAAAACGCACATCTACCCGAGATATCAGTCACTTTGAAACCAAATGCACATACCTCATGAACAATTTAAACATTTCAAAACTGTAAATTAGTCGACTTAAATTATTACGGTTTTTAAAAAGCACACTGTTGTATTTATAACGTCTGTTGTGTCCACTGAAAACATTTGGAATAAAGATAGTGAATGCACGCGATGACTGTTATTGGATATAAGAACTTGGAACTATCAGAAGAGGGGGAGAACAACAGAGTAGGGGAGTCTCAACGCCGGCGATCGATAGTGCGCCGCAACACCCCAAAAAACGACGCTGGCTCTGTACAGTCCGCTGGTGGGTGCCGTCGCAGTAGTCCGTGAAATCCAGCGTCGATCAGACCACCACCGCCACCGCCACCGCACCCTCTAGATTCCATTCCCTAGAATTTCTCTGGTCGATCTCGAGGTAGAGATAACGAACGAACAGTACGGGAAATAGTAAGACACAAATGCAAAGCGCTTTCCAGGCTCCCAAAGCTTTACCCATTTAGGCATCGCATCAGCAGGATCTTTCACAGGATCATTCATTATTTTTTTTCTCAAGCGAAAAAGTTCTTAGAGACGAGAAAAATTTCTGTTTGGAACAAAAGCTTACGCAAGCACTGCTAATTTGGGCGCATCGCATCCACCATTTTTTCTTTTGTTCCGATTGTAAATAAAGGGTCGAGTATAGGCGTTGGTTCCCTCGCTGGCTCTCTCTGAGGGAAGCATGCTTGGGGGCGAGAAGCTGGAGCTTCCGGGGCTTCCGTCTTTTGTATAGCAGCGTACCCATAGCTCGCGGATCGTTTTCAATTATGTAATAATGCTCGCTTGAATTGGGGTAGTAAGCAAGCTTGTTTGAGTATGTCGAGAGTAAGTAGTGCTTCGGGATGTTTGTTTTGTTATGTTATATTTTTTGATGGGACTCAAGTAGCAATCGAGGCAAGTGAACAAATAAGTGTGTTTACCCACTGTTATGGAATTGAAAAATTGGAATTGTTATTGGAATTTCGTGGAGTTTCCGCTCTGTTTTCTCGCATCCATCATGAAATCAATTTTATTTTACGGGTTGTTATCATGGAGTTGTTATGTACAAAGGCAGTGAGTGTCATGTACAAAGGCAGTGAGTGTCATTTTGTCATTTTTTCTCCATCACCAGTAAGCAGGCAACCAGTAATACAATTCCGTAGTTTTTGTAGTATTTTTGGAGAAGCAAGATAGTATGAGGGCATATAGGTCGTACCGTGTGCAGCTTCGTGAAGATATATAGAGCTATATCTTAATCGATTCCTGGGTCATCAAGGACCAAGAAAAATTATGATGGAATATTATTGGCATCTGCTGCAGGCAAATATGGTGGAGGCACCAAAATGGACTTTATCTGGTAATAAGAAACTGGCTTGAGCTCGTTTGTTTTTCAACGGATTTCAACACTTGGAACGTCACTTTGTAGACAAAAGAATTCTCTTCTTATTTTTTGTCTGAAATTACAAACGTCATTTCGGGAATCTGTCAAAATTGTCTTTATAAGATATGCTAAGTTCCGGCGTTTTCTGAAGGTTATCCGATAATTTTAAAACTCAGCAGTATTATTATAGACCTTGGGGTGCCCTTCCCGAATTCCTACTTTTTCACTTCGTATCTTTGCCGTTTAGGCCGCCATATTGAAAATGTGACACCCAAAAAAGTGTTTTTAATCAATATCTTCAATTCAGCTTGCTCAAGATTAAAATGTGTATATGCGGAGGATAGCCCATTCAAGTCTCAACAATTTGACACATCAATCATTTGTGCGACTCTTGAGTTAAGGCTTCCAGAACTTCCGGAAGCGGACTTCAGGCATTTTATCAGCATGTCAGATTGATACCATTATCATGTAGTAAGCAAATTAACCATCAATAACTCTTAGCTGTTGATCATAGATAATAAAAAATTCAGAAAATCGATCATAGTGTTGTTAGTTGTGTAGTCACAGGGTGAACTGTATAGAAAAACTGATGATTGTAGAAAGAAATAAAGGTACCTAATATAGCATTTGGAGGGTACCAGATACATTTGAAACCCATTATTATAATGAAATTGTTGGTGATATCTCAAAATATCCACTTTTTCAGTTTTCAACTTCGTATCTCTGCCGTTTTCGGCATGATTTTGGGAAGATGGCGCCCAAAAAAACAAATTTTTGGAAAATTTTTGTTTGGTTCTCATAAAATTTCGAAATTCGTGTAAAGATGAAGGTCCATTAAATTCTTCAAAATTTGACCTATGTGTGACTTACGGTACCTAAGCTATACCTTTTCAAAGTCAATTTACCCTTAGAGTTCACCCTGTAGCTACATAGCAACCATTACCCCCTGATTGATTTTCTGGATATTATTGGTCAGTGGTTGACAACTGATCATTATTTATGGTTAATTTGACTGCCATGTGGAGCTGGGATCAACTCAACATGCTGATTGGATGCCAAAAGTTGATGCTTCAGGGAGTTCTAGAAGCCATAAACCCAAGAACCAGAAGTGGCACGTAGACGAGTAAGGCGTCAAATTGTAGAATTGAATTGCAATTGCAATTGCAAGCAATTGAATGAGCTTCTATCCGCATATAAAGACTGCCATCTTACATCAACTGAAATAAAGATATTGACAAAAAAAACAGTTTTTTAGGCGCGATCTTTTCAAGTTGGCGGTCAAAACGGCAAAGATAAGAAGTGGAAAAGTAGAAATTCGGAAAGGGCACCTCAAGGTAATACTGCCAAGTTTCAAGAGTCTTAGATAACTTTAAAACAATGCCGGAATTTAGCATATTTTATAAAAACAATTTTGACAGTTTCCGGAAATGACGTTTGTAAATTTAGATATGGAATATGAGAAGGGAATCATTTGTCTATAAAATAACATTCAAGTGTTGACATCTCTTGAAAAACAAACGAGGTAGAGCCAATTTCTTACTGACAGATGGAGCCCATATTGGCGCCTCCACCGTATTTGCTTGCAGCAGATGTCAATTTTCCACCATGACTTTTCACGATCCTAGACGGTCTAGGAATCTAGTGAGGTATAGCTTCATATATCTTCACGACGTTGCACACGGCCAAGCCGTTTTAGACCCTATGCCCCCGGACTAAAAATACAAACTCAATTGTTTTGTAATGTTTTTATCCAGTAAATAAAACTATCAAACATACGTAGGTACATGTTACTTTTTCAGTGTATTTTTCTTAAAATATAAATAAATATCAAATAATTTGGTTGACTTCAAGAAAATTGAATTTGTGTCTTGCTTTTTCACAAAAACGAAATAAAAAATGCCTTAGCGGCCTTAGCAGCCAAATTTGTCACTACCTGGACGGAAATTAAACTCCATGGGCATCTTCGTTTAGTGACTTCAGATGAGCTAAGGATGATAAGCCATCTCTCAAATTTGTCGCGAATTTCTCAGGCCGCTACTGTCTCGTCTCTACAAGAAGCGAATCAACTAAATATGAGATATGAAAAAATAAGAACGGAGGGCGTGAGACGAAGTTATACTCAGTCCTTTTTTCGTATCTGGTTGGAATTTTATTAAGTTACGTCAGACGTCATCTAATAATGCAATCAGGTCAAATAGACGTGATGAGACTAATGAGATTTTATATTGAATTTGATGACGACGACATACCTATACCTACCTCAAGAAATGGTCTTATAACGCTGATGGTGTTGGTAACCAAGGCAAAAGGCAGCAACCATTTTGATTGGCCCTTGCCTGTTCATGGAAACCGACTTTGTGATCTAATACACATGCCATTCGTAGCCCAATCAACTTGACCTGACTGTGCCAAACAACTATAGACGAGTACCAATACATAAATTGCTAGGCTTTGTTCCCTGGAGTCAGATAGGCAGACTCACGTAGTACCCTGTATTATTGAACAAAATACTGATAAGGAATTTGTGAAACTAGATCCTATAACACATAAAAGAATCTTGTTACGCATGAAACTCATAAAAAATACGATGTTTCGCCGGCGGGACCCACCCTCCCCTAATATCTGTATATCAGTCAATTCCCAAATTTATTTAACGTCAATAAGCTGGGCACGCAATTCCGCAACTTTGCTCCAGATTTAATCGACTTCTGGATCTCATTGCTCCGTCGTAGTCGACGTCTGAGATTCCGGGCCGGGTTAAGCATAAGCGAGCCCGATGGAGGCCGGAGTTCCAGAGAGGAAATGAAATATTCAGAGTGATTTACGTTTGAGGCATGCAATAAAAAAGCTGCGGAACCGTTCGTGGGTAAAAACTAAAAAAAGAAACAACGAGAAACTCGTTGCTTTGAATCTATATGCGAGAAAATTATGTTATTCGTGAAATCTAGCGGGCGTCTGTGTCAACACGTCAGCTGCATTGTCACTCGACGTACATTTCTGATTAAACTTGTTGCCCAGGTTTCGCAACAGGTCGGAAAAGGCGCGATGGAAAAATAATCACGGCTCTATTATTCCTACATGCTTGTCGTGGAAATAGAAAATCGCCGTGTGGAAATGACGACAAGTGACAATCACTGTTGCCAACTTTGGGATGACAGATGAAAAAATCTCTGCTCAAATACCTTCATGGAACAACCTTCGTGTGAAGACTCTACTACACTGTTAGCCCCCAAGGGGATGTTCCAGTGTAAAATTGAATATTTGGTTCACTTCTCGATTTCCAGTAATTAATCCCTGGCGAGGATGGGTCTGTCGATGGCTGAATTAATTTCTTCCCAGTTGATTGGATCCGACGGGCGGAGAGTTCAATATTAACACTGCACTTTCCCCCTTCGATTAGTTCTCCATTTCAGCGCGCCTCTGTTGATTATTTCATTGATTGTTGAAACCAGTACCTACTCGTATCTCCTACAGTCCTACTTGAGACCAATTCTCATATTTTTGTGGAATAAGTACCTACCCACATCCAATAACGTTGAAAACATATAATCACCTCACCGAATGTTTGTCTGTCGGTTTGTCTGAATAATTTCGAAATGCTCTTGAAGGGTAGTTCGAATAAGCTTGATTATTACATACAACGCTCTTGATTATTAGACCTACAAGGATGATATTCACTTATCCAAATCCCACTGTCAATAGCAACCGAATAAAATTGATGTCAACAACAAAATCTGACAGCTGTCACTTCGGACTTCTTTTTTGCAATAATCATCAAAATAAATCGGGCTGATAAGGGCCAATTCTGTATCAAACCCGTTTAAATTTGAAGGCCGTTAAAAGAAAATCAGCCAATCGTGAAGCCCATTTCTGATCGTTCCTAGGTGACCGACGCCTTTAAAAATTTTAAGGGGCCTTTAAATTTTACAGAATTGCCACTATTGTCCCTAAATAAATGCCCTCCTCCTACGGAGTCGGGCAATCATCGTTACAATCAGCACTCGCGATCGCCTGGCCAAAATTATCGTGAAAATCTAAGCACTTGTGATATGACTGTTGATTATTACATACAGCGCCCTTGATCATTAGACCTACAAGGATAATATTCACTTATGAAAACCCACTGTCAATGACAACCGAATAAAATAGATGTAAACAATGAAATCTGAAAGCTGTCACTCCTCGGACTCTTTTTTGCAATAATCATCAAAATATCACTCGTGCTCGAGATTTGATAACATTGGCCAGGCGATTCCCTCGGGCTGGTTGCTATCGCTACAACCAGCACTCGCGATCGCTAGGCCAAAATTGTAATATTTGTAATTGAATGTAATTGAATATGTAATATTCAGCGAAATATAACGCGTGCTTTGTGTTCAATTCGAGTTAAATGTTTTAAATTCCTTAAACAAATATCAATCACTCGGGAAGTAGACCCAATATTATCTTGGACAAAATCTCTGGACTAGATAATATTGGCTCCACTTTTCCCTTGTGAATGACAGTTGTTTTTGGGTTGAAACGATTCAACTGAAAAAACACTGAGTACTTGTTATAACACTTTCGATTATAAAGTAAAAATGTTTTTCTTTCAAGTTTCGCCATAGCAATAAGTAACGGAGACTTTGTGGACGCTTTTTTTGTCGTTTGTCGTTATTTGTTATTCTTTTCCCTGTAGCTAAGTAAATCCTCGGGTAAATCCTTTCTATCTTCCAAACGGTTCAACATATTAGGCTCGTTTTTTCGCTAATCGCATTTGACGGCAACTATGACCAAAACACAAAATCGTCTACTTCGTCTACTTGGGAGAGCTCTAAAAAAGTCCAGCAGTTCCGCTATGAATATGGTAAACTGTCGAACAGCGCCCCCGTTAATTGTACGGGCTTGTGGCTTAATCTCTAGTCGGAGTCGCCAGGTTTGTGGCTTATCTCAGAGTCTCCTACTTTAAAGCGTTCATTCGTTACATGTTTTGAACTAAGTATGTAAATGATGTTTTCTACACCAATCAGAACTATACTAAAATCCTAACGTGACTAAAAAGCAAATTGACGAAAAAATCAGTAGAAAAGAAAGTGGTGAGCTAATGTTTCAAATTCTGCGTTTCATGCGGAACATGTAGTTACTCCTCATTAAGAGCCGATAAATGATTGATGCGAAGTGAAAAGATCAAGTTAGTATAAAGCATCGGCCACTGAGCATGGCCTGGAGGATACAACATATTATTTGTTTTGTGTGTTTGTCCTTTTTCGGTTTGATAATCACGGCGAATTTTGAGGAATGAAGGGTTAATTTGAAACGTCGTATGTCAATAAACAAGTTTTTTAATCCTCGTCCTTTAATCTTCAAAATTCGCCGGAATTATCACAACATAAATTTACTGTAACAAGGTTTATTGCCAGTCTCTCCATCAAATACATCTAATCGCTTCATCAAATACATGTTCAGGTAATTGAACCAACATTGTGAATTGAGCTTTTGCTTTGATCTGACTTTGATATCGTCATGTGAGGCAAATGTGAGATTTTGGAAATTATCCGGCAGTGTATACAAAGTGTTTGCAAACTTGGGGTAGAAAACTGAATCGCAGTTAGGGAAATTCTCCAAAAGTTCGTTCCAGAAGTTCCAGAAAAATGTTGAAAAAATGTATGACTATTATTTTTGGAAATATGGAAGGTCAAAAGCTCTTCGATCCCTCCTATATTCGTTATTTTGGAAGATTCAAGTTAACTCTTTTCATCAGACCAAAAAGCAAATTTTTCTAATCTTTGAAGTGTTTTGTAGTTTTATTTAGTATACAGGGTAAGTCATGAATTCTAAAAATTTATTTTCCCTCAAAAATGACCGTGAAAGGTTCTAAAGGTTATAAAACTGATGTAGAGCAACAAACAACACAAATAGTTGTTCTTATATCAAATTTTCCGCATGCGTTTTTAAGAAAACTGGATTTTCAGGATTCACGCCTCACCTTGTATTGTGAATGAAATTACAAGACACATTCACAGGTCCAAGAACATAGCTTTTGAGTCTGTTTAAAGAGTTTACTGAAACCTTGAGAATAACGAAAATATAGTAGGTCGAAGGACCACTTTTTGACCCTCCACATTTTAAAAAATGAGAACCTCAGATTTTCTTCAACATTTTTGTGATACTTTTGAAGCATTTCCCTAACTGCGGTTCAATTTTCTACCCCAAGTTTGCAAACAACCTGTATAGTTCACTGTTTCTAAGGGCGTCTATAAAGACCATGGGATGAAATAGTGATGTGAGTCGGATTTATATCCGCAGGATATATATCCAAAATAGCATAAATAGCCGCTAGATATAAACGTTTGTGGCCGGCTATAAATCCGATTTTTCCCGCGCAATTAATAATTTAAAAAAAAGTGACAAGTGAGTCTTATATCCCGTTTATTTTGATATGAAAATGATAGCCTAAAACCACATTTTCATTTTGATTATGTTGATTTGACATCAATTTCCTCTGGGGTAACGGATTTTTCTTTTAATTTCACTTTATTTGATGTCTTGATTCGATAGGTGCTTAACTAAAATTTGATATCACATTTGTGCAATATCGGACACAATAAATGCTTTTTTTTACATATTTTTCAATTGTTTTCAACATCTTTGTATTTGGTGTCAAAATGACCGGAAAAATACAACAAATACAAAAAATCACTTTGAAAAAAAATTCCAAAAATTGCCAAAATAGCCTGCTATATAGCAGCTATAAACTCCGGATATATATCCTCAAATATAAATAGCGGCTATTTTACATCACTAGGATGAAATGTTGCCTATGAGTCCCACGACTCTGTAATTAATCTCTCATAATCTGTATTTCACTGTATACAAAGTGTTAATTTCCCCAGCAGCCTCATTCACCAGCATTTCGTTTATGATGAAATAAGATGCAAAATCTATGTTATTGGGACAATCAATGTTGCGAATTTCTATGCTGAATAATCATCTGAAAGACTTTCAGCTTAACTGTTTACTAGACATTAGGTGCTTTTCTTTTACCACAAAACTCACTGATCTGATCCGATCTAAGTTATAGAGAGAAAGAACGAGAAATCACATGCGCGAAAAGTGAGATACCACTAATAACTCAGGTCAGAATAATTAGTTCAGGTTGTAAAAGGAGAGCACCTATTCACTACGAGCTGTCAGATGCATCATATGACTTCTCTTTTGACCCGTGCTCTTGACAAGCTTGAGAAGTCAATAATTATTGTTAAACAATTGCTTTGAGTGAACAATATAGACAGGCGCTATCTTAAACTTTTGATATCGCCAGGTTATTGCGAGCATGACCTTTTTTTGTTTCTTTTTTTTTTTTTTTTTCACTTTTTTTTTGAAATTATGAGACAAACTGCAAGGTTAGCAAAAGAAATCGTGCCACAAGGATTGGAAGATCAAAATAAGAAATAAATTGAGGACTTGCCGACTTGATCATTATCGGTTATAGTGGTACGACTGCTGAAAGTCACTGCGCGCAACACGACGCGCCAAATTCGAAAGAGCAAAATCAGCTGTTGGGTATGGCGGTATGCGGCATGCGTTGTCCGATAGGCGATAACCCGATGCGTGCGTGATAATTTCATTTTTCCGGACGCTCTCAACTTTTCCGGCCGGACTTCCCCGGACGCCTCAAAAACCCAAACATGTCCGGGTAAATCCGGACGTATGGTAACCCTAGCTTCATCGAAACATCCTTTCAAACAAATGTTAAAGTATTGGAAGGGCTTTATTCTCGTATCGGTGTGCCCTTCTGAAATATTCTCTAGAATAAATCAGCCGTTTTCACCCCACTCTGTGGGTCGTAGCTAGCGCAGATAACATGCCAAAGGCAACGTCAGTGTCAGAAATATCACTGGTTGGTTGTGCCTTTTTGTATTGTTCACTCAACGTTGTTAGGTTACTTGTGAAGTTTATAATGACCCCTATCCCTATATGTATTATATCTCGTATACAGGGTGTCCGTTTTTCGAGGCTAAGCATGGGTATCTCGCTTATCTTAAGAGATACAAAGTCGGTTAAATTAGGAAAAAGTTGCGCATTTTCATGGCGATCAATGATCCAAACAGAAATTTGACGTATCGATTTTCGTTTTTGAGATATCGTGAAAAAACAGGATTTTGATTTTTGTTTTTATTTTTTATTCAAAAAACGGTTGAAGGTGGCCTTTTCTAATCTAGACATTGTCAGGGCACTTTTTCAAAGGGAAAATCTGCCAAAATCTTCATTTTAGCTTTCAAAGCAACCGAGATACGACATTCAACTTTTTTCTCTAATGGGCGCCATATTGGATTTTGATATTTTTGAATACGGTATTCTTATCTAGATAGAGCGATGTGCCACATGTCATTGTTGAATAAATGTTTGACATTTACGTTTTTTTTTATTGTCGATGCTGATTTTGTTTCCTAAGCACTCTTTGAAAAATTTAAAATTTTTTTTTCTCTAAAGCATGAATTCAACAGTGGCATGTGACACATCGTTGTAACCAGAAAATAAAATTGTATTAAAAAATGTCAAAATCCAATATGGCGCCCATAAGAGAAAAAAAAGTTGAATGTCATATCTCGGTTGTTTTGAAAGCTAGAATGAAGATTTTGGCAACATTGAATTCCTCTTGAAAAAGTGCCTCCACAATGTCTTAATTAGAAAAGGCTACCTTCAACCGTTTTTCAAATAAAAAATAAAAACAAAAATTACAAATTTCTGTTTTTTCTCGATATCTCGAAAACTAAAACTGACAAGTCAAATATCTTCTTGGATCATTAATCGTTATGAAAATTCGCAACTTTTTTCTAATTTAACCGACTCTGTATCTCTAAAGATAAGCGAGATACCCATGCTTAGCCTCGAAAAACGGACACCCTGTATCATGCAACATCATTTCATGGTGCTAGCCTAGTGTCTTGTTAGTTTCGATCTGAAATGGCGCCTGATAAAAGAAAATGAAAGTTTTTCTGTCGTCTTCCAAGAAAAATGCGACAAAGAGCTAGTTACCTACCTATATACATCTCTCCAATTTAGTTATGCCATATTATACCATCTGCATCAAAATTTGCCTTGATATCTAGAATATGTATGCAACGTCAAACGAACGGCAATGTTTCCATTTTATCGCACTGCACATCGTCACCTACTGCGTTTAGTTTCGAACGGTTTCGGTCAATTATTCACTAATAGGTATGTTTCAAGAAACATAATTTTATAGGTGTTCGGAGTTTGGATGTGGAAACTTTGCCAAATGATAGAGAATCAAAAAAGGAGTAAACTGCCCCCAGTAAGCATATTTTGAAAATACAAAATAACGGAGATACACCCCTCAAAGTTGGACTTGAAAAATCATTTCTCTTTCATAACTCTGAAACCGCGCAAGCGATTTCACTCAAAAAGGGACACTTCTGAAATAATCTTTCATTTTTGGAAGCTGAACTCGCTTGGAAAAAACAGTGGCTCTGAAATTTGGGGGTCGGCCACTTTTTGTGTTTCAAGCTCTACGCCACTGGCGGTTCTCCAAAATAGGTGGAATTTTTCAATTCTGCGTTTATTTGTCTAAAAAAAAGTTTCTGTTGGAAATTTTTTATATGATGCTTTGTTTTCGAGATCCAAGGTCTGTGATCACGTTGCCCTTGGAATCTTCTACTGCTCACTATAATCGCGTCTGTTCCTGCAACTTTCAGCCTGGCCCATGGCTGTCGCGATCACAGATATTATTTTCAAACACCCGTTACTTGAAGATGGAAGTTTAAAACCATCTGAAATACAGATGTGACAAAATATATTTTATAATTTTTCAATTTTCTCAGGTCGAGAGAATATGAATTTTAGCAAAAATTTCATTCATCTGTCAAATCTGACATTTTAACAATGAAATACAACTTTTGATTGTTGTTTTGAACCAATCAGATCAGCATCAGGCGATAACCTTGCACTAGTGCAATGGGGTACTTGCCAATGAAACAGATTTGACTGGAAACACTTTCAATCATCAACAAGAGTAATAAATAGTATTATCTGAAAATTTCCGGAAAATATATCCATTGATTAAAAAGATTTTTTTTTCGATTTTTTTTTTCAAAAGGTTGGTAAAAGTCGGGAATCTTTAGTGAAATTTTTCTGTCTGTATTTTTCAAATATTGTTGAGCCACTCTAACTGTTTTTTGAAATTTCAACCCAACAGTGCTGTTTGTTTAGTTTTTAGTATATTTGTGACGTCACAAATATATTTTTAAAACAGACACTACGGCCGCAATTTTGGGAATTTAGGAAAAAGAAAAAATACGGGTACAATATTTTTGCCCATACTTTCGATTAAGCCAATAAAAAATTTTTGGGCAAGTAGCCCATTATCACGATTTAGCCCCTTGCTTTGCCCCCCCCCCCCCCTCCCAAAATGAATCTCCCAGATACGTCATTGTAATATGCAATCAGTGCATTGTGGAAACAACATCCATATAATGAAATAATGACCTCGTTCACAACAAAGGATTGCCATTCAAGTATTTCTTGCTCTACACGTTTTTAGTGGCCATAATGGCTTTTGCAACATTTCGAAGGGTGAAATGCGATATGTACTATATACCTTGTGTCTTTCGAGGTAATTTACCAAATTGCATCATCATCATCACTTGAGAGGTTGGTTCTTGAGAGCTGTTCGAATACGATTTGCTTAGTTTTTTTATTGCAAAATGTAGAATATCGAGGCTCTCGCCCCATTCTTAATACCCCGCTGAGGAAAATTTAGGACCGGAATTGTATCCACCTGTCGTGAGAATAGTTAAGGGCATGCAAAGTGCTCTTTTGTATGAAGTGGCTAAAAGCTGTATAGATTTTTTCAAAAGCCAGAGAAAAAACGGAGAAGCTTATGCAGTAGACGAGAACTAAATTGCGGTCAAAAAAAGTAACCATAGTCCAAAACTAACTAGACTGGAAGCAATAGGTCGCGGGAACATAATCGTCACCTTGGCACCCTCTATCGCAACGTTGCAAGAATGCCTGACATGGCAGCAGCACATTGCGCATTTCCGCGCTTCTCAGCCGCTTTCGTTTTGCGCCTGGAGCTGCTTCGGGTAGATCACTCGATAGAGAAAGTAGATACATACGCCAATCACGGCCCAGCTGGATCTACTTTCTTTGTCTAATGATCCACCCAGAGCAGCTCCTGCCGGCACAAGAAAGCGCCTCTTGCCAGTTTCTTGCCCGCGCTTGCGCCTGACGGGGTGCCAAAGTACCGCTGTAGAGATTCGCTAGTTTTTGATATTACTCAGTTAAATCTTGAGTTAAGCACATTAATTTCAATGATAAAGCGACAATTGCTCAATAAATTATCTATATATTTATTACAACTTTACAACTGAAGTGAACTGTATCAACAAGTAGGTACTAGCGAAAAAAACATCATACCATATACCCATCTTTAGCACGCCATTTTTGTTGCCGCGACCTATACACAGGTTCTGCGAGACTCTTTGTCGTGATAGGAGTCTCAAAACCCTACTTTGTATGCCAAATGGCACCTCTTTGTTATAAAATGCAAGGTTTCAGACAGATTTTCGTCTAGCTCTGGACTAGAGTTTCTTTTTTTTTTGACCAAAAAAATGATGCTCTCACTTACAGCATGAACTTCTACTTCATTTCTCTGTTATTTTCACAATTATGGGATGCAATTTCGACCCGAATCTCCCTCCACGAGGCATTGAGTGTAAGGACAAGAACCTCGGATATTTTACATTTTCCGCTGAAAAAACGAACAAATTGTCGAACCATCTCTTGAAAACAAACCAACCGCAAGGGATGATGATGCATGCAGTTTGGTGAATTACCTCAAAAAACATCAAGATGCATGGTACCTACATAACGTATTTCACTTTTCAAATTGTTGCAAGAGCCATCATGGAAACTAAAACCGTGTAGAGCCAAGCAATACTTCAAGGACGACTCTCTCTTGTGGAAGACGCCATGATTTTACTCGTATGATATGAATGTTGTTTTCATAATGCAGTAATTGTAAATCACCGCTTTGATGATTATCAATCACCGGTTCAAATATCCCACAGAGGGCAGATTCAAGATGGCGCTCAAGAGAGAAGATAATTGACTATCGTATGTCTGCAACTGCAAGTGGTTGCCTTAGGAACTGGCTACCTTTCTCATATTATTTTTGAGATCACTCACTACAAAAAAACCAAGTATCCTCCAATATCTTGAAGAATCACTGATCGATTGGAAAAGGAATTTCTCGTCATTTTAGTTTTTCAAAGGTGATTCACAACGGTTAAGCATGAAATAATGAACATACAGGGTCTTTTTTTAGCAATGTCACTATTTTGGAAGCTTCTGGTGAACAAGGTACGCAACTTTTTGACAAGAGTATGGCAGCATCTTGTAGTTTACAGTTTCAAGTTTTATTTGACACTAAAACCATGGTTGGCAGTCATCAACTTCGTGTACACGGTGCCAAGAGCTTTAAAGTTGCAAATTTTTTGTTTCTTCATTTTGAAATTCAAAATTCTCGTCCATTTCTGTACCAATTCACTTTAAAACTTGTAACAAATTGAAACGTAGAATTTCAATTTTGATACGGTGAAAGTTGTCTTCGTGCAACTTCAGGGTGATGGCCGCCGTTTCCCAAAAAAGTCTTTAATCAGAAATGCAGTGCTCGGCGGGTGTCACAGAATCTCGAGACGTAACTTCAGTGCAGATATTTTTGATTCTCTTCTCACGATAACGAATGTCCCTTATTATGTCTGTGAATACCTGGTCTTTGAGAATGCCTACAAAGGAAAAACAAAGCGACTTTTTAACACTGTTTCCTTCTATGGCCAAGCACAACATTTTGTTCTGTCGCACCGTGCAGACAAAGTTGATGGCTGACAACTGTGGTTGTAGTGTCAAACAAAACTTGAAACCATGGAGGCTTGAAACTATAAGTTACAAGATGCTGCCAAGCCCCTGTTGATAAGTTTCTTACTTCGCCTGTCAGAAGCCATTCAAATGATGACATCCATAAAAAAGACCCTGTATATCCCATTCACTTTTTATTTTCAGTAGTAGGATGACTTTTTGAATAAAAAATAAAGTGACAAGCTAGGGGACTACGGCTACGGCTGATGGCCCCTGCAAAGTTTTGGAGCGAAACTATTTTTGTTCCAAAAAGTCATTCTACTGAAAATAAAAAGTGAACGGGATATACGTAGTGCTTCGCATGCCCCCATGTGCATCGGTTCATGAAAATAAACTCCGGCCTTTTCTTTTTTTCACCCTGTATACGTCGCCGGCATAGTTGGTGCTGATCGCTACCCTTCTGAATCGGAAGAGTACTATGATCCAAGTAATATTTCCACCAAATGGCAAAATGTCATCAAAAAATGGAAGGTATAGGCTGTCTGATTTCTACATGATTCTAGTGGGCTGCGATTCAGGCCGCGATCGGCCGATTTTTTCAAACCAGCAACCATTGGCCTTCCAGGTTCTTGAACTGGTTGAAAGGTAATCTTCACATATCTTGGAAACGAAGCGTCTAGTCAAATTTTTCCATTAAAAACGTTTTTTACATAAATCAATGCCGAGATTAATGCAATATCCAGAAATGCCACCTACGACACTTATTCTTCAAAATCTTTATATTTTTTTGGTTCTTCTCTGCTCTTTGTTAATTATGTAGTGGAATTTTGTGTCAAATTGTCTTATGATAGCGGTCAAATGATAGCGGATAGCGGTGTATAGTTCTATTCAGTGAAGCTCACTTAAGATATCCTGAGAGTTACCCACATCGTTCTACTCAAGGTCCTACTTCAATCGACAAAAATGAATTAAAAAAAATAACGATCTCGTGATTGTTTTGAGAAGTGTATTTTGGAAAATCGGCAGTGGCGTAAAAAGTTAGAAAACAAGAAGTGGCCAACTCCCTCCCCCCAATTTCTGAGCCACTGGGTTTTCAAAGCGAATGCGGTTTCCAAGCATTATAGATTTATTATTTCGGAAGTGTTCCTTCTGAAGTTGAGCAAAATCGGTCCCTGATTTGAGAAGTATTACGAAAAAAAGAATCTTTCTGATTCAACTTTGGAAGGCTGTATCTCCGTTACGTTGCATTTTCGTAATGATTCCTGGAAACAGACACATTATTGCTACTAGAAAGAATGTAGGCAAACGTCGGTCACTTGTCACTTGTCAAAAAAAAATTCTCGCAAGTTCGTCGTGTCCCAAACCCAAAACCGGTCGTGTAACAATAGGTATTACGTATTACTGCTATATATTGTTGTTACGAATTTGCGTTGGGTACTTTTATAATTGAGAGACGAATGGGTAAACACACTGTTTATTATTACGTACTACTGAATATACGTCAACTAAATTACCGCACTTTAGGTAACGCTTTGCTTAACTTCGCCTTTGCCACAGTACTCGCTGTTGTCGCTGAGAATTGAAATCTTTTTTTATCCAGGCGACCCGACCCTGCGCTCATGCAGGGTCTCCCAAAAATACACCGACAACGTTCTAAGGCAGCTTCCTCTCATCAAAACCACAAAAAAGGTTCGCATTAAATGGTTAAATTAAGAAACGCTTCCTAAGGGAGTTAGTTATTATACTCCCACACCTCAGCCTGACCCACCCCTGGTAAGTAATTTTGAAAGTGATGCCTCATTTTGTTGGGCATAAAAAGGTTAGTGGATGTGTCAAGTTTGATTGATTTCTCTTGAACAGTTTCGGAGATATTAAAAAGAAACTATCTCTAGGCTCGCATCTTTAGAGGCCTGTAGCTCCCTTAGAAAGCGTTCCCGGGCTCATGTTCATCGGAACTTTCTTTTGTTTTGATGAGACGAAGCTGCCCTAGAATGTTGTCGATATATTTTTGAGACACTTGTATACTAGTGCCGTGTTTTCGAAAACACTCCCCATATTCTGGCAAGCCCTGGAAAGTTCGCACCTCCGCCAATTATGCATATGTGTCTTACTCGCGCATCTTTATCTCTAATTCTCTCGAACCCTCCGCTTGTAACAATATACTATTCATGTATCACTTGGGCACTGCAGTCTTGTTAACCATCCACAAGACTGTCGTCACAGGTTTTTCATATAAAAGCAAGACTTCATTGATACAGCTCGCTTAGCCGACACCCAACTCACTGACAGAACAACTCAACCACAGCAAAACTCGTTGATAGGTACCCAATTTCGACCATCCGAGTCGGGTCACTGACAGGGAAACTCACTGACAAGACAACCCACCGACGAGTTTTCCTTTTGACAACTTACCTTGCCGGAGAGCTTACTTGTCCTACCGGTGAGTTGGGTGATAAATTTACGTTGCATTTAAGTTGGTAACAGTGCCTCAGTGATTCTGCTAAGTTATCCATCCATTTCAAACACAAACTGTAAAACTAAATTGAATTAGCAGAAAACGGGATGCAAGCAATTATTTACTTATCATTAATCTGCCACTCTAAATTTGACATACACCGGTAAAAGCGAGCGGAAAGCTTCATCGTTACATTTCCCACTACAAACGCTGAAAGTGAAAATTGCATGCTATCCATTGCATGATGAGTGTGCAACAATCGATGGCTCACGACCGTGATCCACTTAGCCCGTGCTGTTTTACATTCATACCCGTATTTCACCCCCTCCCCCTTTGACATTCCGTCCCGCACAACAAGCTTTTTCATTTAATCATAGGGACGCGCTTTTATTGAAACCCTCGCAAAATCAAAACTTGTGCTTTTCATGAGCTTTGGCGGCGCGCGCGTGGACTTCCGAAAAAAACCTCCATTCCATCAACAACAACGTTTTGAATAATTGATCCTTTGAGGTGAGGGGCTGCCAACCGACCCCCCGACAGCCCCTTTCACCTACCACCACCAACCAACACACCACGCTTTATATTCCGCGACTTATAATAGCGCAAAACTAACATTTACCGCATCAGACTTGCCAGTGAAAAATGTGCCGGCGCGAAGAACAGTCGTAGCTTCGGTGGTAGCACCGGGGAAGAAGATGTTGATGAAGAAAAAGGTGCAGAATGACGTCAGCCCGGAAAACATCAACATCATCAAGAAGATCATCGACGACTTCGAACAGCACCCCCATCCCAGCTTCAACTACCCCAATCACTATGCGACGGCGAAAAGTGGCGGCGGGGGCAGGAGGGAAACCGGAAGCGGAGGCGGTAACAACGCCAAAACCGGCGGCGCGGTTGAAACGGAAAACGGTTCCAATTCCAACGGCAACAACAAAAAGAGGTCCAAGCAGAGGGCGTGCAAGATCAGCAGGAGCGACTCGCTGATACATCGCTACAAGCGATGCCAGGTCAGCCCCAAGAGCGGGGGCAGCCTGGACGGGGCCTTTTTCCGGGTCAAATGTCGGGGGGCGGACAGCATGGACAACATCATCAGGAGCGAAGACGAACTGTACATCAATTTCGCGGAAAACGGGGACGATTGCGGGAATGCCGATGCCAATAACGTCAGCAAGGCGTTCGGCAGGAGCGGAGGCAGGAAGAGCTTCGTCAAGAACGGCGTGGACGAGGTGAAGGTGTACATGGCGTCGAAGAACCACCAGGAGCAGGTCACCAAGAACGTCAATAAGGTGCGTTTGTAGTTTTAAGGCGGATCCGTATCCCGTATCGTCTCTGCATACGAAAGTGTGCGCTGTCAATTGTCATATTGATTGACAGTTGCGAAAAACTACCCACCTATAGATTGACAGACCAGAAATGACGTCACTGTTTTACACTTTCAATTTGTGACTTTCAACAAAACGTATCTACTGTCACGGTACGAACCCCTTTCATCCCCTCAACCCTTCTCTTGATACCCCAGGCGTGATCGTCTAACAAAAAACAAATACATACTCAACTGCTGTCTGGCCTCTTACGGTAGCTTAAGATAAACACTTGAGTGAGCTTTGCTAATAGAACCCACCCCTTCTTCACCTACTTAACCCTCTTACTTACCCTGTCAAATAGAGCGATTAGAGGAGCTCCGCTAATAGAGCCCCATTCCTCTTTCACTTACGTTGTGCCGAAATAATAGAGTATTATACTTTAAAAAATATTTTTTTTTTCGATGGAATCAGAAACTATATTGGAAAATAACTGACCCGTATTTTTTTATTTAGCCAAAAATCGTATCGTTTGGTCGCAATAAATAAACGAAATTCCTATATTCTGCCTATTTCTGACGTCATTTACACAGGCGGTACCTATAGGCGGTGACTCGCTGTGACGTCAGAAATAGTTGAAGATTTTTCATTTATTGCGCCCAAACGATACGGTTTTTGACTAAATGAAAAAAACACGGGTCAATTATTTTTCAATGTAGTTTGCATTTCAATAAAAAAAATTTTTTAGTATAATACTCCATTCATAACCGCTGTTCTTTTCACTAATAAAAGACACACGAGAACAGATACTAAACAGTAAACAGAGAGACATAACGCAAAAGTTTAACCACAATTATGTTTATTGGAACAAATTTATGACAGAGAGAAACAAATTGATACGCAGGTCTTCAGTACTACCCTAGTCAGTTCACAAATCACAGTTCTCCAATTGATTAGATCAATTTGAGTCCCGTTGGATTCCCGTGGAAAAACATGGCCATGGCATTCGCCTAGTGACTTAGCGAGGAAACCACGCAAAACCCACTAGTATGGCCTAAAGCTGTGATATCAGTACTACTAGCTATAATTCAGGCGGGATTTTAAGCTTTTTAATCTTTATAACACAACTGGTATCTTTGAGAGTTCAAACAAGCAGCCTCGAGTCCTCTCTCAAAAACTTCGCCCTGGTCCTTTACACCCCTCTCGCACTCCCTTCTTTCTAAATCTATTTTACCACGCAGCCCCACTAAGAGCCCCGGCTACCTCGTGGTCGACCGATCGCGAGCGACCCCTTCCTGCAATCGATCGCGCGTTGAATTCTCCCCTCCACAGTCGATTACTAGAGTACATCCCTCGCTGGCGCCCGCTCTTTTAGCATTCACCGCTAGGTGTCTCCAGTTGTTTCATTTCTCCGCACTAATTGAAGCAATTACTTCATTATTTCCAATTCCTCACTACCACCTGACTTCAGACACATTAAACTATGCTAGCTCACGTTTATAATTCTCAGGCATTTCTCGAACTCGAAACAATGTCCTACTCATGTGACTTGAATTGACTGGATGAGGACGGAACCTCGGTTATTCAAAACCCGGCTTGTGGGGTGTCTAGCTAGGGGCCAAAACCCGGCTAGGGGTGGGGTGAGGAAATTAGCCTTCGCCAAATTTCCTCTCTAGTGAACTTGCAATTTTCTCTCTATAATTTTCTAGACGTGTTTTCTGTTTCGGAAACTAGTGGTGAAACAAATTTAATTTGTTCGTTGTGGCGGGCACACATCCGGCTGCTTTCTAAATTTTGCCCCGGCCAGTGTCCCTAACTGGAATCTCGTGTAGTCATCGTCTTGAGAATTCTCCCATCTTATAGCCCCGATATCCGGCTTTACAAAGCTTCCCATGGAATTTTGAAGCGTTATGGCGGCTTTACAGAACTTCGTATGTCGCCGGCGACAATCCCCCACTCCACTGTAGTTGAATAATTTGAACGACACGATGACAGAAACTCGTGTCGCGGGAATTACGGAGGGAGGTAGGGGAGCACAGGCAGATCGAATCCTATTGGCCAGCGACACTGTCGCCGGTGACATACGAAATTCTGTAAAGCCGCCATTAAATACATATTTCTTTGTGTTAATTTAGTTTATTGCTTCCAACGGCCCTAAACTCTGTAACTTTTGACCACCCATGGATATTGTCGGCTTCTTTCTCGTGACCCGTCTAACTACCCACCCCATGAGGATCGACTCAAATTTGGTTTTCCCCGAAACGTGCTGTTCCGTCGACATTGAATATAACTTGTAACTGAACAATAATTATGCTAGGAATACCACACTACGTACCTGATTGAGTGTAAATCATCCGCAGTCGGTCTTTTATGAATTCAACAAGCTAAAAAAAAAATGGTTGAATAAGTACAGTACTGGCGTACTAAAGCAGCTTGATATTTTGATTACTTCGTTGCTTTGATGGTGACTGTCTCCCATAAGATGAAGCTCTCCTATATTGGAACAGTTTCGCTTTTCAACTGCCAGTTGTAATAGTAGTTGCTCAAGTTGACAAGTTGCACCTGGACCAAAAATAACTTAAATAACTCAACAACCAGGTGGACCTCAAGTACGACTCCTGTTTCATAGGTAAACAAATCTTTGGCTTTCCCTCATCAAACATTACCCCGTGACGATCATACTTTCGTGCATTACTGACGTACCAGTTGGAAATTATGATGCTCATCTTGACATTTGACATTGACAATTGCCATTTGTCAATGCGACTGCTAAGATTTCACGTGTATTCAAAATAACTATAAATAGATGAAGTGTTATATTGAAAAGAAAGTATTGATTTTTATTGTATCTCACAATTGTTTCTGATCAAATTACCTATTTCATGTAACACGCACGTTAATTTCTCTTCTAATTTGGTAGATTTTTCTTCTCAATCACTTATGACGTCACTCGAAAAACCGCGCGCGCAAACCAAACGCGACTCATAGTAGGTTCACCTGTACCGTGATTCTAGTCGGCTGTGAGATTTTGTTTTTAAGTTTCCAAATCTGAAATAGATGAAATGAAATATAGAATATCTCCAAAACTTTGCGGTTGGCTGTTCTGGCTTCATTTAGCGTTTGTCGTTCGGACCACTTTTGGAACGTATTTTTTACGCATATCCTCTGCAGATAGACGGAATATTTTTGCGGGACGTGATGTCTGACGCTTTTTCCCATTATATTGGAAAATGTGGTAATTTTTCGACCTGTTTTTAATTTTCGCCAATGAACAAATAAATCAAGGCAGCTTTGACATTTGACAGGTGTCAAAAATATTTTTAACCTCTTGAAGCCGGTTCAACTTTAGGCAGATTCAAACTAAAAAAGTACTAGGCCTTCGTCTAAAAAAAGGGGTCCCATGGAACCATCAATCCTTTCACCTCTTGCAGTCGAAAAGACACGAGAATCATTAAGCACTATTGGCAAGACAAGGAACATCTCGGCAGGCCTACAGTCGCAGCAGGATTTACGTATAAAAAGTTAATTAAACCGAATTTCAAAAAAACCAGCCGCTCAAAGTTGCGTATTGGACCAAAATTCATGTGAGTACCTTCAGTTTGTAATTTGCTTCCGTTTTGGAGCTTGGCGGAACGAGTTTTTGTCGGCCTTGAATTGCCGTCGCAAGATGACTTAAATTGAAGGCGGCCCCGTAGGGTTCTGGTGTCTAAATGACGGTAATACAGCTCTGCGCCCCTCTAGTCGCCTTTCCAGTTATGACAAGGCATTGACAAGGTCAATTTTCCAAGATTTCAATATCAATTTGATAAGAAATATAACTTTACTTACTTTTTTTACTTTGAACCTACTATAGTGAAGTAGGTTCACTTGTACCATTGTTCTTGTACTGTGACTCTAGTTGGCTGGGCAAATTTTCTACTTTAGCATTGTAGGCTTGCCGCCTTTTTACCTGGGCCGCGATTCTGTACTCTCCTACCGACATTTGTCGGTGTCGGTAGCTAGGCAGGAGCGAATTTGATTGGTTCCCACCCTAGCTACCGATCCGATAGCTGTCGGTAGGCAAGTACAGAATCGCGCTCCTGGTGTGAAACTGACTTCTCTGGAAGTAAAGTTATATTTCTTATCAAATTGATATTAAAATATTGGAAAATTGACCTTGTCATAAGTGGAAAGGCGACTAGAGGGGCGCAGAGCTGTATTACCGTCATTTTGACACCAGAACCCTACGGGGCCGCATACAATTTAAATCATCTTGACGACGGCCATTCAAGGCCGACAAAAACTCGTTCCGCCAAGCTCCAAAACGGAAGCAAATTACAAACTGAAGGTACTCACATGAATTTCGGTCTAATACGCAACTTTGAACGGCTGGGTTTTTTGAAATTCGGTTTAATTAACTTTTTATACGTAAATCCTTCTGCAACTGCAGGTCTGCTGCGATGTTCCCTGTCTTGCCAATAGTGTTTCATGATTCGTCGTGGTTTTTCAACTGCAAGAGTGAAAGGATTGATGATTCCATGGGACTCCTTTTTTTTTGGACGAAGGCTTAGTACTTTTTTAGTTTGAATCAACCTAAAGTTGAACCGGCTTCAAGAGGTTAGAAATATTTTTACACCTGTCAAATGTCAAAGCTGCTTTGATTTATTTGTTCATCGGCGAAAATTAAAAACAGGTCGAAAAATTACTACATTTTCCAATATAATGGAAAAAAGCGTCTGATATCACGTCCCGCAAAAATATTCCGTCTACTGCAGAGGATATGCGTGAAAAATACATTCCAAAAGTGGTCCGAACGACGAACGCTAAATGAAGCCAGAGCAGCCAACCGCAAAGCTTCGGGGATTTTCTATATTTCAGATTTGGAAACTTAGAAACAATATCTCACAGCTGACTAGAATCACGGTACAGGTGAACCTACTTTCAACCTACCTGATTGAAAACTTCAAATCACATGACATTTGTTGTTTGAATTTGAAACGAATGCACCAGCAAGAATATTTTTGAAGAAATATCCCTTGGGTAGCTTTGAGGAAGAACAACTATAACAGACTACTCAGGCTCGGTTAGGGCCGCAGACCAATGACAGCTTCTGGAAGAACTGCCTGTCAACCTCTCAGAAGTTCAGTAATCAATCATTCACTATGCTCATGTTGAATGTGACTACAGCTGCATTCCTTTCGCCATCAATCTCAGGTATCTCATCAATCTCGCCTCACTTGGTAGTAGTGTCTCACTCGCTCCCTAGCGGTTTCTCGCTTCTTCTCTTTCTAATTGAGATAAGGCAAACTGATATTGTGGTAAAAGCAAAGCGCCTAATGAAAATAAAGAAAACCCATGTGATAATGTGGCATGGCTCCATGGACCTGCATGGCTCATTTCAACCAAGGAGATACACGCGTTTCCATGGATACGATCACAGGTGGAAAGTCCCACACCTTCGATGTGGTTGTATCAACAGTATAACTCCGTGTTGCGAAACAATTTACGGAAACTAAACTCCGTTGTTTCCATGTGAATTTTACATTTTAACGTGTAATTAGAACGGAAAAGGTACAGCGAGATTTCCATGACCTGTTAAATAGATTAATTACACAAACGAGTAGGTATACCCAAAGTTTGTACAGTACATACCCACTTCGTCGTGTAGAACTCTTGTGTTTTATTATTCACTTATTTACAAGCCCTGAGGATGTTGTCTTCTGGTGAATGATGATGATGATGCCAGTTTGTTCCAATTTGACTCGTTAAATGTTTGCCTAATCTAATATGAAAGTTCACTCCTTCTATCCTTGAGATGTATGCAAATAGGAGCTGAAGCTTTTCGGCAACATGCAGCAAGCAGACAGCTTTTCTTCTCAGGGGAGTAAGAATAATATTATCGCTAGTGTCAAACTGACACTAGAAAACAAAACTACATGTAGAGCGAGAGAGGGCGAATGAATTATTGTATTCTGAAGAATCGCACAATGTATTAATTTTTAGCCCGACATATAGATTGAGCAAGTGTAAGCGTAACGCGGACGTAAGAGAATCACTATCGACCAGGGGGAACGTGCCAAGCTTGGATCCCGAATCCCGACAGTTTCCCGCCCATTTTCTCACGCTTCCTTTACGCTTACGCTTACACTTACGCCTGCGTCAATCTATAATCTACAAAGATATATTATCAGTCAATTTGCGATTTTCACTATGTACTCGTACACTGACCTCTAAAAAGAAATGGCTCACCAAAAATTCCCCCTGAATTTGATCTTCGGTAATTTTTAAACAAGTAAAGGGATTCGGACGTTTTTCGTCATTTTGTAGTGATATTTCAAAGATATTTTCATGTGAGTATTTTCTTTCTCAATGACGGATTCCATGGGAATGTAGTGCTATGCCGATGCATGTTTTTTTTAACGTCATTTTATTGTATGGAGTGTAGTTACTGGCAGCGATAAAAAATCCATCGTGAGGTCATATCGAAGCCTCATTCTTCCTTTGTGGTCCCATTCTTTATTCATCCGTCTATATATCCAATATTTCAGTGTGGAAACGAATTTTTGTTTAGAAAAAGTCACCTTTTCAACATAAAAATTGTTCAGAGCAGAGTTCCATGCCAAAACCATGGTAAGAAGAATCATTTTGTGTATTCCTGATTCGCCTGCTCAGCTGATACCACATGTGCTCGATATGGTTCAAATCTGGATTGGTAGCAGGACATAACACGCCGTGGTGAGAAGAGTGAATGTTCAGCAGAAGAACGAGTTTTGAAATAGGAGGAGGAGGAGGTAGGAGGCTCTGATTGGGGCTAGATGGAAGAACGCCCCACATTTTCATGAAATTTAAATTTTTCATCAAGGAATAAGAAGCTACACACATAAGAATGTTCCTGGAGAATGACACTACAAAATGGCAAAGGAAAAAGTCAAAACCCATTCCTTTTATCAAAAATTATTGAAGGTCAAATTTGAAGAAAATTTCAGTTGCGCCACTTCTTAAGAGGTAGGTGTAGAAGCGACGTAAGACAACGTCACGTGACATCTGACCCGTTACCAAGAGCAAACTCCTTGGTTACAGGAGAAATTTGACGTTTTACGTTGCTTTGCTACTTACGTGGAGATGCAAACTGCCTAATAGAGAGTTTGCGATTTCACGCAATATACGACGTAACGCAACGTAGAACGTGAAGATTCCCCTGTAACTAAAGAATTCCAAATAACAAACTCGTCTATTTTCACGTTGAAAGTTACGTTACGTCGTACGGACGTGTGGATGGATGTTTATTGGCAAAATTACATTCAGGAGCAACAAAACCATGAGAATTGATGCCCAAACACTTGAGTACAAGGAAATATTTCCATCCCTTACGTAAGGGTTGCTTTGAGGTACACCCTCACTGGGTTGAAAAATACGTCACTTTATGGGATTGAAGGTGGAATAAAATTCTGCCTCCTCTAAATCTTTTCGTTCTCGAGTTACCAATTTTTGGCCTTTTATTCAAAACAACCAATAAAAGTTATCAAAAGGGGACTAATATGGTTATACTGTGGTAAATCTGATGTGCCGCGCTATGTTCTATGTTTATTAGTTTATCCGCTGTCCTGCTAATATCATCGGTACGTGGCGTGGCCCACAGGGATTCTAGGCACTGACTGGATAAAAAAATTTTAGGGGTGAGTGGTGAAAATATTTTTCAGGAGACTTCAGGACTTCAGGAGAAATTTACCTCGAAAATGTGGCCCACTAAAAAGCCAATTTTCAAAAATCTACATTGAAGGAAAAAAGACGTAATTTTTCATTAAATAAAAATAGGGGGGTACATCGAAAAGCGATCCGAAGAAAGACGTCATTCCTCATATTTTTGGTGTTGGTATACATGAAAAAAAATTCTTGACAAAACGGAGGATAATTACCTTCAAAAGTTTTGCACTGGTTGGTTCATTTGACACCCTGTAAAGAGTTTATTTGTTCTTCTCATACTTTGCAAAACCTGAGTTCGATAGCTGAAGGATGGGGGCACCAGCCAGTTTAAACAGATCTAAAACCGCCCAAAGGAATAGCGAGCTGTCGAGTTTTGAAAATTGATGAAAATATCGACATAAACACTTATTTTGTGGATCACTTTAGTTTAAGAACTTGAGGACTTTTGAGATTGACATCACCATATTTAAATACGTTAAAATAAGTACAGTCGGATGAATATGAAAGAAAGCAAATAATTCCCAGAAAAACCAAATTATTGTTTTTTAGATCTAAATTTTCATCATTTTGCGTCGGAATCTGCCTATACTTACCCTGTGAAATGACGGCTACTAATGATGAAAAGATGACATGAAAAATGGCGAGAATAAAACGAAAACGTGATTGCGCAAGATTTAGAGCTTTGCTGTGCTGTAGTATAGATATGGGGGTGACGTGGGAGGGAGGGTGAGACATTCAAACACGTAATCCCACCCTCGTTAAAACCAACAAAATATTGGCCCTTTCCCGCTCCGTTATTTCTGTTACTTATTTCTTTTGTTTTCACGCTCGTTAGTGAAAAATCCAGCTAAACGTGCTCATCAGCTCAAATTTTTCATTTTTACCCATAGGTAGGCGGTCATACTTATCCAAATTATCGGAACTTTCCTGGAATTCAGGTATGAGATTCAAGGGTTTCATTTATATAATATTTGTCAAACAACGAGAAATTGATTATCATAAAACACTAATCTCATTGATATGTTGAATCGTATGATGATTAATTTTAATTGCTTGTTAGGAACGAAAGTACCTACTGAAAATTGGATCCAGTTATCCAAGCTACCTATTCCAAAATCCATTAATTTAGCTTATAAGGCATCATCACGTGACGTCACACGGTGGCGGTGACACATGGTAGAACACCCTATCATTTTTCCCCGAAAGCTGAATCATGAGATTTAATTATTCCATCATCTGTTAAGCGCATTTCTATCACTTTCTTCCACAGGACTTCATACTAGACTTTGTCACTTGAAGAAGTTTATCGAAAACGTAGGTACCTACCTTCCCAATTTTTCTACCTGACCTTGAATTATTAAAACAATACAGAACACTGCAAGGTCTAGATTGAACCATTTTGAACTTGGTGCTGCATGTTGAGTTCAGTCGACGTCATGTTGATGCTTGACAGTGTACTGTAGTGTCCAGCTTAAAATCATAAAAGGGAATTGAATGTTTAGGAATAAATTAACGTTACGGGCGATATTGGGAAGGAGAGAAGTGGGACAAGGAAGAATACTGGGCTTGCGCCGCGTTCCTGGGGGTGGAAACAGGATCGGTCCAAAAACAGAAACGGGAGTGAGAAAGGGAACTGGCGTCATGGCATTCGAGATGAACGGATGTGTTGGCTGGGGAAGATGTTATTTGTCGTGAAGTGATAATTAACCATAGTGCCAAGTTAGTTAACAACAATTGTCGTGCATCAGTTACGAGAGAAAAAAATATTAAGGCAAGTCTGACTTCCATTGTAATCAAATGATAATTGTTCAATGGGGTTGAAGTAATTATTTTGTTTATAAACTTTAGCAAGTTTGGTTTTTGGTATTTCGAACAGCCATAGGTAGTGGCAAACCGAATCAAAAGCGTGCAATTGCTGTGAGCTTTTTAATACCTTGTTTTCAGCTACCTTCAAGACACCAAAGAATAGTGAACGCTTAAGTAACCCTCTTAAGAGATCTAGTCTCTGTCAGGTTGATTCCTTAGGTCAGTTCTGCTGAAAATCCAGCGGTCTAGACATACATTTTGATCAAATCTGGGCGAAAATCTCACGTGTTATCTCTCCCCATAGAATGAGAAAGATTCAACCCTTTTCGCATCGACAAGGAGTTTACAAGCATTGAAAGGTTGTGTTCCAAAAGACAACCACTTTGAACAATGCAAAGAAAATTTAGTGTCGCTTCGAAAACGCTCCAAGACAGAAAGAAACATAACATAATTTTGCATGTTAATCAATCAGAGGCTCACAGTGATACACTTACACTGGATTGCAGATTTGAGTGAAGTTATATAACCCAACGTGAAACCAAGCTGCTGGATAAGTCTGTAAGTTCAAAACTACAGCACCAGGCGGATATAAATTTATTAAACGTAAACACTCAACTTTTATGTAAACAATTTACCAGGTACCTGTCACTGTAAATTTTTATTTTGCTACATTCACGAAGCCAGAATGAATTTCTCGGAAACGTACAGTATGATCCTCCAGAAATTTTAGACGCGGCGAAATCAGTGGTTCTGAATCTACTACCGGAAAAGTCTTGACACAAGTCGACTTGTGTCGACTGCAGGTTGGCTGTCTTCTTTTCGGCGTGCTGCAATCCTTTGCAGCCGCATTGGTAAAATAATTTGTCAGGTAGTCATTCAGTGCGTCTCAATCATTGAACGGTTTACATGCTAGAAACTTCATTATTAGACAAAATAATAGGTAATGGAGGTTCATTCAACAGAATAATTCTTATTATGATTATAGTCCACTCGGGTGTTTTACGACACTACCTGGCGCTCGTGTCCTAAAATACACCCTTGTGGATTATAACTATCATTATATGCTCGTTGAATAATATACTATTGCTTATTCTTCAACATTTATTTAAATCATCCTCTTTCAAAGAACCTGAGGTTACTCGCTTAACTGGGCTATTCACATGACGGGGGAGTGAAAGGATGTGAATTGATTAAAATGACTTGGGTGAAAAGTAACAAAAGAATCTACGACACAACAAAAACACAACGTAGGGTCAATAATGGTATCACAGCTAATTAATTTAGGGAAGGGGGGTTCTTTTGCAGTACCTAATGTTCTTTTCGAATTTACTATAATAAAAATATAATAATAAAATATACTACAGTAAAATATATTTTTTGACATTCGTCAAACGTCAAATTTGTAGACACTCTGCGAGTACTCACCATAGGTAGCTACTATTACTGATGCACTATCAATTGTGCTTTGAAGAAGTTCAACTCTGAATTCCGTTTTTCAGCGCACTTCTCCAAACGGGAAGGCGCTTTTGTCCTCGCTTTGTCCGTCCGTCCGTCCGTCCGTCCGTCCGTCCGTCCGTCCGTCCGTCCCCGCATCTAGTCCTAGACGAAAAGGTTTTTGCGAAAATTTTTTACTCCATTGGGTAGCTCATGACCTTGTATCCCGAACCAAGAAAAATCTTGACGAAATTATAATAAACAATGACAATAATAACAATTTAGTGTGACGCGGCATCGCCGTTGAATGCTGCATTTCAGAAGCCGGCCTGATCTCGAAAGTTATCACATGCGAGGAAGTACCCGATCTTATCATTTTACCATAATACATATGCGGAGTTATATTTAGAGGATGATTTGAACTTTATTTTAATGAAAATTTCACATCGGTGCGAGGTGCCGATTAGTAGTTATTAATTTTTGAACATGACTCCGAAACTACGGCTCGGCCGCAAATGATTTATTCGTTGCTTGCTGGTGCTTGATATCCTTTCCTCCGAACAAAACGAAATTCAATACAGAAAATATTTCAACTCGAATGGGTAGCTCATGGCCTTGGTACGCGAATCAAGAAAAATGTTGCCGAAATAATCATGAACAATTACAAAAATAACATTTTGGTGTAGGGCGGCTTCGCCGATCAAGTGCTGGCATTCGCGGTAAGATGTAGAAAGTTGCGATATGCAGGCAACTACAATTTCTTAATGAAATACATCACTGCATGTACGGCATTATATTTAGAGAACAATTTGAACTTTCTTTTGACAAAAACCCCACTTCGATCCGACCGTTCGGTCAATTGTTATCGATTTTTGAAAACGGCCGCAAAGCCACGGCTCGGCGCATATTACACGACCCTACAAATTTAAAATCAGACGTGCCGAAATAGTAATTGAACATTTTGAAATAGCCAATACTAGGTACCTGAAGGATAATGGCACTCAAATTACGAAACATGTTCGCTCAATAACAAAAAAAAAGTAGGTAGGTATCACTAAAAATCATGTGACAAGGCTACCATTTTTTCGGTTTTTCGATAAAAAAGAAATGTTCCAATTCAAAAGTGAACCCGATATTCGTGTTCAGGAGGTCGAAATCAGTTGGAGCACATTTTTTTATATAAGTAACAGAATGACGCTTATGTGGCCGGTTTGTCTGTCTGTCTGTCTGTCTGTCTGTCTGTCCGAGTCCGTGCAGAAATTAAGACGCTGTACTCCTTCTCGAGAATTGAAACAAGAGTCTTGGAACTTTTTTCCGATTAATAGCTGATGTCTCCAAGGGTGGCCCATGGGCACTATTTTTGTTATCCATACATCGTTATCATTATTCTCAAAAAACAGAGATCTCCTGTGCACTTCGATGAAGTTGAACTTCTCCTCGGGAAATAAAGCTACAGCCGTTGAAGATTGAACTTTATCCGGTGGATAGCTTAGGTCCTCAAGGACCAAATAGGCAGGTTGGCTTTCATAATTCGGCCGCCATCTTGGCTGCCATATTGAAATTTCTTATTAGTGGAACGATTGTCATGAAACTTGAAACTCATCCTTGTCTAGTATGATCATTCTTATTTTCAAGCCAAATTTTATGATTGCCCCACCATCTTGGCCGCCATATTGAAATCTCTTATAAGTGAAAAGATTTTCATGAAACTTGAGAGTTACGCTTGTCTCGTACGATCATTCCTATTTTCAAGCTGAGTTTCATAATTCTGCCGCCATCTTGGCCGCCATATTGAAATCTCTTGTTAGTGGAACGATTTTCATGAAACTTGGAACTTACCCTTGTCTAGTACGATCAAAACTAGTACTACCTGCGTTCGATATAAAATCAAACTTTACAAGACATGTAGTTGCCGAAGGTCATGATTTTGCTTTTAATTGTTTAAAACCAGTCCAAAAACTTGACAACAGACACCTAATTGAATTTTCTGAAATTTTGCAAATAAAAAAACAATACAATCTTGATCCAGATAGCCTCCTCAACGAACAAACCGATTTTGACAACATCTACATTATACCAGCTCTACTCCCAATTTTATAATCCCAATTTTATAATCCTCTCCTTCATTTTCTTTTGTTGTTTTACCTGTTACGTCTATTCTTCATTGTTACATCATTACTTAGACATAAAGTTCTATGCTATGTCACATTAGTTTTGAAAATGGCTTTATACATTTAACTAGCATAAACAATATAAAAAACAAGTGGAGAAGACTTATTTACTACAACTTTATAGTACGATCATTTTGATTTTCAAGCCGAATTTCATGATTCTGTCGATATTTTGGCCGCCATATTGCAATTTTTTGCCCAAGACGGTAGAACCCTAATCACTTAACATCTTGCGTTCACTAATCCTCCAAAAAGGAAGTGCGCTACTGAGCCTCATGCCCATGAGGCATATTCGCTTGTTTCAATTGAATATCGCTTTGAAATTCAAACTGGTATTGTAATAACACGAAGCTTGTAAATTCCAATATAAATGTAGATGGTACGTTCTCTTTGTTCACGGATAGTTCAATAGAGCTTATTATTGGCATTATAGCCTTCAAATGGTAATGTAATTTAGCTTTTAGTGAACTTTCCTGACAATCCATTTCTGCGTCAATGTTATTGTTACAAAAATAAGGGCCGCTTTTATTGATCTGAATAATTATGTAGGTATGTGGTAACCACGTGTTCTAAATTTATGTGTGAAGGTGTTCCAGCAACATGTTATGACGAGGAGGAGAGGGGGAGGAGACGGTACAGGAACTTTGGATCCCTCAACAACTCAGCTTTAAACTTATACGTTCTTCCAGTCGTTATATCTAGGTATCCTCGCGAAATAACTTTGAATTGGACATAAAATATAAAATGGAGTTAGATGTTCGGAGGACGACAGATTATTTATTTAAATCCTTCTGGAACATCTACTCCTCGATCTACTCGTAGGTAGGTAGGTATACATTTGGAAACCAAAAATAAATATTTACCTATAGCATGCGCTGCACCAACAAAATATTGTAATGGTGCAAGAAAGGGGCACTCAGGCGAAAGTACTCCCTGCAAGTATGAAATCCTTCCGGCAATTCCAGAAAATCCCCAGGTTGTACATGCTCCAGTACTTTAGCCGCCTGTTTTTACTTCTAGGTTTCTGGAAGCACATCTCGTTATTAAAGTTGTTCCACCGGGGATTCCATGAATTCGTTATTAATAGCTGAAATAAATTGAACGACCCTGTTCTGCAAAAAGTCACTCAAGTCACAGAAGATGCAGGATTATCCTTCTCTCATAATATAAGAGACAAACGATTTTTTCTTTTTTTTTTTTCAATAATATCAAAAATGGACTTTGGAAGAAAAAAGTGAATCGGTCACTACGCCGCTACGTGGTCTTAGCTTGAGCATCGTTCTTCGCCGCGATTTACTTCGTTATGCCAAGGACGCAGTGAAGTTGAACAAGTTGAACGAAACGACTGATGGTGGATGGACAGTGAGATCTGCTCAGTTTATCAAAGATGGGACAGTGTGACTGTGAAAGTTTGCAGTTGGAAGCATTTCATGGTGTAGTCTTATGATGCCTTGTGTGCATTTTGTATTGTCAACCCTATAACGAATCTGGGGAACAGCGAACGCGATCCTCCCGCGAATTCAACTAAATATTTGCATAACTGTGGATTTTTAACGAATTCCAATTTGACCAGTACGTGGATTTTTAATTAGGTCCCAATTATACACGAAATAATTGATGGACAAAATGTATGAAAAAGTTTTCCATGAAATCGAGAAAGTTTCTATTCACCGCATAGTTTTCCAGCTTACTCAATAATTAACTGACCCGTAATCTATAATTATCAGATTGGATTAAGGATACGTTCCAGATTTAGCGAAACAGGCTCTCATTCAATTATTCTTCGTTACTATTGAATTTGCAGTAAGTATTCGAAGCGCAAAAAGCAACACTAAAAAAAAACTATTTATACCAATTGTTCACAAAACAAGGTATTCCATGAATTTCAGCTTTTGCTGTTGCTGCGAGTTTACTAAGTAGGTAATTAAATTAGGAAAAAAATCTGTTGTGTGCAATACAATACTTTTCGACGGCATCCAGCGACGAGAGTAATGATTTGGTTGAAGGATCCCTTCAAGGAGGAAGTTGAAATTTGATTGCAGGATTTGATAAGGATTTACATCATTCTGAAACAACAAACACGCAAATAATTGCGCCTTATTGGGCCATATCAGACCCAGCAATTCCAATAAAACAAAGCTCTCCGAACACCACAACACCAAACCATCAGACCAGAACTACGCCTGTTCGGGGCTCATCAGTGCGTAGGCATCCGATAAGTCTGACCAGCCGGTGGAGTAGCTGTCAGAGAGATTTTGTAATAAACACTTATGGGGGCCTCCTAATATGCGAGAGCGCGTGCGCGATTGTGAGCGATGCCATATGCCATAACCCAAAGCATCATGCGGAATGCCTTTGATAGATGGCGCCGTTTGGGAGACTCACATATTAGGAGTCCCCCATAAGTGTGCAATACAAAATCTCTGACACTCCGACCATGCTGATGAGCCGTTACAGGGGCGAAAATTCGCGCCACTTTGTGTTTCGATATTGATGGTCAATTAATAATGTAATCATTGTCATCACCTCTCATATTGAAATATTGAACCAGTTCTGGTGTGCCAATGTCATCACTTTCGCTTTCTCCACTTCGTACTTTTTCTCTCTCATTTACTTAACGTCGGTCTATTTCCACTGCCAGTGCCAATCATCGACGCCGGTGAATGCTTTCCTCCACTGTACCGTGAATTTTGTCGAGCCCCTTTGTGTTCCAGCACAGGGTAGGAATCTTAAACGACCACCAACTACGGATTGGGTTGGCACCATCGTTTACTTAGCATCACACTTAGCAAGCATTGCGACGGAATCAAGGAACTTGTTTTCGGGACGAAAATTCGACCCGCCACTGCTGGAGATCAAACCCACGACCCTGCTTTGTTGTAGTTAATAGTTTTGCGTTTTAGCTCTCAATAGTGACGTTTGACATCTGGTCCACCTCAAGTACCTACCTTAAAACTCAACATGCTCCTCAACAGTTGTATTTGAATATCTTCTCTTGATGCCCTGATTATGTTGGAATACTGAACAAAGCATACACAGCCGCCAGTGAAACGAATATCAAATATACAGCCGCCAACAAAACGTCGACGCTTTAATAATCTTGTTTTATTATGCTCTTGATTGGATTATCATCCACACTAATTAAAATAATTTACCCGGGGAAATTGCATCGGTATTAGAATATTATCAAATAACCTAACATTGTGTAAGTATACATCAGAGTCGCTTGAATAGAAAGAATTGTAAGAATTTCATCGAAAAACGAGACGATGGATGATGGAGAATGACTATTGATTGACTTCCTTACGGCAGACAATAATCTTAATAAGAATTCCTTCCGTGATATTTTCCAACTTCAAAATGACAAATTCACACACACAAATCCAGGCTCTTCTGGCAAAGACAGAAAATTGCATGCGACCCACTTGGAGAAGTACAACACACAAGTGATAAATAGATATATAAGCAATTCGTGTGCGCCGGGATAAACGAAGCTCCGGGTGTTCCGGATTACTCGTAGTTCCGGTAGATGAGAGCTCGCACGTTTCGATAAATCCATAACCCGGCATATTCGTTGCGAATGCCGGATTACCGCCAATTCATCTATACGACTTTTCTGCCTTCCTTTCACCATCTTTTCCACATTACCATTGCGCCGCCATTTCAAATTGTAGTTTTATCAAGTTGACTGCGATGACATCCTCGTTTTGACTTTATACTTAACGACAGTGACATACTTTGACGAATAATTTGACTTATCTAGACCAACTTTGACCGTTCATGGTCAATCGTGTAACATCGGTAACATCAATCGTGTAAAATCGACGCATAGCTTTAGTCAATGCGATCGTGAATGCGTTATAGATCGAACGTGCAAGCATCATGCACGTCCAATTGAAAAGAGTAGATAACGTAGCCACATATCGTAAATTTGTCGAGTTTCGAGTCCAAGGGGAATAATGGAATTGTCGAGTAACTTTTCATATTTTTGTTTCGTAAAAGTGGAGCTCGCGCTTGATGTTTAATTGGCGTCCGGTAGGGTGTAATAAAGCACCCTTTGATCTCATTTGTTTGTCTGTACCAATGCCGGTCACGGCGCAAAAAAAGTTTACTGCTTGATATTCTGTATAGTGCTGTTCCTTCCAGCAGAGTCTTTTTCTTGCTGCAATTGTTGGTGAAACTGCATCGGAATTTTAACAAGGAATGGAGAAATTTGCATCAGAATCCTTATAGAAATGTTTTCAAATTCATTCTCTTATGTAACAATAGTGCCTATAGTACGCCAGATAGCGACATTTTACCTAAGTCATTTCATCACGCGACAGACTCTGTCAAATCGGTAGTTTTTGTGATGGCAAACAAGGAAAACAACTTCTGTCACTCATGCGTCGGTTGCTCCAAAAGCTACAGGGTGTCAAACATGCCAAAAAAAAACTTAGCTCAGTCATTTCATCACGAGACAGAAACAGGACGCATTGTAACCCAAGGCAAAACAAAGAAATACCACAGTACCATAATAATAGGGGTAGGCTCTTCTGCAGTCTGCAGGTACTGCGAAGATTTAGGCCATATTGCGGACACGTGCGAGATACGCAGAGTTCAAATGGAAGAATGTAATCAAAAATATTTAACGCCGTCCGACAACAATATAAAAGAAATAAATAGGCGACCGCAAAATACAAACCCGACAAAAAATTGGAACAGGGGATAAACGGAAAATAATAATAAAAAATTCGAAACAAAGCCATCGCCAGATATTATAGTCACGGAAAACAATTCCTAATCCCGCGGAAATATAGAGAAATGCATCGCTACGTCACATTTCCACACAACTTGCGTGACTTCAAAGAAAACTAAGCTATCAGCAAAATACGATTACAATACACAACCGAATATTATGATGTTGTCGAAAATGAAAAATACTCAAATCTATGTTTTATGTCTTGCTTTTGTTCTTTTGTCATAAATTTGTTAAAAGTTTGAAAGACAATAAATTATTTGTATTTGTATTTCAAGCTAGAGCTAAATTGTCCACACAGACATTACCGATCGAACTTGATACGCGCGAAAACAAAGTTTGTGTAATAAGGCCAAAATTCGCGCTTTGGATGCAATTGTCCAAATACCAACTCAGGTAATAATAGATAGAGACAGTTTCAATGATGACAAATCCAATGATATGTTAATAATTATTATTATAATAAATGATATTTATTGAACTGTTTAGTTCAAAGGGCTATCAACCAAGGTCCTTCTGCCCTTGAACTACATACAATCTTTTTTTTATGAAATTCACCTACAAAAAGTAATTTACAATAACATCATATTGAATGTAGAGCTAATTTTTCATGGATGTTTCAATTGTAATTATATTATTAATCTCTTAGATATTTGATATTGAAAGCATAACTAGTTCATTTCATTCCAGTACTTGAACCATCATTATTCATTCTGTTACCTAGTATGAATAACCTTTTCTTTGTTCATGACAATTTATGTTGAAAGAACAATAAATAATATTTCATGATTATATAATGCACATGATTTTTCCGTAACAAACATTCAGAATATTCATTTCAATTGGCAAGCAGTGGATTTCAGTTTGACCCTCGTTAGCTTGTAATAATATAACGGCTATTTCTAATTGCCCGTGATTGCCCTACGTTCTGTTTGATTTTTGCTCCAAAGAGTTTCGTAACCATTTAGCGCTCAATTGTTCAAACAAATTTCTTACCAGATTCTTTTTTGAAATAAGATGAATAAACAAACGTTACAAATGAAGTTTTCAGACCGCATCTAATTTTTATTGGCTATAAATTTACACCGCTTATCTAATTCATGTAATCCTAGTTACTTAATTACTTGATTTGAAATAATTACTGATCGCACAGTCTCAAATTGTGCTGAGCTCAGCTATCAATAAGGAGTTATTCAATTTTTAGTTCTGTATCTGAAGAAAAAAAATACATTCTAGTTGCGTGATCACACTTTCGCCTAATCTATTAACCCTTTTCAAGTTGAACCCCTATTTTCCGAATTCTTCATATTTTAAAGAAAGAGAGGAAGGGAGAGGAGAGAGAGAGAGAGAGAGAGAGAGAGAGAGAGAGAATTCTAACATGACTTGAGATTGAGCTTATGCATGGAATCACCCCGTTGATTAATCAATTCTTCCAGCCAAGCCCCATTGCATTCGGAGAGAGAGCGAAGTATTATAGCAATAATATAATTACATGAAATTGGTTTTCTTTGTATTCCGAATTTCAAGAAATAGTTCTTTGCCTTGATCACTTGTCAAAATGATTTACATAAAATCAAATATAGCATAGTTCATTCTTTTGTTTCCGTCTTTTAGTTTCCGGAGATTTTTCAGATCGATTTACTTCAAGCCTGTGCTTTCCGTTGAATCACATATTTGTCAATCAGCTATGTGCAAACTAGATATATATTATATCAAATGTTAACCTCGGTGTAAGCCTCCAATCAACCTGGAAAGGTGAAACAGCATCTCGATGTTCTCGTAGAAATATCTGGATGCGTTGTAATTTTCAACTTATTCTGATCTCGGCTTCAGCTCGGAAGTGGTTGTTTGACGCTCTCAAAAAGGGTCAAATTTCACACAACAACAAATTTTACACGGGGACATATTCTCGAGACTTCGCAGCCCAGGGCAACATGTCAAATCGAAGGCCCAAGCTTACCAGAATTCAACTAAAATTACTTCAGCTGTTAATAAATCTGACAAATTGCAGTTGCGGCGATTTTGAAGCAACCTGTCGGAGCTAAATTGGCAGAGAGTGACTCTCAAACATTAAAACTTGCGATGAGTTTTTCGAAGCCAAACAAACCTGATGGCTAATTTCGATGTGAAAAACATATTATTGCTAACAGAATATTTCAATGATGAACGAGTATTATGTCTACAAATATTGATCACAAAATTTTTCGATGCAGCTTGCAAACTTTCCATAGGCTGTTGAGAACTTCTGTTATGTCAACTACCATGGTAACGCTTGTATGGCCGCATTATTTATTGGGTCTGGTATCGCGATCAGCAGTCCATTTTAAATATGAATCTATTGTGACATCCGAAACCCCTTAACATATTGTTACGAGCGGCGATCCCGTGCATTCTGGTAAACACGCGATCTTTCTTGATTCTTCCATCCATTATGTCGCAGTGTAGATACAAGTGCGGAGCTCTGGACATTTCCAGAAGTATACGCGATGGCTTGGCATTGGGAATCTGCAACCCTCGATCAAGACACATTTGCTCATTTTGGTGGAGGCGTCGTCGGTTCTAGAGCACGGCAGAATTATACGGGTAATGTGCAAGATTTTTCGGGAGTCGTATGGACACCGTATGTTGAGTCATTGTGGAAACTACTGGAGAATGCATGGAACATCCGAGATGAACTAGTCGGACCTATATAAGGCATCAGTCGTCTCACGAGCAGATTGAATTGGAATTCGAAGTGGTAGCGAGCGGATTTAAAACGAGTAGTAACCACGGCGATATTCCTAAGTAAATAATTGTTGGCGTGTATTTATTGTACTACGCAGAAATAATCAGTGTGTGTTTAAAAACGATCGTCTCAATTATATTAGAACCCGTACGCGAAATTCGTAACAACATTATCTGATGCTAATGCATGTGCACTAGTGCACTTGTGCATTTACATGATAATGTCATGTCTTTGGCGACACCAAATAGCGATGCGTTTGCCATCATCAATCCACGCCGTTGACGGTTCAGGAAGCGAGAGAATTGATCAAAGACATGCGGTTTCTAATTCACCGGTTACAACTCTAATTGGAAAAGTTTCGAACTCCCACAATGTACAGGATGTGTGGTATGTGGAACGGGTGTTGGTATATCTATCTGTTATCGCCAAAATGGGTAGTATAATCGGAATGCTTGCACAAACCCTAACATATAGTTGATTGACTTGTCACGTAAACTAGCTTCAGCTGTCAGGCTAGTGGACGACAATAATAAATGTGTCAATTGGGGCTCATCCATCCATGCTCGACTGGACATCGATAATCTCTACGCAAACATGCATTTATGGGTATTCCCAGTACAAAAGAGTCCACTTCTTTCCACTTGAAGAAACGTGACATTCAACAAGTTTATTTTCAAGACATTTCGAGCTCCCCGGAAATAGTTTTGTACTGTATTTTTGCTTGATCATTCCCTTCGATATGGTGCTTCTAGTAAGTTTTGTGGGCACATTTGAGTATTGTATTGATGAGTCAGATCATGTAAATGTCACTTTTTGACAGATGTCCTCACGTAAAATTGTCAGTTCGCGGAGGTGCTTGACGGGTGATAAGATTCACAGCGATATCAAGAGAGATCTACTGGTAATTAGAGCGGTAAATCTTTTGGTTGACCTTGGTTAGTTCACATGCACCTCTCATTTGGACATATTCAACTGCTGATTCGCTCGAAAGAAGTGTACCTAACCTAGAAGCGGTCGATGTCCGATGGGGGAAAGGTATTGACTGTTGAATTGATACTTGTGATTGGCGGAGTTATTGGGATAATTTATGCTAACTTTGGAAGTTAACAATCTCTTCCAATTTTTGGAACATTCTGTTGTTAAGCCATACGAAACCGATCGATAATTCTGGCGCAAGCGCTGTGCCACCGACATCAAGTCGCGACTGGTAGCCACCAAGCGGCGATAAGCTGAATCAACACCATGTAATTGCCCTACTGCAGAGTAGATGACCAACAATACATGTACCAAGCGCGGAATTTCAAACTTTTTTGGTAGTCACTTTTCTTATCATCTCTTTCTTTTTTTGTCAATTTTTGCAATTTTCGCGAGATTCAAATTCTCGTCCTGCATTTGGATCTCTAGAAGAACTCGTGATTAGTTTTCGAAGTTATAGTAATTGACCTTAGCTCCTGAAACTGAGAGCTTCGTACTTCGACAGTTCTTGATCATCAGAGAGAATTCAAGACTGAAAACCTGGAATTCAAGACTGAAAACCTGCAGATCTGCAGGTACAGGGTGATCACGCGAGATGGGACCCCCCAGCTGAACGCTACCCTTTTGAGATATTTTTCAAAATAAAAAACTAATCCTTGATAATTTTTCCTGTACTTTTCGAACATATTTACCATAATTTTTGCGACACCCTGTATTTACTTATTTTAATCTAGACAGTTTGCTTTGCTGATTACAAAATTGTATGGCACTTGTCCATTTTTTCTCGAATAACTTGTCAAAAAAATTAATAAAATCTTAATTTCATGGATGTTATTCCAATAAGATGGCTGTGATTACAGCACTAAATACCCAAAAAACACTGAAACTAATTCTTAGGCTACAGATTAACGAAACATTGGATTTGAATGGAAACAAGTCTCACTTCTGAAATTAAGTGCTGTAATCACAGCCATCTTATTAGAATAATATCCACGAAATTGAGATTTTATTTTTATTTTGTCAAGTTATTTGAAAAACATCCACAAGTGTCATACATTTTTGTGATCAGCAAAGCAAACTGTCTATATTTTGTCTGCCCCATTCCGAATTGGAGTAGGCTGTGACATGGTCAAATTCCGGGATGTTGAGCTGCTTTCGCCAGGGCACAGCCTACCCCAATTCGGAATGATTTGGATCACTGTATAAGCACCATCCTCAGTGCGACAGTCAGTCATGAATTGGAATGCGAAGTGGTAGCGAGCGGATCAAAAGCGAGTAGTAATCACAGCGATATTCCTAAGTAAATAATTGTTGGCGTGTATTTATTTTAGTACGCAGTAATAAACTGTGCGTGTTTTAAAACGATCATCTCAATCCACGTTTACCATCACGTACATCACTTTAGCGCATACATGAGAGCGCATACCTGCAGAGCGCGGTAATTTCAATTTTGACGCACGAAGTGTCACTGTCAATGGCAACTGTCGCGCTGTCAGCTGAAATTTGCGTGACGTTACACACGCACACCGTATTACAGTGTTGTCAACTTGTTGTCGTGATATAGATATGGCAACGTCCTACTTTCACAGGTATGCGCAGAAACCTTTCGGGAAACGTAGATTGTATTTGAACCCGTACGCGAAATCCGTAACAATAGGTACTTCCTCTCCTCGTTGAGTGGTGAGTCGGGAAAGTAATATGCCGCCGTAGGAGCTCAATGGACGGTGTTTCTACAGGACAAAATCGTACTTGTGTACATACATATGGGCAAAATCCACAAGCAAACAGACATCGTTCACAATATTTCAATATTTTATCATCAGTAAGTCCTCAGACAGAGAAGCCCTATAATTTTCTTTGAAATCTACCAATTTCTGTTCCACTCATTTTCATCACATCTTTTCGTTTTCTGTAGGTCCTACTTACCTCGCATCGGTGGACATAAAAACGCTAAGGTAGAAGCAACATCCAATTTTTGTGAGTCACCGTAATTTACCAACTGGAGCTTCCTTTTGATGTCCAACACACATCAGCATCTTTCAGTGCATCCTACGTTCTTTAACATTTAACGTCTCAGCGAAAACTCAAATTTATCAAGCTCGGAATACCGATTATGATTTCAAATGTTCGTCGGACTTCGTACCCACGCCTTTTCTATGTCTTCTGTAGTAGTAGTAGCCGAATACATAAGACATGTACGCAAAGTTTCAGTTTGTGGTAGATCCACACAAAGTTGAAATTTGGTACATAGATATTTATGGTTTCAGCCTAGAATATGCTGATTAAGAAGCTGATCAGTTTCCTGTTGTCATATGCCAGACGGAAGTGTGACTGTCTGAAAAATGACAGGAGCTATTTCTTACGGAACTCAACATGCGGCATGTCATTTAAGAACTCTTAGACGGCTCTTGTTTATCCCAAAAAACCATGACGCTAGCGTCCCAGGGACTTTCGTACAAGGCTTTCGTACGTACATTCCTGGTGTGCTAAAAAACATCTGCATCAAAGTTGGCACCTTTTTTTCAATATTTCGATATAGACCTTTTCAAGCCTAATTCAACTTAATTATTATATACGCTCTGTATTTTATTCACGTGGAGAAAATATGATTACAGATGATTAGATAAAAGTTAATCCATAATGCATAAAAAATGATCAAGAAAAGTTTTGGAATGGCAAAAATATGTTGAAAAAAGCGAAAATAAAGAAGGGAAACCCGATGGGAAAACACCTGGACACCTGTACATACATAGATTCACACACATATTATTGGCAAACACGACTCTCCTCAGGCTTCACTACCGGCGTCGATGATCGTTAAGTCGATTAGGATGCTTCCTTTAGCGATCATACCTAATATTATTCTTCACCTTCACATATTACAATGAAGTATACCCGGTAAACTAAAATTATGTTAATTTTCATAATATTAGGCCAATTTGCTAGACGAAGTGGTAAAATAAACAATGAAATTAATTTGAGTAGGATCATATTTGTAGCAAATGTGAACAGTTGAAGTGTTTCGCCCGCTGGGCGTAGCTCGAACGCTCGTTATTCCCGGAAGCTGTATTATGCAAGGTCGGAAGCAAGCTAAAATGCTGCCGTCTAGAATTAATTTCGCTGCAATTACAGCAACAATTGATGCATATTAAAGTTTTTTGGCAAAAAAAGAAGAAGCGGGGTATGGAGTGTTTGAATAATGATTGAGATGCCATCGCCACGCCATGTTTCGACTGTTAAATATCTCACCAAAATCCTGTGACGAAGTCGACGTATATTGTCTATGATGATATAATACGGATCAAATTTGCAGAAAATTGATTTGTTTTTCAAGAAAGTTCCATTTTTTCGGAAAAACCTCAAAGCACTACTTGTTACGTAATGTACTTTTTTACACGACCGGGTGTGAAGTGAGCCTTTTTACCCTCATTTTCAGGCGTAAAGTGGCTCATTTAGCCCGAGGGCGTAAAATTTTTACTTTTACGCCCTCGGGCCTTGGTTTTTTGAGCGTCAAAAAACAAATGCCTGTAATTATTATTAAATGTCACAAACTAATAAATTTGTTGAAATGCACAGCTCAGAGACATTTGGGACACCCCCAAAGGCGGGGAAGGGTGTATGGTTTCACTTATTAAGCTTCTCGTTGAATAGTAACTTTCATTATAGTGGTATACCCAACGCTTGCGCCAAATTTTGGCGTCAAATACAAAATTTGCGAACAAATGCTACAAAATAGCAAGAAAAACCGCCACAAAGTTGAAAAATACGCGCCGCAGCGAACAGGGTAATAGGCTAGAGGTTAATACACACTAGTGATTACTTATTTTTCATCAAAAAGTCCGCATTGTTCATTAAATTATAAATAACTGCGTTTTACATTGATCGGATGTGCGTACGCAACCCATAATGCAACCCCCACCAACTCTATTTTCAGTTTGACAAGCAACGGCCGTGACTTTCCGCTGCTGTCTGCTGTCAACGTCAACTATTTATTCGCCATTTTGAAGTTCGCTCCGAGTGTCGTACGTTTGTGAACAAGTGGGCCGCTATTCTTGAATCGTGTGAGAAAAGTCTCTGGGAGTAAAATACATTCCGCAGTACACTGATGTAGCGAGTGTTGCCTAAAATCGTGGTTTTTAGGCAACTTTCGCTAGTCAAACTGAAAAAAGAGTTGTTGGGGGTTGCATTATGGGTTGCGTACGCACATCCGATCAGTGTAAAACGCAGTTATTTATAATTTAATGAACAATGCGGACTTTTTGATGAAAAATGAGTAATCACTAGTGTATTAACCTCTAGCCTATTACCCTGTTCGCTGCGGCGCGTATTTTTCAACTCTATGGCGGTTTTTCACGCCATTTTCTAGCATTTGTTCGCAAATTTTGTATTTGACGCCATTACTTCAGAAGACGAGTATGCGCGCTGATGGCGCGCTGGATAATGAAAGGTACTATTGTTTGTTTTGAAAATACACATATTCGAAACTCCAAAAGTGAGGTTATGGGCGTTGACGGCTCTGGCCGGATTCCTATTTCTTAGAGTTCCGTGCTCAGTTTTCTTGAGGGGACAGGCGAATACTAAATTTGAATAGCCGTTTTCGATACAAGAACGCGATTTCAGGCCCGAAGCCGTGGTTGCCATCATAAAACGTGTAGCCGAATGAATATTTTGGTTTGTAGGTATCCGTCTGCCTGTCTCTTTACGTAGGCTGTAACTTTGCGGTAAAATCCGTGTCGTCCTTGACTGAAAGGGTTGTCTTCAGCATGGAAAACACGGACCACAAAGTAGAAGGCTTCCACCTTGGATTTTTCAGCTAAGTATAGGTATACCTACGTTCTCATGCTTTTTTTTTTGGACTTCTCCGGCAGAAGATCAAGTGTGACTCGAGAAGCCATCGCCATCGGCGGGAGGAGTGCAGCGCCTCAAAAACGAAAATTCTTGCTGGGTGATTTTCAATAAAAAAGACACTGACACTAGTGATAATTATTAAATGACAAGTAAAAACAAAATCATAGGTGCCCATAATGTCATTGCTAACTAGATCGATCTATAATCGCTTTTTAGTTTTTCGGCTTTTATGGTTCAAAATCAAATTCAAAAAAATGATGGGTCGTGTAAAATAGTATATTATATACCAAGGTTGTGAAGGACGCTGTTATAGCTGCGGCGCCTGTTTAAATCCCGAAGCGCAGCTGAGGGATATAAGGCGCCAAAGCTATAACAGCGTTCACAACCGTGGTTTATATACTATTTTTCTCACTACTAGCAAACATTAAATCCTGATTTGTAAAGATTTTTTGAGAATATGGAATGTGACAGGACTGACAGGAGGTTGAAAATGTGACAGGAGGTTAATAATAGTGACAGGCGGTTAATAATGTGACAGTCAGCCTACTGGTTGTGAAAAATCACTTCTCGACCTCTAAACAGGTCAATAACGGCCTACTTCACAGCTAGTAGTGAGAAAAACGTTGTATGCAGCTCAAGCGTAAAGCCTGTTTTAGGCCCTCTGTCTGAATGTGCCCTCGCTATGCTCGGGCACAACTTACATACGTCGGGCCTAAAACAGTCGCTTTACGCTCTTACTACATAAATAACTATTTTTGCCAGTGCCGGATTTAGGAATGTGAAGGCCCTAGGGCGACAGTATCTTGTGGAGGCCTCGAGTTAAGCTTTTAGGAATAATACTAAGAATATTAATGATAAAGAAGGTGTTTTTCTGGTAAATTTGAATTTGTGGAGGCCCTAAAATCGTGGTAGGTACCGTGTGGGGGCCCCAGAGCGGTCGCCCGTGCTTAAATCCGGCACTGGTTGTTGTCCATCTTCTCTCTTCCAGTGTGAGTTGCAATATAAACTGCTCGTCAAAAGTTAAGCATAGACCAAAATTTGCTCCAATTTCAAGCAAGGATTTCTCAGAGAAAAGATATCCGATTTTAAAAAAAATTATGGTGTCTGGTAGAGCTTTTCTTCAGCTACAAGACGCTATGTCGACTTACGTCACCATTGACTTTGTCCACGATATACAGGATGCCAAAGGAAAGAGTGTCAAAAGTGTTAATTTTTGAAGACGTGGAACTTTTTTAGAAAAAATTCCCGATTTTTTTTCTTTTGAGTTTTAGAAAGCGGATATCAATATCTCGAAACGGTTTTTGACTTTTGATCGTATTTTGTCTCTTCAAAGAGTTCTTGATTTTTTTGTGAAACTTGGATTTTTTGATGCAGAATTTGCTAGGGCTGTTGCTTTTTTTTGAAAATCCATAGAAACGTACACAATTGCTGGATGGATTATACCATGAGAAAATTTGACCTCATGAGCTTCCAGAAGAAGTTATCCTCTGGACCTCTTCAGGAGAGATGCCCAATAAAACATGCTGCGACATCACTTTGACACTTATTGAACCCAGCATGAATGAAAATGCAAGACTTGTAACCATACGTTGCATCAAAATTACCATGGTTACCAATTAGTCCCATCATGGGTGATTTTGTTACTGCCCAAGTCACTGGTAATTTCCAGAAGTGATATCTCCTAGACGAGTAAAGATAGAACCATAATTCTTTTCTTGATTTCAATCGGACACATTATTGGTCTGTCAAGCATGATGTGCAAAATTTTCACGTTTATACTTTTTAAGTGGTGGGGGGTAATTTTGACGTTTGTCATGTCGGAACTTTTTTCTTAGACTTGTCACCATTAAAATGTCGACATAAATATATACTGTCATTTCCAGCTGATCAATTTCAAGTTTGCGTTCGGTGTTTTTCTTCCTCAAAGTCCAGATTTCCTGAGAAAACCTTCGTTAGTCTTTTGTTTTCACTACTGTTGTTAAGTGGTAGATTACATTCATGCCTACATTTCAATGATGACAAGTACAAAAAAAAATCAGACATGACAAACGTCACAGTTACCCCCCTCTACTGAAAAAGTATAAACGTGACAAAATTGCACATCGTACTTGAATAGTCAATAATTTGTCCGATTGAAATCAAAAAAAGAATTATGGCTCTATCTCTACTTGTCTAGGAGATATCACTTCTGGAAATTTCCATTGACTTGGGCAGTAACAAAATCACCCATGATGGGACTAATTGGTAACCATGGTAATTTTGATGCAACGTATGGTCACAGAATAGCTATATACAGAAGCGTGACTAGAAAAGGATATCAAAAATTAGAGTGGGATAAAAAAATTGACCAGAAGGCGGTCCTTGAGTGCTACTCGGCAGTATTCGGTATAGTTTCGTTACCTTCCGTGTTATGTGGGCAATCCTATTGGGCACTGAGCGAGAGATGGGCACAGCGATGAGGACGCGCGAAGCGTTTGAAATGGCCAAGTAGACTGGGAATATTTGGCATTTGATTTTTCATGTCACTCTGACATTTCGATTTTCGAAAACATTTTCTTCGGCATTTTCAAAACATTTCCACCATGAACGATGCAGAACAGGTGAAGCTGAAAAGGAAATGGGGCGTTGCATGTTCGTACAAAGATTCCGGCTACAGATTATATTCTGAAAGTGACAGTGAAGACTGAGAGAGAGCCTTTATCGCCGGTTCTTTCGATTTCCGAAAGACACAGCAATGTAAGTACCTACATACATACACAATTGTACAGTTTCTACATTCGTATTATTTCACCAAAAATTCACATTCATTCTGCTTCTCGGCGTGTGTTATGTTATCTTGCACGTATTTGATTTATTTTTGCTTCAGGTGTAAAATTTGGATCGAGAACAGTGGATGTGATGGACTTCATTTCAATGGATGGACTTCGATGGATTTCATTGGCAAGATAAACCAACTTCCATCTACAAGTAGTGGTTGTTTCACAAGTGTTTCCGACGAAGGATCGAGTTCTTGTGGAGACATAATATGTGACCAGCCAGCAGTTGAAAAAACCTAAAATACTGCAGAATATTTGAGGTAGGTACCTAATCAAAGATGAAATAAGAATTTTTTATAGCAATAAAAATGTTTCAGTTTCTGAGATGATCGGTGACTTAGATGGACAGAGAGAAAAGCCGCCGCAGATGTCTCCAGCTCAAACTGAGACTTCCGAAACAAGAGAGTCTTCAGCTGAGACTCAAACTCCTCGAAGCTTTGAGGCAGAACTCATCAAGAAAAGTCACGCTGTTGAAAAAAAATGTCCATCTCCAAAAAGAAAATGCGGCTTTGAAGAAAGAGATCGAGGAGAATTTTAGGAAAAGTAGTCAAGATTCGGACATGAATCCAGTTTCAATTTTTGTGCTACAAACTTTTAAATTCCGAATTATCCAAGCTAGCCGAAGTGCAATAAGCCAATCCATTGAAAAGAAATTGCCATGGCCGACGTTAGCTTGATGAATTCAAAAAGTTTGCTTTGTTATTATATTTTTTGGGCCCCAAATGTTACAAGCTTTTGAAAAAAAGCACTTGCTCTGCCATCAAAAACTGTTTTAGAAAAATATGTCAGACAGGTTCATATGGTTTTCCACTGGAGTTGATGAAAATTTCTTTGACTTTTTGTAACTGAAAGTCGACAAAATGGACATAGCAGACACAGCTTGCACACTTTTTTGTATTATACTGTTAATTGGTCTTCATATTATAATAAACCATTCTACACTTGTTCCTTTACTTTTTTTAATTACACCTACTTACGGCTGTGATGGAAAAAAAATTCGCACGGCTTCTTTGAAAAATTAGCTGAACTCACTTTCGATACATAATAACTTTTTTGATGCAGTCCCAATGGAGATTATTGGGGCAGAAACAGTCTAGAATACCCCAATCAAAGGTAATTTCCATTGAAACTGGTTTAAAAAGCAAAAAGTGACATTTAATCAATGAAAAAAAGAAAACCAACTGTGAGACCTTCAGCAAAGAAAAGGGAATGATGAATAATAAATAATTCACCCCACTTCTCATTCTGCGGCATTTTTTTACGCCCACCTCTACGAAAATTTACCAACAAAATGGCGCAAGGTCACCGGTAACCAAGGCAAAAGATCAAAGGGACCGCCACGAGTGATGCTTCTGTATATAGCTATTCTGTGGTATGGTTACAAGTTTTGCATTTTTATTCATGCTGGGTTCAATAAGTGTCAATGTGATGTCGCAGCATGCTTCATTGGGCACCTCCCCTGAAGAGGCCCAGAGGATAACCTCTTCTGGGAGCCCATGAGGTCAATTTTTACCATGGTATAATTCATCGAGCAATTGTGTACGTTTCTGTGAATTTTCAAGAAAAAACCACAGCTCTAGCAAGTTCTGCATAAAAAAATCTAAATATCACAAAAAAATCAAGAACTCTTTGAAAAAACAAAATACAATCAAAAGTTGAAAACCATTACGAGATATTGATATCCGCTTTCTAAAACTCAAAAGACAAAAAATCCATAATTTTTCCTAAAAAAGTTCCACGACTTCAAAAATTAACACTCTTGACACTCCTTCCTTTGACATTCCGTATATTATGGACAAAGTCAATGGTGCCGTGAGTCGACAAAGCGTCCTGCAGCTGAAGAAAAGCTCTACCAGCCACCATAAACTTCTTTCAAATCGGATATTTTTTCCCTAAGATATCCATGTTTGAAATAGGAGCAGATTTTGCTCTATGCTTAACTTTTGACGAGCAGTTTATTTATAATAAATAATAATAATAAAATATAAATCTCTTCAGTCTACTCACATTTTTATTGTTGATACAAGCGACGCGTTTTGACGCGTCATCATCGGGCTAAAACGTACAATCCACGTTTCCCGAAAGGCTTCTGCGCATACCTGTGAAAAGAGGACGATGCCATATCTCCTATCACGACAACAAGTTGAAAACACTATAATATACGTTGTGCGTGTGTGATGTCACGCAAATGACAGCTGACAGCGCTTGACGTCGATTTGATGTTTCGACAGACCTAACCTAATAACACTCTTATTTCGGTGATCGCCTTGCAGCTCGTTGTGTTTCGTATCACCCGAATCTTTTTTGCGTCTTTTTGTCATACATTTCATTCTGAACAATATTAAATGTTGAATGTTTAGGAGGCTATGTATGTTTACATTTCGATTATTGATTGACACTTGCCATTGACAGTGACGCTTCGTGCGTCAAAATTGAAATTACCGCGCTCTGCAGGTATGCGTTCTCATGTATGCGCTGAAGTGATGTACGTGATGGTAAACGTGGATTACAAGTAGGTACCTAATAGAGGAGCAAATTAAATACCTATGATTATTTACATACAACGCCTCTGATTATCAGACCTACAAGGATAATATTCACTTATCTAAATCCCACTGTTAATGGCAACGGAATAAAATAGATGTAAATCTGACAGATGTCACTCTGAACTTCTTTTTTGTAATAATTATCAAAATATCACTCGTGCTCGAGATTTTCCCAGATAATTTTGGCATAGGGTACTTGCATGAATTTTATATTGAGACGATTACTTGATAAAATCATTCAAAACGTTATCCACAATATTTTCCGCAAAAAAAACAATTTCAAAAAAATTGGTCCATCCTTTGAATGAAGATCAAAGTTTGAATTTTTTTCGCGCCAAAAACGCGGTTGCTCCTACAATGACCTTGTATGATCACGATGACGTCAACCCGAGAGTTCTATTTTTCGTTTGCAATTTTTTTCTTTACGAGGTTGCAGCCCTGCGCCCTGAAACCCCGCGAAAATTCGGATCTTCATTATTTTACAGACCTGTTTCAATTGTGGAGCCGCGAACAGCGCCGTCGCCTTTGTTCACGTGTCAGAGCCATCCCCAAGCTCGTGCTGCGCGCTTTTCAACCTGAATTTATCGTCAGCCCCACAAACGTCTGAGACGGTGACAGTGAGATAGGTATGTCAAACATTCAAAATTCGTAGTCGCAATCTGTTAGTGTAGAATCAAGTAGCCCCAGCCTGAGGCACGATGACGTCATCCCGCAGCTGACACATCGGTGCATGGAAGTTGCATGCTTAATAGTTTTTGTGTTTGAAATTTACAAAATAAAATAATATGTTGAGATTTTCGAAAAACCGTTCAGTCTGTGGTGCCATTTGGCTGCCAAGGCATCATTGGAGGCAATAAAAAAAAATCGGTTGTGTCACCCCAAAACTTCCCCGACGAGTAGCAAAAAAAACGGATTGGAAATTTTTGTATGAGACGTCCCTTCGGGTAGGAAGTTAGAATTTTAGAAGAACTATGAACAACTGAGATATTTTCCTCAAAAAGGGCTTCATTTTGAGCTCCATAATTTGAGTTCGGTCTCGATAACCCAAGCCGGTTTTACATTCTCAACAGGGAACTTCTCGGGGAATTGAAAACAAAATTGTTGGAAAATATTTGGAAATCAGTTACCTCTTGTTTAAGAATAAATTGGTGGAAATCGGTTTACAAGTTTACCTGGGGCAGAGTTCTTATTATTTGCACTTCAGAGCCCCAAACGAGAAGGGGGCTCAGTGAGGCTCCAAGAGACACCTGTGGGCACCAGGGAACCTATAAGGCTTCAACCAACCCAAGGAGACACAAGGGTGTCGCTTTCGCCTGAAACGGCAAAATCTGATAGTCACAAGTGGAGGCCCCAACAAGGCTTTGAACGGTATAAGGAATAAGACGCCAGAGGGCCCTGGTACCTAATCATACAAGGGAACTGCACCCTTTAAAGCTTGAACGTGCCAACGGGATGAGCATACTGAAGTTGCTAAAGCTACAGAAAACACAAGGGGGTTTACGGAGCCCCCAAAACGATACTTGAAGACACAAAGGATTGGGGCGCACTGTTGCCTTAAACCATTGTATCTTAAACGATACAAGAAAACCTCGGAGAAAACACATCGAGATATGCATTCATAACCATTTTGTCACTTTGACATAGATCCGTCAATGTAAAAGAAACTTACCGGTTTGGTTGCTGAGGAAACCGAATCGGGCCAAATTCGAGCGAACAGGCAAACCCGAATTTAATCGGCCAGGCCAAATTTTAAAAATTTATAGCGCCCGTCTTGTGGATGATGCGAAACTCCAACTGCAGCATTGATTTGATTCTTTGGTTGTGTTCCTTCCTGCCAAATTTGGTCCTGATCCATTTGATAGATTTTGAATAATTAAATGGTAAAGTTTTGAAGTTTGAGATTTTTTAAATTTGACAGATGACAGATGGACAAAAAAATTTAACAGCTTTTTAAAGGCTTTCAGATGACATACTGCAAGTCAAGACCCATGGTTGCCATAGGTGGTGATTTGTCACCAGATCTGGTGATTTCACCTACACAAATATCACCTAGTGATTATTTTTGCAAAAAGCCTACTTTCTGGTGATTTTACCCAAACCAACTATAAAATTACGAGATACTGAATAGCCATGTCGAATTCAATTTTTCCATTTCAGCAAAATTTATTTCTGTTCGTCCCTGTCCTATATCCGTTTCCGTTTCCGTTTAGTGACTTTCAGACTTTGATGTTATGCATTCTGAGTTCTGATGGTGAGGACCAAAACCATTTGTTTTCTGGCATTTCTGAATTGTAATATTGAAAAGTACTTTTTTACGTGATTTGATAACCAAAAATATAATGAAAAAAAACACGGCGCATTCTCCCCCCCCCCTGGCGCGCAGCTTACGCTCTCCTTGCTATTGGTCCCTGCACTCGTTCAAAATCTAGTGATTTTTTGTTCCAACTGGTGATTTTTCACTCTCATAGCTAGTTACTTATTTTTCCATCGTATGGCAACGCTGCATACCCTTCATGCAAGGATGCCCTCATGCCCTCATGATGTATCAGTCACCCCTGTGTCACCGGTACTGTAAGTCATAGATAAACCTGTAAGTGGATAACACGTGGTTCCAGTTAACCTCAAGAGATTCCCGTTGAAAAGTTCTTTGTGTAAACCATCGAGTATGAAAATTGATGAAATGTAAGTGAATAATTTTATTCTTTCAAAGCCCAGTATGAAATATAACGGATTTCAACCTCCGGTTGAATTTCGATCTTTGGTAGGAAGCGAATTTGAGCTGGCATAAGCGTTACATGGGCGGTTTTGGAGCACGGTTTTTATGGCGTTTCCAGCCAGTTTTCATAGCCTCAGCCAATCATCATAACCGTTTAGCCAAACCCTTTTCCAAATCCGCGGGTCAAAACCGTCCTTGTCAACGCTGCGCTGCCCAACTCGATCAGATCGTTAACCTCCGTTTGAAATCCAACCGGCGGTCAACCGGACATTATATTACTGGTCATAAATTATGCGTTTATTGAATGCATTGAGTACTCCAAAAAGGTTTGTCGCAGATTCTGTGGTGTCTTTTTCAGCTTTACCTATGATTCCATATTTGTTGACAATCACTTTTGCAAAATATTTAGAAGTTGAAACGGTTAGACCCTAGCTTTAGAGCTGCAATGGAAGTTAGTTATGAAGAGGAGAAGAGGCACTACAAAGACGAGATTGGCAAGTCCGAAAGTAAGGTTAGGATGACACCACCACCGCTTCAGTTCGAGTTAACAACGTGTTCTATAAACGTCCTATGTTGAAACCAAAGAATATTAACTTAGAACGAGCAAGAAGCGACACTCTTGACATTTCTATTGTTATTCGTCAGGCCAGATTATTTGGCCTTGAAGCAGGTCGCCATTTTGCCTGGGTGAAAAATGGCGCCAATTTTGAAATTACACATTGTGAATCTCGCATTTGGATGCTTTACCTCGGGTTCCACCAAACTTTTATCAACGCGATAACTTTATCACTCTGATAGTAACTAAGCAACTGACCATCCTATTGGCTGGTGCACAGCAACTATCAGCGTGATAGATTAATTCCGCTCTTGAAATTTTGGTGGAACCCGAGGTTAATGTGTGAAATATGCGAAGCTGGACAACTTGACGACGGCCATCTTGACGCGGGACAACTTGACGCTATAGGAGTTATTATAATTTTGGGACTCTAATTGGCCAGTTTGTGTCTTTTTGTCCCCCAACTGGCCCCCTTGTGTTTTCCTGTGTTTTTTCGGAACTAGCAAGCCCCTTATGCCTACTTGTGTTTTATGTTTTTGAGTCCCAATGACCTCAGTTTGTATAACTCGAAGTCATAGCCCCCATGCGACTTTATGTGTCATTTCAAACCCCGATGAGCCCCCTATTTGTGTCTTCGTGTTGTTTTCAAAATTTTACTGAAGCCACTTGTTTTTCCATAGTGTTTTTAAGAACCCTGATAACCCCCTCGATGACCTTCTTGTGTTTCCATGTGAAGCTCTAAATTCTATCGAGCCCCCTTGTGCCTTGTATCTTCTTGTGCTTTGGAACCCTTCCGGCCCCCATTTTTTCTTGCTGGGTCAATCTGGGCCATGTGTCTATGGTGAAGCTTCCAGCTCCGCAATGAGCTCCATTTTGTCTTCTCATGTCGTGGAATCCTAGCGGCCCTCGTTGTGTCTTGCTACGTTTATCGGACACGCAACGGACCCCCCTTGTCTGTATTTGTCGTTTTGAAACCTGATAATCCCCCTCGTGTCTTCATGTGGTGTTGTGTGAGGCCCTGATGAACTCCCTTGTATCTTCTTATTATATGTTTCTAGTTCTATATGGCGCCCTCCCGGGCGCCTCCATTATGCCTTGCCTTGCTTTGTCAATCGGAGCTTCAAAAGGCCTTTTTGTGTCTTTGTGTCATTTTGACGATGAGCCCCCTCATGCTTCCTGTGGTTTTCGAAAAACGCGAGCCCCCTCATGCTTTTTTTTCTCATGTTTTGGAGTTCTAGCGACCCATTATGTCTTACTGTGTCAATCGGACCCCCCCTGTCTTTAAGTACCGTATTGTGCCCCGATGACCTCTTTGTATTTTCTTGGCAGTTTCGGAACACTATCGAGTCCCTTTGTATCTTTTTTACTTTGGAGCCTTACTGACCCCCCATTGTGTCCTTTTGTGTCGTTTCGAGCCCCCAATGAACCTTTTGATGTTTTCTTAAGGTTTTCGGAAGTCTAATGCCCAGACTCATAGTCGATACTTCGCTCGATCTCCGACTTGAGCACAATGTAACTATGGCAACCATTGTTATGAAGGATTGTCTCAGGTACCTGAGACGTTCTCAAGTCAAAGATAGGGCGGAGCCTCGACTATGAGTAGGGGCATAAGCGAGCCCGCTCATGCCTTCTTGTGTTTTGGAGATCTAGAGGCCCTCATTGTGTTCTGCTGTGTAATTCGAAGCCACAGTGAACCCCCTTGTGTCTTTATGTGTCGTTTCGGCTACCGATGAGTCCCGTTTTGTCATTTTCTTCGAATGTTTCCTTACTCTGTTCTCACAAAATCCCTGGCGCAAATCGTCCGGTGTCAAGTTGTCCCGGCGTCAAGTTGTTCGAAGCAGGACAGCTTGACGCCAGGACAACCTAACGCGTGGACAATTTGATGTGTCGCTTCAAGCCTCGACTAGCCTTGTGTCTTCATGTTGCTTTTGGAACTCTATCGAGCCACAATCTAACTTCTCAGATTTTGTAGTTCTTGAGTTCTTCTTTGTCACTCGGAGACCCGATGAGCCCCCGTGCCTTTTTGTGTCGTTTCGAGGCCCGATGAACCCTCTTGTGTTCACTTCAGGTGTTCGAAGCTCTGAGGAGCCCCCTTATGTCTTATTATGTTTTGGAGCCCAAGCAGCTCCCATTTTCTCTTGCTGTGTCTACTCGACATTCCAGTAGATCCTTTTGTGTATTTATATGTCGTTTTGAGCCCTGATGAGCCCCCTTGAGTGCTCGTGTTGCTTTTGGAATCGTAGTGTCTACCCTTTATGTCTCCATATGGCGTTGTAAGCACCCTTATTCAGAGCCCAATTGGACACTCTTGTTGTAAGCCCCTCATGATTGTTCGCCCCTCCAGAATTTCAGTAAGCCTCCTTGTGCCTTCTTTGATTCTTAAAGCCCTACTGCCTTCATGGAATGCTCGGGGTCCTATAGCTCCAACTGGTGTTAAGTTGTGCCGACGCTAAGTCGGCTATCGGCTACTTTCAAATTCCTGGCGCCAAGTCACCTTGCCCATTGTCGCTTTTTGCTCGTCCTATGTCAATATTATTCAGTTGAAACATGATCTTGACCAAGCTTGATAATCGTATGATAACTGGATTTGATTTCTGCATTTAAAAAAAAAAAAAATCACAGATCGACCGTACAATCATACCTACATCAATGATGCAGCATTGGAAAGACTGTGGAATCAACAACATATACGATAATAGTCTCGCAAATAGTGATGAATGCCGTCCAAAATACTCAAAAAGACTTGTTGGAAATTTCAGGTCCGGACAATCTGAAGCTGGCCCACCAGATAGTTGTCCACAGTGCTCCTACGAAGCAGATTCTGCGTTCCAACTCGAACATCACATCCGGAGGAACCACATAAATATTTACGCTGCCGAACTATTCCACGCCATAGTAGAACCGCAGCAGTTTGCTTGCGCTCGTTGCAGTTTCAGAAGCTACTACAATTTCGATCTGTTCGAACACGGCAGAAGAAGACATGATGTTGATATCGTCAAAGTTGACAACATCGAATATAACGGTGAGCTTTACGAAGAGCCTGAACCGTCGTACTACCCGTGTTATTACTGCAAGTACGCATGCCATTCAAGTTTGACGGTTACCAAGCATCTTGATCGGTGCAAAATGGTTCCCGTTCCGGTTAGTATTCCAGACACTATACTAACAACGAAGCTCGAGATTGAAGATGACAGCAGCAAGAAATGGTTCTCTTGCAGCCAGTGTACATACCGAACGATTCACAGAGGAAACTTGACGAGGCACATGGCCACACATTCCCACGCCAACAAGTTCTTCTGTGCAAACTGCTCTTACCAAACCGGTCAGAAGCCGTACTTGGTGAACCACATGCTGACTCACGCTCCTGCCTGCTTCAGATGTGACAAATGCTCTTATCGGTCGACTACCAAAAGAAACTTGCAGAGGCACACATTGACGCACGCAGCGGCCGACAAAATCGCCTGGTTGAATTGCAACGAATGCGATTACCGGGCCAAATTCAAGAACAACTTGAAGAGGCACATGTTGAATCATGCCGAGTCTGCCGAATGGTTCTCTTGCGCCAAATGTGCTTACAAGTCAAGGGAGAAAAAAGATTTGAAGCGCCACATGTTGACGCAACATGTGAGAGCCGAAGACATCGAATGGTTCGATTGCACTGCCGATGGCTGTTCTTACCGGGCCAAGCTGAAGCAGCACCTGAAAAGGCACATGTTGAAACACGCCAAGGACGACGAAATCAACTGGTTCAACTGTACCGAATGCTGTTATCGAGCCAAGCAAAAGCAGCATTTGAAGCAGCACATGATGGATAAACATGCTGAAGACTAACCCATGAAGCATACCTGGAGGATCCTTTTTCCAATTTTTGTACCTACATGACTCCGAAAGTAGATTCACATAAAAGTATAATTATTATTATTATTTATTTCAATTTATGTTACTGTTATTTGTATTTCTGTGTGTGTTCTGTTGTTTGATTGTACTTATCACCTGAATTTGGATGAAACAGTTTAGGAAAATAAAACTATGTTCAAGTTTTTTTATGACTTCGCATTTCCTTTTTCACTCCAGTAATGGAACCAAACCCTCATTTATGACTTTTGCCTTATATCATTCATTTCGAAATCGTGATGAGGGCGGTAAAATGGAGCAACGTTATTTGCCAAATACAGCGGTCGGATTGGTTGTTAGCACTTGTTACGCATTGTTACCGTGAGATTCTCACTCATGGGGATTTCCTCGAGGAAAAAGTTTCTCTGGTAAAATTTCTATTGGATGCTTTATTTTTAAGATATTTGGGTTCTTAACCTTGGAAAACATCTCGAAATCGCTACTTTCCAGAACCCAAATTGTTTTCCTCTGAAAACGCCTCGCTTCTTAGCAAAAATGGCAGTAAATCAACTTGAAGCACTTTGTTTTTCACTTATCCGAGCTATTTTACAATCTGTCACTTGACAATAATTCAAACTATTGAAAATAAGAGAATATAACAGTAAGGACTGACACATTAGTCAGCCTTCATAAACACTACAACATTAAATCACCTTTGAGTCTGAAAAAAGTCGCGATTTCGAGGCGTTTTCCAAAGTCCAAATATCTCGGAAATGGAACCTCTAATCAAAATTTTGCAAGAGTAACTTTTTTTCTAAATCGAATGCAGAATCCGAAAACATGAACAATTCTGAAAAATAATCAGGGGAGGTGAAAATAGGGCACTCTCCCATTATCTACCTCCTATGAAAATTTTTGATGAATCGCGATATTATCATTCTATGGAGACATATTTGAGTAGCCTTTGGTTCAAATTTGATAGAAATCGGTTCAACGGTTCAAAAGCTACGGTGAAAAACCGATTTAAAAGAGTCAACTTCAACACCCTGTATATTTTCAAAGAAGCATTTTAGGACCATGAGTTTTATTTCCATCCGGCCTTATTTTTGATGAGCAATCATCCCTCAAAGTTTGTAATAACCAGTACCTAACATCCTGTATAGATGAGCTAAATTTCATAGCACACTTCATAACACATAACACCCTGTTAATTAATCAACTGTTTCGCAGCAATCAAGCTCTTTCTGCACTCAGGGAGATGAAGAGATTACCCCCTTATCATTCCGCTTGTACTTGTAGAATGAGATCATTGATTCATTGAGCGTGATTTTTGCATTCTGAAGATAGCCATTTGTGTTATAGGCCATCCACAATGATGTTAATGTTAACGTAATGTTATCCGGCAATGGTAATGTTAGCATTCAAAGCAATGAGTTTCAAATGGTGACGTTCACAATCATGTTAGTGGCAATGGTAAGCATTACCCATTGAAACTTGTTGCTTTGAAATGCTAACATTACCATTGCCGATAACATTACGTCAACATTAACATCCTTGTGGACGGGCTTTTTAATCAATTGTAAAAATAATTTACATGGAATTATCTGTAGTTTCGAAGATTTTCTCTCGATTCGTTCCAAGCTTGTGCTGTATTTCAACTCACATACTTATCAGTGAACTATCTGTAAATTGGGTATTCACTACTTTGATTAGGTGTAAAATCAGACGTCGGCCCTTAATCAACCTGTGAAGAATTATACAGCATCTCTTTGGTCTCGTAGAAATACCTGAACACGTTGTAACTTTCAACTTCCGTTTGTTTAGGCGAATGGTATTTTTGATCTCGACTTTAACTCGGAGTAACTGTTGACGCTTTCTGAAAATGGGTCAAATATAAATATTTCACATGAGGACGTATTCGCAAGAGCTCGCAGCCCAAGGTCAGGTGTTTCTTTAATCGCCAGCACTGTTCAAACAGTCGATGGGATCAACACCTTTTTGTCGAATTGATGATTTCACGTGGTGACTCGAGGGCAATCTGTGAACAGTGTCTTGAAAGCTCACATTGATTTGCGGGATATTGACCACTGACTTTTGTGGTCTTGTTTTATTGCAGACTATCGTAAGCAGGTAATTGCTCTCTGGCATTATACAGGGTGTTTCAGCGATGATAGCAAAAAAATTGACTGTGGGTAGATTCCGTCAAAATATGACGGAAACCTATACAGGGTAATTCATGACTAATGCGACATGGTTGAATGCCAGGTAGAGGACATTGAGGCAAGTCTAAATCTGTGTCAAAATTTTTTTTTTGATCAGCGGTTACGAAGATACAGGCTATTTCTTATGTTTGGGCCTTAATTTCAAAGTGCGATCTTTGCAACGGTTTGACGAAATCCGACAAGATTAAGAAGAAACACTTTTCTACTGAGGCTCTCCAAGATGGCCTATCTCCAGATCAAAAATCCAGGACCGTACTTGAAAAAAGTTGTCTGCATTTTTTGACAGAAAATCACATTTTCCGATCGACGTTCACAAAAAACAGCATTGGACTTGGAAAGTACAAAGAAAATGCTATAAAATGAGCTTTTGAAATCGCACGGCACACTTCCACCAGTATCACAAAAACAGATCAAAGTAAGAACTTGTACACATTTTGCCGTACCTTTTTTCCCAATGTTCATCAAAATTCATCCGAAGTTGTTTCAAAAACTCCCCTGCTTTAAATGTACGAAACATAGCCCATTGCCAGAATTAAATATCCAGAATCCAGGACCGTACTTGGAAAAACTTGTTTTTTTTTGACATAAAAGCAAGCATGTTATCCGATTACTTTTGGGAAAAATGACATCGGATTCGGAAAGTACAGAAAAAATGCCAGTAAGAAGAACTTCTAAAATTGCACAGCATACTTTGACCTGTTTCACAATAATAATACGCTTCAAAATAAAAGACCTCGAAAGGAAAGTTTGTGAGACTTTCAATAACGTAATAGTAGAAAAGATTTCGAAACTCAAAAAAACAAACAACATTTTTTGAAATTGTTCCATTACAAGAGATTTTCGAAATGCCATTCATCAGCTTCAATGCATTTTTTACCAGCACTTTTACTGTACAGCAGAAACCAGCACCAGCACTTTGTCGGATTTCGTCAAACCGTTGCAAAGATGTCGCTCTTTGAAATTTGAACCCAAATAAAGAAAACACGCTGTATCTTTGTAACCGCTGACCAAAAAAAATTTTTTGACACAGATTTAGACTTGCCCTTGATGTCCTCTACCTGGCATTCAACCATGTCGCATCAGTCATGAATCACTCTGTATACCATTCTGCAAAGCTCGGCCTAATAACGAAGATACAGCCCTCCAAAGTTGACTTTTTTCGGAATTTAGAAATTTGTAACTCAGTAACATTTTGACGAAAATAACTCAAGTTCAGCATAGACTAATTTTTCGATACTATCTATCGACCTGCCAAATTTTGAAAGAGTTCAGCCAGTGGTGTAAGAGCTATGAGGGTCAATAATTTTGAAGCATCCAAAGAAAAATTAACTTAAAGTGACCCCTCATAATTTCTACGCCACTGATTCGATTCTTTCAAAATTTGGCAGGTTGACAGATAATTATGAAAAACCAGTTTATCATGCTGAATAAAAGCTACATTTGTCGAAACATTTCTGAGTTACAAATTTTTGAAATCCGAAAAAAGTGAACTTTGATGAGCTGTATCTTTGTCATTGGGCCGAACTATGCAAAGTGGTATACAGGTTTTTGTCTTATTTTGACAAGATCGACCCACAGTTGAATTTTTTGCTATCATCGCTGAAACACTCTGTATTTGAATAGAAAATTCGATAAATTTGTTAAGATGTTCGGCTGGCATCGGAATACAGAAACCTCGACAGAAACTGTAATCAAGTAATCAAGTGTCTATTACTCAGAACAATAACTTTCAACCCTTTGAAATAATTATTGGATTACATAGAAGATAGACTTGCCTTGGTGCTTTCTTCCTCACGAGCGTCCGATTGACCATATTTCACTTGAAATGTTGCTGGAAACGTTTTATTCGGTTTACGATGACATCATTACACTAGCAAGCAGCTGCCTACATGGCATCAGGTATGACAAATTGGAATTCCAACCGTTCAATAGTACCGCCAATGTCAAATTACTCCAGCCACTTCGGCGCCATCCGGCGAGAAAAATTTTGGTATTTGCCCCCATCGGCCATCGACCGTTTTTTTTCAATCATTTCAATTCCATCAATTCATAATTCGACAAAATAGAACCATCTTCATGACTTTCAAACGAAATTTCGAATTTCATGTCAACAAGTAAAGGTTGGGGGTAAGGAAGGGGGCTGATTTTTCCACAAAAAAAGGAAACTGTCATGGGCCATATTTTAAAAGAAACAGTATACAGGGTGTTGCATGAGGACACCGACATAGTTTGAGGGTAGGTCCAGTTTTTCTAGGCGAATTAGGTTCTGGCTTTGAAAATTTTCTGTCGCTTTTCGTTTTGATGTTACAGGGTGAATCATGTATTTTGTCGAAGTTTTTGATAAGTTATATCTCTCGAATGGCTCAATGGATTCGACTGAAATTTTATAGGTATATTCTCCTGATGATAGCTGATACATTGCACCATGAAGTAGTTCGTAAGTTTCAGGGCCAGATTTATTTTCGTCATTTTCAAAGTTTTTGTTAGAAAAGTCATCTTTCCAAATAGTTTTTTGAAAAACCAATATCAGATCCAGAAACTACAGAAAAAATGCTACAAGGAACATTATTCAGTTTCTTCGGCACACTCAAAGTTTGCCCAAAAAAAAGAGATCTTTTGAGATTTGGTTCGGCTGCGATCTAGTGAAAACTAGTCAAGCACTCATTCTTCCACGGATCTTTGAGATGTTCAACCTCTAATTTGATGCTGTCACAGTTTTTCTCACTTCTCTCCATTGGTATCACTTGGTACGGCAAAAAAGATGAAAGTCCAGGACCGGATTCAGGTCTAGTGAACATTATTTTTTAAAACCCGATTTTTCAGTATTTATGGTGCGATTCTCTAAAAAATTACATTCCATAAAGGCTCTGTTACGCTGTTATTACCTAGGCAACAGCCAATGGCCGACACGAATTTTTACATCACAGAGCGTTTATAGAATGTTATTTTTTACAGAATAACACCATTAGTTAGAAAATTACAGCATAAAGTTATGGTGAAGTGGCTAAAAAATACTCTCTTGTTTGCATGTGGAACCTTAGGTCACTTTAGGAACCAGCTAAACAATATTTTCCTTGTGTTGATTTCAAGAATACAAAAAATTATTTCCGAAATTTTTTCGCGGACAAAATAAAAAGAAGCTGGAATGATTATTCAGAAACGTGTTTTTTTGTGTAGAAAACGAAAAAAATCAATGAACTAAACAGTAGGCCACTAGGGAACAAGAAGAAAGAGACCTTATTATTGTAAATGATTTCCGGAATGGCCGCCGGCGCCCTTCTGAATTAATCATGTTATTGTTATGTCTGATCTCCTGGAAAGAGCCCATTAGTTTTTGGTTTTCATCTGTCAAATGGAAGTGTCACTGTCAACAAATATCAGAAGCTATATCTCACGGAACTTGACTTGCAATATGTGATTTGAAAGCCCCTGAAAAACTGTGTTCAGAACAATTAATTGCCCTATCTGTCATCTGTCAAATAATAAAAAATGTTAAAGTTAAAAACTTCATCATTTAATTATTCAAAATCTATCAGACGGATTCAAACCAAAATTGGCAGGGAGCACAACAGAAGAGTCAAATTAAGTCTGTAGTTGCAGTTTTTCACCATCCTTTAGTCAGGCGTTATGAATTTTGAAAATTTCTCCTGGCCGTTGCCACCCTGGTTTTGACCAGAACGACTCGCTTTTGTAGTAGGACTCCACTCAAAAATTCTTTCTTGCTCGGGGATCAACTTTTTATGAAAAACTGTAACTGATCAAAAGTAGATTGGATTGGGTGTCGTGTAGGCTTATTTTCAAAATTGATACGGTTCCGGTTTTCCGACGGTAATTTTTTTTAAATGAAACTTGCACATTCTGTGAATTTGAAAAAATGCACTGCAATTTTCGACATGCAGTGAGCCCCACGAAATATTTATTTTAGGTGCAGACATGCTGGGAATGAAAGTTGTAGAAAAGATTGAATCAATTTTTGGAGGAAGAACTTTTAAAATCGGACTCACTGTTTTCCAGACATGCAGTGAGCCCCACGAAATATTTATTTTAGGTGCAGACATGCTGGGAACGAAAGTTGTAGAAAGGATTGAATCAATTTTTGGAGGAAAAACTTTTAAAATCGGACTCACTGTTTTCCAGTTTTCCTCTCTGGAAATCCTCCAAAACTTCTAACTTTTTATCCCGTGAACAGATTTTCACAATTTTTTTAAAACAAGAGGTAACTGGCTCTTGAACATTTTCCAACCTTCTTTTTCCAAGTTTCCGGGAATTTTCCGGTTGAAAATGTAAAACCGGCCTGGAGTCTCGAGACCGGACTTGAAATATGGAGTTTAAAGTAAAGCCTTAATTTACGATTCTTACAATATTAAGATGATTTGGAATAAGATCCGTGGTTTTCCCGGAAAATTCATCTTTCCCTGACAAAATTTCCAATTTCCCACCCGAAGGGACACTTCGAACAAAAATTTACATAGGTTCCTGGATACTAGTCGGGAAAGTTTTGGGGTGACACAACCAATTTTTCACTTTTTTTGCTGCACCAAGTGATACTGATGTAGAAAAATAAAAAAAACCGTGACAGTGATAAATAGTCCAGAAATTTTAGAAAAAATAGCGAACAAAAATGAAAGCGAGCCGGATTTTTGTATATAAGCTCAGTTAAGCATGTAGTTTAACATAGTAAAAGTCCTCAAGAATCCGGTGTGAGCTTCGGCCGTTGTGGCCTCGAGAAGAACTTGAGGATCAGTCTTTCGCATATATCTCGTGAACAATGGCACTTAGGAAGAAAGTGTTTGGGAAAAAATTGTTGAAAATTTTATTGTCTATAAGAAAGGTCCTTACACATTCCATCGTCAGTCCACTCCTTCTTCGTCAAAACACAAGAAAATTGAAATAATCCAGATGCTCGATGCTGAAGACTGTATGGACCTTGAGTTTTATGATGGCGGGGTGCCACTTGGTAGAGGTGTTGTTCGATCTATTCTGTTTTGACTGAAACTATTTGCCATCAATACCAACTATGCCGGCGGCATATACAGGGTGAAATAAAAATAAAAAGTTGAACAAATGTACCTCAAGAACCAAAATAGGTGGAGACATATAAATCGTCAAAAAGATTTCTTAATTCATGATCATGAAGTCGTCGTAAATTTGGATCTAATATGTTGAGCCGTTTCTGACATATCATCAGAAGACTGAAGTCGTTACGAAAAAAAACTAGTTTTCCGTATATCAGTAATTCTTCAGATATTGAATCGAGACTTGGTGTTTTGAATCGAAACAATGATAAATAACATTTAAAATTAAATAATAGTGAAAAACACTTTCTAGGCCAACTACTTTCAGAAAAAACACAGTCAACTTTTTTTCCGATGAGTAGACGAAAAAATTATTTTTTTCGGTAACAACTTCAGTGGTTTGAAGATATTTCAAGAACGGCTCAAGATATCTAATTCAAGTTTACGATGACTTTATGACCATGAAATCAGAATTATTTATGGCGATTTACATGTCTCCACCTATTTTGGTTCTTGAGGTACAAATGTTCAACTTTTTATTTTTATTTTACCCTGTATATGCCGCCGGCATATTTCGTATTGATGGCTTCAAGTTTCAATCAAGAAATAGTGGACCAACCAACACCTCTACGAGGTGGTACTTTGCCATCATAAAACTCAAGGTCCACACAGTCTTCAGCATCGAGGATCTGGATTATTTTAATTTTCTTGTGTTTTGACGAAGAAAGAGTGGACTGACGATGAAATGTGTAAGGACCTTTCTTATAGACAATAAAATTTTCAACAATTTCCCCAAGCACGTTCTTCCCAAGTGCCATTGTTCACGAGATATACGCAAAAAACTGATCCTCAAGTTCTTCTCGAGGCCACAACGGCCGAAGCTCACACCGGATTCTTGAGGACTTTTACTATGTTAAACTACATGCTTAACTGAGCTTATATACAAAAATCCGGCTCGCTTTCATTTTTGTTCGCTATTTGCGATTTTAACAGCTAAAATTCCTGGACTAAAATTAGAGAATGAACATCTCAAAAATCCGTGAAAGAATAAGTGCTAGGACTAGTTTTCACTAGATCGCAGCCGACCCAAATCTCAAAAGATTTTTTTTCTGGACAGGCTTCAGGTGTGCCGAAGAAATTAAATAACGTTCCTTGTAGCATTTTTCCTGTAGTTTCTGAATCTGATATTGGTTTTTCAAAACAACATTTAAAAAGATGAGTTTTTTAACAAAAACTGAAAAATGAGTCCGACCCTGAAACTTCCGAACTACTCTATGGTGCGATGTATCAACTATCATTAGGAGAATATACCTATCGAATTTAATTCGAATTCATCCGGCCATTCGAAAGATATAGCTAATCAAAAAATTCGACAAAATACATGAAATCACCCTGTAACTCCGAAACAAAAAGCGATAGAAAAATTTCAAAGCCTGGTCCTAATTCGCCTAGAAAAACTGGACTCACCCTTAAACTATGTCGGTTTCCTCATGCAACACCCTGTATACCCAACAGCAATACGACATAGTTGGGCAAGGCTGGTATAGTTGGGGTCCATTTTAGTAGCCGCCCCCTAGGCTGGACCCTCCCCTGGTATAAATGTCCAAGTTATTTTTACCCCATCATGTTGAGCAAAGTAGGTGCGTTGAATTTCACAATTTTATTAGTTTTTCTACGGAAGTTTACATTTCCAAAAATAAGGAGATGAACTTTGAAGTTGGAGAATCTCTTCTAATAACAATTCTTCACAAAAGTTTACTGAATAAACTCGTGAATAAATAATTAAGTAGTCCTTCTAACGTTCCCTTAACAAAATGATGTACCTATCTCTTCCGTGATGATACCCAACCCACCGCCGCCACATCAACAAATATACAAATTCGGTAGCGGGCTAACAGTTTACTGGTCCAAACAATCATCCCTGTGTGTTTTAGTGTTCGTGCGTGTCGCTCCAGCACTTCCGATGACATTCTCTCGCGCTCATCCCGTCGCTGCCATCCCCTTTACTCTTTCGCCCTTACCGCTGTCCCTGTTGCACGTCCTATAACCACCACCGCGCTGTGCCGCCACCGCCTGTGTAGATGGGGGCTGCGCACGTCGTCCACAGGTCCAGAGAAGCCTGCGAGCTCTCCGACCCGCCAGTGTTATACCGAAGCCAGACGCTCCCAGAGAACGTCAATAACCCAGAGAGTGTGCTCCGTGTGGACCATGGAGGTGGTGTCCCGTAAGACTTGCCGCCATCCCATGGAACTTGCTCGCTTTTTATCGGACGCATCAAACTCTAGTGCTTACTGAAAGAAAGAAATATTAATTCAAATCCTCCAAGAAGAAAAGTAGTGTTTTTCGAAAAAGTGTTGTAGTGTGTAGTAGTAAGTGGTAACCCGAGGAATCCCAGGTTTCTGTATAGGTATAGATAGTGTGATATGAAAGCAATGTAAGGGATGGGAAAGTGGCGGCGATTTACGTAAACCTGCGTAAAGCTGAATGAAAGTCACGCGAAAACTGAGTTGAAACAAGCCAACAACCTCTGCCGCATAAAGTTAGGTACCCATACTCTACTGTTGATAAAGAATAATCGCAAACAACAATCGCAGTCTTTCCAAGTTTATTTTGTATATTATACACAGTGATGCAGGTTTTATTGCGCCTTCTTTGAGACTAACTTTTTTTTTGTTTTGATTTGGCATAGAGTGAGAGTGAGACTAATTCTTAAGCCGTCCAGATTCAGAAAGATACGAGCAATTTATGCCACACACCCGCTTCCTTTGAGAAGGGATAAGGATAAGGGAGAAAGGAAGAAGAATAGGGTCAGTTTCACGGAAGCATACTTTTTTCGACTTGTCTAACGTGCAGGAAAAATCCTCGATTCAAACAAAATTTCGTATGCATAGGTACTTTCGTTTTGAAAGGTCAGTTTCGGTAGACACTACCAATTTCAGAAGGCCATACGACAGGGTCTGATAAAAAGTAGTTTAGTGTTGATCATTTTTCGACAGTTTTTTTTCAGTCCAGGCATTACAGCAAAAATGGGCAAAAATAAAACTCTAGCGGGTTTTTGTATTACATGAGCTCAGCTGAAGCATGTAAGTAGCTCATGGTAAAATTCCTCAAGGATGATACAGTGTCTGCTTTCGTCATTGTGGCCTTATAGCCCAGGCATTTCTTTCAAAACATTGAGACGAAAGTGTGAAATTGAAGAAATGGAAAAAGTAAAATTTTGAATTGAAAATTCGTTCTAGTGGCTAAAGAGCAAGCCCTCAAAGCCAATCAATTAACAAAAAAAAAAAAGCCCAGGCATTTCAAGTTTCAAACTTGAAAAAATAATGTAAATCTGGAGGCGTTCTAAATATTTGATCTCCTCAAGAACGTACTGAGAGTCCCAGCAAATCAAATCCTATGTCTGCTTCATTCATGTTTCGTGGGTCGCGAAACTCGTCTGAGATAACGACTTGCGAATATGCACTGTAGTTCTTAATCTTTACGTCATCATGTCTTCGGATGCAATCAAGCTGTGGTTCAAATTTTTTTGTTATTCAAAGTACACATAGGAACCCTTATAATAGTGTAACAGCAGTTAAGGAACAATTGTCTAATAATTTGTTATAGACCGGGACCCGTTTCATGAAAGTACAATCAACAATTTACAAGTGTGTAGTAACCCATAGTTGCAACAATGGGTCGTCAAGGTTATACATTTGTAAAATAGGTTTAGTAGTTTTACGAAACGGGCCCCAGAAAACATCATGATCAGCAAAGACCGGATTTTAGGCCGTTAAAAAGTGGAAATTAGGACACTTGTTTAATAAGCAGCTAAAAGCTCTATTTTAGGACGCTTCAGGCCGTAATGAGCTAAAATAGGCAAAATAGGCCAAAAACATCTTTCTCATGATCGAATGAGGCAAATACATTATTTTTCAGTATATGGTCATGAAATCTGAATAGCAATCTAGTGGTTGAAATAACATTGTTACAGAATAGGCAACGTCATTGTGGCCAATATAGAGTACCTTTTATTGATGATCGGCTGTCGTCTATTCCCTTAGCGAGTCTCTAAGCAAGCGGCACGAATTCATCCCCTAAAAATATATTTTGCGTGCCTACTTGTTACGTGAAATACCAACTGGTGTCGAAATACAATAGAAGTGACACATTTCAACAAAGCAGATGAAGCAACGGGTGTTTTTCAAAACATTGTAGATTATTTCCACGTAAAATAGGAAAAGCCTATTCTAGGCCATTGAACAGGTACTTTTAGGACAGAGAATCTTAGTTTTACTATATGTATAAACAAAAATAAAGTGGTTTCAAAAGCTATCATGTTCAACATAAAATGAATGTATTTCAAAGTCCCATGCAAATGGTCAAAACAAAAATCGGAAGCCATTTTGCCTAGAATCTGGTCTCTGCGTCAAGACCAGATTTCAGGCCGTTGAAATGTGAAAATTAATATGTTATGTTTACATTGTTTTGGCAAATAAGATCTATATTTTACGTAACAGCCTGAAATAGGCTGTGACGACCTAAAGTAGGCAATATAGGCCAAATTATTTTTTTTTTTAAATTGGGGCTAATAAAAATAATCTTACGGGTCCCACCAAAAAATTTAAGAGCGGTTTAAGCTAAACCGAGTTTAAACGGATTTTTTCCTGGTCAATTCTGGCAGATTCATCATGGAAAATACGTTGAATCGCAAGTATACCACCCTTTCTTTGATTACTCAACGTGAATCCTGAATTTACATTGATAATTTAGCCAGAATCCATCAAAAGAAATCTCGAGTTAGCTATCAGCTGGTTAAATATTTTGGTGGAACCCACAGATAGTGTTGAAATCAATTTACCCACACAGTTTAAACGAAACAAGTCAAACAATGGATATTTTTCTCAATATTGCGAATTATTTCCACCAAGAAATTTGAGGGCCTATTTTAGGCCGTTGAAAAGGTCTTTTTGGTATACGCTCTCCAAAATGGTTATTTTGCGAATTGTTTTGAGTCCACAAAATGCGTCTTTAGCGGACTAGTCCTTTAAAGGTAACTAGGCAACACTTTAGAAGACTGAATTATTTGTTTATTGGAATATGCCATTCAACATCTTCATTCACAATATTCACACTATTTTCCTTTTTCAATTCGATGACTAAATCATATTCAAGGTCATATTGCGTGCACAACTTTGCTGGAAGAAAATTGAGGGCAATGTTCTTTGCTTTTTGCGAAATATCCATTGGAACGTCATCCATTTTTTGTGTTCAATTTGAAAACTAGTCATAATAAAATAGCTTGCCATAACACAACAATTCAGCCAGCGTGATTATGAGTAAAATTCATGTAAATTCCTGCTTGAACTGCAACTGCTAATAGGTACCTACTGCTTGAAGGAGTTGAAGAGGGTTTGGAGAGCTTATACCAAAAAACGTTGTATGCAACACGTACGCAAAATGCTTTAGCGGACTCATCCGCCCTTAGAGACTCGGCTTCCGCCTCGGCGCCTCGTCCCTAAGCAAGCGAATTCGTCCGCTAAAGATTCATTTTGCGTACGTGTTACATAAAATACTAATTTTAGGACAGTAGATCCGATTCTTGCCAATTTAAGACATTTAGGCAAAAACAAAGGGGTGTCAAAAGAAATGTTTTCTCAACACTAATATTCATCTTAAGGTCTCATGCAAATGCCTACAACAGAAACAAAAGGCATTTTGCCTATAATCCGGTCTTTACTAAATCAGCTATGAATGCATAACTCTTTGCAGTAAGCGAGAAACTCTTTTGTTTATACCGATTTCTATACTGGTGTCCAGAAAATGGCGGCAAATCTCTCCAGTATGTTGTAAGGGACCCTTCAGGGACTCATTAAAAATATTAAATTTTTTTACGACTTTCATTCTTTAGGTTATCAAGGGTCAAAGGACTTCTTCTAGTTTTGTTGATCCGAAAGATATCAGTTCACTGTTAAAATGGCACAATCATGAGAAAGAAATATCTTTCACTGAATGTGTATTGAATTTTGTTCTTATTTACAGGGCGAGTCTGAAACTAAGGAAAATTATTATTCGAAGGACCAGTTTTTGACCCTTGATCACCCCAAAAATTCAAGTCGAAGAATTTTTCTATCATTTTCTCGAAATTCTCTAAAAAGGGTCCCTTACAACGTACCGGAGAGCTTTTTCGCATTTTTTTGGACACCTGTATACAAGCAGCTACAAGTTAATGTTAATGAAGCCAAAGCATTGAAGGATCTTTTGAATAACAATTGATTTAGGACTTAACAACACTGAAGCGCCAATGCAAACATGATTGATTAATTATTGCCCAATATTTGCTGTCACTTAACTAAGTTGTTCTTGTTGCCAAAATATTATGAAGCTGTAGGATTTTTAGGACTTGGACTTCCAGTATATTACTCCAATAAATTGAAAAACTACTTCCGCCAATTTTCATTTCCTGTTGAGGCCTAAATAGGTTTAGGTCAATAATAGTATATTATTATACGAGTTTTATAAGATATAGTATTGTCACACGACTGGTTTTGAGGCACGACGAGTTTCCAAGGAGCTGCTTCACGTATACGATATGTATACGTATACGCTGCTTTACGCGTCGAATACGTAGCAAATATTTTCGAACTGCATGTCACTTTTTCCCTTTTGTCGCCAAAAAACCTAGAAACGTACAGATAATAATTATTGTTCAGGACTTTGTCGTTAAGGAGGTCAAATGAAATGCTTACACCAATTTAACAAGACTCAAGGACCACCCTTGACCAAGAGAATTGTTGATCTTTCTGTACCTGTTATTATGATGACCTGTTGTTATGAATCAGGACGGCTAGATTCTAGACGAATCGTTTATTAAAGTCTCTACCTATAAAACCTGGATCACCCTGTACTGCCTGTGCCTGTAGGTATGTGAAGTTTGCTGTGCGGCTTCTCTGAGGGATTAAAGCCGTGTGGTGACGGTCTTTCATCCCCCGTTCCCTCCCCCCGCCCCATATCTGAGCGACGAATTAATTTTCGGCCTGAGCCCCTTAAGCTCTTCTGCGAGGTTCAGAATAATGTGCAGGGGATGAATAGCCGCGGTATGCCTTTGATGGATCCTATATTATTTGTGCCCGTTTCTCGTCGCTGCAGTCTGTCATGGATCAACTAAATTAATGGATCTTGCACTTTTTTTTTTCCGCCGTCTGCTTCTGGAATAAATCGTACCTAAATTGTTTATGATGCGAAAGTGCGTTCAGACTAGAAGAATGCACGGAATTTGTGTATGGCATGGTGTCCGGACGGGTCAATGTGTAGTCACGACCACGAGCCACGGAGCTCAAGGCGCAGGCGGCTTTGGAATAAAATGTATTGTTTCTAACTCGGGAAGCGGGCGGATGCGTATTCTACCCGTTTGGTGGAAAACGGCGGGAGAAAATTGGGGTTATTGGCTTAGGGGGAGAGTGTTGTGTGTCGTAACTTGATCCGGCTATAAAATGAAAAATGAACCAGTTGTATCCTTTGTTTTCCATTGTCTCGTCCTTTGAAAAAATGTTCCATGCCCACTTATGGCTGAATTTCGAATCCTATTTGCAACCGATACAAGATTGCACGCTGTCAAAATGTCAAGGCGTTGAATTTTGATTTCGATTTATTTTACCTTTGGGCTCCAATAGTCTAAACCAAATACGGAGAAGGTCTTCAATCTTATTTTCGTCCTTCATTTGCCATGATCTGTGCAATTCCAGACTCAAAAGAAGGCTGCAAATCGACGTGAAAGTTTGACATTTTTTTGACGTTTGACATTCAGCATCGTTTGCAAGTCGGATTTGAAATTTAGCCCTTAGAGCTCAGTTTCAAGTCCAACTTGCAACCCGCGCCCGCCTAAAGTTGCCCGCTGTCAAAATGTCAAAACGTCTTTCCTTTGCCATGGATCTGTTTAGGGTTTAGAGCTACAAGGTTTAGAGATGGGCTACAAATCGACATGAAAGTTTGACATTTTTTTGAAGTTTGGAGTCCCAACTTTGCGTCAGTTTGCAAGTCGGGCTTGAATTAGGATCTTAGGGCTAAATCTCAAGTTAGTGGCGCAACTTACGCCACTTATTTACGGTATCGATGAGCCAATCATCGCGTCGGATTGTGTTATGTTGCCATAGTGACCGTACTTACGCTACATTTACGCGGACGCATCTCCGACTTGAAATCTAGCCCTTTAGGTAGGTGCCTACTGCCTAGTTGTGCCGATATTATATACCCTTTTCATTCAGATACAGAGAAATGTCATCTAGACAAGGATGGTCTATAATGAATTGATGAATGAATTGAGACCCCAGGAGCCGTATTCTCTAACTCGCTATGCACTCGAACCGACAGATATCGCCATCGGTAGCCAGGCAAAAGCCAATTACAATAGTGCGTTCGTCGTGCCCCAAAAACAGTCGTGTGACAAACTTCGTCCTATTAAACTCGTATAATAATATACTATTTCTCAATTTGAAAGACCTGAAAAACGCATTCCAAATTGATGGTCACTAGTTTTCGAGAAAATTAAGTTCTGAGATCATCAGAATCCCCATCAAAATTGATGCTTTATGACCGCAATCAAATTTTTATCAACTGTAATAATCAGTGCTTAGATTTTCACGATAATTTTGGCCCAGCGGTCGCGAGTGCTGGTTGTAACGATAAATGCTTGACTCCGCATTCATAAGTTTTCGACTTATTGAATAAAAACGTAATTTATTTTCTCATTCTTTAAATAACTAAATTTCCCTTATGAAGTTGAATTTTGAACAACGGGCTTGGATACACCCATATAGGTAATTTGAATTCAGGAGGTAGTCAGGGTCAGGAGCTCATGGTTGATCGTTTACTTCTGTATCCTAGGAGACCTTTCCTACCTTGTCATTGAACTCAGGAGATGATTCCTCCAGATGATTTTTATACTGACACACTTGCCTGAAGAAACTTCGAAACAAGCTCTAAATTATCACGATTCAGGGCGTACCAACCTCGGCTACGCCTCAGCAAATAAATCGCATTTCGTCATGGAAATCTGATTTTCTCTTCCAAACTCAAAATCTAATTTCAATCATTGTTTTATATATGAATTAATTTAGTGCTTCTCAGGTAGACTAAGCGTAATGTATGTACCTACCTATTTCAGTCCATTGCTGCTAGTTTGTTTGTAGTTGCCTAAGTAACCCTCTGGAATTGAACCGGTATTCCAGGGATTTAGTATCTGTCTTTCTGCTTCGCGAAGCTGAACAAGTGCAAGCTTGGAAATGCATTTCGGATTCAAATACCTAGACAAATAATACGTTATGAAGGTTTCACTGTGTTTTGTTTGCGAAAACAGTACGAGCAAGAGCTGACGCAGAAGAGATGAGATTTTGTTGTGTAACTCTATTCATACCTAGGTAGGTACCTACTTTATCACTCAAATGATACTGTTTTCTCGCAAATTTCATTGACAGAAAACTGCTCAAGTAAGCGTTGACTTCGCAGTCTTTGTGTTTTACTGCTTGTTCAAAAAGATACCTACTTAGAATGTCATACTCGGCATTTCTGTCAAATGTCAACTGTCAAATGTGATGTTTTGATAAATACTAGGCCATGATCCTAGGTGCTCAACCGCTCATCTGGTCATCTGTATCGTTGTATCCACAGAGGTTGTATCGATATTTCGATACGACGACGAAGCCCTAAATAAGTAATGTTATAGCTGGCTTTGGTTTGATTCCGGTGACAGATTCAAAAAGATTTGGTACCTACCTGTTGCTTATTTTGAAGCTTGGATTATTGGGAGCTATTTCTAAGAATAGGTACATATTATCTACATAGGTATAGTCTGTTTTTATGACTTCCGCAGTTTGTAATTTTTACTCCGTCCATAAATCGGTTTACAACGCTTCATTCTCGATCAGGAAAAATTCCAATGGATTAGAATAGCGGAACGCATAAAAAGATACCAGGATGAACTGGAACTTGAATGGAAATCTAACATATGAAATTACGAAGCATTATTGTGTCAGCTCTTCCTGTAATACCTATGACAAATTGATGAAATATGTCTAAAAATTGACAGCTTGATTATCTACAGTATCTGAGAAACTGTGACGCCAATCAAGACACAGTTTTGACTTATAGCTGGTTATTATTAAATGACAGTCGAATAATTATGATGAAAGTTCGAAATTTCTGAAGTGGCAGTGGCAGTTATGGACCTGGAATGTTCATTGGTCTGAATTAACAATTTTGACAATAGTGATAATACGGATAATAAACAGAATAAATGTGCCGCTGTGAGCATGAATTAACTACCTATTTCATTCAGCTATAAAGGAGTGCTTACCTACGTAGTATATTAATTTCACTAATCCTAAGTCTTGTATATAGCTTGCGTTTGCGGCGTGAATGAATAGTGATGAATAGACAGCCCTTTTTGCTTTGATTTGATGCTAATTGGAATAGACAAGCCCAGTACTTGGCAGCTATTCTGTTTTCACCAGAACATTCCCAAATCATAGAAACTCATCAAATGTGTGATTCTTTAATAGAGCTTATTGTTATGTGCCGTTATCATAGTGATGCTCACGTATAGCTCTTTGATTTTCAACGTGAAATTAAACCCTGAAACCCTTGACAAGAGAGCATGTGCATGAAGGCGCCTTGGTGGCGTCGTTGGGAAAAATGTCAGAAGTGACGTTGAAATTGACGGGATGTCAAATGTGACATTGATACTGTTAAAAGTTTTATATTTTCCATACAACCATGACGTTCAACATAACCTCAGAAAGTCAAGAGGTATAAATAAAACTTACCGACACGTAAAAGCAAAGAAGGTAATAGCTCAAAACAGGTGTTGTTCAGCGACTGGATATCGACATGGGTGTTCACTGTTCATTGCTGTGTGCTGGGTGTTCAAATGCCCATAATAAGCTGTTCGAATACGAACACTCGAAACAAACACACTGCATTTTGATTTCTTCGACAAAATATGTTCAATGGTGGCATCATAATTATGCACAAAGAATGGTATTCAAAATAGCATTCGTTGATGATCCGGCTTGTTGTTAACGAAGCCAAAACGCATGTCGAGACGCATGTATAAAGAGAGTGTTCGTTCAAGACCGATCGAATCATGTGGTTCAAGTATAACAAGTGTTTGTAGGTACAGGGCGAAAGTGTTGGGCTCGCTGGCGAGCCACATGATGTAGCCATTGATCTGATGGCAGTCGGGATGGAACCAGCTGGTTTCAATTTGCGCAATCTTTTCTAGTCTCTATGGTGTTTTCTACACAGACAAACATGGAGCGAAGTCGATACACGTAAAATTTCAAATCCATCAACGATACTGGTAGCGTCCTCATACAGCCAACTTTAAAGCTAATTGTGATGCACATGCTCTATTATGCCTGAAAATCTTCCACTTCTTTACATTTCACATTTCACCGCTATACGCTCTGCCTCGCCTACAACCTGCAGCATGTTTTTTCCTGCTGATTTTTTCGCCTCCCTTACAATCAATCCTTCACTCGTGCATTGTTAACTTGAGCGATTTTGCTAATGAGCACCACATTGCTGTGGCGAAAACCAGTGAGAAGAACACATTGCAGATGCAACTTTTTAGTTATTGGCAAGATTGTTAGCAAGCCATTTACGAACAGAATAGAACTGATTATTAGACAAAAATAAAAAAGTTTTCCGCATTATTTTATCTTCATTTGTTGATCACTATAGTAACCTATATTGTGATGTGGTATGATGGTCGTTTGAAGTTAAAACACATCGCACGTCACGTTAGAACGTGCCATTTTTCATTTCCTGTATTTCTGAACTTCCGCGAGCTTTCGACGCCAGATCCAATTTGTCCTCCACTCTCTTCGGACGTTAAACGGTCGGCAACACATTTACATCTACTTACGTATTTTTTAGCACCCGTTTCAAGTTATACGACGCGACATTTTATGATTTCCCTCAACTTGAGTGGCATGTACCTACTCACGTAAACCTACATGAAGATAAGTGATGAGTGATGACACACGATATATTTCGCCAAATTCACTTCAATTACGTTTCAAGATCTTCCAGCATTAGAAAAGCACTTACCGCCTTTCCTTGATTCACGGAAATCGCTCCTGAGATCAGAAGATTTTATTCCTCATTTCAGTCATTGCTGCATTTCTGTCGATTCGGTTTCAACTCCACATGCATGAGTTGCCTGGTATGTCAAATTCATGATTCATGTACCACTGCGGACAAAAAAAAATTCTGACGAAACTTAGTCTGTACCTACAAGTCTACGTACAGGTGAAACTGATCATGATTTTGACTTGCACTTGCACTTCCACTTGCACTTCGTTGACTTTCTGACATTTTTGACATTTTTCTGTCAAAATTGAATTGAATTAGATATTGTTACGAGCGGCGATCCCGTGCATATTGATAAACACGCGATCATTCTGGATTCTTCCATCCATTAGATCGCAGTGTAGAAGTGCGGAGCGATCTGGTGCATTCCAGAATTATACGCGATGGCTTGGCAATGGAGAGACTTCAACGCTCGATCGAGGCACATCTGTCCATTTTGACGGAGGTGAAGATTCCAGAACACACGTAAAGCACGCGAAAGGTGTGTTGTGTGATTATTCGGGAGTCGTCTAGCAACCGCATAGGCCGGGCCACTATGAAAATTGCTGGAAGATGATGGAAAGTTCGGGAACTCTAATCGAAGGCATAAAAAAGCACTGTCCGAAATGCGACAGGTAGTATTGAACTGGAAGAGACAGCAAGCGGATAAGCGAGAGATAATCACAGCGACAATTCCGAGTAGATAATTGTTGGCGTGTAGTTATTGTAGTACGCAGAAATAAACAGTGTGTTTCAAAACGATCGTCTCCATTATATTCGAACCCGTACGCGAAATACGTAACAATATGAAACACGTAAATTTTGTGAACTTTGTTCTAGCTGCGATATGCATAAAGCTACCCATAGAGAAAGCGAAACACATTTGCATGCAATAGTGCAAATTTCAATTTTCAGTTCAATCTGCTATTGCTAGTGTGACCTGATGGATTATTACCGAGCTTACGCTTGTGTCTCCTATGTCTATTTCGGCGCCATTTCAATTTGCAAGTCAAATTAGAGATGACATATCACTGTCACTTTGTACACAATATTGTGCTACAGCAAAGCCAACTCTGTTGTGCTCTTGTGTGGGGTTCTGGGGAAAACATTCAAACGGGAAAGCCGAGGGGAAACAGGCGAAGTGAGCGTTGCTCTTGAAGTAAAAGAATACATTCAAATTATGGTAATGTGCAAGTGTGCCCACCTGATGTGAGCCGTTTCAAATTACGATTCGAATTCACGAATTCACAGCTTACTCCGCAAGTTATTTAATGCCTGTTTCGATTGGAGATTGGAGGAGTTAGGTAGGTGCCGGTTTATTTCTGTTTGCTTACTTACTTCTTTCATCTATGCTGAACGTTTATTTATGGTTCTGCGTTGTTTGTTTGAAAACTACGAAAAAATCGCCGACGGAATTTTTTTTCTTTTTTGAATTGACAAATTGTTTTCAGTCGAAAAAGAGATATATCCTTAGTCAAAAAGCGCTGAAATAGCATACATGAGAACCGCCTAACCTTTGTCAACTTCTTCACCAATTCAAATCGAAAGAATAGCGCATCGATTTAAAGTTACGACAACATATTTTATTCCAAAGCCTTGTTGAACGCGAGACTAGACATTGAGGCAGACCAATAAATTTCACGCATGTCTCCACCATAGATATCTCCTCCTACATTGGTGCCGTGGTGTTACTATCAACTAAGTAGAGAAGTTAGGTACGTTACGTTATTAATAAAAAGCAATCAACCGATTTTTTTTTCATAGGCTGATTGATATATTGACATATCTTTACTCACAACCACTATGGTAATTGATTCATTACATACCTAGTAGGAGGTCGGGAAGTGACCCATTGCCGACCTCCCGAGAAAGTGAAGAAATGGTAGCTTTAGAAGGGAAATTTCAAAATATGCATCCAACCAAACAATAAGTGTGTTAATCAGTATTTCCTGAACCACGTTTCAGCAAAATTAATCGACCTATCTGGAAGTTATGACAAAAAGTTAATTTTCAGATTTCAACTTTTGAACGCCTGTAATCCTGCAAGCTGAGTACATGGTTGTGAGTAAAATAGTATACATACTCTCGACGGTAAATACATCATCCCAGCTTCGGGCTAGAGCCTCCAGGCAAGGCCTGGAGGCTCTCTGTGCCCTCAGCAGTAATGATGTATTTCCCGTCTCGGTATGTAATATACTATTACTGACATTGTGTTTGCTCAGAATGACATGGAAATTGCTCGAACTGCTACTCTACACATACTTGCCTCAGCAAATTATCATGTTGCTGTGAAAATTGCCTTTTTCAGACAAAATATACGGTAGTATCGAATTTCGTTGGAAAATGCGTTGAAACCACAGAGCTGTGCACTGTGCACACCGTAGTGGCTTGGAGACTTTCATTAATTCGTAATCCGAAACCATGGTTTTTTAAACGGACACTAGAGCGGACATGGCATCAGTACGTAATGATTTATCCCGCGCGAGCTTTAGAGGATTAAGTCCTATCTTTAATTCACAATAAAGCCGCTGTCGTGCAAGTGTCCCGTGTGCGTATGCCCTAATGCTACCGCTGCTGGACTTGCTTGCAATCGTGTCGGCTGTCAATGACTCACGTCAGTCTGAAACGTCAAATTTGACAAACCAAGGATTAAAAATCGTTCCAGATAGATCATAGTCTCGAATACCAAGTAATCCACCTAGAGTGCCAAACTGTCATAGCTCCCCGTTCTACCCAGTAATTTGATCTTTTTCTTTGCACTGCTCTTTTAAACAGGAAATGTTTGTATCCTTTCCAATCAATCCAATCGGCTTGAATTATTCATCCCCTATCGATTTCCCCGACGGCATATTTATGCATACCATAACATACCTATGAACACAATACAAATCCATGAGAGACGTTTCGCGTAATGACAACACTTGTTTATAAACATAGAAACATGGAAAGAATAGAACGAACGCGATCGATATAATTTTAATATTGTTATTACTGTAACAACAACTTTCATAGGATTCTCGCGTGACCCGTGCTCGTTCATTATGCATGTTCAAACGTAAAGGGAGAACTTGTGCGCTGTGCTCACAAGTGGGCGCTGGTATTCCCCGGCCGCTCACTTGGCAGCGCCGCTTGCGATCCAAAGGTGAAAATAAAAAAAGTGAAAATGGAATGTGCTCAGCCAATAACCCCTTGAGCCATTACTTTATAGCGCATTCACGATCGTTTCTCCAAATTTGTCTGTAGACTGGTTGAATGCTAATCTACCCACCATATCTGATCCTGATCCACGCATCCGACATATCTCTTACTGAATATTTGCTTTTGAACTGTCAAAATTTTCAGTAACATTCAACGTCATTTGTGTCAATTATCCAACATCGTCTTCTGGATGAGGCGTAAATCATGTTGGGCCAGAAAATCGATTCTTGTGCTCCTCCGTACGTCGTTTGTATTGTGCAATACACGTCAAAGGTGGTATCAGTCACTGCGATAAATGAGGAAGAGGGTCTGCATCAAGGATACAAGCAAAATTGCCGTAATTTAGTTTGTTGGCGAAGAGCTTTTTCAAATATTCGGATGGGCTGAGGGGTGGGGAGGGTGAGTAACAATTTGCGCGTGAATCCAGTGGGGTGTGACTTCACGCCAAATTTGATCGAAAGCTTGCCCTTTGAAATATCATTACGTTTAAAATTCGTCGTCGAAGCTCTCGAATTCCAGTCGCGTCCAAACTGGTGAAATATTTGCGCTTTTGGTACATATTGACTTCACAAAAATTAATTGTTTGTCCAATTATCACCCGGGTCAAGCTAAGTTCAACTGATCAGATCTTGATCACTGACGCATATTTTTATCTCTCAACTCAGTCACATTCACGTGATGACTTGACTTGAATAACTCCATATTCTACACTTGAATACTTATTTTCGGTTGCGTTACAAGATCCTTTTTACGGAACCTATAGAAGTTGGCTTGTTTCAAACCGTTTTCCGCGCAGTTCCTCGCATTCATGTTGACGACGACGACTGAAGAAGCAAAAGCACATATCACTTTGATAATAATTGATGTAAATAACAACAATAAAACAACCAAGAATATACGAAACCGAATACATCATCACCACCACCACCACCACCACCGCACCCATCGCCAAATGAAATAGACAACGTGTAGCATGGACGATCACTTGCTCCAGCACCAGCCCACCGACATCCCGCTCATCATCACGTCGAACAACAGCCAGGAAACGTCGCCGATCAAAGGTGGCGACCCTTCCGCTTCCGCCAAGAGCCCCGAAGAACCGGAAACGAAGAACCGGACCGTGCAGGGCGGCTCGTTCAAGTACGAAATCGGCCGCAATCGTTCCGTTTCGAACCTGATCAACCTGCCGGCCAAGTGGTCGAGCGTTCGGATCAAAGGAACCGGTTTCAACGAGTCGAGGAAGAGCGTGGTCAAGATCGAAACCTGCAATGGCATGCCAGTCGCTGGGAAGGACTACCAGAACTTGCTGACCAGTCCCACGCAGACGCAGGCGAAGAAGAACATTGGAAATGTAAGGTCATAGAACTGTTTTCTAGTCGTCTCTGACTCTGATTGTCACAAGCCTGGTGGCAATTTCACATTTTGGCATTCTATCTTAGGCTATATTCGCTATTTATTTGGAGAGCCGAAGTCTACAACTGGAGTGGCTTGTGAGTCTGTCTGAGAAACAGCATTCAAATTTATAGTCGCAGACTGTATTCTTCATAGAGAGAAGCACAGTTTGTAGAGCGCCGTTTCAATCGGGTGATGACTCGGCTGCAGCAACGCTCCGCGCGCCCAAAAGTTGGATGGGAGACCGCCGGTAGGTAGTGCTAGTAGGCGAACCACTGGCGGGCCTCCATCGATTTCAACCCGCTTAAACTCCTCCTCGGATGGTCCTTGGCAAACCCTCCAGTATAACATTGCAACCGGCAGTACGCAATGTGTAGAGGAAAACCGACAGCGCTAGGTGTGTCGGGCATGCGCACTTGCGTTCGAAGGTCAAAGGCGGAGTCCAGTTCAAACCGTGCGCTTGTCGGTCCCAGTGCTTGGATGGACGGACCATCGAACATCCAGCCACCACTTTGCGGCTCGGTGAGTCCGGTTGTTGGGCACATTTAACTTGATGTTCCAGTGGTAAGGCAACTCAGGCCATGATGATAATAATAAATGAATGCACTATTCATGTACCGTATGGGCCTGAAAAAACCGTAGCTGTTTTATTTTCCTCGACAAATTTTCGTTTTTTATCTGATTTCAACAAATTTAGCATCAGTAGCTAGCTGAAAAAACCGGCGACAAACGTCAAATATCCAAATGGTGAAACTATTAAAATCCAAGATGGCGGACGAAGTTAAACATAGGGGTACTTTCAGCCTCGTTTCTTTTTAAATAAACATTTTCATTTTGACAGCGCAATTGACGGAACTCGAAAGCTCGATCTTTTCCCAACACTTCAAGACCACAACGAACTAAATTGGTTCACACCTCACTGAGATATGGCGATTTAAATAAAATCTAGTTGTCACATTTGAATATGGGGAGCGCCAAGAAAATTGTGGGTTTTTACCTGGCACATTTTTGTTTATTGGGCGAGTTTGACCGTTTTGACATCAGTGGCTAGCTAATTGATGGGGCGCCGTGGCGCAGGTGGTTTTGTGACTACATGCTTTGCGGAAGTCCTGGCTTCGATTCTCGGTGACAAGTCTGTACGGTGCTAATTTGGTCAAAATGGGACCAGTACTTTTCGAGATACCTCAATTCCAAATGTGTTCGTTTGCTGCGCCGCACCCTGTATATTCATCTATTGGGGTCCAAAGACCAATGAGATGTCGGACGGGGACAGGAAATGAACCTTTTTGCGTTCTATTGATTTGAACAATTCAAAATGACAAAAAATATTATCATAGCTTGATTGGTTTGCGATCACAAGCTTCCTCATTTCATCAGAATACCCCTTGAATGTGACCTCCTCTCTCAGCGACAACAGCCACAATCCTCCTCCACCTATCAATAGTCCTTCTTACCGGTACTGGGACAGTTGTTCCCAATACTGGGTAAGGCCTTGTCTTAGCTCCTCAATGTTGGTGTATTGGCTCCGGCCGTTGTTGTCTTACTTTTGCAGGAAATATAGTCACACCCGAAATAATCCAATGAGTTCAGCTCAGGGCTACAAGGAGACCAGAAGGCGAGCTAATGCTGATTGGCTCGATAAAAAATTTCTCGTGATCTCCTAAGTATTCTACTGTTGTCCGTGCAGTTTGGGATTTTCTTGTCCTCAGTTTGTGATGTTTAAATCAATAAAACGAAAATCGAAATTGTCCAATAAACAAAAATGTGCCAGGTAAAAAGCCAAAGTTTTCGCAATGAGGTGTAAACCGATTTAGATCATTGTGGTCTTGAAGTGTTGGAAAAAAATCATTCTTTCGAATTCCGTCATTTGCGCTGTCAAAATGAAAATCCTTATCCAAAAAGAACCAAGGCCAAAAGTATCCCTATGCTCAACTTTGTTTGCCATCATCTTGGATTTTGATGATTTTACCAATTGGATATTTGACGTTTGTCGCCGGTTTTTTCAGCTAGCTACCAATGCTGAGTTTGTTGAAATCAGGGAAGAAACGAAAATTTGGCGAGGAAAATAAAACAGTTCGGTTTTTTTGGGTCCACCTGATAGAAGCTGTATACATACAATTAGTTTAACGGCAAAATAATGTAGGTAGTACGTGCGAATTTGGCGACAATGCTAATAATGAGATAGCAAGAATCTTCATCTTCGCTTTTACTCCAAGAACACGAGTGCCTCCTGACAGTTCATCTCCGCGATACAAAAACTTGACGGCAAAAATAGCCACCCTTGACTTTTTGTTTTCCGTTGCTAACCAACGGAGTAAACACTTTCAGTCTCATTACTACCACAGCACACCGTTGTTTGTCTTTATTTCTGCTTTCATCTGAATTATTTTGTAGTCGCGTAAAAGGTTTGAGGGCGTGTTTGTGCCCCAGTTGTACACTCGCACACCTACGATACATAACTATGTGGTTTGTTTACTAATGGATGTTGGCATTTCTGCATAACCTCAAAGGCTTACATATTGACGCACATGTTTGCCAACTAAATTTCTAACAAACCAACCAAATCAACCAACGACACGTTCCAATCTTGAGCTATCTGGATAAAGTTAGTTTAGAATTATATGTGTGGGTAGGTACCCACACCTGAAATTTCAAAGCAGACACCACTGTAATCAATCAAGAACGCCATTAAAATATCAATCAAGCTGGTCGTGTCCCCTTTTTGTATATGAGCGTCGACTGCCCCGTTTTCTTTGATGGAGGCAATCAATTTATGTACATGAATAAATATTTTGTGATGATGTAAAAAATATGCTTCATTAATAATAACTGGGCATAGCTATGGATGTCGGCTGAAAAAGAATTTGCTTTCGCGAAAAACGTGATTTGATTGGCTTTTTGTGCGCTGTTGTCTGAATGAACTAAAAAAAACTGTTGATTGAGGGAAGTAGTGTATGGAGAAGCGGAAAGGGACAAAGCAAGTTTTTCCGTTATTTGTGCTCACACTTGAAAGACAGAACTCTGTGGAAGTTGTTTGCAGTTGTTGGGCCGGGTAATCGATTAGAGCACCGACGTGTCGGTTACAACTGTATTCAATTTCCTGCAGTCAATCATCTGTATTCGTAATGAATGAAGGACGAACTCGAATGAAGGAGTTAGGGGAAAGTAAGCGGGTGATGGATCATTATTCGTAATTTCAGAAATGGCGATGGAATATAATTTCAAAGTTTATCCCACTTCTGACACTAGTTTCAGCTGGAGGCACAAACAGCAGTAAACAAAGACTAATACTGATGATTACCCCTTGATTATCCCACCTCTGATGACGATTCATATGTGAAAAATGCGAAATGGTGAGCACCTATGAGCAGCATTATTTCTAACGAAGTTGTAAATTGAGAAGAAAATTATTCAGTCGTTTATCAGAGAAGGCGTACGCCAGCTGCCACACGTGTCAGATATATCGTTACAATACGTCAACTCGCACTCGATTTTCGACAGCGTAGGCGCAGCACCCCGCGATGTGATTTGTGGTCGCGTATGCCTGATGCCGTTTCACCGAGTCCCATCCCCGTCGTTAAGGCTCACTTACCCAGGTAATTGCATGGGTATTGCGCCTTTAATAATCATTGCATCATCAATTTTTCCGTCTCTCGACGCCAGAGGGCTTCACCTGCGTCCAATCTCGACGAAACTTTGCCGTCCGTCAGCTTCAAATTTCACCGTCGTTCTTGGATTTCCTAATTAAAGGTATTTCTTGATTACAATCACTCGGAATAATTACCGTAATCTGCTGTAGGCAGGCAGGAGGTGCTGTAGGTACCTGTTATTGATTCAGGTGAATCTTCTCAAGATTTATTGCCAGGGCCGCCTCCTGCTGGCTGTAACAGGCTTCCAGTTTTTTTGCTCTAAATTAATTTGAATCGTACTTGCGCCATCTGCATGCTGTTTTATTCAATTCTTATCAACGAAAAAACCTGAAATTGAATCGAACATTGAACCTTCCGTCTATGGGTCTGTCTGGTGGAATGTCCCGATTATGCCAATGACTTTTTTCTACAGGCCGATAGGAAAATGCTGTTCAGTGAGTTAAGAGTCACGTGGCATTCTGCAGATAAAAATTAAGAATCTCAGTGTTTCATGTACCTACTGTTTCTTTGTATTGTGGTAGCCAGCTTGAAATCTTGAAGGGAAATTAAATTTTCTAAATAAATTGGCGTTAACTTGAGAGGGGGTGGAAGAAAAGAGGGCGAGAAAACGGGGGTGAGGTAGTGAGACTGGCGTAGGTGCGTTCGACACAAACGGATGTGTTTGGCGAGAGAAAATTAATGGTCGTCAAATAGAAATTAACAAGAGTGCTGAACCAATTGTCAATAATAATTGTGTATTATCTACTAGTGGCAGACTGCATCAAGGCAAGTTACCTTCCATGTATCAAATAATAATTGTTCGACGGGGTGAGAGTAATTGTTTTGTTTATAAACTATATTGAGTTTGTTCTGTGTATTTCGAACAGCCAAAAGTTTTGTCAGATCGAGAGAAGTCTCTAGTCAAATCCAGTGCTACAGGGCATTGCCAGGCGACAGTCCGTCACAAATGAAATGGCTTACATCAATTTGCACACCTGACTTAGTAAATGTAACACAAATTGACACAGAGCTGATGGATAAGTCTGTACGTTAAAACACAGCACCAGCTGGACGTGAATTGATCAAATTAAGACACCCAACTTTTATGTAAATTATTTGATCGGCAATAAAATAACGGCTATAATTCTAAAATACAAAGGCCATACTCAATGGGTAACAATAAGAATCTTTCTCTAAGTGGAATGATCGATATCTCTCTAAGGACAAGTAGGACTTAGTTATGGAAGGGTTAATTATGCAAGGAATCAAACTCAATTGCGTTATGAAATTTAGCTCATCAATATCTCTTCAAATCAGGAAGAATACGCAAACGGAAATTTAATTGGGAAAGTGGAATTAATTATGCGCGGTTCTTCGGAAGTAATTAGGATGTATTTTAAATTTCCGAAACTGAATGTAAATTGAAATAATTAATTCCTTGTTGTCAGCTGGAGTCAGCACAATGTGAGAGTTTGTGATCAATAATTAATTCAAATGAAGTAATTAAGGTTCACTAAATTGAATTAGCGATCATTGATTAATCGTTAAATGAAGGAGGTGTGGTTTTGAAAAGACTTTGTTCATTCGCAATATCTGTTTAATTGTCCTCTTCCAATAGAACCTGGAAAATTAAGGGGCCTTGGGAATCTAAAGGGATTTGGGAATTTATGTGAATGAGTCAGGTAAAAAGGGTTACAAATGTACCTACGCTACGGCACAAAAATACACACAACGTATGGGTCAATAATTGTATCACGTCTAATTAGGGGAAGGGGGTACTGGTACTATCACAGTATTTTATACTTGTATTGTGATTCTATGCTGATGTTTATTGCATAATGTTCCATGATTTGATTTGTTAGCTTCCAAGGCAAGAAATAAATGAATTGAAAATGAAATACCGATAGAAATCAACTCATAGGGACCAGTTAATCCATATAGCAAGACTATGGAAAATTGAGAACAGAGCGTGTTTGTGACTATCTTTTTTGAGGCGTCCCGAGGGTATTTATACAACGTATTTATCACCAATAAATCGGGTGATACGAAAAGAATTCTCTTAAATCAAAACGGATTGGAAATTACCATTAAGAAATAAATAAAAATGCCAGTTCCGATAGTACAGTGGTACTGATAGGAACATTCTTGTCTACTTGCGTTCGAAAGCGGTGGAAATACCCATATAAATACATGATTAAAAATGATGGAAAATACCATCAGTATCAACTTAATTTACTCCACGCCATTTACCCTCAGCGTCGTTCTTGAAAAACACTTTATTGTAGTTGCTTTTTTCTGCAATGGAATCCTTTGAAGCTCCCAAGCATGGTGCTCCCAAGTCTTTGATGCCGCCAACCGGGATTCATTGTGGAACATACACAGGACAACCGCTTTTATATTGTCTCTCTCCTAGATTGTCCCTGACGAATGAAAGATAATAATAGATGTGTCTTTTTCTCTGGCTGAAACAAACCATGAGAAACTGGAGTTTTAAAAGTTGTATACTTACACGCCAAAGAGCTTTGCATTCGTTCGTGGAAAGGCTTCTTCGTACTTACTGTTTTATACGAGGCAGGACTAACAGTGAATATGGTGATCGATTGGATGATAACGACTACGAATAAGAAACATTGGCAGTGACGACCATCTATTGGAGACAAATAAAACTGAGCTGGAAGATGGAGTACCACACTATATGGGGAAATCCCACTACATCACGTTTTACAATTTTACGTTACAAGTGTCAGTCCTAATTTCAATCGAACGGGATTTGCAGCCAATCTATTGGGAAAATCCATTTCTTTCATAATTTTCCCAATGTAGTGACATAGTGCCTTATGAAATAGTGTTCGTGAGTCGTTGGATTATTGAATGGGAATTTTCATAGTGTACTTTTAATGTCAAGTCCAACAAATTCATCAGTCTCATCATGAGACAGTGTTTCGAAGTCAGTGGTATCCAATGGAGAATTCCAATTTTATTGATCTCATTGACTTCCAACTCTCAAACATTTTTTTTTTAATTTATAATAACATTAATATTAGTGGTACTTGGTGGAATATTTCTTGGTGTAAACGCTACAGAATAGCTTCAATATTTTACTGGCCGGTTAAAACGTTACGGATAAACCCTAATGAATGACCAATAAAGCATTCTGTTGGCCTGTCCTATATGGGTTTTGAACAGGGTAACAGGCTACTGTTATGAAAAGAAGTGCCTAAGCTTGAAGCTTGAAATCGTCTTGCTGAGCTTTCGAGTGGTCTTCGAAGAATACAAAAGATTTATTGCAAGTCTTGATGGCCAGTAAGTGGTCTGTTTTTTGTACTGCTTGAGAATGATCAGTCAAGAATCGCATGCTAATTTGATTTGGCATATAGAAATAACCTGACGACGTTAAAGGCACTAAATCTGGTGGATAAAACCGTACAAGCGGATTTCATGATAGTATAGATGTGTTGCTCAGAAGCCTTATTGACGCGTTCTTCTTTTTCCAGGTGCTGTCATTGGGCGCAGACGTCCTGCCCGAGTACAAATTGCAGAACCCGCGCCTCCACAACTGGACCATCCTGCATTACTCACCGTTCAAGGCCGTGTGGGACTGGATCATCCTGATCCTGGTGATGTACACGGCCATTTTCACGCCGTACGTCGCAGCTTTTTTACTCAACGAACCGGACAACAACAGGAAAAACAAAAAGTACGGCGAAGACCCGATCGTCATCATCGATTTGATAGGTGAGGACACAAATATTGAATGTCAGCTTGCCAGTTTTTTAATACTTAGTTTTTACTAAGTGAAACTGGAGAATAAAAATAAACTAAAAATAGAGGCTCATAAGAGCAAGCTATGGAAAAAATGTGTTGTGTTGGCCCAAATGGTACGATTCTTACTAGATTTTGACGCCTTGTTAGATGTGCTATGTCCAATGTGACAGCTGTCACCGTTATCTTGACGCGATGCTCTCGCAAGTAGAGATTTCTGAGGCTGCGCAGTGAAAATAGGAAAATTTGAGCCTCCTGCAGTGGAAGGACAAGTGGCAAGGAACATCGTCTCTACCATGGTTGGAGGCTTCTCGCTGACGCTGCCAGGTGGGCGGCGGTCACTTGAGAAATTGATGGCCAAGTGCGGGAGTACTGAAGAAAATATAATGTTAATCACTGAGTAGTAGGTACTTCCCACTCTAGCGATTCCTACTGATACAGCAAGCTTGTATAAGAAAGAAAGATACATACAGGAAATTGACAAGATTCCAACACAGTGCACTCACTCTCCCGCGTCTCGTCTAATGCAATCCAACTCCATAAACTATCGTCCATCTTGTAGGACGATAAATCACTGGGAGCCAAGAAAGCCGGAAGGGCATTTCATTACTCAAAACGAAAAATTAAACAAATGATTCAAATTAACGGCTGGTTTCATCAACAATCAAAAATAACAGATGAATAAAAAATTTAAATATTAGTAGGTGGGAGACGGCGGTTTGGGGCATAGTCATATTTCTGAAAAGAATAGAAACGGGTGAGAGCATAACGCTACTATCATGAATTGACCTCAGGTCAATTCAATATAAATTATTCAATTCAACAACATCAGGTTAATTCAGTGTCCTGATTCCAACCTCAACTCGGTCTTGAATCGATATGACTTTCAAAATAATATTTCACTTAGCTTTACTAAATACGCGACTTGGCCCAGCCAGAGTCAGTTAACACCGTGATAATGAAAAGTGCAACCTACCCCCAGACAGTGCAATGGTACCTATTTCATATACTCATCTCCGTGATAATGAAAAGTGCAATGTGCCTCCAACACTGCACTGGCATCTATTCCAAATACCACACCACGTGTATCAAGCGTGATCACAATTCATTCTCGGTTTGTCTAGCTGGGTGATCACCTCCGATACAAATAACGTGACCCTGTGCCGATTCGTACAATGAAGCCAGGGAATACTCGCACAAGGCTCCTGAATCCAGCGACACAGGGCCAGTCGCTAATCCCACATCGTGCAATGAGGCCAGGGGATACTGGCACAAGGCCTCTGTAGCGTATTAGCGCAGACAACTAGTTCCGCATCGTGCAATAGGGCCAGGGAATAATGCACAAGGCCCCTGTAACGTATCAGTTCAGACAAAACCTCAACCGTCTACTCTGTATAAGCAATGCTGAGGTTCTCATGTTTAATTATTCAGACAAGCATGATCAATTACAGTGAATGAGTAGGTATATGCACTGTGAGCAGACTCACCGTCTAGATGCTGACAGATTTGTAATTTGTCACAGAAAAATGCACCTTGCCAGTAACTATGCATAATTTTACACACAAAGGTAAACAAAACACAACCAACTGTTGTGGTCAATTGTTAAAAAAATAGGTGTCTTACAATCTAAGAAAGTTTTCTCAACCTTACCTCACAGAGACAACTAGACAGTGGACTCACGTTTCCCTAATTTCGCTGCGCATCCTCGGAAATTTCTACTTGCGGGTGCATCGCGTCGAGATGACGGTGACAGCTCTCGCATTATACATACCACATCTACCAAGGCGCCAAGATCTAGTTAGCATCGTACCATTCCTGCCAACACAACACATTCTCTCCAAAGCTTGCTGTAAAATTGATTACACTCAACTTTAGTTGTGACTATTTGAAATTAATCGTTGATGGTAGAAACAGACAAATGACAGGGCTGGAGAAAAACACAATATGACAGAGCTCCTCGAGACAGTGAGCTGTATTTTTCCGTTCCAAAGGTAACTTCACGAGCACACTGACCTGTTACGTATGTCTGTCTAAATTATTGAATACAAAATCGATGTGCCATGCAAACAATTGGCCGGGTCATTATGACTCTCTACGGTTGGTGTCTGAATTATTGAGAATACAGGGCAACGCAATTTTTCTTTTGAGATTTTTATTCGCCTCAATATTTCATGAAGTTACACCAAACCCGCGAAAGGTTCCGCACTTTTAATCAATGGACGCAGCATCTAGTGTGAAATAAATATTATACGTCTAATTGAAGCGTTGAAGCTCTTTGCTTTATATTCATTCAATTAGAGCAAGTTTTGGACGAAATTCTTACTTAGTTGAAAAAGTTGACTCTTTCAACTGGTACTTTTCTTAATTATTTTTTAATGCTCCCAAGAACCACATTTCAGCCGGTTCAACGACATTGAACCACAGCGGAAACAGTTTTGGATGGCGTGTTGACAAGTTGGCAACAATGCATGTTTCACGGTAAAACATTTTTTCCGTTCAAGAAGGTCTAGCGCCATCACGATGAGTAGAACTCTATCTGAGTGACGTCACGTTGTGTTGCAACCACCTCTGATTGGCCGCAACTAGGCAACGTGACGTCACAAATGTAGCATTTTGCTCGTTGTGATCGCACCGCTGGGCTGCGATAACAAGATAAAAACTCTACACGCCATCAACGTCTGTCGTTACTATGTGTAATGAAACTGAATCTAATTATTTTAATATGTCGTAATAACAAGGAACGCCAATGTGGAAATGACAGGCCTCTTTGTTTGGGACTTTTCGTTTGTTTTCTTCTCATTTCACTGCCAATGACATTCCAATGTATTATTTCAAGATTGGAATAATCAAATTCATTAATATTCTTCCTGTTCTGACGAGCTCCGCAAATATCAAAGCTGCAAAAAATACCCTCAAGTAAATCACCGGGTTGGCTTTATGGCACGGATAAATTGGTAAGGAACGTCGCAAAGCGTCATCATTAGGGTTTTGCTAGGGTTACCATAAGCCTTTCTCAGTTTCCAGGACAATAAATCCTCAAAATCCGGACATCCTCAAGTAGGTGCACATAGCATGACCTCGAGCATGGCCTTTTTTATTTCTTTAATTTTTTTTCCACTTTTTTTTAATGAAATTATGAGACAAACTGCAAGGTTAGCAAAAGAAATCGTGCCACAAGGATTGGAAGATCAAAATAAGAAATAAATTGAGGACTTGCCGACTTGATCATTATCGGTTGTGGTGGTACGACTGCTGAAAGTCACTGCGCGCAACACGACGCGCCAAATTCGAAAGAGCAAAATCAGCTGTTAGGTATGGCGGTATGCGGCATGCGTTGTCCGATAGGCGATAACCCGATGCGTGCGTGATAATTTCTTTTTCCCGGACGCTATCAACTTTTCCGGCCGGACTTCCCCGGACGTCTCAAAAACCCAAACATGTCCGGGTAAATCCGGACGTATGGTAACCCTAGGTTTTGCTCCCAGTGAAGTTTTAATTATGTGAATCTCGTTTGTTCCAACTTTCAAGCATTTGCAATGGTGAACAGTTTGAAATCAAATGTAATTATACAGGATGTACGAAAAATGTTGGACCTTTCAAACAAGTTCGACAGTAATGACATACTTGACAGCTCACATGCCACACAATGGTCGGGTTTATGCGATTTGAGCGAAGCGACCCATCTAATTCGACAAATTTGAATTTTAACCAATCGCGTGATTGCGATACATGTTCGTTAACTTGTCATGAACGTGACCGATTCGATTGTTGCAGTCGATGGTGACTACACAACGTCAAGTAAGGATCTGACAGTTTTTTCTATTCCAGTCGATGTGACGTTCATCGTAGACATTCTAATCAACTTCCGGACGACGTACGTCAGCGGAAATGACGAAATCGTCTCGGATCCCGTCCGGATAGCCGTGCATTACCTCAAAGGATGGTTTTTCATCGATTTAGTAGCAGCCGTACCTTTTGACCTGCTGTTTTTCGGAAGCGACACGGACGAAGTGAGTCTCCCGCCGTCGTTTACGACTACTAATTGGTGTTTTAAATGTTGCATTTTGGAAGTATTTACTTACTTTATATATTGTTACTTATTAACCGAGGAATGTTGGGTGTTCTAGTCAATGTTCTCTTCAAATCAAGAAACACGGGTAGAGACGCGCAACGGTTGGGCATCGTTGAAAGTAGTTTTCTGTGATGCGGAAGGGAGTAATTATGTGATGGCTCCGATGCTCAAGCTGCGCTTCTCTATCCTGCTTTTTTCATCTATACTGAACAAACTCATTTTGTGCAATATTTTCTATGATGATTCTGGTAACGACGAATTTTTAAAGCTGGATTCTTTTCTATAGTTGGGCTTGGATAAAGACGAGGTAGTTAAACGTGGCTTGGCGCCATCTATTGAGAATTTGTCTCTGTAACCCGATTCCCAATGGATGGCACGCGAGTTCTTTATTTTTTCTCTGTACAGTGCTACTAAGCTTACCACCTGAAACTTTTTTTGTTACCCACACTTATTACTACTACCTACTAAAGTTACTATTTTTTTTTGCATGAATGTTGTGGCATGCTAAAAGTTTGTTGTAAATAATTACACGACTACATGACACGTTTCCTCGCAACGTCCAATTTTGGTGCAAGAGCGACCCTTGTCAATTGTCGAGGCAGAAGGTAGGTGCTTCTGAGACGCATTTAATCTCTTCATGTGCGCTTCTCAGTATCGATTTTGTCGTGCCAGAGAATCTCGCTAATTAGGGGTGCACATGGACGAGGCACATATACAAACTCACAAACAAAACCTCAATCGGACGTTGAGCGAGCGCTTTGAGCGTATAATTAATAAGGCTTGGTATTGCCATGCAAATTTGAATTGCGAATGTGAATTGCGAGAACGCTGAATCTTGTATGTTTTTAAATGCCGTTTTGCAGACGACCACGCTGATTGGTTTGTTGAAAACCGCACGTCTGCTGCGCTTGGTGAGGGTGGCCAGAAAAATCGACAGGTATTCCGAGTATGGAGCGGCCGTTTTGTTGCTGCTGATGGCGACTTTCGCGCTGATCGCCCATTGGCTTGCTTGCATTTGGTGAGTCTTCTCCATTCCAGTTTCAAGTTTTTTTCTTGATGAGTGTTGTTTTCGTTGCTCTTCACAATTCTACCGATAAAACTCTTGAATATTGTTATGTATTTCGCGTACGGGTCCGATTATAATTGAGATGATCGTTTTAAAACACAAACTGTTTATAACTGCGTACTACGGTAAATACACGCCAACAATTATTTACGCTTGGAAATATCACTGGGACTATCGCTTCTTATCCGCTCGCTGTCTCTTCCAATTCAATACTGCCCGTGAGCTGACGATTGATGCCTTATCGTGCCTCCGAATAGTGTTTCCGAACTTTCCATCATCTTCCAGCAAACTCGACAGTGACCCGGCATACGATTTTCCAGGCGACTCCCGAATAATCCCACACATTTCGCGTATAATTCTGCCGTGCTCTAGAGCCGGCGCCGCCGCCCAACGGACAGATGTGTCTTGATCAGACGTTGGAGTCTCCATGTACAATGCTATCACGTATACTCTAGAAATGTCCAGAGCTCCGCGCATTTGTACACTGCGGCTGTGGAAGAGTCTAGAAATATCGCGTGTTTACCAGATTGCACGGGAATCGTCGCTCGTAGCAATATAATGGAGTTGGTATATTTTCCCCAACACTCTCAACAGAGAGCCGCCTAGTGTAGGAGAACAATCGAATCGCCGGTATTGAAAACCGGCTCCGAAAACCGCGGTTTTGATAGCTGAAAACCGGCTTTCGAGACCGGTTTTTCGAGCCGGCTTTCGGAGTCGGTACTCGGAGCCGGCTTCCAAAATTTTAAAGAGGTTTCCACTCTCGGTTTTCGCAGCGGTTTTCTACACCGGTTTTCGGAGTCGGCTTTCAATGCCGGTCTTACCGAACGGTATACCGGTTTCAATTTTTCCCGGTCTTCGCCAGCAATACTTAATTAAAATTGAAGACTGTGATGTTTGGAGTCACTATTCCGAAGTGAAAAAAGTCAATTTCTTTGTGGTGAAATTCGGAAATTTGAAGTTTGAAGTCGGTTTTTTATTTAAAATTCGTAGTTTTTAGTGTGTAAGTAAAAATTTCGTGGTTTAAATCCAGTTTTCGAGTTTCAAGTCGCAGTTTTTCGTGTTGGTGAAGTCGAAATTTCGACTTACAAGTCAAAGTTTTATTGCTTGAAGTGAAATTTTCTATGTTTGAACTCGAAATTTCGTGCTCAAAGTCAAAGTCAACATTCCAAGTCTAACTTTTTTTGTATTCAAAGCATGATTCAATGTCAAAAATTCAAGATAAAAATGAAGTGTTTTGGATTCGAAGTTTGAGATCAAGTTACAATAACTCAAAAACTATCAAAATAATTTTGAACATGTCGGAATAATTCCAAAAATGCCAAAATGATTGTTAAATTGATTCTCTTCGGATTTGAATTCCTCAAAGATCAAGAAATGCCAAATCATTACAAAAATGCCACTCCAGAGGTCACGGGTTCGATCCCCGCCGGGGACGGATTCTCGCCTCGAAAACAAGCTTCTTAGTTTAATACCCTCAAAAATGCCGAAATCATTCCAAAAAATGTCACAGTGATTCCAAAAATGTTGAAAGATTCGAAATAATGTCAAACTGATTCCAAAGTGTTGCAATTGTTCCACAAATTGTCAAATTAGTTCCGAAAAATTTTAAATCAATTTTGAAAAGCTAAAAAAGTGCCAAAGAGTTCCAAAACATTTTAGAAATGTTGAAATAGCTCCAGAACTTCCAGAATGCTTTTAAACATGTTAAAAAATTCTAAAACTTTTATTTATTTATATCTTAAGGATTTGGATGCCACAGTGGCTTTGATTCAAAAAACAGTTAAAATTATTTTAAAACAATGTCAAAAAAATCCACAAATTGTCTTCAGTCGAAGTTTTCGCGTTTGACCTACCGTGTCCAAAATCAAACTTTCCGAAAGTCAAGATTTCGTTGTTTAGGTCGAATTTTTGAGACTTGGAGAATCGAAGTTGAGTTCAAGAGTCGGACTAAAACTCGACTCTTCTTGTTTCAAGTCGAAAGTTCGTGTTTGAAGTCAAAACACCCAGCGCGGTCGACCACCACTCCAGAGGTCGCGGGTTCGATCCCCGCCGGGGACGGACTTCCGCCTCGAAAACAAGCTTCTTGGTTTAGTTGAAATGCTTGCTGTGTCGCATAGCACGTGAAATACGAACGATGGTGCCGACCCCATGCGACGTTGGTGGTCGTTGAAAATCCCTATCCTGTGTTAGAACACACAGGGGTTTGGCAAAATCTCCGGTAAAGTTGAAGAAAGCATTCACCGGCGTCGGTGTTAGGCCTCGTTGTGGAAATAGGCCGACGTCAAATAAGCGAATAAAAAATAAGTAAAAATATAAATTTTAAGGTCAAGTTTTTCGAGTCAGAATTTCGAGATCATAATTATCAAAGTCGAAAGCTTTCGCGCCGGAGGTCAAAACTTCAAATGAAATAAAGTTTCTTTGTTTTGAGTAGAATTTTCATGTTCGAAGTTTCCCGTTTTAAGAGTCGTATTTTTGCAATAAAAGACGAAGTTGTTTGTCTTTCTTTCAAATCAAAATTTTAGGTCGAAAGTCGGAGTTTTCTGTATTCAAAGTCCGGATTCCGTGTTCTAAGTCAAAGTTCCCAAATTTAAGTCGAAGTTTTCCGTCTCCAAAGTCACAATTTCGATACAAAGTTGAAGGTTTTTGCGTCTGAAGTCGAAGTTTTTTGTTTGAAGTAAGAGTTTCCTATCTAAACGCGAGGTTCTTCGTATTTTTTATAGTCAACTTTTCGCAATAGAGGTCGAGGTTGTTTGACTTTTTCCAAGTTGAAATTTCAAGTCGAAATTTCGAGATCAAAGTTGCAATCTTTCGTGTTTGAAATAGAAATTCCGTGTTTAAATTCGACATTTTGAAATTACAATGGAAGTTCCCATGTTTTCATTTCATGTAAAAGTTTTGATGTGAAAGACGAAGCTTTTCATGTAGAAAGTTGAACATCTTTTGTGTTTTGAAGCGAAATTTCATGGTCTAGGTAGGAATTTCAAGACTTGAGAGTCAAAGTTAAGTCGCGAGGTCGGACAAATAAACTTTTCTTGTTTGAAGTCGAAATTTTGTGTATTAAGTCAAAGTTTCAAGATTAAGGTCAAGTTTTTCGTGCTCAAAGTCAGAATTTCGAGATGGAAGTCAAGGTTTTTTGCAAAATTAAAGTTGTATAGTAAATCTGTCGCTCCACGTGAATTAAATATGTATATTGCAATGCGTTTCGGCCTTACGTTCCGGGGTAGAGGGCCATTTTCAAAGCATGGAAAGTGTGAAATGTATGTCAAAGTGTCAAAATATTGTACAACTTTTATTCACAAGATGCCTCCATTAAGAGATTTCCTCAACTTTTTCGATAAGGTTTTTTGCGTTTGAAGGCGAAATTTTAAGATAGAAGAGTTTTTGTGTGTTTGAAGTACCTAGATGTTTTTATGTTTGGAGTCTTGAGTTCTTCATGTTCAAAGTCACATTTTCGGAGTAAGAGTCGAAGTTGTTTGTCGTTTTCCAAGTCGAAATTTCAAGTCAAAAGTCGAAGTTTTTTGTGGTCCAAGTTGAAATTCCCAGATGGAAGTCAAAGTTTTTCGTGTTTCAGTCAACTTTTTTGTGTTTGTAGTCAAAGTTTCCAGAGTAAAGTCTAAGTTTTTCATGTTCAAAATCGAAATTTTGTGTTTGAAGTCTAAATATCGAGATCAAGATCAAGTTTTTCGTATTCAAAGTAAGACTTTTGAGATGAAGTCGAAGGTTCTTGCGTATGAAGTTGAAATTTGGAAATTAAAGTCGAAGTTTTTTTTGTTTGGGGTAGAATTTCCTTATTCAAAGTCGAAGTTCTTTGCATTTATGATCACATTTTGGCTATAAAAGTCGAAGTTGTCCGTCTTTTTCAAGTTGAAGTTTCAAGTTAAAAGTCGGAGTTTTTCGTGTTCCAATGCGGAATTCCCAGATGAAAGTCGAAGTTTTACAGGCGAAAAGTAGACATTTTCAGTGTTTCAAGTTGAATTTTTTTGTGTTTGAAGTCGAAGTTTCCAGATTGAAGTAAGAGCTTCTTGTTTTTTAAGCCGAGATCCAAGCCAAAATCTTCTGTGTTTGAAGTCAAAATTTAACGATGCACGTGAAAGGTTTTTGCATCTGCGGCCGAAATTCCGAGATAGAAGTTGAAGTTTTCCGTGTTGGGTCTATTGTGTCCAAAGCCAAAGTGTTTTTGAAGTCAAAATCGAAATTAGGAAATGAAGTTGAGATCTTTCGTGTTTGAAGTCACAATTTCGTGTTCAAAGCCAAGTCAAGATTTCAAGATGAAAGTAAAGATTTTTGCATTTGAAGTCGAAGCTTCGAGATAAAGTTGGAAGTCTTCCGTGTTATATCTTTCGTGTTCAATGTCAAAATAGTTTGAAAAATCCCAAAATAACTCCAAAACAAAACAAAATTTTTGAACGTGTTAAAATAACTTGTAAAATACAAAGTAAAATAACTGTCAAGTAATTGTTTCAAGTCTGAATTTTTTGTGTTTGAAGTCAAAGTCTCCACAGTAAAGTCGAAGTTTTCATGTTCGAAGTCAAAATTTCGTGTTTGAGCCAAATTTTTGGGACTTAAGTCAAGTTTTTCGTATTCAAGTCAAAATTTTGCAGTAAAAGTAGTAGAATTCACGTTTGAAGTCAGAAGTTTTACGTGATGAAAATTAAAATTTCGAGATGTTGAGTCGACGGTTTTTTGTATGGAGTTGAAAGTCCTAATTTTCATATTCAAAGTCAAAATTTTTTGTTTGCATAGAATCTCTGAGATAATGCGATAAGTCAAAATTTTGCAATAAAAGTCGGAGTTTATCAGTTTTCAAATCGAAATTTCGAGTTGGAAGCCAAAAATTTCTTGTTTCAGGTCGAAAGTTTCACATGATTGAAATCAAGTTCCGCGATAAAAAGTTCAGTTTTTGCTTATGGAGTAGAAATTTCCTGCTTGCAGTCGAAATGTCAAGATCAAAGTCGAAGCAGTTCGTGTTTGAAGTCGAAGTTTCGTGTATAAGTCTAAATTTCACCGTTGAAATTAGTTCTGGTAACCAAATCGGTTTTGAAAGCCGGTTCCAAAAACCGCGGTTCTGATGATAGCTGAAAACCGGCTTTCACAGCCGGCTTTCGAGACCGGTTTCTCGAGCCGGCTTTTGGAGTCACTATTCGGAGCCGGCTTCCAAAACCGGTTTTCGGAGCAGTTTCAAATGTCGGTTTTCGAAGCCTACTTCCAATACCAGCTTTCGGAGCCGGTTTGCGATGCCGAATTTTTGAAGCCGGTTTTCGGAGTCGACTTTCAGTACCGGTTGTACCCGAAACCGGTATTCGACAAAACCGGAATAGCGGTCCTCATTTTTTCCGGTTTTTGCCAGCAGTAGGGAGAACACCGCGCTTGGTTTGGCAAGCAACACACTGAGTGGTGTGTGAATAGGGGCGGAGGGGGTTTATACTGATGACAGTTTTTCCCCGTCGACAATATTTTGCATGAGATTTTTCTCATTCTCCTTGTTTCACAATGACGTCATAACAATAACACGCGCCTGCCTAGATTGTGCCTAAAGCACAAGAAATTCCAACCGCTAAATAATGCGTCCTTTGAAATAGTCCAGCCACTTCAGAACCATCTGGCGAGAGAGAATTTGGTGTGTTGCTGTGGTGGGACCTATTTGAAGACGCATGCCGGCCGACCCAAACTTTTCGGCTACACTCCGGCCAAGTCTTCCGAGTATGCAGACAAAGGAAACTTTTCTGGCATAAGTGCTACTTCACACTAGTCACTCGTGATTCGAAATACTCTTAAAACTGTAGGTCCCCCATTCGATATGAATAGGCAGAGAAGTCAGCCAGGGCCTAAGTGGCCTGTATAACTAAATATCATTATCATGTTCCCCAACAAAATATGCTAGGCAAGAAAAGAATCTTCCGCATCAATTCCGCTTTTCCGCAAGTTTTTCCCAGCGTCTTCGCGAGCTGTCACCAGATGTTGCAGTCCAGCAACTTTTTTTAACTTTGCAACCATTTTGATCGAACTTGCTTTTAGATTGCTAACAAGATGATGCCATGAAAGTGGCGATTGGGCCGTATGTTGCATCACGAATAGCTAATAGATCGCTTGCATCACGAATTGCTAATAGATCGCGAACGGCTTATCCCATTACGTAATGTTAACGAGTATGGAGTGCGAAATGCCCGAGGGAAGAGGTGTTACGGGTACCTAAACTGACGATGCGAAAAATATGAATAAAGTCACCCATCGTCGCCTACCTACCCGTTTGAATTTCCAATGCAAATTTTCCTCCTCTCAAATCTACAAAGCAAATTTAAACCGGGTGGGTATGATGAAAAATGACTTATTTTCCACAGTAGGTGATAGGGCTTCGAAATAGTTCATTTGAGCTTACATGTGAGCATTTAGACGTTATGCAAGCAAATTTCGTATACGCAGTTGGATATATCGACTCGCCGACGCGGTTTTCTCGAACACAATAATATGTGCCCCATTACTCCCTCTCTTGACCCATTTTCCTTTTGTGTAAAATAAAGTCGGATAATGGATACGGAGGTAGGGAATGTTGTGTTTTTTCCACTCCGTTTGGCTTTATTATTACAAGGGGGGTTTTCCATTCTGCAAATGTACTTTTTCACTTAAACAACTTAAACAGTGGTAATATAAACTGCGCACAAAATGAAGTGACAATTTTTTTTTGACTTTTCAAATGTCCATAACTTTTGCAAAATTGCTTTGTTCTAAAGATACAGTCGATACAATAAATTTTTCTTCGTAACGGGAAATTGGATAAATGAAAAACTAGATTTTCAGCAACGATTCAGTTCTATTTAATCTAGTTTTTCATTTATCCTGTTTCCCGTTACCAAGAAAAATTTATACAAAAAAATGGATATTATACAAAGTTTTGATCGATACAATCTTCTATTTTTGTAAACAATACATATCCCAATCATTCAAAGCAACATATTGCCTCATGGAACTTTCTGCTCTTTTTATTCTGGCACAGGAAATTTCTACGTCATCCTGTATTCAGGAATATTATGATTCAAGTGGCTATGATTTCCCGAATTTCCCCTTTACAAGAGCGGCGCGTGGCGAGACTTCCAGCCAATTAGAATCACGCTTGGATTGAACGTACTATAAATCGCAATAATAAATAATATATTACGTTTATTACATCTAAATAGCGGAAAATAAATTTGAAATTCTCACCGATAGTAGGTTTATTTCAATTTTACTTTCCCGACCCCCCACCAACATGGAAGGGGAAGTATTGTAATCGTGCAGAAAAAAGTTTAGAGATTTCACCAGATATATCCGTTTTGAGGTCCCCCAAGACGAATTAGACCATTTTCAGAATGATATCCAGTCAACCGAACCGTTGACTGGATCGACTTGAAATTTGGTGTACGGACATGGTTGTCTCCTGGAAAAAGCCCATTTTGGCTGTCATCTGTCTAAAGGAAGTGTCACTGTCAATAGTGTCAGAAGTTATATCTCACGGAACTTGACTTGCAATATGTCATTTGAAAGCCCCTAAGAAACTGTGTTCAGAACAGTTAAAAGTATTGCCCTATCTCTCATCTGTCAGATGATAAAAAATGTCAAAGCTCAAAACTTTACCATTTAATTATTCAAAATCTATCTGACGGATTGAAACCAAAAGTGGCAGGGAGCAACACAACAAGAGAGTCAAATTAGGTCTGCAGTTGCAGTTTTCCACCATCCTTTAGTCAGGCGTTATGAATTTTTGAAATTTCTTCTGGCCGTTGCCACCCGAGACAGCCTCTCGCCCTGGTTTTGTCCAGAACGACTCGCTTTTGTAGTAGGACTCCACTCAAAAATTCATTCCTGCTCGGGGTTCGACTTTTTATGAAAAATTGCAAGTGATATCAAAAGTAAATTGGATTGGGCGTCGTGTAGGCCTATTTTCAAAATCGACACGGTTTCGGTTTTCCGACGGTAATTTTTTCAAAATGAAACTTGCACATTCTGTGAATTTGAAAAAAAATGCACTGCAAACTTCGACATGTAGGTGAGTGAGCCCCACGAAATATTCATTTTAGGTGCAGACATGCTGGGAATGAAAGTTGTAGAAAAGATTGAATTATTTTTGGAGGGAAAACTTTTGAGATCGGATTCACTGTTTTCCAGTTTTCCTCTCTGGAAAACTGCAAAGTTTCCAACTTTTTATCCCGTAAACAGATTTTCACCATTTTTTTAAAACAAGAGGTAACTGGTTCTTGAACATTTTCCAACCTTCTTTTTCCAATTTCCCGGGAATTTTCCGGTTGAAAATGTAAAACCGGCCTGGAGTCTCGAGACCGGACTTGAATTATGATGTTTGAAGTGAAGCCTTAATTTACGATTTTCACAATAATAAGATGATTTGGAATAAGATTCGTGATTTTCCTGGAAAATTCAACTTTCCCTGGCGAAATTTCCAATTTTCTGGAGATTTTTTTCAATCTTTTTTTCTAATTCCAACTTCCGACCCGACTGAAGGGACGCTTCGAACAAAAATTTACATAGGTTCCTGGATACTAGTCGGGAAAGTTTTGGGGTGACACAACCGATTTTTTAAAGTCGATTGTTGTTGGCTCTTCTCGAGCTCTCGATACTGCCGTAACACGCCTGTGCATGCTGCTGATTAAATGAGGTATTATCCATTTTTTTTTACTGCGTAATCTGGAGCTGAGCACTCCCTTTGTGGTAGTTCATTTTACTTTGATCATCATAATAAGGCGGCAAAAAAATCGCAAAAAAGATGCGAGGAAAGCTCTCATGATCCAGTGACGTTATCAGGTAATACCCTACATGTATACAATGCTATTGGCAACAAAGCTCTTGGGCTTTGAGGCTTAAGGTGCGATGGTAACAAATGATATCTCAAATTTCTGTTTGAAACTTTGTAACAGACGACGAACTGGAACTATTTTACCTCGAAAATATAATAAAAACCAAATTCCAAATCTTGACGGTATTCACATTAAATTACAATGTAATCAAATGGCGAGCAGGAGGCAAAAGTTTCAACAAGAATCTCCATACTAAGCTTTCTGTGTACGTTTGAACTAAAGGCGAAAAGAAATGCGGACTCGCTCCCTTGAACAGTCGCTCTGACGCAAGTACTTTGTTACCTGAGTCCCAAAAAGGACTACTCTACCCAAATGAGCCCCTATCACAGCCCTGTCTGCTTTTCACAGAAAAATACTCGAGTACGTTTCGCAAAGTAGTATCATAGGCAAGAAGAGAAGAAAGAATGACACAAAATAACCAAATATCCGTCTTACGTAAGTTTCGCTGTTTTTTCGGCACTCCTCGCCAAAAGAAGTGACGTCTGCCGGGTCCAGCTACTTCCAGTGGGTGAATGGCACAATCGAGGGCCTGCCCGACTGTATTGTTAGTATTTCCTCGATAGATCCGAATTGCAGAAATTTCGTAAATTAGAGTGGGAATGCTGAAATCCCATCTCATTTAACCACTTTACATTGCATGTAATCTGAAATTGAATCTTGATCTCTATCCTTAAACTTGACTCTTTTTGAATTTTTCAGGTACGCCATCGGCAACGCAGAAAATCACTCGAAAATCGGATGGTTGGAGTTTCTGGCCAACGACACGCACCAGTTCTACGGGCCGAACAAGACGGGAGGGCCCAGCATAAAGAGCCGTTACGTTACGGCCCTGTACTTCACGTTCACGTCACTCACGAGCGTGGGGTTTGGCAACGTGGCCCCCAACACGGACGCCGAGAAGATCTTCACGATATGCGTCATGTTGGTTGGCTGTAAGTTTTTTGTTCTGTACTTACCTGTGTTTTCTTTAGGTACCGCTGTAGTTAACTGTGTTGATAACAAATCTATTCATCAAGCCCTATACTTTTGAACTAGTAGTGGACGGTATGCATAAAACGAAGTAGATAAGCTACGGTTTTGAAGGAGTTGCTACAAAATCGTAGTATCTAAGCGTATGTCAGCCCTAGTGTGACTCTACCCGAATTTATCCTTCCCAAATGCGTCGCGTGGCGAGACTCCCAGCCAACTAGAATCACACTGGGGTTGAACAGTTGAACACCCTATGGTAGCATCTACTTCGTTTCATGCATACCATAGTTACTACTCAGTATTAAAAATATAGTACGATCAAAAAGTAGTTCCCATAAGTGGTTTGGCATAATTCGCATATGCGGTGAAAATCGAAATAAAACTACCCGGAAAATAATTACTTTTGATCCGGCAAACAGTGCAGTGAACATCAAACGAAGTTTAAGACTTCTTGTCTACATAATAGTGAAGTTTTATTAAACGGTATAGTAACGTAGAATCTCTAATGCGTGACAAAAGCACGGCCCGACCCCTGCCCAAACTGCTGTCCCCGTATCATTCATTGCAGATGTATCTGGTGGCGATCCGCAGCAACTGGGGAGTCGAAAAAAAAACGACCGGATAGTGTACGTCTCTTGCAGGCGCAAAACCAAAAATGTTGAAGAACATTCATAATTTGGTGATACATACTAACGCAGTTTGTCAAAAAATGGATAATCTCGCATACCTTTTCAATAAATCTCATTCAAGTAGTTTTGTATTTTTAGACATTTGCAGAATAAAAAATTTCTATCAACAAGCTGTTTTTGTCGATCCTCTATAACGACGTTCGCATATTTCGAACTAATTTTGCAATCCCTTGGTTCGTTATAGCCGAGTTCGACTGTCGATGATTGTGACTCTGCTTGTGTACAAAAATATTTGTATTTCTTTTGACTATTATATTTAGATCAATCAAAATATCTTTGCACTAAACTTTCCCTCACTTATTGCTGCACATTTCATTTTCTAAACACGTAACAGAATCTTTCTTTCACTAAAAATTGGTTGGTGGCTTATCGTTGATGCTGTTAGGTTAGTGGTCGCTACTGAAGGGAGTTATGCCCAAGCGCGATAGTAGTTAAGAAAAATGGAATGAAAATGCCCACTGCCCAGAGGCTACATTTTTTGCGCCCATCACCGAGTTGTGGGTACCACCTACTCTATACTGTAACACCGCGCAAGTATGATGACAAATGAAGGAAATTGACAAGTTTCATTGTAAGAGAATCTTCCGACACAATGCACTCATGCGCATTTCGGTTCGTGCAATCCAACTTCATAAAAAATAATGTTCAAATAAGTTTTCACTCCAAGGAAACTCATGTTCTTCTATTTTCGCTACGTAATCTCAAAAAGTTTTCATTTACGCACAACGCACAACACATTTTTCCTATAGCTTCGCCTAATAAGAAAAAACCCGAAATATTATACCGGGTGATCATTTGAAAACTATCCACCTGCAGTAACTCTCGATTCCTAGTGAAAATGTCTTCCAGCAAAAACAGGTCGATTTTTATATCGAGAGGGACATCTAAAACATACATTGGCGAATTCCTATCTTTAGCCCCCTCGTCCCCACCCACCCTAACTTTGATATTCCAAATGACACCACCTATTTTGCGATACATCTCAGGTACTGGTAATCATTTGCAAAAACCTGAAGTTCCTATAACTTCTAGGAGTACAAGACAGGCAGACGAACAGACATTATTCAAAGTACCCTGAATTCTTTGGAAAATGAGCTATGAAAAAGAAAGCTCTATACCAGCCGTTTGATTCGCTGCCATCTGCTGTAGCACACAATGGTGTTTGTACATACATAAATTATTCTTCCTGAATATTTGATGCTGGAGAGTGGAGCTAGACCGGCGGCGGCGATGGAGTAGGGAAATGAAAACGACGGTATTTCAGACTTTTAAATCTTTATTGCTCCAACTTCCACAAAAAAGTCTTGCTTACTTTTAATCTTGCTCTTGAGGAAGAGAAAGAGCAATAATACGTCAGCATTGACCTTTTCGGGATTACGATAATGAGGCCACGCCGAGACTACTGGTCCTTCAGACAAGATTATGCCCCATCAGCTGTTGGGAGTACGGGAACCCGGAGAAGAGAAATATAATGAGTATTAGGTGCTGCTATTTTCCGCATAACCTCTCAAGTTCAAGATTTTCCGCTTCGAAAGCCTCTTTCAGACGACACGACGACGACGACGAGAAGCTTGAAAAGGTGAAGGCTGCCTGCTGCATTTTGTTTCAAGCAAAAACAAATCACTCTACATGGAGAATAATGGTTGCGGAGACGGAAATCGCGTCGAGATCGCTGAATATTTAGTATTCACGAACAGGGCGCGCTGGCTGACTTTGAGAGGCACACTGATGCGGCTTATGCAACTTCACCATCAGCCATTAGCGGCTCGAACTCCGCAAATTGATTTTATTGGCTTCTCAAAGCAACGCCGAGACTCTATTGATGCTGCTTTGAGGGTTTAATCGGTTGTGACTTGTACAGAGTGACGATGATTTCGATTTAGGGACGTTTCTGATCGATGTTCACACCCCGCAGTCGGCACGCTTCCAGATTGGCAAGCAAGAATTTCGAATTTAGAGCCAGTAAACTTCTTCCACATCCGCCCGGACGATCGCGCCACCACCGTCCACCGTCCAGTTGGCGGTATACTGTGGTAAAATAGAAGAGGCGTGAAATCCCTGTTGATAATGTATAAAAGAGTCGCCATCTGCCAGATTTTTTCTGAAGCGTCATGACAAAAACCAGATGGCATCTGTTACATTACAGTTTCTTTTTATATCGGGTAGTGATCAGTAACTTTTAAGCTTTGTGTGGTAGACTCAACGATACAAAAATGTTCACTATTTCAAGTCGGTGCCCATTCACTTAATGAGCATCACTCCAGCAATCTTGACCAGTAAGAGACCACATTACATGATAGAGACGATTATTCTGACTATCGAATTCTATTACCTACTTAGGTATCGATTTTTCTTGACCATTGACCTTTGACATCGATACAGTTCGCAACCCCTCACCCAGATGGCTCACTATATGCCCTTTCAAGCCCACTTTCACAAACAAAAAGGAGCAGCTTGATCTTGATCCCATACACTACAACAATACTCCATACGATGAAAGGGAGTTTTAGTACTTGATGAAATTTCTCACAAAGCTGTTTAGAAACTTGTAAGTGCTTTTGAAACACTTCATCTGCATGAAGATGCATCAGACTGGATGCGTTTTATCTTCTCTGTGTGAGTATAGAAATGCAATTTACCTCATAAAGAGCTGCACAATTTGTATTACTTCCCCTCCAGTTAGTAAATTGCTTGTCATAGTTGCAGTGGAAAGCGAAATACTATACCAAAGTTCGGCTTCTTTGTACAACAATGTATGAGGTAAATCAGGGGCGTTGTCTGTGCCAAAAGAAAACCCTAGATTCTTGATTCTCGAAATGATGACAGTCTATAAACTATACTCGACTCGTATGTAGAGCGATCTTTTTTTCAATTTCTGATGCAAATGAAGTAATATTGCCTTGTAATATACTGCATCACGTTACTATATCTCGGCTTAACTCTACCTCGACGTTAACTGGAGGAAATGCCATGAAAAAAAATAGCAGCTGTTGAAAAGTAGATGTGTTTACCTTCAGTTTGCCTTTTGCTGCCGTTTTGGGGCCCGCGCGAGACGAGTTTGTATCGCCGCTGCTTGGCCGTTAAGACGAATCTCGAATACTATGAAATTGGAAGGGGCCTTTGCGGTTTTGGTGTCTGAAAATACGCCTCTGCGACCCCTAGTTGGATTTCCACGCATTAAACGGTCGATTTTTCGAAGATGTTTCCACATTTTTATGTCACTTTGATTGGCAACTTACTTTAGCTGAACCACGGAGCGGTACATTTGTGAGATAAACATACATTATATGCCTTATAATCAGGATAAGTTGGATATTCGCATAAAAAACCTCTGGAAAACAGGGAATAAGCTCCCACGTCGAGATTTTTAGCCCTGGCTCCATTTTCATCACTCATCACTAATCATGTTGATCCAAGAATCCGTGACTTTCACAACGCCTCTGTATCATCCTCTAGCCTGTGTCATCATCCTGTACACATTGCGGCGAGTTTTTTCTGTGGATATGTGTACAAAGCAACATGTTTGCCTTTTAAATTCTCGCAAAGTGAAATTAATCCTCGGTTTTGTTTAGGTAGTGATTTAATAAACAAACAGAAAGCAACGTTACCGTGGGGGCCATGATGTCCACCCCCCTGCTGTCTCCTAAAAAGGTTCTGGATTGAAAATTTCATTATGTACCCATCAGTTGAGTATTCACGAAATCCGAAAATCCACTTTAATCTGAGGATATCCTGAGGTGCCTGAAATAATAATGTCTCGAATATTGTAGGTGGAAGCCGTAATTATACCGGCATGCTTTCGGTCGTGTTCTGCTAAAAATTTAATTTGTATAATATACAGGACTTACATTCCAAAAGTTCCAACTCCCAATTTTTCATTGAAAAAAAAAATCGTTATGAAATCCCGCGACAGGTCGATCTTATATCCGAGCGGGACACATGATTAGCACTTGGCACATCCATTAGGCAGGCTCGCTACCCTTTCAAAAATTTTAAATGGAAATAGGGGTCGAGCATTACCTACATCATTTTGAAAGTCTTTTGATTCTCTTTATTTTGGTGCAAAAAAGTAAATTACGTTATTAGTCCGATAAATGAGTTTCCACCTCGGTTTTCACAGAACCTGCGAGTGATGTTTACCAGGAATTTCCACAGAGTTTAGTAGTGTTCACCAGGTCTAGAGCGCATGCTCACGTTCCTTGCCGGTCGGCAAAAATTTTACCTTCGCGACTCTCGCAGCTCTGTAATCACTCTCCCCCCTCATACCTCTGGTGCTAGCCGACCCGAACTGTCAAAAGCATGCCCATCGAAATCATCCATAAGGACGGTGTTGAATTGGTAAAATAAGCGTTGCGAAATCAGTCCTTCTGGGTTTATTCCTTGACGGATTTTTACCATTTTGGTCTCTTCCGAAAGCTACAAGGATGTACTTTGGTTTGAGCCCAATGGCATTTCCAAAATCCATTTTTTTTTATTTTGGGAATGCTTATGGGCTCAAACCAAAGTACATCCTTGTAGCTTTCGAAAGAGACCTAAATGGTAAAAATCCGTCAAGGAATAAACCCAGACGGATTGATTTCGCAACGCTTATTTGACCAATTCAACTCCGTCCTTAACGGACAAAGCGTTTTGTATCTGTGAAAATTGATTTTAATATACACGTGGACCTAGCCATGACCACCGCATGTGGCGTACCCTTAGCCACCAATGTGACAGGCTGTCATCTGGTTTTCATTGAAAATACCATAAAAAAACACAGTTGAACAATCTCCACTTGGTTTTTCACCGCACAAAACACAGTGCATTGAAATCAGAAACACGCTAATACCTACAAAATAGGTTATTGATGGCCCATTTCCCATTTTTGCGCGGGGTTGTCATTGGTTAGAAACAAAACTTCGTGTGTCAACACAACCTCGATAATCCGTCGTTATGCATGACGTCAGAAAGAGACAACGAAAAATTTGAAACCTATATAGGCCAGGCGGTAGGTCATTCTGGATGGAAAAAATTCCGACCAAAGCTTTTATGGTGTCAAACTCTTCGTAAGGTCAGTAGGTATCTACCACTGAGTTTCCGCCCAAAAACGAGTTGTGCTAATTCCTCCACATCTGCCCAAAGGTAAAAGATGTCTTGAAGGTGCAAAAAGACCTGTTAAACCCCAGTACTTTTTTATTTTATGTGCCTCAATGCAAACGCACAACTCTAACGCAAACATTGGAAGCATTTGTCATCATCTCTGTGCCAGTCTCACTGTTGAAAAAAAAAGATTTCTTTGTGTGGGTCAGATAAATCACATTTCATTGTTTTTCCACACAAGAAAACGATGGAGCAACATGTATTTTGGATGTTTCCTAATAACTTGTACTCACTGAGCCCATTTATGGCGTTAAAAATTCAATAACAGCATTTTGGAAGATGTTGCCCGCAAAGAAGAGAATAATTTTTACCCGTCTGTTCAGCAGGAGTTTTTTCAATTTTACCAAACACCGTTCTCGAAAATTTTATAGGAAATGACAAGCTGGAACTGTTTTCTAATGATATTATATCTGGCTTAACCGCGGCATGCTTTTTGGGAGTGTAGGAAACTGATTTCTTTAGAGCGGTTCTATTTTACCCGCGTGCGACCATGCCTACTTGACATAGACCGGACTGATTACACAAGCTTGGAAATCTACTCTCTTCCAGCTTTGAAACACGACGATTAATGATAAAATAATGTATGATTTCTTCATAAATCAATGTACAAAGTCGCAATAATAATGGTCGCGTTTTAAACCTGGAAAAGAGAACATTTCCAAGCTCGTGTAATCAGTCCGGTCTATGTCAAGTAGGCACGGCCGCACACGGGTGAAACAGGACCTCTCGAAAAGAAAATAGTTTTTTTAGACTTTCAAGTGCGTGCCGCGGTAAGGCCAGGCACGATATCGTTAGAGAAGAGTTTGAGCTTTCCATTCCTTATAAAATTTCCGCAAACGGTGTTTGGTAAAATTGAAAAAATTGCTGCTGAACAGGCGGGTGAAAATTATTCACTTTTTTGCTGGCAACATCTTCAAAAATGCTGTTATTGAAATTTGATTGCCATAGATGGGCTCAGTGAGTACAAGTCATTAGAAAACATCCAAAATACATGTTGCTCCATCGTTTTCTTGTGTGGAAAAACAATAAAATGTGATTTATCTGATCCGCACAAAGAAATCTTTTTTTTCAACAGTAAGACTGGCACAGAGATGATGACAGATGCTTCCAATGTTTGCGTAAGAGTTGTGCGTTTGCATTTAGGCAAATATAACAAAAAAGTACGGAGGTTTGACAGGTCGTTTTGCACTTTCGAAGCATCCTTTACCTTCGCGCAGATGTGGAGGAATCAGCACAACTCGTTTTTGGGCGGAAACTCAGTGGTAGATACCTACTGACCTTACGAAGAGTTTGACACCATAAAAGCTTTGGTCGGAGTTTTTTCCAGATTGTAGTGATTTTACCGACATACCGCCTGGCCTAATAAACAAGTTCAACAAGTCACACTTTGGCACCTGACGAATGACGATCGCCTGCCTACTATCAGCAGTGAAATGTCTCTGTTTCTATGTTTTAAAATCAGTTTAATTATGTTACAAATTAGTCAACTGCTCTCGGTGCAACAATGAGTCTAGTACCTGTGAACCTGGATCGAAGAAATAAATGAATTTACTTAGCGATAATAAAAAGTGATTATTGGGGGAAAACGGTACAAATGTTGAAAGGAAATGCCAATTTACATTTATTATTTTATTTCAAAAACTGCCAACTCCCTTATAAACTGGAAGACAAAACAAGCATCTTTCGGTCTTGTTAGCCGTTAACCGTCGTTAGTGACAGATACACGTTGGAATTAAGTCTTACATAATGACAAAAAAAAAATCACAAGCAAGTATGAAGTAGATAAATAATGAAATTGAACCACCTGTTTTCAAGTTTTCCCCCTCCCTTATTTTGGCACTGGATTCTGGCGGTCCTCTGCCACAAAATACTCTTTTTCAACAACAACAAAACTCGAACGACAGCAACGTCGAAGCGAAAGTTGGCAAAAAAAAACAAAAAGAGCAATGACACACTCACAAAGAAACCTCAGCCTCCCTCACGAAGTGAACAATTGAATCAAAAACGCCCCTTTTGTCAGCAGCCAATATCGATATTATTATTAAAGGCGCCTCTGTAGGATTTGAGACGCGCGACGAAAGTATTCCTGGCGTTTTATCTTGCATTTCTTGAAAAATTGCCTGTCATGCGTGGAAATGCGACTCTAGTCCACAGAGTTGTGTTACCATCGTTTGGATACCAAATGTTGTATGGAGTTTCTCACGACAGCCCTCTGACAACGAAAAAACTTGCGCCTCGACTTGCTTCTTAGGGAAAGCAAAAATAGGCGGAAATTGCAGATTGAAAGTTGAAAGACATCAGCTTTGAAGCCCAGTAGGTGGGTAGTTGATTTAGGCCCAGTATTATAACGGATTTGAACCTCCGGCTGATATTCAATCTCCGGCTAAGAGCAAATTTGAGCAGTGTCATTGGTTTGGACATCCTTTAACCTCCGGTTGAAATCCAACCGGCGGTCAACCGGACATTATAATACTGGGCCTTAAAATACTGACATTTGTGAATTTACCAACCTGCTTTGAGATCATGTAGGAGATTGTGGGTAGAAGTAGGTGCCTACGTCAAAAGTGAGCGACATTTATTATTGTGTCCGTTGGCAGGTAGGATGTCTATTATACCTAACTGCCTACAACTGCCTACAAATAATGTGGAAAACAACCTCGCAGCAGCACAATAAGATCTTTGACAATAGGTTATCAACACTTCAGATAATGATGTCAGGACATTCATTTCACAGACTTGCTCGTTAAAGTATGCATGCTCATCTGTATATTCAAATAGTAGGTATATCAAGCAATCTGAAGGTTCCATGAACTTTCAATAAGTTGGGAAAGCTTGAAAATACATAACAATTCGTTAAAGTTTAACGTAAAGAAAGTTCGAAATTGGAATGTGCGAAGGAACTTCTCTCGTCGTTCTCGGCATAAATTGCACTAGTTTTCCAAAAAATTGCGCTGTAGAACAATACTACGGTATATAAAATCATTTACGAAGCCTACAAAAAACTGCGAAAAAAATGCAAGAAAATTCTTTGGTTTATTTTTCAAGTCATGAAATGTAAAAGGGTATAGTCATTCGAACTCTTCTAGTTTCAGTATTTTAAAAGATTTTAGTAATCTGCTGATGGCAAAATTATTAATAAAGAACATAAACCACTGAGTGCGCCCAAAATTTTCATTTATTATATTCGTACAAGGTGAGCCATGAAGTACCATTGCGGACAAAAAAAAGTAGGATAGGGACTGACACGGAGTATACTGATTTCGTCGTTCTGTCATTGTGACACAAAGCCAGATTTGGTACACTCCATGGCAGGCTCTGTCTTACTTAATTTTGTCCGCAATTGCACCTACCTAACAAAAATTCAGTTTCTTTAAAAAATTCCTCCCAATGTGCCATTGTACGTTGAGATTGGAAACTACTAATAATAACGAAGAACGAACTAATACTAATAATAACGAACACAAAAAAACTGAACGACTGATGGATGACATTAACAATTATTTTCTCCGAAACTGGAAAATTCAAGGTACGTACCTACATGCAGCAAGGCGAACGGATTGTCCTCACAGCATCTGAACGATGGTTGGAAGGCAGAGAAGATGGTATGAAGAGATTTCGGAACTGTGACATATACAAGTGTCCCATAATTAGCGTGCAATACTCCACCAGCAGATTCTACGGCTGAAAATAAAAAAAACTTCCTATAAACATAGGTCGAAAAATGCTTCATAAGCGAGCTACAGCCCTCTAAAAGTGGTACCTACCCGGAAGATGGTTTTTATTTATTATCTGCAAAACTGTTGACAGCAGAATCATGAAATTTTGCACATTGGCCAATCTTTTGATGTCTAATAATATGCAATAATAATAATTTCAAAATTCTATCCAGAAATGGGTCAGACTGTGGGGGGTGGGGGGTAAAATCACCTCAACTTTTTCAAGTGTCATTTTTTGCAACTTTAGCATAAAGTTATAAAACGTCAAAGCATTTTGCATTTTGCATGAAAAAGATCCCTTTGTTTAACTCCGATCGGAAGCACCGTTCTCGAGTAAAATCGATTTGAAAATTACCCTACCTGTCATCAAAATTCATAATGAAATTACAAAAAGAAAAAAATTGAGCGTAGGCCATGGAACACGACTACTATGTTTGGGGAAAAATAATTGAGACAGGGTGACAGATTTATGAAATAAGTGATAGTGTATTTGAAAGTTGTGTTTAAGGGGTTTCTGATGCGACTTAAAAAGTTGTACTGTAAAAAAAGTACTCCTCCAAGAAGAAAATGTACGGGCATTGCTATCAAATTTTGGAAATTTCAAAAAAAGAATTGAACATTTTTGATTTTGATTTCGAAAATTCAAAACTAGATAGCATTGACAATGCATCTTTCTCCAAGAAAGTCGCATGCCAAATTTGATCTTTCTATTTTCAAAAAAAAGGTACCAAAAATGATTTCTACTAATTCACTTTTTCATGTCTACGAGAAATCATTTTTGGTACCCTTTTTTTGAAAATAAGTTCAAATTTGGCATGCGACTTTCTTGGGGAAAGATGCATTGTGGGCGCTATCTAGTTTCTGAATTTTCAAAAATCAAAATCAAAAATTTTCAAAATTTTTTGGAAATATTCAAAATTTGATAGCAATCCCCGTACATTTTAGGGTCGCAGAATCTACTGGTGAAATATTGCACGCTAATTATGGGACACCCTGTATTTTTGACAAAGTAATTATTGTAATTATTGACAGTGTCGAGATATAAACTGATTCCGACGAGGTCTCTCGATGGCTCTATAAATGAATAAAATAAATGAGAATGAAATAACACTTGAATAAGCTTCATTCTGAGGGCAAAACTGTAAAATGTCATTCATCTGTCGTTGAGTTTTTTTCGTCGTCTATGGTACCTAATGAAGTCCGATTTTCAACTTGGGCTCCCCCATTACCCAACTCTCATTGCCAATAACTATAAGAAAATGTTCCAGTGAGTGCCTAGCTAACGTCATGTCACTTGGCGTGCGAAGGAAATTAAGGTAGGAATCTGCTCTAGTAAAAAGACGTTTCGGAGAGTTTCTTTTTGTTAGAGGTAGATTGAATTTGAACAGAGAACAGCCATTGCCGGCTTTTATCTGCGCACCACGAAAGTCAACCTTTTGCTGAACCATTATTGATGGGATATATTCTCGCAGTCGCATTGCAGAGGGCGCAACATGGGCTGGGGACCACTGTTACCTTAGGGACCACGTCAGGTGTCGAGCTCTTGTCATTCTTGTCAGCCTATCCTTACTCAACCCATCAGTGTTGGGTTATTGTTATTTCAATGTTATTCAGTCAGTGTTATTGCAAAAGTCAAATCATTCATGACACTTGACTCTTTTGACAAAACTTTCTATTTACGTGAACGCGTTAATCTAGATAAAGTCCCTAGAGGTCTCCACCCACCCCACCCCAGCGCACTCTAGCGGGAGCAAAATCGTCCATGGCTCCCATTGTACACAGTCACGAGCTGCTCATAAATGGAAACCCTTTGACACTGATACTGTTTTTCTTTTTCAATTTGAGTTGAGTTTATTCGATTACTCCACTCGATCTCTACAACAGAACAAAATAGACGTTCTCTATTATAGCTAGTCAAGTTCCTATGAGAAGATTGGTGCACAATCGGTCAGAATATGGGAAATAAAAATGACAAGAATGTCAAATGTTTCCATTTATGAGATCGTAACTGTACATATTTCATGATTAATGGTGACCTTACATTGAGCATCAAATGCTGCAGCTTTCTTTGCAGCAGAGTTCTGATTGGAACAGACGCCTGAAATTGCTGTCAGTGACCAACATTTGACCAATGAGAACTCGGCAGCAAAAAAAGCTGCAGCATTTGATGCTCAAAGTAAGGCCAGCATTATACTGGCCAACTGCGCATTGGCGCGAAAATCGCTGCAAACCTGTTCTCTATTCAAATACCCTCTACCCTTAAACTCCAAACTCTGTAGGACTGTCTTTTTCTAGTTTCGATTCTATGGCTTCGATTTCCTTATTCTCCTTGCTCTAACTTATCGCCTGTCTTTTCTTTGCAGAGCTTTCAAAATTTGCTTTGCTCAGAATAACATTGTGCTAAACTCTTCAGGTGGGCTTAGCCAACCTTATTTAGCTGTGGTTTTAATCTTGGTCGTAAGCGCAACATCGTTTGAAGCTTTAAGACTAAGCTCGGCATGAACTCGGAAGATTTTACACGATAACCTCGACGGTAACTGATTTTTTTTTCCAGCTCTGATGTACGCCAGCATCTTCGGCAACGTTTCGGCCATCATCCAGCGGCTGTACTCGGGCACGGCCCGCTACCACACCCAGATGCTGCGCGTGCGCGAGTTCATCCGCTTCCACCAGATCCCCAATCCGCTTCGTCAGCGGCTCGAGGAGTATTTCCAGCACGCGTGGACCTTCACCAACGGCATCGACATGAACTCGGTGCTCAAGGGTTTCCCCGAATGCCTGCAGGCGGACATCTGCCTGCACCTGAACAGGAACCTGTTGCAGAACTGCAGCGTGTTCGACGGCGCCAGTCCGGGCTGTCTGCGGGCGTTCACGCTCAAGTTCAAGACGACGCACGCGCCCCCCGGCGACACGCTGGTGCACCGGGGGGACGTGCTGACTTCGCTTTATTTCATATCACGGGGGTCCATCGAGATACTGCGGGACGACATTGTGATGGCTATTTTAGGTTTGTATCTTCTTCTTCTACTCAACTGTCATACTCAGCTGTGGTGGGTCTACCCGTAGTAAGGTGACAAATCGGCATTGGAGTTTCGAGCCGTATGTCTGGTGCTGCTCAGAGAAGCGTTTTTTGGCGTCAGCATCACTTCGATCCTAGCGGAGAGCGGACATATAATTTCGTATGGTCAGGGAAGTTGGAGCCTTTCTTAAGATATGCCGATTCGTCACCTTTACTGTAGCCACCATATACTCAATTATTAAGAAAGGTATGGTTGCAGTCTCGTAACTCAACTGCAATATGGTCACAACGATGTAACATTATGTAGAAAAGTCACTGCTACAATATTATGCGACAGTGTCAGATTTGAGCCAGCTTACAGAGGGCCCCCAAAAGGGAGTAGCACAGTCCCTTGAGCTATTCACAACTAGCAACACATGCCCGGGGGTGGAAAGCAAACACAGTAAATTTGTTTGATCTAAATATATGTAATTACACTTCGAAATAAATTGAAACGGTGAATTAGCAATCTCGAAAATACAACATGATGCAAGCAGGCTGCACCCAAATGGACACCGTCCGGTCGAGTGGCAGCCCCCTTTCTAAGAGCACAACCGGCTGCCTTTTGCCGGATAGCATGGTGTTTGGGGTGGGTAAGAAAGGACGTCAGGAATCCAGTTTCTCCTGGTGTCCCCAGAGCTTGACAAACGATTCGAGAGTGACGGCCACTCGGGAGCGGCGTAGCTGATACACAAAACCAGATCAGCACACAACTAGACTCAAGTCACATGAAAACAAAATAAATACAAATACGGAAGCCAGCTAGGATGCATATTTGCATAGCCCCTCTAGGCGAGCAAATTTCGCCGTGGTGAAGCCCTGGCATTTGCTTCTGGAGAATAAATACATTTTAAACAAGACAAAATTGACGCCAATGTCAAATTGTAGGCAAATGAGAGCAAAAGTGACGCGAATGTCAACTTGACAGGCAATTGATAGCTCCATGTTCGGGCTCGACCTGCTTTTCAAATACATAAACAAATCAATCACTCACTCAGGCAAATGGTTGGCATCGAACGTGCACTAAGAGCAAAGAAAAAAAACGTCCGGAGTCAGCACTGCGACGGCTAACCTCTGCTGGATGCTTGAATGCTCAGCTCTTTGGCTCATTCAAAGATCAAAGTCACTGGAAAAAAAGAATTATTCCAATAACTGTTTGTTTATATTATGTGGTTATGTTTTCTTTAGATTTTCCAATGGAAAATACGTACATTCAGAGTACATTTTTGAACAAGTAAATCATATTTTTCATTTTTTCATTCCAACCGTTGTAGTATATCCTGGTCACGGCACCATTTCTGTAGTGTAACCCCGTTTTTCGATGTTTGGCAGCGATCGTCGCGGGGGGAGCAAATGAAACGCGAATGAAATGCAAGCAAAATGAATGTTTATTGAAAATCAATGAGCAAAGTTTTAAATGAATTTGTTTCTTTTCCCAAAACACCTCACAACAAGAAATTGACAGTGATAAAATGACACCACATGGATAAAAAACAACAAAGCACAAACAAATGAAACAAGAAAAATCGTTACAAATTATTTGACAATGTAGGAATTTACAACAAAGAAATGAACACAAAATCAGATTTGCAAAACAAAACAAGAAGTAATGAAACAAGTTAAACTGTCAATTTAATCGCAAAGGAAAAGTGATGTATTCGCTGACAGGCACACATGGGAAGAACACGTCAAAGAAACCCATGCGTATAGCCTGGTTGATTGCTGAAAAATCCCTTCCCAAATGATCTGAACAAAAGTCAAGTGTGAATGAGTCATGATGAAATGACAGAGAAGTCACTCCAGTAATGCATTGATGCAGTCAGCGTGAATCGGTGCTTGAACCTCTTTGAAAGTTTGTTTAGTTTACAAGTTATTTACGTAACAACAAAAAGGAAACTCGCTCGCTCACACTTTGAACGCTGAGCAATTTATTTTACACTTTACAAACAAGAGAAGTCAAATTGATAGATAAATAAACAAGACACAAATGATAAGTAAACAAGTGGATAAATCAGCAAGAAACAAATGATAAGTAATGGCGTAAATGAATAAACGAGAAACAAACGATAAGTAATGGTGTAAGTAAATCATCAAAAAACAAATGGGAGATAAATAGGTAGATAAATGAACAAGAAACAGGTGAGAGGTGAATAAGTAGAGAAGTTGGAGTTGGTCATACTCTTTGTAAGCAATTGGAAGGAGGAAGTATCTATAACGCATTCGCCCAAAATTCCCTAGAAGTTACCCATCACAAATCCCACAGATACATACTTACAAATCTGTTGTGGGGCGACACAAAACTTTCCCGGCGGTATCCAGGGACGTCAGTAATGATTATGATTCAGGCGTCCCTTCGGGAAAGTGGAATTTAATTGAGAAGTTGATTGGAAAAGTTCTAGTGAGTTGAGCGTTCAGCGAGCATCCTGCATCCATTGTCGGGCCGACACAACAAATGACAGGTTCTTAGGTTTCCAAGGTGATGAAATATTTCGTAATGTATGAAGAACTAGGAAGCTTATTGTTGCGGAATCTGAAGAATGCAATGCAGGTTCCTCATTGAATATTTTGTTTCTACTTCAGACATGATGACGAAATTACACAAACTTGATTGAAAACTTTCTACATCTGTGTGTCAAATTTCAACTCTATTATCTTCAATTTAGAGCTTGGGCAGACAAGCCCAAACCCAATGTGGCACCTGAGGACTTTCGATCAAAATCATTCACCCAAAGTCTATTCAGGTCATTCCAGGCTGAACTTACGCTTTCGTACCTGATTTCGATTTAATCCGATCAAGAATTCGGTAGTTCTCGTTGCAGAACCGTTCAATTTGCGCGATCGCATTATGAAGTAAATCTGTTGTGGGGCGACACAAAACTTTCCCGGCGGTATCCAGGGACGTCAGTAAGGATTTTGATTCGGGCGTCCCTTCGGGAAAGTGGGATTTAATTGAGAAGTTGATTGAAAAAGTTCTAGTGAGTCGAGCGTTTAGCGAGCATCCTGCATCCATTGTCGGGCCGACAGAACAAGTGACGGGTTCTTAGGTTTTCAAGGTGATAAAATATTTTGTAATGTATGAAGAACTAGGAAGCTAATTGATGCGGAATCTGAAGAATGAAATGCAGGTTTCTCATTGAAATTTTTGTTTCTACTTCAGACATGATGACGAAATTACACAAACTTGATTGAAAACTTTCTGCATCTGTGTGTCAAATTTCAACTCTATTATCTTCAATTAAGAGCTTGAACAGACAAGCCCTAACCCAATGTGGCACCTGAGGACTTTCGATCAAAATCATTCACCCAAAGTCTAATCAAGTCATTCCAGGCTGAACTTACGCTCTCGTACCTGATTTCGGTTAAATCCGATCAACAATTTGGTAGTTATCGTGGCAGAACCGTTTAATTTGCGCGATCGCATTATGAAGTATTCCCGGCGGTATCCAGGGACGTCAGTAATGATTTTAATTCAAGCGTCCCTTCGGGAAAGTGGGATTTAATTGAGAAGTTGATTGGAAAAGTTCTAGTGAGTTGAGCGTTTAGCAAGCATCCTGCATCCATTGTTGGGCCGACAGAACAAGTGACAGGCTCTTAGGTTTCCACGGTTATGAAATATTTTGAAAGGTAGAACTAGGAAGCTAATTGTTGCGGAATATGAAGAATGCAATGCAGGTTCTCCATAAAAATTTTTGTTTCCACTCTAGACATGATGATGAAACTATACAAAGCTGATTGAAATCTTCTACGGCATCTGTGTGTCAAATTTCAGCTCTTATATCTTCAATTTGGAGCTTGGCGGACAAGCCCAGACCCAACGTGCCACCTGAGGACTCCCGATCAAAATTATCCACTCAAAGTCCAATCAGGTCACACCAGGCTGAATTTATGCTTTTGTACCTGATTTCGATTTGATCCGATCAACAATTCGGTAGTTATCATGGCAGAACCGTTCAATTTGCACGATTGCATATCGAGTAAATCTGTTGTGGGGCGACACAAAACTTTCCCGGCGGTATCCAGAGACGTCAGTAATGATTTTGATCGAAGTGTCCCTTCGGGAGGGGGAGGATTCGATTTGGAAATCTATGGAATTTTTTTATTGAGTTGAGCGTTTAGCGAGCATCCTGCATCCATTGTTGGGCCGACAGAACAAATGACAGGTTGTTAGGTTTCCAAGGTGATAGAATATTTCAAATGTATGAAGAACTAGGAAGCTAATTGTTGCGGAATTTGAAGAATGCAATGCAGGTTCCTTATTAAAATTTTTGTTTCTACTTTAGACATGATGATAAAACTACACAAACCTGATTGAGAACTTTTACGGCATCTCTGTGTCAAATTTTAACTCTATATCTTCAATTTAGAGCTTGGGCAGAGAAGCCCAGACGCAATGTGCCACCTGAGGACTTTCGATCAAAATCATTCACCCAAAGTCTAATCAGGTCATTCGAGGCTGAACTTACGCTTTCGTACCTGATTTCGATTTGATCCGATCAACAATTTGGTAGTTATCGTGGCAGAACCGTTTATTTTGCGCGATCGCATTATGAAGTATCTCGGCGGTATCCAGAGACGTCAGTAATGATTTTGATCGAAGTGTCCCTTCGGGATGTGGAGGAATCGATTTGGAAATTGATGAAAAAATTCTATTGAGTTGAGTGTTTAGCGAGCATCCTGCATCCATTGTTAAGCGGGCAGAACAAATGACAGGTTAGGTCCAAGATGATGGAATACTTAATCCAAAGGCAGAACTAGGTAGTTCACTGTTGTATGATATCTCAAGAATGCAATGCTAGTTTCGTATTAAAATTTTTGTTTCTACTTTATACGTTGTTTCAGAAATATTGCTATCCCAGTAGGTCATGAAAATCTAAATGCAGCTTTAGATTTAGTTACAAAAAACGTCAAATCAAAAGTGTAAATATCATGGAAACTTCATTATTTATTTTCAGGTTATAAGTCAGATCTTTCACTCCTTTCAGTCAGAAAGTATTTCTTCAGTTTTTTATCAAGTATCACGTGCGGCACCCCATTCAAGGTGCACTTGGAGAAAGATACATGCAGTTTTGATGTCGAACCGTCTCTGTTTCCGATCTCACACAGGCACCTGGGGAGTCAGCAGATTTCGTTCTTGCCACAGTCTCAATCAACATTGTGCACATATCACACAGGTAGATAGTAAAGCAGTAAAGCAAACTCCATGGCCTTGAGAGGGATCAGATACCAAGGAAGATCTGCTTCTAAAGCCGAGTTACGCTGTTCTACTTCAACTGAGCCTTTTAGTGAAGACAGAGACACGAAATCTGGTAGGATATGGCACAACAGACTGTACTGTACCTACTCTTTTGATTGAGAACGGGCGCCTGGCTGATTTTTTTCTCGACTGGGCTCAGGGATCCACAGCCACTTTTTGGTTTAAGTAGTGACGATCTGGCTTCTTTTTGCCAGTATGCGTTTGACCGTGCAAAACGTTACTAAAGATCAAAGCAACGCGCTGAATGCTGGCAGCTGCATTGTTGGAACTCCGAAGAATTCTTCGTAACAGCGTCAAAGTATTTCACGTTCTCTCGCAGATAAACGAACTGGATCCCCACACATGGCGTGAAAATTATCAGGTAATCAAAACCAATGAAGGAACAACACAACAGTAACAGTAGGTATAACGTAACAGGAACAACGATAACTGTATAAGTAACACGTACAGATTCTTAAAACTTGCGTCGATAGGTGCTTATTACGGTTTTCTCTCCAAAAGCTATCTAGGTGGACAGAAACATGACAGTTTGGATGACAGTAAAAAACTTCGCGGTTGATTTTGATTGAGATGTCACACTGACTTGGGACTGAAACAAAAAACGTTTTAGAACTAGACAAAGCTAAAGCGACTTTTACCATATACTTCCAATGCCTACTGAGATAGCAATCAATCTGAAACAACGTATAGATATGATGATAAAATTACACAAACTTGATAAGGACTTTTACTGCATCGCATCTTTGTGTCAAATTTCAACCCTATATCTTCAATTTAGAGCTTGGGTAGACAAGCCGAGCGACGGCATTCTGTTATCATTGTTGGACAGTTGTTGGCAGAACAGTTCAATCTGCACGATTACATATCAAATGATTGTAAAACTGAAGAAAAAATCGATCAAGTCCAGCGACCATCCAGGAAAACTAACTCGGATACACACATCACAATAAAGCACTGCGGTTCAAGGTTCAAGGCTTTGTAGAACCTCATCCATCAGAACATTTAGTTCCATAGAGAGAAAGTTGTTTTTCAACCAAAATAATTCAGAAGATTGGACGAAAAATAGTTTGAGAATATCCAAGAACCAATTACCGATTGTTAAAAAAATATTTGGTGGAAATCGGTTCACGAGTATAGAATATCTGGCGGGAGTTCTTATTATTTGAACTTCAGGGCCCCAAACGGCATGTGGAATGGAGCTTCGAGCCCTTGAAAAGGACAGGTCCGGAACACACCTGACGGCACAATAGTTCTGAAGACTGAAAAGACGAGGGGGAGCTCAGTGGGACTCCATGAGACACCCGTAGACACCATAGAGCTTCAACCAACCCAAGAAGACATAACGGCGTCGATTGGCCTGAAACGGCAAAATCTGATAGTCACAAGTGGGGGCCCCATCAGGGCTTTGAACGGCAGTAAGGAAACATGGGGCCCTGGTACCGAATCATACAAGGGAACTGGACACATTCGAGATTGAACGTAGGTATACGCCAAAACGGGATGGGCATACTGGAGTTGCTAAAGCTACAGAAAACACAAGGGGGTTCACGGAGCCCCCCAAAACGCTACTTGAAGACACAAAGGATCGGAGCACACTGTTGTCTTAAACGATAAAAAGAAACACACCGAGATCTGCCTGTATCCATAATTATTTTGTCACTTTGACATAGATACCAGGGATCACGATGGATACGTCAATGTAACAGAAACGTACCGGTCTGGTTGCTAAAAAAATTGAATAGGCCAAAATTCGAGCAACAGGCAAGCCCGGCTGAATTCGGCCAGGCCAAACTTTGAAAATTCATAGCGCTCGGCTGGTGAATGATGAGAAACTCCAACTTCAGCATTAGTTCGATTTTTTGGTAATGTTGCTTCCTGCCAAGTTTGGTTCAAATCTGTCGTATAGATTTTGAATAATCAAATGACAAAGCTCCAGACTTCGACATTTTTTATAATTTGACAGATAACAGATAGGAAAATATTTCCAACTGTTCTGAATACAGTTTTTCAAGGGCTTTCGAATGACATATTGCAAGTCAAGTTCCGTGAGATGTAGCTTCTGTCATTTTCTGATAGTGATACTTCCGTTTGACAGATGACAGCCAAAAACTAATCCGGTCATTCCAGGGTGAAACCCCGTATGCATACCAAGTTTCAAGTCGATCGGATCAATGTTTCGGCAGTTATCGTGGAAGATCACAGACATACATACATACACACTCACGGACAAACATCATTCTGGAAATAGTCTCAATCGTCTTGAAAAACCTCAAAATGGATATATCCGGCGTAATCCCAAAACTTTTTTTCTGCACGATTACAATACTTTCCCTCCGAGTTCGTGGGGGGCCGGGAAAGTAATACAAAACAGAACAATGGTTAGCAAACAGTAATCACATACAAGAAGATCGACTCGAGCCAACCTGTAACCCTCTCTTCGTCTTACATAATTTCCCCCTCAAATATGAAAAGGTTAGTAGACTCAACAAGGCAGATTCATACGAGCAGGTAGACCCTCCCTCTCCAGGACACGGAGAAGCGTGCAAGTCTTCTTTTTTTCGTTCACTTTCAGGTATAACCCGACAATGAACAATAAAATGTGAATAAATCATAAAAAGTACTGTTCTCTACTTAGCGGCTGATTTAGGCGTAGCAGAATTTCTTTTTGTCGTCTCACTGTTTGTGACGTAACTTGTAGAAAAGAAACATTTATGAAACCTTGAAATACGCGCGACAGCGCAGTCCTGAGGCCATACTATGAGTGGGCAAAGTGCACACCCACTGGATTACGGCCTTTGCCATAAATTGAGATCATTTGGGGAGTAGGTGAATTACACAAAATTCAAAGCAGTGCAAAGCACCTGGATTTCAAAGAGGAAATACTGCGGGTTATGCAAGCCCGTTGAGAACAAAGAAAACAAAGAATTCCGTGTTATGTACAATAATTTTGCGGACAAAATAGGTATCGAAATGCATGATTTGGTAAGTGGGTGGAAGCTAAAATTACGATACAATAATCAGTGAAAACTAACCTCAAATTCACAAAAACGACGCACACTTGTTGCACTGAGAATCACGTGTGCTTCACTACAGCTGATTCTCTTCTCTGTGTACGCGGCTGCCGCTAGCGCCCCAGCGCCATCTCCCTCTCCCATCGGCAAACGCTACGAACGTCAACGACCGTACCTACTTCAGGTACCAACGTACAAACAAAACAAAGGGGGAATACCACACCGTTATCAAAAATCAGCTATTAAAAAAACTTCTAGCTGCTATAATGTGTTGGAAAAATACCACTTATTTTTACAGCACATTTTTTTCACAAGAGAAGTCAAGTAGTGAGAAGTTATTTTAGTTTTCTAATTTTCTTCTTTTTTTTCAGGAAAATACGATATTTTCGGGGAGAACCCGTGCTTACATCCCACATTGGGAAAATCGAGCTGCAACGTGCGGGCTTTGACGTACTGTGATCTACATAAAATACATAGGGACGATCTGTTAGACGTGCTAGAGCTGTATCCCGAGTTTTACAATCAGTTCATGAACAACCTGGAAATCACGTTCAGTCTTCGAGATGTGAGTTTTTTCAAACTTTTGCTCTTCTATCATATGTTTTATATATCTTTGCGCCGTGCGTTGTCTATCATTGCTCATATTTTATTCAACATTTTTCGATGGTATGTATGTATGTACATTTAAAGTGCTTCAAACTGCATTTATCATCCTATTCCATAACAAAAGGCACTTATTTGAAATGTTCAGTAATGACGATATGTCAATTTCGCATCAGTGTAACAAAAATGTGTCTTATTGTTGCAATAATGAAACTTTTCCCCTATATTTTTGCAGGAGGAACAAGCAGGGGTGATACCCAGAAGATCGTATTACCCCAAACCGCAGTCGCATATGAAGGAAAGCCGTTATTTCCGGGGAGTGAACTCGAATGGGGCGTCGAGGGGTAACTCAATGAATGGCCGACAGGATTCTCAATACAGTGATGAGTCTGAGTCAGGTAGGTACTTTTTTCTAAAAACTTAAAATAAGACTAAGGAAATTTTAGTAACATTAACTAGTTACGTTGGCATGAGTGTTAGCTTAATCATGTGCGTAACTATAACTACCATGAGTAACCAAGACAACTCGCAATAAGTAGAGTTGACGCATGGATGAGTTGACGGCACACCACAGGGACCTGTGGGCGGGGCCGAGCAGAAAAATCAAAATTGTTTCGTACGAGTCCGTGTGTTGAAATATGGAATCGACACCGTCAGCTGGAGCTCTGGACCATTACCAAGCGAACCTAAAATCCCACTGCAAATCTGGGTGCGCCACAGGGTAAACTAAGTTCGCGCAGTTAGGCTCCGCCCACAGGTCCCTCCGCTATTCCGAGTACTCTAGCAGAGTTTTGTACTCGCGAAGTTTTGACGGAAACAAAAAATAAATTACCAAACTTAAAACAAACCAAAACTAGTACTTCTGCACTGCTTTCTGAATAGTTTTCATCATTAAAATATGTTTCAGGCCATGGAATTCTGGAGTTCTCCACTGACAAAGCAGGCCAAGACGTGACGCCAATAAACCTCGACTTTGGCGAGGAAAAAAAGCGCTCGTCGACCTTAAACTCCATCACAGGTATACCAACGGCGACACTAAAAAACACTAACACGTAACACTCAACACACTTGAAACTAAATTTTTAGATTTTTTTGATTTGATATCTCCCCTCTCCCCTCTGTCCCAAGATAATGGTTTTTTCTGCTCGTGTTTGTTCCTTTTTCGTCTCCAAACCCGCTCCCCTTCACACCCCAGTTTTGATTCCCGTTTATCAAGTAAATTTATTACAAAACCAGACCAAATTTATTAGTGACACAGGGGGCGCTTCAGTTTATTTTTCATCTTTCTCAAAAAAAAAAAAATGTGTATGTGTATGTGTTGTCCATCAGCTCTGTGTCAGTAATAAAAGTAATATTTTGCATATTGACCGTGTTTAGGCATGCTATCACAGCTCAAAAGAAGTATACCAGACCTAAGGTTACACAAAACTCATCAGCCACTCATAGGTAAGATATCTGTTGGAAACACAACGTGTACCACACTATACACTCGAACACTGTGTAAGTCCTCAAGAATTCTTATTTTTTATGTATTTTTTCGTATAGTACGTATTTTGTACAAAAATTAGGTTGAATACAGGGTGCCTCCCTAGAACAAAATAACTAGTCAAGTAACCAAAAAGTCTACCTTGCTATTTTTGCCTTAGTTTCAATGCTAAGGCTCCACAGTTTTTGCTCGCAAACATCCCTGGTTTTTATTTTGAACCTAAAACCGATTTTGATCATAAGCAATTGCCCCATTATTCTCAAGTTTTCAGCAGATTTGGTCAACTATTCCCATAATCAAGCTAGAAAATTATTTAATCGCTTATCACAGGTGCTCAGATTTTCACGATAATTTAGGCCAAGCGATCGCGAGTTCAGGTTATTGTAACGATATCTGGGTACAACCAGCCCGAGGATAATTTTGGACAAGCGTACTTGTCCAAAATTATCTGGGAAAATTGCAAGCACGAGTGATATTTTGCTGATTATTGCACAAAGAGTGAGAGCCGTCAGATTTTGTTGTTTGTATCCAATTTATCCGGTTGCCATTGACAGTAAAATTCAGATAAGTGATTATTATCCTCATAGCTCCAATGATCAAGGGCGTTTTATGTAATCATCAAAATAATATTCAGTTTCTCAAGAAATAGCTCAAATTCTTGCCAAGTACAAGTATATTTATTTGTTCCAACGCGTTGCGGCGTTATGGCATCGTCAGAATACAAAAATTGTTTTCTCAAAAATGAATGTGGTAGAAAATAATTTCAATTTTCAGAAAAAAAAAATTTGAAAAAATAGCTGAGCAACCACTTCGAGAATAAAATATGGTGAAATCTATCCTCTCATCATCATAGCTTGCATATTTCCACATGTTTCTTCATAAAATTTTGTACAAAATACTTTTTACGCAAAAAATTGCAAACGTGCAAGACGTGCTAGAGCAGGGTGTCCCAGAAAGATAGCAAAAAAAAAACCATGGACTCCCTACCTGCATTTCTGTTTGGATGCAAAAACTTCCTGTGCAATTTGTTCTCCGAGATTCGTCTTTATGACGAAAAAATCAAACTTTTCCCTAGGTTTTTTGCGAATAAATTATACACCGCTTGACACACCAAGTTGTGATTTGACAAAGCAGTGGTTCAACTCACTGTCAACCTTCAAGTCAAGTTTTAGAAAAATCCTGCCAGCGATTCCAAAGTTGAGTGACAAGTAAAAGAAACGAGTCGAATTTTCAAAATCATTATCATTCAAGGAATCTATGTTTGCTTTTTTCGCCATTACTTGTGGCTTGTGGGATACCCTGTATGATAGCCAGGTAGCCGATAGCTACAAAAAAATTCTGTGAAATACATTGTGATAACCGGTTGGCAGAGGCACCCTGTATTGCTACTTTATCATCCGCGCTACAATTTATTGGCTATACCGAGTAATAAATAGAACAGCGCTTTGTTGCGATACTGCTTTAGAGGACTTCGATGTGTGTCGTACTGGTGTCGTAAACTGTCGCTGTTTTTGCGACACCCTGTATACACGTACTTTCATATAAATATAAAAAAACTGCTCTCGGCACTTCTGTATCCTTCCAAATATTAAATGTATGTATCATATTAAGCTTGGCACTCTAGAGCATTTTGACTATCCACATATACCGGCTTTCGGCATCAACTTGCATGATTGACTGTGATAATCGTCCTTGGTGTCGTTTATGTGTGCATGGATGCGTTCGTTTTCTTATAAATCTAGCGAAGATCCCAGAAATTTGTTCAAATCTAAAGGCTAAAGGGTGATTTTTGGTTATAATACTTATCAGAGAGTCAAAGGCTAATGTGGAAGGCAAACCTATTGGCGGATAGTTAACGACGTTTACTACCAACCTAGCCTACCATTGGTCCACATTGACAGAAGCGACTGTCAGCAAGCTGTCAAAGCGCTGTTAGTTGTGTTGTCGTTCATGATCATCTCATGACCAATCGTAATACTGCTATAGTCAGCTCCAAGGCTTTTCTCATGAGAGCACGCCTTGGAATTTTTTTTTTGTTGGCACAAATGGTTCGAGGCTAACTTGATGCATTCCATTTCCTCTAGTACTGCCGCGCTTGGTCGCTTGGTCTTGGCTTTTATTCAATGATCACCGCCAGCTAGTTGAAACGATGTCCTTCGTCGACCGTAGTAAATTTCACTCCAGGGAGGCCCACGTTTTGCTGCTCACTCTAGGGAATTCTCACTTGCGTGTGCATCACATCGCAATAACAGTGCGGGTGTCACATTCTATCCAGGCGTTAGCATCGTATAATTCGTGCCAGCGCAACAGATTTTTCAAAGACTTGCTCTACTGAAAAAAGCTATGAAAATTAGGTCATGATGTGTTTGATGGCGTAGAAAAGGGCGAAACGCCTTCTCCGATCTTTGCATTTTATACCCCACTGGACTGGACATTTTTCGAAAAATGATGGAATTTTCAGAAAATTCCAATTGAAAAGCAAAGTACAAGCAAAATGTCCAATCTAGTGGGGTAGATTAATAAATAAATAAATAAATAAATAAATAAATAAATATTGTATTTTCACTCGTTTGACAATTACAAATTGTCACAGTATATACAGAGGTTGTATAGGTGTATAGGTTGTGTACACATTGTATGATACAGAGGTCTACTTCACCAGTAAAATACATTATGACCAATTTTTAAATGCTTTTCTAGAAACAAAATGACTCCGATTGTTCCATAATTAAAAAATATATGATAGAAGATCATTTTCTTACGCTGGGTTGCTCACTTCGAGTTCAACTTTAAACACGGTTTGGTTACTATGGAAATAATTGTTGCAACAATTAAATCTATGCGGCAACCAAACCAAGTTCAAAGCTACTCCAAGTGAGCAACTGAGCCATAGTGGTTGTGGGTGAGACACTTGAATGTAGGAAAATAGGTTATTATTGTCATAATTTCTTTTCAAAATATGTTTTGGGGGAGAAAAGATCATCAGTAGTTGATTTTGAAAAAACAATATTCCCCATACAGTTGAAAAGCTAACACAGCTTCAGTCTTTATTATTTCTGTTTGATATTTTGACCGTATGGGTATGTAAAGAATCCTCGAAAGAATCCCATAATAGAGCCAAAAGATTTTACATCGTGTTGACTCTCCTGATGAGTTAATAACTACGAAGGCGCAGAGCGGACATGGAATTTTTTTTGTAATTGCCTTTTTTCATGTCGATTGACCCTTTCTTCTGGCAATTGCGACTTTATTCTGTTAATTGACACTTTTTTCTGTCAATTGCGACTTTATTACTGGCAATTGCCACTTTTTTTGTCAATTAACACTTTTTTCTGTCAATTGCGACTCTTTTCTGTCAATTGCGACTTTATTCTCGCAATTGCAACTTTTTCCTGGCAATTGCGATTTTATTCTGGCAATTGCTACTTTTTTCTGTCACTTGACTCTTTTCTGGCAATTGCGACTTTATTCCGGCAATTGCCACTTTTTTCTGCCAATTGCGACTTTTTAGTACATTTCAATTGAAAATTACGTTTATATGGCCAGTTTTCTGTTTGTCTGTCCGTCCGTCTATCTGTCTGTCTGTCCGCCTGTCCGCCTGTCTGTCTGTCCATGTAGAAATTAAGAAGTTGTACTTCTCCTCGGGAAATTAAGCTAGAGCCTTGGAACATTTCCAGACTGGATCTCATGGTAGCGCCGCCCATCTTGGTAGCCATATTGAAATTTCTTATTAGTGGAACGATTTTCCTGAAACTTGGAATATATCCTTGCTTCGTATGATTACTCTTCTTTTCAAGCTGAATTTCATGATCCGCTAGAGCGGATTCAGAGAGAATGAATCTAAAGTGGATTCATACGAGACAATAGTACCTACGTTTAACGTTTAATGAAAATCGTTCCAATAATAGGAAATTTCAATATTTCAATTGAATCCAGTCTACTCATTGGCCACCCTTGAAAACCTAAGCCATCAATTGGAAAAAGTTATAAGACTGTAGCTTTATTTCCCGAGGAGAAGTACAACTTCCCAACTTCTACACGAACAGACAGACAGACAGACAGACGGAAGAACAGACAGATAGACGGACGGACAGACAGACGGCCAAACCGGCCATGTAAATATAATTTTCTATCGAAATGTGCTGAAAAGTCGCAATTTCCAGAAAAAAAAACAGCCAATTGACAGAAAAAAGTGGCATATTTTCAAAAATAGTATTTTGTGTGGTTAGTACAGAAAGTGCCATATTCCTGGCCGACGACAAAATCTTGCAGTCGCCGAAGCGCCAGCTGAGGACTACAATCGGCGGAGGCCTGGAAGCCACTTTCTGTACGAATAACACATACTATTTTTCAGCCGATTTAATGAGGTAGTTTACACCTATCAAAACGATAAATTTAAAAGCCATGCGTTTCATTTTATTCAATAATGACACATTGATCTATCAAAGCATCTGAAACTTTTTTTCTGGCCGGCGCGGCGGCCAGAAAATATCCAATATTCTTGGCCAGCGACCAGAAAGTTTTTTCCCGTACTGTTATTTTTCGTTACTGGGGTCACTAAAGCAATCGTTCATTTTGTGGCCTGGTAGTAGGCTAGGAAATCACTTCTTTCTGTCTGATCGGCTAAAAAAAAACTTTTATGTCCGCCTTACGCCTTTGTAAATAACAGCTACTCAACTCTGTCTTACAAAAAAGGAATCGAACGGAGATATTCAGGGCTCTTACAACATATCATCATTATGTAAGAGCTGGAAGAAGATGATTCTGCTGATATTCATTTATGATGCGTGATAACGACCAGGAGCGTCAGAACACGTTTCAAAGAGTTGCCAATTAATTTATCATCAGTTGGATCATCAGCTTTGTAATGAGGCTTTCCGTACCTCCCATTGACTCAAGCGCCATCAAAGGAGGCATATTATTCTCCCTTCGAACGAAAACATGGATAAAATCATGATTCGCGTTGGAATCTGAGCTGCTAATTACCCATTCAAATCCCCACAGACTCCAGAGTAAAATACAGTGTTTGGCTTATATCCACGTAATCGTGTTAGCACGCAAAGCAAACACGCATTCTCAATATCGGAAAACCATTAGGTATAACAAATGAACGAACATGTTGTCGCCGATATCCGTTTAATTATTCAATCGTGTAGGTACTAATTATTGTAGCAGTATACCTGTACTAATTGATTGTTCCTATCCGAGTGATGCATTCAGCAAAATAGAAAATTTCTGGGATCGCTACACAAAACCGTTTCGAAGCTAAACTGGAGAAAAATTGAAACTTTTCCTTTCGAACTTTACAGCCCAATCGACGCCGCCTTCGAGTCACCGCATCCGCACCATCCGCCGTCAGTCTTCAGTGGGCGCATACCAAGACCAAGGCCTCCAACAGCAGCAGATCCAGCAGCACTCTTCGTCGTCCCAACAGCAACAGCCCGTCGTCCAGCCTCCGTCGCAGCAGCAACAGCAGCCGCAACACCACAGCTCCGTGCCGATTTCCAGCAGCACGAGCTATTACACCAACAGCCCCAGTCCGCCGCACCAGAGCGAGGGGGCCACCATCGCGGCCATGCTCAGGGGCGACGAGATCGCCACGATGGGGGACATGCTGGACCAGACGGGCGGCCTGGTCATGGGCCACCACCATCACACGGCGCCGACGAATCTAGCACAACAAAGCTTACAATTACCGCAACATTCCACTTTAGAAACACATTCTGATAGTTTAGTAGTGAGCAGAGGTCAGCTGGAGAACATCACGGCCAAGCTGGACCACCTGGCGAGGAGGGTGCAGGGGCTGGAGCAGTCGCTGGCGACGGACGTGAGGTCGATACTGGGGCTGCTGCAGCAGCAGCAGGCCGACGGCGCCGGGGGGTTGGGAGGGGTGGCCGCCGGTGGTGGTCAAGGAGATCTGGCTCCCATCAGGCATGAGGTTAGTTCCATTTTGTTCCATTCCATGGCACTGGTCTCTGTGAATCGCGGTATGGAGATGGGTTCTCATGTGCGAATATTTGCAAAAAATGAATTGTTAAAGGCTTTTGACTCTTCAAGTTTGACAGTCAACAATAGAAATTTCACGAATATTCGCACATGATAATCCGCCGCAATTCTTTTCTGCCAGCGTCAAAGCTTTTGAGGTACATACTGTGTAGAGGCCAAAGACTGAGATAATCCCACTCCCAGGCCAGGTCCCGTATTTTTGAAACCAGTAAGATGAATTCACATGAGGCTGCTATGGCGACCTCCTGTTTCCGCTCCCGCGATTGGCTGTTGCCATAGTAACCGCACGATTTTTGCATGGTGTCCGAGTGGTATGGGTGATTGGCAAGCTGAGCCACTTGCGCTGAGCTGTGTGGGTTCGATCCCGCTACTTCCATTGATATTTTGTGCTGTCCCCGAGGTTACGTGGTAGAACAGCTAATAGCTGAATGTCGCTTCGTTAAATACGTCAATCAAATAAAAAAATATGTAATCAAATAAATTCACACGGGCTCAGGTGTGATGCATCAAGTCTGCCAATTATTCAGGATTGAAATCTGTCAGATGAAGTTTTCTTTACGAAGTGCTCAGTGAGACAAGTGTCACTGTCACCACACTTGAGGTGGATTCATACTCGCAGAAAATAAGAATAAGAATAAAAATAACAATAACAATTAAAATAACAATAAAAATAACAATAACAATAAAAATAGAATGTTAAAAATGAGCTTTCAAATGGAAGCATTTATACACCAAAATAAGAAATAACAATAAGAATATGGAATTCCAACTTTCCATTCACTGTTGCGTATTGAAGATGCGCAGATATGGCAACAGTGGCGGCGTAAAAGAGTCTTTGAGGGCGAAATGTTTCCTAAATTCTGCACAAATCATCCTCAATGTTATTGATTAATCAAGTTACACGGTTAACTCATGTAGAATGATATTCTACAATGTGTTTTAAAGCCCTTCCGTGGCTTGTGTTTCCTTCCGTTAATGACGAGATCCTAGCCCCTCCCAAAAAATACTTACCGCCGCTACTGCTCAAGAAATTTAAGACTAAAAATAACAAGTTGAATATTTTCAACTTCTGCTCGAAGATGACCCGAACGAGTGACGAACGCAGTCAAGCTTTGCCGATGATGATGGGGGCTGCTTTCATGCAATCCGCAGTACATCGATGTAGCAAGAGTTGCCTGAAACCACCTGTCTTTCGGTAGGCGAGAAACTCCCACGGGTTGTTTTGTAACGGCGGTCCAAACGTGGCGCCATCTACCAGTTATCCTCACAAGTTCAAATCAGTGATAATTGTCTATTACTGCAATAATTTAGATTGAGAAGTAGATACCTACACTACACATGATATTAATTCGAAATAATGCTATGTGAAAAATTCTTTTGGATACTTACCTATTCAAGTATTAGTACAGATTAGTGATATTGTATGACACCAAACAAAACAAGTAGAAAAACAACCGCAATAACAACAGCATAAAGCTAAAATCTGTAACTAAAAATTTTGACGACTGTCATTTCAATGCTTCGAGCGACACCTAGGAGCAATGTTTCAAACTATATCTTATTCTTATTTCTGGAGTATAATTGGGCAGTTGCCGTTCTTATTTTTCTTATTTTTATTCTTATCGTTATTTTTATTTATATTCTTATTTTCTGCGAGTATAAATCCACCTTCAATCACGCGACAAATTTACCTCTGGTGTTTGTACCAGTTGAACTTTTTTGACCACCATGAATGACTCTAGCTATGTTTTCAATGCTCGATTGTCTAATCATCCAATGACTATTATTGAGCTAGGAATTTTATTTTAAAATTTGATACAGGCGCGAAGCCAGTGTCAATTTTAATCGGTACCTACCTACCTACGCAGCAGTTATTTGGGAGTTTCTCATCCCATTGCAGGCTAGAGCCTATCTTGCAAGAGTTTCTAAGGGTTGGTAAGATTCCGATAATCAGACATGGTTTCAACAATACAAGGCGAAAAAACCTTCAATAGTCAGCGCAAATCATATTTTTTGGTAGCTGTATTTAGTTCCGCAGACTTGATGACTTACCCTCGACGACTGTATTTTTAGCGCACTTCTCCAAACGGGAAGGCGCTTTTATCCTCGCTTTGTCCGTCTGTCCGTCCGTCATAGCATCTAGTCCTAGACGAAAAGGTTTTTGCGAAAAAAAATTCACTCCAATGTGTAGCTCATGACTTTGTATCCTGAACCAAGAAAAATCGCGACGTAATAATAAACAATTACAATAATAACAATTTAGTGTGGCGCGGCATCGCCGATGAATGCTGCATTTCAGAAACCGACCCGATCTTGAAACTTAGGACATGCGGACAAGTACCTTTTTCTTATCAAATCACAATAATTCATATAGAGGATACACACAATATTTAGAGGATAATTTGAACTTCATTTCAACAAAAATTCCACATCGGCATGACTCACGGGTCAGTAGTTATGAATTTTTGAAAATGACCCCGAAGCTGTGGCTGGGTGGCAAAAGATTATTCGTTGTTTGCTGGCGCGTCGAATCTTCTTCTCCGAACGGGACGGAATGCTTGACAAGAAATATTTCAACTCAAATGAGTAACTCATGATCTTGGCACACGAGTTCAGAACAATCTTTCCGAAATAACAATAAACAATTACAATAATGACATTTGAATGTGCGGCGGCGTCGCGGATTTATTGCTGAATTTCACATTTGCATGTAAGAAACTGGAACATGCTGAGAAGTACATGTTCTAATGGAAATAGATCACCACATGTGTGAGGTTATATTGAGAAAATAATTTGAAATTTCTTTTGACAAAAACTCCACTTCGATACGACCCCCGGGTCATAAGTTACGAATTTTTATAAACGACCGCAAAGCTACGACTCGGCGCAAAAAAAATCAAACTAAGAAACTGACTGCCCATATGGCCGGTTCCTAATTTTTCAGTTTTGAGGTTTTCTTTATGGCGCATCAATTGCTAGATTATTAGTGCCGGAAACTGTAGGTTTGTTCAAATTTCAGAAATAAGATCACTGATTACTAGGAAACGTATAACTTTTTAGCGCACTCTCCCAAAAAATGGAAAAAGGCTTTTTTAGCTTCACTTTGTCCGTCCTTCTGTCCCCGTACCCGGGATAACTTCTCAGGAAAAAGATATCGATGTGGTGTGAACGCTGATCAATAGTACATATCTCCAGGATAACAAGTTGATGTTGACTTTGATCCACCATTTTGAATTTCTCTGATAGTGGTCCGATTTGAGTGAAATTCGCAGGCGATGTGCACTTCATTGATGGCGAATTCACTTGGCTGCTCCAGTGCTGCTTGGCCGCACTCGTTGTCAGGGAACAGCTCATTCTATTGGAGTTCCCTTGGCAACGAGTGCTGCCGCGGCAGCACTGGTGCAGTGAAGTGAATTCGCCATAAGATACATCCAATTTTGGACAAATGATGCTCTGCCGCCATCTTCGCCGCGATATTGAAATTTCTTATCAGAGGAACGATTTTCGTGGAACTTACCCTTGTTTTGTACGATCATTATTATTTTCTAGCCAAATTTCAACATTCCGCCGCCATATTGAAATCTCTAATTAGTGGAACGATTTTCATGAAACTAGCCCTTTGTCTATTAGGATCATTCTGATTTTCAAGCCGCGAGAATTTCATGATTCTGCCTCTTTTGGCCGCCATATTGACATTTTTTGCCCAAATAACGGTAGAACCCTAATTAACATCTTGCGTTCGATCACTAATCCTTCAAACAGGAAGTGCGCTACTGAGCCTCATGCCCATGCGAAGGCGAAGGTCCCGGGTAAATCCGCATTGGGCCAGATGGACTTTTCACGCGTTTCCTAGTACTACATCTAGTCCACTAGTACCTAGTAGTACATCTACTAACGAGAAAGCCATCGAAACAAAACCACACTGATTAATCCTCACTGTTCCAAAAATCTCTTCGTTGTTATCGTCAATACTTCAATACTGTTATCGTTACTGAAAAAACCCAACAGAAAAACCTGCTAATAACCTAGTAGTTGATGCAGGGCAACAAAAATTATTCCTGTTGGCTAGCCACATATATCTTGGTTTTACAAATCAGAAGAAAGGAATGATTCATTTTTTCAAGATTTTACGAATTTTCCGTGATCTTTGCATTGCATTGGCCAGAACAAAATTGACGCAATAAATCACCTTACTCATAAATAATTGTCTTCGACGTCTGTATGGGCGCTCGAATTCGCTCGTGAATCAGACAAGCTATCAAACGGCTCCTCCACCAACTCTGTCAGGTTTGTCACTTAGCTCGAGTCGGAGTCTTCGGGTTTGTGACTTATTCCCCAGTCAGAGTCTCCAGCGAATATCGCAACATGCGTCCAAATAGTTTCAAAAATCGAGTTCGTTTTATCGCTGATTGAATCTTACCTAAATTTTTTGACCCGACCGACACCTGTGCCTTTGACGACGATTGGTCATATTGTCAATTTTCAACAACAAATATGCACCCTTCCACACAGTGTGGCGGATTTTAACGTTTTTAAGTCTCTTTTTCAACTCGAATTTCAGGAACCAAACACGGTAGCCATGCATGGACGGTTTATTGCGTCTGTACTCTCTATCAAGTTCTGATGTATTGGGGCGATTTATTGTTCCTACTCAACTTGGAGGAACCAAAAGCAGTCACCAGATGTAATTTATTGAGGAAACTCAGTTTCGTGAAACCAAATGCAAGCATCGAGGGCATTCTGCATCATGTCTGAGTTTTTCGGGACAAAATGCCGTCGCTAATAATTGATTGGGTCAATAAGTTTCGAGAGATTAATCGTAACTCGTAGTTAATAAGTGACTCACTCAGTAACACTCACTGAAGGCGTTTTATTGATTCGAGTCAGTTTTGTGAAACCAAGTTCAGTTGTTCTTGTTTCCTCAGACTCGAGGGACAGAATTTAGTCGCCAAAGGCCCATTTTAATTAATTCAACTATTTATGAGGAATCAAATTGAATTGATTTATTGCATCTAATCCAAGTGCATACATTCATCGAGAGCAATTTAAGTATCGCGACAGCTTCTTCTTTTGGAACCAAATACAGTCATCAAGGGCTATTTATTGCCTGCACTTAACTTCAAAGAACCGAAACAAATACGATTCAATTAGACGATATTGAAAATTCAAAACGCGAAAGAGTCAACTACATGTTCTGGCTTGAATCTCCCGGAAAACTCAAGCAAGAACATGGTGGTAGGTTTGTGTCTCTCACGCTTTGAATTTTCAATAAAATCTATTCGCGATACACCAAGATGGCTGCCAAATGCACATTGAAATGAGTAGTGACGACAGAACGGTCATTGACATTAAAGAGATATAATAATGACAACCACCAATCATTGTCAACGCATGCCGCTTTTGGCAGCCATCTTGTGGCGGGAAAAGTGAATTTGAATCTTGAATATGGAATACGAATAATTTTTCCTCACTGTCAAGCAACCAATAAGTAAGATTATACGACTGCGCTCACTAAGATATAAAAAGCTGAATTTTAGACAGGGGCATTTTGTAAACTATCTTCTCTTTTGTTCCAGATGCCCGAGTACGAAAACGTAAATTTAGAACCCATTAGGATAAGATATACTTTTCAAAGGTCAGTTAGTGAGCCGAAGCCAATATCGAAAAACCAACAGCATTCCCAAGTTCTTCATAGGTAAGCCCTCTGCTTTTTACCTCTTTCTTTTTACAAATTTATTTTTACATCTCTTTTCATGTTGTTTTGCAGATTTGCATCTTTTAACAAAGCTTTTGATTTCGACAAATACCACGAACCTTCCTGGTCAGAACTGCTGATTACCAAGGAAAAGGAACCGAAGGACGACAAATCGGCTCCCATCGCCAAACTCGAGTCGCTGGACGAACTCGATTTGGTAAGTTATTAATAGAGAGCGGATTTATATGCAATAAAAAAGTCCAAAATATGTAGTTTATATTAGTCCGGACGCTAAGGTCAAAATTTTGGGGGCACCCTTCACTTTTATAACAAGCAATGCCACTTGGCATACCTGTTGCCGAGACCATGTTTGACCGATTAAGATCAGGAGCCAAAGTCGTTAGTGATGCAGGCGGCGTATACAGGGTGTCGTATAGAAAAAAAAGTGGAAAATTCGTATATCATTAACCGAACCAGATGGATTCACGTGATTAGACACATATCTACAATATATTACCCATCAAGGAAGAGTCAACAGTTTTGGAAAATCTTGAGCGGTTCCTGAAATATTCCGGAAAACTGAATTTTCTTCTAAATATTTTATTTCTCGGTAAATCAGTGAATTTTCAAGATATCGAAGTGCAATTTGGTAAGTTTACAGCGATTATTGCAATGAATAAAAAACGATCAGGAGCCAAATGCAGGGCCTGCTATTTCCAGAAGTAAGACAGTCAACTTTTTTTTTCTTCGTGACCGCCATCTTGAATCTTCGTTTTACTCAACAGTTGGAAAAATGACAGTCGAATGTGAGAATGTTGGCGTTCAGTTACCCTATTACGAAAAAAATTGCCTTGAAGCAAGGTGAGGGTATCTTCATCGAGAAAACATTTGTCACCCAAGGTTTTCATGGTAATACGCATTTGCAGCGCCTGTGATGGCCAATGAAAGATTTGAAACAGCAAAGTGAGTTCTTTGTCACAATCCTACATTCATTTTAAGCTGAATTACCAAAATTCATGATGATCCGTCCAAAGCTAAACTCTTGATGGCTTGCTGAACAAAATAGGTGGCGCTTTTTGGTGAGAAATGCAAAAAAATCAGGCTATCATTATCATGTTATCCCTAACGAAGAGAAGGCTGTTGCAAAAACTGAAACTAATCAACGCTGAAATGTTTTGTGAAATTGTAGCCTATATTCTTGAGCCAATAAATGTTGGACACATGCGTCCGGTTGCCAGAGAGAAGACATGGAAGGCGTGCATGCAGAAAAAAATTCAAAATTCTTATTCACATATTTCATTCAAAAATCCATCAAAAGTTGATGACTAACAATATTACATCCATTTTGAGATTAAGTACTAAAATTCATCATCATCGATGCAGAGACAAAATTTTGGTAGCTTTCTGAAAATAGTACGTGGCTCAGAACTTGGATAAAACTTTCCGCATGCAAGTCTCTCATGTCTTCTCTCTAACAAAGGGACGCATGTGTCCAACATTTTATTGCTCAAGATTATAGGTTTGACTATCCCAAAACATTTGAGCGTTGATTAGTTTCAGTTTTTGCAATAGCCTTCTCTTAGTGAGGGATGACATAATGATGATTGCTCGAATTTTTTTGCATTTTTCATCAAAAAGCGCCACATATTTGGTTCAGCAAGCCACCAAAAATTTACCTTTGGACCGATCGTCATGAATTTTGGTAATTCAGCTCATAATGAATGTAGGATTGTGACAAAGAGCTCACTTTGCTCTTTCAAATCTCTGATTAGCCATCACAGGCGCTGCAAATGCGTATTACCGTGAAAACCTTGGGTAACACTGTTTTCTCGATGAAGAGACCCTCACCTTGCTTCAAGGCTATTTTTTCCATAATATGGTGACTGGATGTCAACTATCTCACATTCGGTTGTCATTTTTTCAACTGTTGAGTAAAATGGAGATTCAAGATGGCGGTCGCGAAGAAAAAAAAGTTCATTGTCTTATTTCTGGAAATGGCAGGCCTTGCATTCGGCTCCTGATCGTTTTTGATTCATGACCATACTGGCCATAGAACTACCAAGTTGCACTTCGATATCTTAAAAATCCACTGATTTACCGAAAAATAAAATATTCAGAAGAAAATTCAGTTTTTCAAAAATATTTCAGGAACCGCTCAAGATTTTCCAAAACCGTTGACTCTTCCTTGATGGGTGATATATTGTGAATATATGTGCCTATTCACGTGAATCCATCTGGTTTGGTTGATGATATACGAATTTTTTACTTTTTTTCTATACGACACCCTGTATACGACGCCTGCATTGTTTGCGACTTTGGCTCCTGATCTTGATTGGTCAAACATGGTCTTGGCAACAGGTGTGCCAAGTGGCATTGCTTGTTATAAAAGTGAAGGGTATTATACCTTAACATCCGGACTATATGCGCTTAAAAAGTATCAAAATATGCGGTAAAAATGTTCAAATAGAGCAATATATGCGAGTAAATATGTGATATAAGCTGCAGGAATAATGAAAAATACGTCATTCACATGTAAAACCAACCAACCAACTTTGACCATCAAAGTAAAAAAAAAAATTCTTCGAAAATTTTGAATTATTTTTCTCTTGAAATCAAAATATCGTGATTTTCTCACACATGTAGATAGAATGGCCAAAATAGTGACAAATATTAAGTTATTATTTGCAAAAATATGGACTAAATATGCGGCTATATGTGATTATATGGACTATCAATTTGTATGCGGTAAAAACTCAAAATAATAAATTATATGCGAAATAAAACTTGGTATTTAGGTTCCTTATCGATGGAAACGTCAAGCTGCAAGTCGACAGTTGCATCCAACTTAGTGAAATGAACATGTAAAAAATTATAAATCCGCTCTCTAGTTATTAATTACTGGGTACCCAAAATGTAGACAAAAGTGGGGTAAGCAGAACAACCGGGGCAAAATTTTAGTTTCCTACCAAGTTTCCTACCAATACCTGCCAGTTATCTATAGTGCATTCAGCTGAACTGTGGTTTGAGTATTCGGCACGATAATTCACGACGACCTGATGTCGTACTGATCATTTTTTAAACGATTTTTCGCACATCCCAATCACAGATGGACCGAAGATTCTTGCGGGACGTGATACTTGACGTTTTTCTTAATTTTATTGGAAAATGGTATAATTTTTCGACCTATTTTTAGTTTGTATCAATAAACAAAGAAATTAATTAACTAGCCTGTGAGATTTGACAGTTGAGAGAAATATATCAAACTTCTTGAAGGGAGTTCGATTTTTCGACGCTTCAATAAGAAAAATGCGAAGCCTTCGATCCAAAAGAAATGTCGCAATTGAAGCATCTACCTGTTGCCCTGCTACAGTCAAAAAGACGAGCCAAACTTTGAAGAATTATTAGCAAAACAAAAAACGCCCCAGCGGATGTTTCCTTGCATCAGGATATACCTGTCAAAAGGTTGATAGTACTGTTACGAGTGGCGATTCTCCCATGCATTCGAGAACATACGCGGTCCTTTCAGACTCTTCGAACACAGTGTTATGAACTGCGAAGCTCTATGCACTCGAGAACATATACTATGGTTTGGGTCATCTGATTTAAAGTGGTGAACAAAATAAGTCGCTTATGTCGATGTCGGTGTTGGTATCCACAAGAAAAAATTCTTGGCAAAATGGAGAATGTCTAAACTATCAAAAGTTTTGCACTGTTTTATCTGACACCCTGTAGGAAGTTTATTTGCTTTTTCTCATACTTCGTAAAACTTAATTCCAATAGCTAAAGAATGGGTGTATCAGCCAGTTTAAACAGATCTAAAATCGCCCGAAGCAATACAAAGCTGTCGAGTTTTGGAAATCGATGAGAATATCAACGTAGACAGACACTTGTTTTGTTGACCACTTGAGATAGAGATATCAACAGGCGGATAGGACACATCAGCTCAATTGGCGGATGCGCCGTTTCGAGACCGCGTTCGTGTAATGCATGCGATAGGTGTTGGATTGTTCGAGAGTCGCTCGAAGCCATATATGTTGCGATCAATGTGGAATATGCCGGAGAACCGGTGGAAGGTTCTAGAATAACAGTCGGTGGTATATGATGGATCGACTAACGGACCAGTCTCAGGCGACAACAGCGAGAAGTAATCGGCGATATAACCAAGCGCGAATAATACTTGCGTGTTATTTATAGCAGTACGCAGTAATAAACTCAATAAACAGTAATAACTTTGTGTCGGCACCCCCTGGCCGTCAAAACGAATAGGGAGCCTGTGCGGTTCTGGTTTGAAAATGGCGATATCAGTGCTAAACTAGAAAGATTTGCCATTCGAATCTCAGTCCAGCTGGACGTAGCTTTTGGTCGGTACTATTGAGTTATCCAAGCCATCAAGGTTTCAGTAGCGAGACTAAGTGATAAGAGGCGGCTGTTGTCATTCATCCTAAAAACGCTTAGCCTAGAGCCCTGGATAACTGATCCAAGATAAGAAAAAAGACTATAATCAATTACCAGCTGTATACATATAGTCACTGTTTTTTTGGGGAAGATGAAGTTTTGAATTGGGTAAGAGAAACTGGAAAGAACTTCACAGATTCAAGAGTTTCACATCATTATCCTTTACATTCTAAATTTGTATGATGAAAAAAAAGTTCACAAAACCCTTGAATACCGACTCTACGAGCTGAAATCTACAGAAAGAAACGAAATTTCACCAAGTAGGAACAATTACATGCAGACCCTTTTGTTTACAGGAATCCCCACCGGGCAGCCCGAAGAAACCCAAGAAATAACTTCTCCTCTTCCATATTCACCGTCACACTACCACCAAGAGAATATTGCTTTCGAACCGAGATGTCCTTAAAGAAGCTTATAGACTGTTAAATATTAATAAAACATAACAAAAAAACGAAGAAGAAAAGAAAAATGAACAAAACAGTGAGATTTTAAACATAGGAATCGCTATAAACTACATAATGAAAAAAAAATCACCAGGCGGAACTTGCCAAGCACCTTTTGCTGCCTCACGCCGATACATTATACAGACCCGTGTTGCCCTTTCACCTTCTAATAATTATATCTCTCTATATTATCGTATATTGTATTGGATATTCAAATCCAATTTTTAGCTTTTTATAGACGTGTCCAGCAAGGGCCGTGCAGGGACAAGTTCCGTGTGTAAAGCTCGAACTGAATTTACCCAAAGATCCGTCTCAAAATTTACACACATTCACACACATACACACACACAGCACACACATGCATCATAATGAAAAAAAGTAACGCGAACAAGAGAAAAACCTAAGAGTAAATGAGAGAAAAAAGTTTCCCCCATCGTTTGTTATATTATTATTGAATTTGTTGACGCTTTGTTTTTTTGGCATCCAATCGCTTCATGATGGAAATTTTGTAAGCACAAATTATATGTTTATACACGATTTTATCATATTTTTAATAATATGTAATGATAAATAAATGACATACTCATCGATGCTGGCTTTTATTCAACCGACACACCCTGTTGTTCGGTGCAATTCAAAATTTATCACGTTCAAATCAGATGAAAATTGTAGATGTTACCTGCAACCCCTCACATTTTTCACGAAAAAAAAACCTATCGTGCAACAACTCGTGTAAATGCTCTGTTCAAGCACATTCCAGATTTATGATTTTTACATTTTTTTACGAAAAACGACTTGCCAACTTCACGGGAAATTCTGTAGGTAAGTAAAATATTGCAAATAGATTGAAAGAAATGCGAACTTTATGTATTGGAAAACAATATCAAAATATTTACGTGAGTAAATAATAATAAGAATTAAGTTTCATCATTTGTTTTCCACACACTCGCTCTAATAATAATAGTGCTAGTCCAAGCAAAATTCCTATTGTCTTCAGTGTAACACTTACCTAGTTCCCAGTCAGTCATGTCTTCCTACACTCACATCTTCATTTTTGGACTTGTCATAATGGTATTTACTTTTTTTTATTGATATATTTTTTATTCATTTACAATGTTCTATTATAAGTGGGTAAATTTTCACTTAGGTTCTAAGCATAATCTTGACAAGTGCTGGACCGACCCAAATTGCGATGCTGCACCCCAAAGATAAAATCAACCCGTTGCAACTAGCCGAAAATTTGCGACTGCAGATCAAAGCCAAAGAAGACGAACTGTTGAGAGCCGAAGCTGTGAACCGAAATTTCGAACGGATGATTCAACTAGTCAACATCTTAGGGCAAGTTGACTCCTTCCTTACAGAACGGACTAAAATGATTATCAAAAAACTAGCGCTTCTAGTAGATGACGAAGATACTAGCATGAGTACCTGATCAATTTTCTATTCACTAAATAACCTAAGGACAAGATTTTTTTATATAACTATTTATTACTTTTGTATCAATGAATTTTGTATTTAATATTTATTAAACAATAACCGAAATTGATTCATAAATAAAAACTCTCGTACTCATGTGAATTTTTTATCAAGTTCATTCACCTCCCTTGCACTTTCCTGAGTAGGTGTCTGCACACAGATAATATTTCTCTGGTAAGTAAACACATTTTTTTAATATCATTTTCTCTTCTTATTTTCGATATTGTAGAACAGCTGGTCCTCTGAGGGCTGCTGTTCGGCCATTTTATCCCAAAAACACTGGGTGAAGACGAAGGAGCGTTCGCATTTATCCACGGATTCCGTTGCGGTGCATTTGTACAGGATGAATTCCAAAGCGTCTATTTCTATGTCGGCTTCTTCGAGGGTTTTCTTGATGTCGTGCAGGAGAAAGCCGCCTTCCTCGTCCATCCAGCCGTACTTGGTGAAGAGGCAGTGCAGGAAGCACTTGAAGGAGCTCGATTCGCCTTGAGCCAATTTTTTGTTGATCAGCACTTCGTTCATGGTTTCTGGAACGAAATGGGCAAATTTCAGTGTTATTTTCGAGTTCGCTGTTAATCGAAAACGGTACTCAAAATGCCGTTTTGGTCATAGTCCAGAAGTAGTCCACTAGTCATCAAATAGGTATTTAGTCAAAGCAATGGTATTTTGCATCATCGCACGCAATAATGCTCAGCGAAATTCAAGAATACGTCAGTATGAGCTTTAGATGATCTCTGACTCTCTGATCTCTCTTTAAAAATCTCTGTTTATACACTCACCAAAAGAATATAGGGGACAAACAAATTCAGACGATTTCTAAAATCACCTTTATTTCTGATTGCCATCGGCGATTTCCGAGGCGATTTCATATCGGTTTCCAGTGTTCGATGTCCTAATATTTCGTTCTCATGCCCTGATCACGTCAAACACGAAAAATACCTACATCTACAGGGTAAGTTTAGTATCAGCGCGATTTCCCAACGATTTCAATGAAACTTGGAACAAACTCACGTCTGGTTTAAGAAAGTGGAATTTCAAAGTCAATTGTCACTCTCGGTCACCTTTGGGCCACCATATTGAACCTTGATACGGATGTTTCCAGAGTAAGATTAAATATTCGAGGAGGCAAGTCCTCTGCAATTTCATGCCGAAAGGCTCTATGAACAAATGTGCCAAGTTCTTTTGTTTTCGACATACAAAGTTAAAACTTGAGAATTGATTTTTTGTGATAACTTCTAGGTATGTCCCGTTCACTTTTTTTTCAAGTGGAATGACTTTTTAGAGCAAAAATAAAGTGACAAGCTAGAGCGCTGGAAGTTTCGCTCCAAAACTTTACAGGTGCTATCAGCCATAGCCTTAGCCCCCCCATCTTGTCATATCATGCTATACCTATAGGTATAATGTACTATTTCGAAATCGTTTTATAGATACGAGTACATAACGCGAAAAATAATACATAACCAGACATATTTCTTGCAGTTTATGCATCTAACTTGACATTCGTCAAAGTAATGTCAAAATTGACAAGAAATTTGAGTTTCCTCTCAATTTAAACAACGATTACGTAAAAGGTTGTTGAACACAGGAGCGCTGTTTTTCCCCATCAGCCTCTTTTGCAGCATTATGGTAGCCCTACATTGAGCATCAAAAGCTGCAGCTTTTTTAGCTGCCGAGCTCTCATTTTTCACATGTTAGTCATTAACAGCAATGACAGGCGTCAGGTCCAATCAGAACTCAGCAGCTAAAAAAGCTGCAGCATTTGATGCTCAATGTAGGGCCACCATTAGGCTATAAAGCTAAGTTTCAGTAGCTCGTTTGGTAGTTAGTTGGATTTTGGCAACAAATACATACGTGATATCCGGGCGAGTCAACAATAATAAGTAGACAGTACAGTAGTCAACATTGCATAAATCACGTCGTGTTTGGTGTCGTTTCCGACCGAATCACGGCGGCGGAGCTCGATTTTGGCCTTAACAACTCGTCATACTCACGCATGCTGATGGGCGACGTCATGTTGCAGGTGTAGATAAACTTGAGATCGGTGTTGAGTCTTTCGGTGTCGAAAGAACGGACACCCGAAGGACCTAACGCCAAGCAGCACACGAGCAACAAAATTGCAAACATTTTGCGCCAAAGCAGGATGCGGACTGGAAATTGGGACACGACGCCCAGATTAGAGGTATCTGCCAGAGGAAATGGAAGAGATGAATGAGGCATCAAGACTCTGCCAGAGAGACGAGAGCATCACCATCAGAGCCTTATCATTCTCGCCGATGGTGTTTCACTACCAGCTCAAGATGCAGGATTAAATGAACCAGTCGAATTTCAACTTTTTTTTTCAAGAGAAATCTTTGATTTGAAGATGTGTCCCAGAGTTACCGCACCGAATTGAGAGTGCATTTTCTGGGAAGGAACGTGCTTACCTTGTAGGGTGCTAGGAAAATCTTTGTATTTTCCCAAGAACTTTGCCTCTGCTTTATTTTCGTTATTTGGAAAGATTTCAGTGAATGGTTAGATAGAGGCAGAGTTTTAAGTGATTTTTCGTTGAAAGCTGCCTGTATAGGTAGTAGATCTAACAAGTGAATATCGCCTTACGTACGTGAGTCGCAATAGCGCATTTTCTTAGTGCAGATCTGTCATAGATAGAAATGAAGTCCGGTCTGAAATGAAATGTTCACACGAGACAAGAGTAAAGTTTCACGTTTCATGACAATCGTTCCACTACTGAGAAATTTCAATATGGCGGCCAGGATAGCGGTGGAATCATGAAATTCAACTTGAAAATAAGAATTATACGAGACACGGGTAAGTTCCAAGTTTCATGACAATAATCCGTGTACTAATAACAAGTTTCAATATGGCGGCCAAGATGGCGACAAAATCATGAAATTCAGCTTGAAAATAAGAATGTTAATACAAGACAAGAATAAGTTCCAAGTTTGATGTTAATCGTTCCACTAACAAGAGACTTCAATATGGCCATATGGCAGCCAAGATGGCGGCAGAATCATAAAATTCAGCTTGAAAATAAGAATGTTTATATAAGACAAGAATGAGCTCCAAGCTTCATGACAATAATCGTTCGACTAATAAGAAATTCCAATATGGTGGCGGAATTATGAAATTCAGCTTAAAAATAAGAATGATCAACGTGACAAATAAGGGTAAGTTCCAAGTTCCATTAAAATCGTTCTACTAATGAGAGATTTCAATATGGCGGCCAAAATGGCGGCGGAATCATGAAATTCAACTCGAAAATAAAAATGATCATATGTGGCAAGGGTACGTTCCAAGTTCCATAAAAATCGTTCCACTAATAAGAAATTTCAATATGGCGGCCAAGATGGCGGCGCAACCATGAAATCCAATCTGCCCACTGGCCATCCTTGAGGAACTAAGCTATCCATCGGAAAAAGTTACATGGCTCCAACTTCATTCCCCGAGGAGGAGTTTAACTTTTTAGAAGTGCACAGAAAATCTTTGTTTTTTGATAATAATAGTGATAACTATGTATATGTATGGATGAAAAAAAAATGCCTATTGGCCACCCTTGGGGAATCAGCTATCATTCATAAAAAATTCCAAGGCTCTAACTTCATTCTCCAAGGAGGAGCACAACTTCTTAATTTCTACACGGACAGATAGACAAACGAGCCATATGTAAACGTCATTTTCTTACGAAAATGCGCTAAAAATCTTATTTAAGCAATGCTGTAACCTGGACAAATTCCGGGATGCGAAGCTTATTTTGCTAGTGCAAAAGCCAATTTGCAATTGAAACTCCCCACTACTCTTGCTTATACGTCTGGATGGATAGACAACACATTATACTTCAATTTAAATCAACTCATTTGAGATAAATCACTTTTCCTGCTTTCGGGACAGCTTGACCCCGAGGCTTGACCCGATGATCATCTAAATAGCATCAAAAGGCCATCCTGTTGTGCCTCCTTCTTGTCTCTTGTCTTCTTCGACTAAACCACTAGTTTGTAGTTTGAACACGAGAAGATAAATATTCTACCAAAAACTGCGTCTCTTATATCTGGACTATTCTTTTTGCTTTGCTCTTTTAAGGATGGTCTCTTTTGCCTGTTTTGGAAAGGATTGGATGTGGCTTTGTCCTTGTGGAGGACTGAACCCATTTTCACCTTAAATTGCCCTTGAATTTTAGAAGGATATCGCGCACTTGAGTGTCTATAGCTGGGAATGTTAAACCCAATTTCACCCTTCTAAAAACTCCAAAACCAATGCTGTACGCGAAACAGTTACCTACTCAAATCAAGGTATAAAACTTCCCTATGAAGGTCTTTTTGATTGCGCCCCGTACTATTCTGTGTGAAATGAACCCATTCTGATGAAAACCTACAAAGGTGCTCGCCAACGAACTAACGCGGGAAGGCTTCGAAGGAATTATTATTCTCTATAAATAAATGTCAGACCGCTGACTAACTACTCGAGCCCTAACAATTCAGAAACAAGTTCTGACATCGTCGCGTCGTCAAATGTTCGAGAAATATCACCATCTTGTAATAAATTTCCCATTTTACGAACAGGCTACTTTTTATCAACTTCAGGTGAATGCTGCAACAAAATTATCAGTTACGCGAGATTAAACCGGCCATTTCTCTAGGTGAAATTCCCCTTCATGACAGTCGTTACTAATTGTACTCAAGCCAATCAACATGGGAAATTTAGTTTTAAAGAGGGGGGGGGGCTTGTCCTGAACTGATCACTAATAATAACAATTCCAGTGTACAGAAAGCTCCAAACCCTAAAATAACCAAGCGCATTTTTTTTCATTTCTATTATTCTTTTCCGCGGTTCTCAAAATTTAGCAAAGCGCAAGTTTCTAGAACTCTCCCACCAGGTCTGGCTCTTTATTTGCCGCAGACGCAACGCAAATCACCCAAAGGGCCCGAGGGCTCGAATACCATTTCTGTGAAATATACCTAACAAAGGATGATGTGTAAATGAACCTCAATGGCAGAGCAGACACCAGCACATGTAGGCAAAGTCAGAAAAACGTACAAGAGCTCCTTATATGTCCTAACCACAACCCACTTGGTCAAGGAATTTTGTTTTCTGAGGCCACAGGCGTCGACAGAGAGTAACACACTCCAAAGCTAACGCTTATATAGATTCCAAGCACCTCATCTTTCGGGGCTTTCTGGTCGTAAAGGGGGGCAAGACTCATCATGGTGGAGGCCAGGACTCATTTACGAAGAGAATCAATAAGGCGCATATAGTGGAGGCCTGGACTCACCCGCCAAGGGAATCAAGTCTCATCCTAGGAGCTCATCGGCGATAGACTACGAGTGCTCGAGGCGCAGCTCCTCTTCGTGTACCACTCCATGGCAAAGCCGTCTCTCAACGTCTAACGCAATTAAACAGGCACCATGTGAGCAGGGCAGAGCAGAGGTGGAAAAAGCAGGCGGCGCTACATTATTACTTTTCACTTCGCCGAGAATAAAGTCCTTTATTATTACCATTGAATAATGACAGCGACAGTACACGATCGCGGAAGAATACCATCACGGAGCGCGCGGCGAGACGCATATTCTGCCGCATCACGTTGTGTGGATCTCGTACATTGCGTGCTTTCCACCCAGCCCCAAGTTCGGTACACCTGCCATTTACGCATGTGCGGGTGCCAAACGGTGCTTTCCATCTACGTTGTCCTACTTGGTTCTGTGCCGTTCATTGGATCACCTAAAATTTTGTGCCACACTATGGAACATGTGCCGGTGCCGTCTGGTGGTATTTGTACCGTCTAGGTGGAAGGCACCCATTGAGTATGAACTGATTATCTATCTACCGCCCTCTTTTATTCATCGCCCAAATCAAAGCCTCAACTGTTTCGAACGTACCTACATTTATTTACTTTCCTCGTCCATTTTTGCCAGCAATTACGTGCGGTGGGCTTCACAATGTTCAACCACTTTGACTGAATTAATTTCATTTGTCATTATGACAGAATCATAAACATCAGTGGAGTACGTTCAACCCTAGTGCGATGTTAGTTGATGGGTTGGCTGGGTTGGTGGAGAGTCTCGCCACGCGACGCCCGACGCCCTTGAAAAGGAGAAATTCGAGAAATCATAGCTCACTCGAATCACACTAGGGTTGAACGTACTATCATCATTTCGGTATAACAATTTGTATAGTTATGACAGTAGCGTGAAAAATGCAATAAGCTAGAATTCAGGAGAATGTTAAGTAGCTATCCAACATCCTCGGTGGGTATACAAATCGGCCTCGGCTATTTGCCTCGGCATTTGGCCTATATCGCCTGTTATTTTCTTATTACATTCTTCGTGACTTGATTAATTTAAAATTAAATAACAAAGCCCGTACTTTGCAAGAATTTTATTGAGTGACAGGCTATCGAGTGTACAATTTGTCCTCTTCAGGATTCTTGCTAGGACACTGGTACAGTTTGTTGATCCTCACTATGTCAGTTCGACTCAGGCCTCTTCGTTGTCCCATTGAACTTTGCTGATCATCATCCTGGAACGAAACAAAATAGTTTTGTGAATATGTAGAATAAAAAGCAGTGAGTTATCAGGCAAATTTCAGGTTTAGCTTCGAAATTTATTTTGGCGCCTCAACTATAATATCTCAAACTAGATAAGTATAAATACAATATCATACTATTCATGTTGAACTAAATTTTACTCGACAAAACCATTTATTTCCAACCCATGTAAAATGTCGGTACTACCATCCTGTTGTACTGACAACAGTAGGTACCTACCCAGGTACTTACCTAATATTCCCTGTCAAACAACCTTCTCCATCTTCGAAATGGCACTACTGGAAAAAGTTCCCATTCGCCGCCAATATAAATAATTAAAACAACACACACAAACGACAAAAAATAGAAAACAAGTGCCAGTGTGACAACAAGAGAAATTATCTCGATAATGACCCGAAACTCGATCATTATCACGGATGCTATTTTTGCAATCGTAGCAAGAATAAGAGAATTTTGCAAAAACTTGACAATACATTTAATGAAATGCAAATCAGGAACGACTTTCACTTGCTCCATTTGATTTTCCATTTTGAGAATAGAACGAATGAAACCTTCGTTAACAATACACAAGTATAATAATAGGTAGGTACATATAACCACGATATAACTTTGAAGTTATAACGTTAATAACAACAACATATATTAAACGGAAACTGAAGAAGTCTGATAAAAACATTGAAGGCAAGTGAAACAATAAAATACGATTAAAGAACCGATTTAGAAGACTTCTTGTGATAAAGCAATACTTACAAGTGGTTTCAGAAATGGATGGAAATATTAATTGGAATCATTGAATAAATTCAATTACTAGTTAGTTAGAAAATAATTGTTGAATGAGATAAATATCGATGATCTCAAAAATTCAATTTCATCGTTTTGCAGCAAAAACTTTTTTCTTCCTTCACCTCACGATTTTGAAAATTTGATGCTCGTGTTTAAGCTGAATCTTCCGGTGAAGAGACTTAATTATTTCGAACAAATCATTTACTACGTTTATCAACGTACCTATACAGGGTGTCTGTTTTTCGAGGCTAAGCATGGGTATCTCGCTTATCTTTAGAGATACATACAGAGTCGGTTGAATTGGAAAAAAGTTGCGAAGTTTCATAACGATCAATCATCCAAGAAGATATTTGACTTGTCAGTTTTAGTTTTCGAGATTACGAGAAAAAACAGAAATTTGTAATTTTTGTTTTTATTTTTTATTTGAAAAACGGTTGAAGGTGGCCTTTTCTAATTAAGACATTGTGGAAGCACTTTTCCAAGGTGAATTCAATGTTGCCAAAATCTTCGTTCTAGCTTTCAAAACAAGCGAGATATGACATTCAACTTTTTTTTCTCTCATGGGCGCCATATTGGATTTTGACATTTTTTAATACAATTTTATTTTCTGGCTACAACGATGTGTCACATGCCACTGTTGAATTCATGCTTCAGAGCAAAAATTTTTTTTTAATTTTTCAAAGAGTGCTTTGGAAACAAAATCAGCACCGACAATAAAAAACAAGTGAGTATGCCTTCACGTGCGTGAGTCTCAGTAGCGCATTTTCTCAAAGAGGCATATTGTGAACGTAAAAAAATTTGGTTGAAGGAGAAACACCATTCCTTGCCGACTTTCTTCATTCGAAACTCATTGTGATATTGTGTTATCAGAATGGGGTACTTGCCAATGAAATAGATTTGAATGAGAATTCTTTCACTTATCAATATATTTTTTTGTTTGAGGGCGGGAGCTGGGAGCGGCGACTAATCAACAGTAGTCTATTCTTTCCCATTTTTAGTCGGCTATCCATATAGCGAAAGAATTAGATCGCTATGTCTTCGGGATTATGTTTTCCATTTATCTCTTACTTTGAGGGCAGCGTGTGTGAGCAGCAGAGTTTGGCAAAGAAATTCTTCCACAGTTTGAGTTGGGAGTTTCTGAATGTTTGAGGTAACATTAAAATGTAATTCAGTGGAAATTATTGGAAGTTGCACTTTTTTTCTTTTGGGGGTGGAAGTTGGAGGCGGCGCCATGTCAAAGGTAGCCTATTCTTTCCAATTTTTAGTTAGCTATCCATATAGCGAAAGAACTAGATCGTTATGTCTTCGGATTTATGTTTTTCATTCATCTCTCACTTTGAGGGCAGCGTGTGGGGGCGGCAGCATTCGGCAAAGTAACTGTTGCACAGTTTGAGTTGGGAGTTTCTAAATGTGAGGGAAATATGACAATCAGTGGAAATTGTGAAAGTTGCATTTTTTTGTTTGGAGGCGGCAGCTGGAGGCGGCGTCTAATTAAAAGTGGCCTATATTTTTCCAATTTTAGTCAGCCATCAATATAGTGAAAGAATTAGATCGCTATGTCTTCAGGTTCATGTTTTACATTTATCTCTCGATTTGGGGGCGCGAATGTCGTAACTCGGTTGCTTTGAAAGCTAAAATAAAGATTTTGGCAGCTTTGGATTTGGAAGTGCCCCGACAATGTCTAGATTAGAAATGGCCACCTTCAACCGTTTTTTGAATAAAAAATAAAAAGAAAAATTCAGGTTCCTGTTTGTCACGATATCTCAAAAACAAAAATCGATACGTCAAATTTCTTTTTGGATCATTGATCGTCATGAAAATGTGCAACTTTTTCCTAATTTAACCGACTTTGTATCTCTCAAGATAAGCGAGACACCCATGCTTAGCCTCGAAAAACGGACACCCTGTATAACAAAATCTGGCCGTGTTGGTCGCTCAGGGAACTCATGTATTTTGGCTTTGCGCAAACCCTCTAGTTTCTAGCCAGGCGTAAACGTGGTGATACACCCAATGAACATTTTTGGTTATATTAAGGTGATCATTACATTTTCTTCACTAGTTTATGAAACTATAGGTTATATTAGTTTACGTTCGTTACTCCTACATAACTTTTACAAACCATCTATATATCCAAAGTGGAGAACCCTATAAAGGTTACCGTCACGTATCAGAAGTACCCGTTAGTTTTATAGTCTTGGTTATATTATTGTAATCAGCGTATCTTACAAACCTCTTATAAAACCTCTTATATAACTCTGCACAAGTTATTTGTGATCACTATAGGTGATGATATGGTTATTATCACTTACTAGTAGTGATTATAAACTTAGTTTATAGAAGTTGTTATCATGTTTATATAACTACGTGACTGAGCTACTTCACAAAAAAACTGTGCCTCTCTCTTGCTCGCAATATTTATTCATAATGTTGTCTTCCTTTCAATCCGGCATAAGATTTTTGCTAAGACAAGTCATGAATCCTGATTATTACAAATCTTTTCATCTACTATTATGATGGTAATGACCAATTTCTTGCCAGTAGACTCGCGAATAACACCTGGGAAGTACAATATATCGAGTAATTTTCTGACCTACCTCGATAAAAATCACGCGCTCCAAATATAATTAGGTTTTGATACTTTTTCATAGAAAATAGTAAATATTATCATTGACAAATTTGTTTTTTTTTTGTTTTCCTTGAATGACATTCGATATTCAGACCTCTTTCCAAGAATAAATGAATTTTCTATGATTTCTTCAATCAAAATTTGCATTTTTACGAAATGTTCCAAACAAGCTCCATTATTTGAACAAACAAATATGGCCGAAATTACAAGTCGTCAGCTATCACTCTTAAATAACAATTATATCACATGTATCGCAAATTTTAGACCTATTATACCCATAACAAACATTCAAGGAAGCATTGACACCAGTATATGCCTTCAGGTTATATAGGAGAAGTACAAATGACCGCAATATACCCGAAGATTATAAGTGGTAGCATCTCAATCGTAATAGTAACAGTTTGATGCCTTTAAGTTTTATAGCAGAAGTACAAATGACCGTGAAATACCCGAAGGTTATATAATGGTGACATCTAGTCGTAATGGTAATAACTGATCTCTTTATGAAACCTGCAGTAGCAACTGGGTTTCTCCCGCGTCAACTGCATTATTTCCTGTGCGACGCAAAATTTTGTGAAAATTCTGGCAATGTCGTTCAAAATTGTACTTGTGAGATGTTGATTGTGAGATGTTCTCGTAAAAATGAGATTCAGGTTTTGTTTCGCTCTACAATGAAACGAACCCCTTCTTTCACTTTCTTCCAATTATTTTTTATTCGCGAATTCACTTTCTTAATCTCTCCCGATCTGTCATCCATTTTGTTTTGACTTCAAACGACCACATATCACTCGACATATTATAGAAAGACCCCACTGTAAAACTCAGTGTTTTGTAATTGAAGTTATAGGTACTTTTGGTTTTCTAACAGTATTAGTCGGCACTAATCTTTTACTTTTGTCACTGGGAAGATTTCAAATTGGTTACTTATATACCATTTATGAGAGTTGTTTTATTGAGGTTACAGTAATTCTGGGAAGATTTATAGTTGTGTGTTGTTACACCGCTATAAAACCAGATTACCCTCAGTTACATAAGGTGGTGAATGGAGACAACTATATATCCACTTTTATAAACCTATTAGGAATTAAACTTGAAGTGATCATGAACATGGTAACAGATACGTTTATGTCACCATTTTAAAAAACTGTAAGGTATATAAGACTTCAGGGTTCTTGAAACTCTTAATATAACAACAAGTTGTTCAGAAAACCCTAATATACCTTTTATAAAACCAACATCCCTTTAGGTGACCCGAAATGTTCATTGGGCATCCTGAATACTTCAACATTTTTCTTGCTTATTGTGGTATGAGTCAAAGACAGAAGATGGAGGAATCCAATTTCAGCTGCATGTTTTTGAAGGAGAATCAGCCCCTTGCTCACCTGAAAATGTCCGTAACCAATATGTACTACGGGAACCTGTCTGTCGCTGCTCATTGTTCCGCTTGCGTGGTGTTGGTTACGAGCATTTTCAGGTGAACAAGAGGCTGATTCTCCTTCACATACACTTGCAATAAGTGAACTCCTCCACTCTCCGTTCTTTAGTCAATACAAGCAAAAAAAGTTGACGTATCAGAATGAATGGATTCGTTTGGAAGCAAGTTTTTTTTTTTTTTCCTTACAAACAAGGGCTTTCACTATTCAATAGCTGCGCCATTGAGTTCGGCTCTGAATGTAGAGAAGGTGAATTTGACACGTTCATGTTGCTTTTCAATTGGAAGTATGTCCAGCACTCGGTCCAGCAAAATTTTCGGTATAGTGGAGGAAAGCGTCCACCGGTGCCGGGTTAAGCTTCGTTGCGGAAAGACGCCGACGTTAAATGACGAATAAAAAAAAGATAGTAACGTGAAAAATTTATTAAGCCGTATAAATTTTCCTCGGCTGTTTGCCTCGGCATTTAGCCTACCTCTCTTGTTATTTTCACTTGCATTTCTCGTGACTTGAATAATCAAAAAATTAAGCAACAAAGCCCGTACTCTGCAAGAACTTTATTGAGTGACAGGCTATCAGGTGTACAATTTGTTCTCTTCAGGATTCTTGTTAGGACACTGGTACAGTTTGTTGATCCTCACTATGTCAGTTCGACTCAGGCCTCTTCGTTGTCCCATTGAACTTTGCTGATCACCATCCTGGAACAAAACAAAATTGTTGTGTAATAGTTATTATTTACACATAAGGCAGGAAAGTGAATCTTCACAGGGCTATTAGGCATATTCAAGGACGAGCGCAAGCGAGGCCTGGAAGCCTACGTGCCGCCCTGTAAAGACACTTTCCTGACGTATTATGTTAGAAACTATCCCAAGAAACCACAAATGAAGAAATTGGTACCAGAATTCTGAAATGTCATTATGACTCAATTTGGCAAATATCACGTTGCTGGGTCCGGTTTTCAACAGTTCCCAGCAAACAAAACGTTTTCGTAATCGTTTCATAGATACATAACGCGCAAAGTAATACATAACCAAAAATATAAGTTTTGCAGTTTATGTATCCAGCATGACATTTGTCAAAGTAGTGTCAAAATTTACAAGAAATTCGAGTTTTCCCTCAATTTAAGCGACGATTACGAAAAACGTTGTTCGACACACGAGCGCTGTGCTTTTTCAGACCCTCAGCCTCTTTTGCAGCATTCGGCTACGCCTCATGATGACAATAAACAAGGCTTTGGGCCTGAAAACGTGCTCTTGTATCGAAAAATACTATTTCGACGCAGGAGAGTGAGATTCTCCTGCCTAGGCAGGGAAATGCCATTTTCCTGCTTCAAATTTCCGATCATAACAAGAGCTGGAGATCTTTGTGAAAATCTTGAAAATACAACGAATGAGATGCGAATGAGGAAAGTCTTCCACTTTAAGAATAGAACGAATGAAACATTCGTCAACAATACACAAGTATAACAGTTAGGTACATACCGGGTGATCATTTGAAAACTATCCACCTGCAATAACTCCCGATTCCTGGTGAAAATGTCTTTGAGCAAAAACAGGTCGATTTTTATATCAATTGCGATACCTACATTAAATTCAACAGAATTAAATTTTCTTTCTGAAAAAATATTTCTAAAACTTTTAACCCCACCCCTCTCCCCCCCCTAAATTCTCTGAGTGTCCAAATAAATATTCTTGATCTCTCAATTCTCTTTGATGCAGTCAACGTCATCCTGCACAACATCGGAAGAGAAAATTTTCTGTGGAAAAAGTGCCACCCAAATTCAGCCCTTTGCTCCCCCCTCCTCACCTTAAAAATCTAAAATGACAGTACCTACTTTGTGATACATTAAATCAAAGGGAATTGGATTCTCTCCCTGAACACAATTTTTTCGAAATTTTCAAAACCCCCGTTTTCCTACTAAACTACTCCAAATGTCCAGTTAAATGGGGGAGGGGTTGAAAATTTCAAAAAAATTGTTTTTAGAAAGAGAATTCAATTTTCTTTAATTTGATATACCACAAAGCGAGTAGTATTTTGTAAAATTTAAAAGTTGAGGTGGGGGAGAGTATGGGGTCAATTTGGGTGGCACTTTTTCCACCGAAAATTCTCTTTTTTAAAGCTATTCAGGATGATGCTGACTAAAGTGAAGAGAATTGAGGGGTCCAGAATATTGAAAGGGACACCCAGAGAATTTTTAGGGAGAAGGGGGGTGGAGTTGAAAAAATTTAAGATATCTTTTTCAAAAAAAAAAATTCAATTTTTTTCAATTTGATGTATCGCAAGGTAGGTAGTGTCATTTTAAATTTTATTTTTAGGATGGGTGGGGGCGAGGGGGCTGAACATAGAAATTTGTCAATGTATGTTTTAGATGTCCCCCTTGATATAAAAATCGACCTGTTTTTGCTCGAAGAAATATTGACTAGGAATCGGGAGTTATTGCAGGTGGATAGTTTTCAAATGATCACCCGGTATAGGTAATCACAGTATAACTCTCAAGTTATAACGTGAATAACAACAACATATTGGATGGAAACTGAAGAAGTCTGATAAAAACATTGGAGACAAGTAAAACCTAATGACAAAACAAATAAAGCACCGATTCAGAAGACTTCTTGTGATAAAGCAATACTTACAAGTGGTTTCAGAAATGGGTGAAAATTATAATTTTATTATTTGAATCAATTCAGTTATTACTTAGCAAATTAAATTGAATGGGATAAATGTCGATGATCTCAAAAAAACTACTTTTTCGTTTTGCAGCGGTAACGTTATTCTCCTTTACCTCACAATTTTGAAAATCAGAAGTCCGTGGCCCGTCTTGAAGCTAAATCTTCCGTTGACTTATCAATTGCAAACAAATCATTCACCACGTTTACGCGACATTTTAAACTAATACTATGGTAAACGCTTGAAAGCTACCTACTTCTTGGATTGTATCGGTCAAAATCTGGCCACGTTGGTAGCTTAGGGAACGCATGTGTTTTGGCTTCACGTCAATACTCTAGTTTCAAACCAGACATTAACGTGGTGATACATTCTGAATAGAACAAAGTTTTTTTGCTTGTATGAGTCAAAGACGGAAGGTCCTTCAACCTAAGCCGATTGAAGCTGATATTTTGGAGGAGAACCAGCCTCAGCCCATCTTAAAATGTCTGTAGCCAATACTACGAAAATCTGTCTGTCGCTGCTTTGCGTTATGTTGGCTACGAGCATTTTCAGATGATCAAAAGGCTGATTCTCCTTCAATAACATGCAGATGTAATTAAGCTCCTCCACCTTCCTAGAGTCTTATATACAAGCAAGAAAAATGTTGACGTATTTGGAATGAATGATTCGTCCCAAAGCAATTTGTTCTTTAATTTTTTCTCCTCCGAAACTGGATGGGGAGGGGCTTCCGATTTGAGTCACCTGTGTGACGGAAATTTGCTATCAAAGTTGAGGCTGCGCCCTTCGTGACGGCTTTGAATGTATAGAAGGTGAATTTGACACGTTCTTGTTGCTTCTTAAATTGTAATCATGTATTATTTTCCATTTGTATTGGACAGAATCGAAAGGAAAAGGGTTTAGTCCTGGAGGCAGCACTGCTGACGGCGGAATCAAATCTTGAAAACTCAATTTGAGCACGTACAAGGCCACGTACAGAGTGTTCACGTATAAATTATACCCCCTCTCCCCCCTGGAGACTTCCTCTTGAACCTAATTTTAAAAATGAAAAACGATTCTCTTATAGATCTTTCCGTAGGCTTCGAATCTGTCCACAAAAATGTTCTGTGGTATATTTCTTACAGGGTGCAAAATCGAACTTTTTTTGTCAAATTGGACAGCCTGTATTTAATCAGTTCGGCGCCCCAAAAGCTCTAAACCCCAGTTCGTATGGAATAGTGGTATAAGCTCCAAGAAATGAATTATTCAGTAATAACCAGCGAGTTCAAAGATTATGATTTTAATTTATTTCACAATAAAATCAATGAAAATTAGAACAATAAATTCCTATTCATAATTGTCGGAGACTACCTTGACCTGCCTATTTTCTAGTTTGCATAGCCAGTCCGCAGTCCCGAGGGCTCTAGGATACAAAATTATAACCTAATTAGTCCTGCTAATGAGCTGATCCTACCCTTGAAATCCCTGAATGAACAAATGTCATAGCTGGCAAAGTTCTGAGGTTATAGTTGACCTTTTGTCAACCCTCTTTGGTGGGTGACCTCTATTGCCTAATTAATTTAGCAATTTAGACTTTTGGCTCTTTTGGTCCAAGTGCGCGAGCGTTTATTCGAGATATCAGCCTCAAGTTGGTAGAAGCCACCGGAAATCACAAAGAGGGCTCCTGGTTTAGAGGAAGACTATCACTCGCGATTCAACGGGGAAATGCCATCAGTGTGATGGGAACTTTTTGCACTGATGTCACTTCCTCGTTGAATTTTTCGAACTATTTTTAGTTACGGTTATAGTTCTACAATAATATGTTGTACTTGTAGTTGAATGAATACCCAAATTTTTCGAAAAAAAAAAGCATTAATTAACATCATCAACTTGGACCTCCACACACAGCTAGTGGCCTAATTAGCTGAAAGAAGAGCCTTTTCCATTTTTGCATGGATTCCAACCCTTTGACGGAAGCTAGACTTCCTCAAATCAACTCTCAAAAGAAATCAAACGCAGCAAGTCAAATCATCAACAGGTAAATCGCCGGAGCTTTGGAATAAACTGGCATAAAATCAAATAAATTAAATGGCACTTCTGCCGGCAATTACATGGCAATTCTTCCCATGTGTGCCTGTCAGCGAATACGTCACTATTCTTTTGCGTTTACTGACAGTTTGACGCGTTTTATGATTTCTTGTTGTGCTTTGTTAATCTAATTATGTGTTTGCTCACAACCACTATGGTAATTGATTCATTACATACCTAGTAGGAGGTCGGGAAGTGACCCATTGCCGACCTCCCGAGAAAGTGAAGAAATGGTAGGTTTAGAAGGGAAATTTCGAAATATGCATCCAACCAAACAATAAGTGTGTTAATCAGTATTTCATGAACCACGTTTCAGCAAAATTAATCGGCCTACCTGGAAGTTATGACAAAAAGTTAATTTTCAGATTTCAACTTTTGAACGCCTGTAACCCTGCAAGCTGAGTACATGGTTGTGAGTAAAATAGTATACATACTCTCAACGGTAAATACCTGGAGGGTCTCTGTTCCCTCAGCAGTAATGATGTATTTTCCGTCTCGGTATGTAATATACTATTATTTTGTTGTTGTTAATTCCTGCATAGTCCAAATGACTGTAATGACTTTCTTGTTTCATTTGTATTTGTGTTTTATTGTTTTGGTCCATGTCATGTCATTTTGTCATTCTGTCAGTTTATTGTTGTGAGGTGTTGTGAGAAAAAAAACAGATTTATTAAAAACTTTGCTAACGATTCAAATAAAAAATTCATTTTGCTTGCTCTCATTCGCGTTTCATTAAGAAATTTCAGCCTCATCCCCAAATCCACGTTCTCATCTAGAGTAAGAATTACACAACGTAGGGAAAACGTAGACAACGTAGGAAGGGGGAGGGGGTAATGACGATCAAGGCCAAACGTCGAAAAGTGGGTTACATTACAAATTTAATTATTGTTAGCTGATTGAGACATTTTCTCTGATGGATTCTAGATCAGTGCTGGTTGAATGACCACGGAAAATGCAATCAAGCTGTTGCGATCTGAACATTTCCACATAATCTTTCGTGAAACTTGTGTTTTCTGTGGTCACTAAGCCAATATTTACCAGAGAAAATATCTTAATTAGTTAACAATGATTAAATTCGCTGGTGGAACTGGCTGTGATTGATTGAGTTGACACACAACGTAGGGTCATGCCTGTAAGGTAGAGTGCGTAGTCGATCTAAGAGAGTGAAGCACCCAGTGTAAGCAAAAGTAATCAAAAAGGGGTAAGCATAAATTCCTTCATCATCACAAGCCAATTAATTGGAAGAGGTATAGGTTTGTACCATCACAGTACTCACTTTTTACCTTGGAAATGATCGTGGGTTCACCAGTATAGGAAAACGCCGCAGCGAAGTAGTGCAGCACCGATTGGAAATCGTACGGAAGTCCGAAAGTACGGCTAGCGTTTTGGCCGAGTTTGGTAAAGTAAACGCACGAATTGGATTTGATCCTGTCCCACTTCACATCGACGTAGAGGTCCCTGTCGAATCTGCTGTGCTCGTGGAAGAACCCCAAAACGTGCATGAGCTCGTGCAAGACAACTCCGGTGGTTCTTGTACAGATCGGACTTTCCAGCGTGCTGAACTGCTCGCCACCTTCGTATCCAACGGTGGAAATACATCCGTTATCCACGTTGATAATGTGGAGGTAATTTACGTCCGCGTCAGTCTTGCGTCGAAATCTGGAAACAGAATGATACACAATAAATCAAGACATTTTGGACTTCTTCTGTTGGTTTTGTGACAATCAAGATGTACTTAGGAAGATAGATTGTAAGCGTTACGTTTCATTATGAATTTTTTTCAGTAGGCATAACGTACAATAACTTAATTGAATGTATGTATCATAATAATATGTAATAAAAACTATGACAAACATTCACCAAACTTCAGTAGGCAAGTTTCCGATAAAGACTTCGCAGGAGACACTTTATTCAGGTCTCGAACGTAGGTAACTATCGGCGGTGCATTACAGAGTCCAAAAGACTATGATCTGGTACAATCCAAACTTCTAGCGGAGAATGCCGTTCTTCCCTTTGTCTCGAGGGAAGAGGGAAGAAAAGGAGTCCTAAAGCTTGGTTCCCAGTTGCGAATATTCGGACAGAAAATGCGATTTTGTGTGTCAAATTTTGAATTGGAGGGCTCTGATTGTCCAATATGACGACTTTGACGTAAAATTTCGCATTTTCTGTCCGATTATTCGCATCTGGGAATCCAGCTTTCGAAAGGTACACGATGGTACTAGCGGAGGACATCTTAAGGTATGATTTGATAGCGATGTCCGGACGCAGCGGCTGGTAGTCACGTTCGCATACTAGTGCAGTAAAGATAGGTTTTGGGGTTGAACAAAATTAATTCATAAAATTTTAAAGCTGTAATCGATTCAGAATTTCATCCTCTACCATGTACTTAAAATCTCCGAAAATCCCATTTGAGCATTTTGCTTGCGGCGCTGTCAAAGTATATCATGTTTGCTGCACCAAGTCCGAAAATTGTATTCTCGCTTTTGTCACATTAGAGCTATATTGTTAGTTCAGAGCTGTTGGTATATACTTCAGGACATGACCAAAACGTCATCTGAACCGCTGAAATCCTATTTCCCGCAAAAGAAAACACGTAACTCGCTTGATCTGCAATTACCAGTGGTAATCAAGTGTAGCTCGGGGATTAGTGACCAAATTTAATAAAATCTGTTCTTTTTGTGATAAAAGCATAAAATTTGGTGTGAGTGGTCTTCATGGTCCCCTTTTCAAATGTAGACATGACATCTCGCCATATTTTGGTTAGAGGGGCTCAGGGACCCCCTTGAAAATTAAAGTTGCAGAAACTCATGCAAACCACCATTAAAATGATTGTCACGCATCTCAAAAAGTAATCATTCGACTCTACGTTAAATCTCAACAAGAGACACACCAGTTGTCACCATGTACGCACTGTTTTTCATGATGAAAAAAAAAATTCTTCGGAATATCAAAAAAAATTGGGTTTTATATTTTTTTCATGTGATAGAAGAATAAATTCATTTTCCACATATCATTATCCACTAATTCGTATCTGCCGAAGCCATTGATGAAGTCCATTTCTTCATATTGACATGTAGAAGCAACAATTCCAGATGAAACCAGCCAATTCAAGTGCTCAGTTCAGCAGCGTTTTTTCAATGTTACCAATTGATATGAATGACAATTCATTATTGGGTGGATAGCTTCAACTGTTTTATAATTTTATTGAGTATAACTACCGTATGTTCATTAAAAACTTCAATAAAGGGAGGCTGTGACGCAGGCCATTCGATCAGAAAACGGCCAGGTTGTCATCCGTCCACGGCCTCCCATTATTGAATTTTTTAATGAACATACTGTAGATAAGAAGTGATGCGCGAAAGCCCCAAAAAAATATTTTTAAACCGCCACCTATCACTGTTAGAATTGCACCAAATTTCATGCTACTTTGACGAAACAACAGCAAATACAGACTAAAGAGTATAAACAAACGTCAATACGATCTGCAGTTGTCAAGTAGAAGGCACGAGGAATGAGGACTGAGGCGTGGAATACTTCAAAGCACTCAGTTCGAGTGAATACACGGTATAGAAATATTTTCAACACACCCTAGGGGCACAAATTTTATGATGGTGAGCGACGCAAAAAAAGTTCCTGTGCTTTTGCGCTTGGTTCCGCGTGTAGTCATATAAAATTAGGTTACAGAACAGTTCCAGCTATCCATCCATTCATAAATTGTCGATCATATTGATTGGGAACAATTGAAAAACGCTGTTGAGTTGAACTTCACACTTGAATTGGCTCATTTCTTCGGGAGCTGTCATCCCTAGAATGACAATATCAAAAAAAAACAGACTTGATGAATAGCTTCGGCAAATACAAATTAGTGAATAATGATACACAGCAGATCAACTCACCGTCTCTTGGATCAAAAAATCATTAAAAACTGTGTTTTTTTGGCACTCCGAAGAAATTTTTTTTCAACACGAAGAACAATGCGTACATGGGGCGACAACAACTGTTGTATCTCTTATCAAGGTTTGGTGTAGAGTCAAATGATTACTTTTTTAAATGTGTGACGATATTTACCGGTGGTTTGTGAGAGCTCCTGAGACTTTAAATTTTAAGGGGGTCCTTAGGCCCCCCCCTAACCAAAATATGGCGAGGCGTCATGTTTACATTTGGAAAGAAGACCATGAAGACCACTCATACCAAAATTTATGTCTCTATCACAAATAAAACAGATTGTAATAAACTTGGTTACTAACCCTCGGATTATACTTAATCAATAACACTGTTAACTGGAAATTAAAGCGACTTCCGTGTTTTTTTTGTTTTCGGGAAATACGAGTTAGAGGTTCAAACGAAGGTCTGGTCATGCCCTGCAGTATATACCAACAGTTCTAAGCCAACAATTTAGCTCTAGTGTGACAAAAACAAGAATACCATTTTCGGACTAGTTGCAGCAAACATGATATACTTTGACAGCGCCGCAAGAAGAATGCTGAACTGGGATTTTCGGGGATTTTGAATATGTGGTTGAGAATAAAATTCTGAATCGATATCTGCTATAAAATTTCATGAAATAATTTTTTCAAGGTTTGGGGTCTTTTTTGACTATCTTTACTGCACTATACTGTGGTAAGGACGTCTCGCGGTTACGTTTTGTTTGTCACTAACACTGTTTCTTTATAACAAGGAATATACAGGTGTTTCAAATTTGAATCGCGTCCTTTCAGGAAATGATGGGGAACTTCAAAATAAGTAGACTTTCTCAAAAAAAAATATATATGTCAGAAATGAATAATAGCGTAGATATAGGCGTTCAAAGTTGAACTTGGAATAGTATTTTATGTAACAAGTACGCAAAATGAATTTTTAGCAGACGAATTCGCTTGAGTCCGCCAAAGCATTTTGCGTACGTGTTGCATACAACGTTTTTTGGTATAAGCTCTCCAAAACTATCTTCAACTCCTCTAAGCAGTTTAGCAGTAGGTACCTATTAGCTCTTGTAGTTTAAGCAGGAATTTACATAAATTTTATTCATAATCACGTTGGCTGAATTGTTGTGTTATGGCAACCTATTTTATTACGACAACTTGTTTCCAAATTTAAAAAAATGAATGGCGTTCCAATAGATATTTCGGAAAAAGCGAAGAAAATCTTCCTCGATTTGCTTCCAGCAAAATCTCCCACACAACATGAGTGAGAGATGATTTATTTCATCGAATGGAAGAAAAAAAAAGGGTGAATATTGTGAATAAATTTCAATGAACGAATAATTCAGTCCTTTGAAGTGTTGCCTATAGTTACCTTTAAAGGACTCAGTCCGCTGAAGACGTATTTTGCGGACTCAAAACAAATCGCAAAATGATCATTTTGGGGGGTGTATACCAAAAAATCGATTTTTCGTCATTACTTCAGAGCTCCTCAACGGATTTTATTAAAATTCAAACCAGAGAACTCACTGGAATAAGTCGGTATCGAATCATAATAACGCGTTTCATCAAAATTTTTCAGGGGCGAGGATATTGGAAGGTGTTCTCGCTTTTTCGACCCTATTTTCACTCCCTCAAGTTTAGTAGTTTTATAATTTGCTCATAATTTTAAATTCTACGTTCAATTTGGGAGAAAAAGCTACTGTTGCAAAATTTTGACTGGAGCCTTTGTTCTCGCGATATTTGAGGTTGAAACTTCGGAAAACATCTCGAAAACACACTTTTCAAAGGCCTGAAAATTGAAATCCAAGATAACCAATTATTCCTTTATCAAAATAGGTTTTCTATGTGTGTTAAGTTGATGAACCACCAGTTTTTCTAAGAAACGAGAAGTTTTTAGGAAACAAATTTTTTGGACTCTTGAAGTGGATACGTATTTTGAAATGTTTTTCGAAGTTTCAAACACAAATAGCTCAAAAATGAAGTTAACTGTATAGTTAATCGCGAAATGTTTCGTACGGTCTCAATTATCAAATCGGTGATGTCAAGTCATAGGGACATGATGAAAGCGACCTGAAATGTCTAGAATTCGTCTATTTGACAGTTGCAACCGTACGAAACATCTTGCGATCAACTGTACATTGAACATTTGTTCCCTGTTAGTTGTAGGCTCAAGTCGAGGCTCAAGTCAACTTGAGCACGGTCGACTCGAGTGTCGACTGCAACACACGACTAACATTCACGAAAAACCATGGCTTTTGGACTTTTCCACTTTTCCAAATTATTTCTCACGCGGTGGTAGGTACCAACAAGTAGGTAGCGCAAGTAAGTATTGGGGAGTTTGCGTGCACACGTACGTATGATGTAACGTAACTTTCAACGTGAAAATTTACGAGTTTGTTATTTGCAATTCCTTAGTTACAGGGGACTTTTTACGTTCTACGTTGCGAAATTCGCCGGAGACTTTGACGCAAGAACAAGACATACACCTGCACAATTGGTGGAGGAGCCGCGTATGACGAGCTCGCCAAGACATCAGCAAGATGTTGGAAAAGGCCGGAATAGAGTCGAAGCGATGAGACTTCACTTCGAGGTCTTTTCGGAAAGTATGGAATTTCATCGGATGCATAGTCGGGGTGGTACGCGACATAAAATAGCAAAATACCGCAAATGAATTAGACGGGATGCCCTTTGGTATGATGACTACTTATACCAAGGTGATTAATTTTCGCCAAGGATGCGTCAACATTTCCCACTCAGAAAAAAATATGGCGACGATTTTTGACAGGAGCGGATTTTTTATAAAACATATTATGCGTGTGACACATGTTTTCTCACTAATGTTGACCTCCTGAATACGAATATGGAGTTTATTTTCACATTGGAAATCAACTTGACCTCATATTTCACATCTGAAAACCGCAAAAATAGCAGACTCTCGCTAATTTTTGAACTGAAAATTTTATGTACCATCAACGGCGATTTCCAGCCTTGAGCTGGCTGTATAGATCCCATAGAACAAGTTAACAGTCTAAGTTCTGCAAAATAACTCTTCAAACATCGCCAGGGTGCGCCTCAAATCATACCAAAAATGGGCGCTGGGAGCACACTTTGCTGCGGCTGGATGGGGAATGTTAGTGTGAAAGGAAGAATATTGTGCAATATGTTTTACTGTTTAATATGACATACCAAGCATTCATCAACATACCATAGGGATTTGAAACAAAATATTGTGCAAACAAAGTTTCATGATTTGTTAATAATTTTTTTTATGACAGGTACAATTGATATCAAAAAACGTAGCTCTGATTTTGATGATGTTCTTTATCAAGGTAAATACTTCAAGAGACCTTTCTCACCTGGAATAACCACCCTAGCTCAAAGTTTCATATAATATAAAGCATTTTCGTCAGATCCGCGATTGCCAAACATTAATTATTCTATTAATAATTTCAAAGTCCTTATTTGAACTTGTTCTGGAATGCAACATACGGCTGATGGTTAAGCTTTGGCTTAAGTTTTCTGTCTCGCCCGTGAACCCATTCAGGTGTCTGCTGGACTGGATATGCACCAACGGCAAAGGTTCAGTAGGACCCTCAGTGTTATCCGTATTTCTATGGCACCAACTTCAAATTTGTTGTCTTGTGTGTGTCCGAATAATGCGAGAATGAAAGTAATGAGCTATTAATGGAGGCTCAAAAGCGTCTAGGATGTGAACAAGCCAAAGAGCATGAAACATAAACATACACCATGTATCATAGGTACTATAGTTGCAAAATAAGAGTCGTACTGTTGAAAAGGTCTTGGTGCCTACCTGATCACTTTTCCATATGTTTTCCACGTCCGTTTTCTATGCCTGTTCACGTCCTAGGTGTTTTTGCGCCTTCACTGATAATACTATAGTTCCATTCTCGCCAATTCCAACACACACAATACAACAAATTTTAAATTGGTAATAACACTGAAGATCCTACTACCCTTCGCCGTTGGTGCATATCCGGTCCGAAAATTTCTACACACCTGAATGAGTTCATGGGCGAGATAGAAATACTCGTAGAAAACTTTGAACCAAAGATTCACCATCAGCCGTATGTTGCATTCTAGAACAAGTGTAAAGACAAAACTTTAAAATCAAAAGACGCTTTTCTGATGTTTGGCAACCGCAAGTCTAACGAAAAATAATTTAATTATGAGTCGCTATACCGAAACTTTGAGCTAAGGTAGTTGTTTCAGGTGAAAAAGGTCTCTTGATTTATTTACCTTGATGGAAAACATCATCAAAATCAAAGCTACGTTTTTTAGTATTATTGAAAAAAAAGTTATCAACAAATCATGAAAATATATTTTTTTGGTTTTTTATCTGAAATTGTCATTGTATGTTGATAAATCCTCAGTATATGTAAGCTTACTATATAAAACAGTGGAATGTATTGCAAAACATCTTCCATTTCACACTTACATCCCTTATATGTTGGGCTGTATGAATCGTTGAATTCAATTGATTGGTCTTTCCTCTCTACGTGTGGGGACGTTAATTCAGTGGTTGGTGAGTTTTACAGAGTTCTGTATTCTGTTTTAGATGTTCACGTTCCCAAGAAGAAGAAAAAAAATGTCACTCGGAAATGTCCGCCTTGGTTCAATAGCAAGATTCTAAAAGACATTAAAAGAAAAAGTTCACTTTTCGAGAGGTATAAGCGTACAGGTTCCGTGACCGATTATGAAAGGTTTTCTGCATTCAGAAGTGAACTGAAGCATGATATTGAGATGTGTTATCTGGAGTATCGAGAGAAGTGCGAGAGTGAATTGCAGTCAAACCCACGTAGTTTTTGGTCATTTGTTAATGAAAAAACCGGTACGCAAGCCGTTCCGTCTCGTATGTCTTACGATGGTGACATTTTCGACGATCCGCAGGTCATAGTTGACAGATTTGCTCGGCACTTTTCATCTACATTCTCCCGCCGTGATAGTTCTGGTGGTGGGACCCTGGACACTGCTCCGGACGCTGTACCCATTGGGAGGATTAGGGTGACGGAGGGTGACGTTTGTGTGGCTATAAAAAAGTTGGCACCTAACATGACTGCGGGTCCGGACTTGCTTCTCGCTTTTCTTCTTGGAGACTGCACTTCGAGCCTGACGAAGCCACTGGCTTATATTTTCAATCTTATTTTTGACACATCCAGCTTTCCTGATTTCTGGAAGGTCTCTAGAGTATGTCCAGTTTACAAAAAGGGTGACAAAACAGACATAGTAAACTATCGCCCTATATCGATTCTCTGCAATTTTGGTAAGGTTTTTGAGCACGTATTTCACAAGGCCGTTTACCGACATGTATCCTGTTATCTATCTCCCCTTCAGCACGGATTCTTGAGGGGTCGTTCCACTGTGACCAACTTGGCTGTTAAAACTCAATTCTTATGTGAAGTTCTTGACAGAAGGGGCCAGGTTGATGTCATATATACTGATTTTACGAGTGCATTTGATACCATAAATCATAAAATCTTGTGTAGTAAGCTCCAAAACTTCGGTTTCTCGGACGCTCTTGTTGAACTTGTTAAATCATATCTCCAGGATAGACTACAGTTTGTCCAACATATATAATGGTTTCAAATCCTCGTATTATCACCAGCCATCCGGTGTTCCTCAGGGATCCGTGTTGGGCCCGATGTTTTTTAACATCTTCATTAATGATATCCTTGCCAAGATCTCGATGGAGTCGCTTCTTTATGCGGACGACCTTAAGTTGTTTCGTGAAGTGAAGACGGTCGAGGATTGCCTTGCTTTGCAGCGCGATTTGGTGGTTGTTCGTGAGTGGTGTGGAGAGAATGGGCTGTGTCTGAATGCTTCTAAGTGTAATGTGATGACTTTTACTCGCAAGAGTGACATTATACTGTACGATTACACTCTGGGTGACATTGTCTTGCAGAGACCTGAACATGTCAAAGATCTGGGCGTTACCTTCGACTCCAGGCTCACTTTCGCAAAGCACGTTGAATTGGTGACGGCCTCTGCCTTTCGGGGTCTGGGCTTTGTTTTGCGGAACGGGGCTGGCTTCAGAAATTTTGAAACCTTGCATGTGTTGTACAATGCATTCGTCAGATCACGATTAGAGTATGCCTCCCTTGTCTGGGATCCTATTTATAGGGTGTATATTTCTGATCTTGAAAATATACAGCGGCGCTTTCTGAAGGCAGCCTCTCGCCTTATGGACGGTTTCTATCCTCCTCGGGGATTTCCCCAAGAACTTTTACTTAACCGCTTTAATATGAAATTGCTCAGAAGTCGGAGAGATGCTGGTGCTGTGTTGTTTTTGTTTAAGATTTTAAATGGTAATATTGACTGCTCTTCGTTGACGGATCGGGTGGAGTATAGGGTTCCACGCATCTCGTCTCGACGTAATAATATTTTTAACATGCCTACTGCAAGGACAAATATACTTTTATCAGCACCATTGTATAAAATGTATTCTCGCTATAGTGAAGTTGAAGATAGGCTCGATTTGTTTTGTTGTAGCAGGCAGGACATATTGAATGTATTTTAGATGTTTGTTTATTTGTGGCTGTCTTTTGCTTTGTTCTGTTGTATCAACTTGTTTTTATATTGTTTTCATCCTTTAACTGGGTTATTTACCTGTTGGGTGTTTTCTGTATCTTGTGTACGATGAAAATAAAGTATTATTATTATTATTATTATATCAGCCGCAGAAAAATGTGCTCCCAGAGCCCATATTTTGTATGTTTTGGGGCGCACCCTGGCGATGTTTGTAGAGTTATTTTGCAGAACTTACACTGTTAACTTGTTCCATGGGATCTATTTAACGAGCTCAAGGCTGGAAATCGATGTGAATGGCATACAAAATTTTCAATTCGAAAATAAGCGAGAGTCTGCTATTTTTGCGGTTTTCAGATGTGAAATATGAGGTCGATTTGATTTCTGATGTAAAAATAAACTTGATATTCGTGTTCAGGAGGTCAAAATTAGTAAGAAAACATATCCCACATGCTTATCTTCTACAAAAATTCAGGTCCTGTCAAAAATCGTCGCCATCTTTTTTTCTGAGTGGGAAATGTTGACGCATCCTTGGAGAAAATTAATCACCTTGGTATGAGTAGTTATCATGCCAAAGGGCATCCCGTCTAATTCATTTGCGGTATTCAAAATCGTAGCACCCCGACTAGCAAGAAAGATTCGGGGCCGAGATAATAAAACAGCGAGCACTTGAGTTCGGTTTGGAAAAAGCATTCTTTACTTACTTACGAAAGTCGAAAGTGTATTGATGTATGGAGCAGAAATTTTGAAGTTGACAGAATAGGTATGAGAAAATAGAGTCCAAGAGAAATATCTGCTGGATGTGGATCGGGGGACGCCGCACAGTGGTCTGAAATGAGATAAACCGCGCAGAAATTCTGAAATTTTCATAATGGATAGCTCATATATAGACATTTTCAGGAAAAATACAAAAAAAATCTACCTTCAAATTGGGGTTGTGACAGGGGGTGCAATTTCGAAAAAGTAACTGAAATGTCCGAAACTTGCAGAATAGTTAGACAACGGCTAGAGATTTCTAGGAAAAATATTGAATAAAATCCACCATCAAAATAGGGGATGAAACAAGGGGTAAAATGCAAAAAAAAAGTTTAAATTATCAAAATTAGTGAAAAAAGGGAACACAGTTTTGGAAGAAGCACCATAAAAATATTTTCTTTGGAACAAGGGTTGCAACGGCAAGGCAAGGGTTGAATTTCGGAAAAAACAACTAAAATTATGAATTTCTCAGAATAAGTAGGCAATCGGTGAACATTTTGAGAAAAAATATATTGTAAAAAATCAAGCACTAGAATAGGGGGTGAATCGGAAGTGAAATTGAAGAATTGAGCTCAATTCAATTGAGCCACTCAGAATTTGTATCCCTGAAATGGACTAAAAGTCTGTGCGAGTCTGCCCATTTTTGCCTAATTTTGGATCCAATTTTTTTGAGAGATTGAATAACTCTTCTTTGAAATCACTCTCTGCGTCCTGCATGTTTAGCTCTTGAAACACATGCTTTTGTATAGTCATAGCTTCAGGACTGGTGACTGATTTTTCCAGCATGATTTCAAATAAAACTCGCTTTGTCATCGCCATCCTGCAGCAAGTATATCATACGAGTCCACAACACAACGAAATGTTCACAAAATCAGTCTGTAGTAACCTGCACAACAACGTATGCTACCTGCTGCCTGCAGCCTGCGTCAGCGTCAGATGGCGTCGCTACAGCAGTAAACGGCACTGCGCCTGCGTTTGCGTGTGCGCAGAGCATGTACGTAAGCAATATGGCATACCATGATGAGGATAAGGAGACTACCTAACTTAAATCACTAATAATAAACTATAATAATTATTCAGCTTTGACTAATATAATATAAAATACCAAAAATAAAATTTTACCAATTCAATTCTGATGAAAAAGTTATACCGGGGACAAGGAACAGGGGGTGAATGTACCATCCATCCCCTCTGATCATCTGTCACTAAAAAAGTTGAAAACAGGCGGATTTAGCCTCTAGATACTCACCACCTTCTCAATAATTGCGCTGTTTTCGCTTCACTACAATTCGACAATATGTGCAGTGTTCAACAAAAAAAAAGCCTAGCGGAAAATATTGCAACTATTTGCAGCCAATTTTTTTTTTTAATTTTGAAGCTGAGACGTTGCGTTGACGAATAAGATAGTAATAAATACAGGGCGAGACCTGTTGGGACTCGTGAGAAAAGCTTCGTCGAAATGTGAACTCCACAGTAAAACTTTCTTGTGAACAGTCTTCCAAAAAATCATCGATAAAGTCTTTCAAATGAGCAACTAGTGCATGTCAATGACACATTTCGTTAGAGGAAACCTTGGTCTTTCTCACAGTAATAGCGATAATTTTCAGAATGATCAACTTTCCCTGATATGTGAAGAAGAAAATCGGTGTTTCATTCTCTTTGAGAAAAAAGTCTTTGAACCTTTTCAAGTAAGCCAAGTTCATCGTTGGTTTTCGGGTACTAATATCCAATGACCAATGGAACTATTTAGGCAAATGATGGTTCAAACCTTCTACTATGATATCGCAATGTCAAAAAAGCCCGCAAAAAATGTAGAAAAAATGAATTTCTGCGCGGTTTTTCTCATTTCAGACCACTGTGCGCCGGCATAAATCGTTAGAGAGGAGACAAAGAGATGGATGAAATATGCGGAGAAGATGGAATACAGACAAGAATGTAAAATACCGCAGGAGTTCTGAAGAGAGAAAAAGAGAAGGACGAGAAATGGAATGTAAGCCAGGCGGTATGTCGATAAAATCACTACAATCTAGAAAAAACTCCGACCAAAGCTTTTATGGTGTCAAACTCTTCATAAAGTCAGTAGTTATCTACCACTGAGTTTCCGCCCAAAAACGAGTTGTGCTGATTCCTCCACATCTGCGCGAAGGTAAATGATGCCTTGAAAGTGAAAAAAGACCTGTTAAACCTTTGTACTTTTTCGTTATATTTGCCTAAATGCAAACGTACAACTCTTACGCAAACATTGGAAGCATCTGTCATCATCTCTGTGCCAGTCTTAATGTTGAAAAAAAGATTTCTTTGTGCGGGTCAGATAAATTACATTCAATCGCTTTTCCACACAAGAAAGCGACGGAGCAACATGTATTTTGGATGTTTTCTAATAACTTGTACTCACTGAACCCATTCATGGCGTTAAAATTTCAATAACGGCATTTTTGAAGATGTCGCTGGCCAAGAAGTGAATAATTTTTACCCGCCTATTCAGCAGCAGTTTTTTCAATTTTACCAAACACCGTTTGCAAAAATTTAATAAGGAGTGAAAAGCTCAAACTCTTCTCTAACGATATCCTGCCTGGCTTAACCGCGGCACGCACTTGAAAGTCTAAAAAACTGATTTCTTCTCGAGAGGTCCTGTTTCGCCCGCGTGCGGCCGTGCCTACTTGACATAGACCGGACTGATTACACGAGCTTGGAAATGTACTGTTTTCCAGCTTTAAAACGCGACCATTATTATAAGGACTTGGTACGTTGATTTATGAAGAAATTATATATAATTTTATTATCAATGGTCGTGTTTTAAAGCTGGAAGAGAGTACATTTCCAAGCTTGTGTAATCAGTCCGGTCTATGTCAAGTAGGCACGGCCGCACGCGGGTAAAATAGAACCGCTCTAAAAGAAATCAGTTTCCTGCACTTTCAAAAAGCGTGCCGCGGTTAAGCCAGATAAAATATAATTAGAAAACAGTTCCAGCTTGTCATTCCTTATAAAATTTTCGAGAACGGTGTACAGTAAAATTGAAAAAACTGCTGCTGAACAGGCGGGTGAAAATTATTCACTTCTTGGCGGGCAACATCTTCAAAAATGCCGTTATTAAAATTTTAACGCCATGAATGGGTTCAGTGAGTGCAATTTATCAGAAAACATCCAAAACACATGTTGCTCCGTCATTTTCTTGTGTGGAAAAACGATTAAATGTGATTTATCTGACCCGCGCAAAGAAATCTTTTTTTCAACAGTAAGACTGGCACAGAGATGATGACAAATGCTTCGAATGTTTGCGTTAGAGTTGTACGTTTGCGTTGAGGTAAATAAAATGAAAAAGTACGGGGGTTTAACAGATCTTTTTGCACCTTCAAGGCATCCTTTACCTTTGGGCAGATGTGGAGGAATCAGCACAACTCGGTTTTGGGCGGAAACTCAGTGGTAGATACCTACTGACCTTACGAAAAGTTTGACACCATAAAAGCTTTGGTCGGAATTTTTTCTATCCAGAATGACCTACCGCCTGGCCTAAATGGGGAATGAGAGAGAATAATATTATGAAGGAGCAGGATATTCAAGTTAAGACGCCAAGAGGATAAGGAAAAGCAGAAGATTGATGAGAGAAGAGTTGAGGATGCAAGACAGAGACTTGGATATGCAACAAAGAAGGGAAAGAATCAGGGAATCCAGATAGGTACCACAAAAGCTAGCAGAGACTGATAACAAGGAGGGAGTCCAAGTACCTGAGAAGAAGGAACGGAAATAGCCCAAGAAAAATAGATTTTGACCTCAAAGAAAATACTGTAGTCGTGAAAATCACAGGTTCTGTTCAGAATTTTGTGCTCTTTCCAAATTTTTGGGTTTCAGAAAAATCCCATTGGAGGCTTTTTTTTTAGAGCTGTCAAAAGTCTGAAGACTGATAATTCTGAACAATTTCAAATTAAGCTCAATTTTTCATGAGATTCCAAGTATACACAGTTATGTGGAGACTGCAAATGTTGAGAATGAACATACGAACAATTCTGAACCAAACACGATGGAAAATTTCATAGTTCTGTTGGAATATTCTGATTTTTTCTGTCAAATGTATATGATACAGGAAAAATAGTAAAAAAATCTGCTAAAACCTTGGAAAAAATATGGACGTCCTGAAAATTTTATATTCTGTTTAGAATTGAATGCCCTTCTACATACCTAAAATTGACAGAAATCCCACCCCGGGGTTTTAAGTTATTGGAGGGGGGGTGATCAGTTGCATCTCAAAATGGAGGGGATGAAACCCGTTAATCCATTGGATGCAAATACATCTCAATTTGACGCATCATATCTCGTTGATACCATTTTGGAACAAAAAGTGTCGATCATTGTTGAGGGGGGGTCGTGGGAGGGGCGGAGCTCGGCTAGGTGATTCTTTTTGTTTTCCTGGTCATATATAACCGATCACGACAAGTTTGGTATCTTTTCCGACTAAATTGAAACTCCTGACCTCGAATCCGATGTGTAAATTTGAATTGAAACAAGTTTGAACAAGTTAACTTGAAAAAACTTGTTTTTTTCTTTGACAATTTTGACAATATTTTTTTCACTGTTGGAGGTCTGAATCCCTAGAGAATAGTCCATGGTCCATTAGATTGAAGTGTCTCCTTTACGAAAGTCATCTACTCGATGTACTATTTTGTTTCTGGATATTAAAAAATCAATTTGAACCTGTGAGTCAGTTCGGTGCGGTTTCTACTAATAACCGGAACACTAAAACATGCGCTTGCAAATAAAAGTAGCTCAAACTATTGAACAAATAATAACTTATCTTTGAAAGTTCGAGGATCTCTGCAGAATTGAATTTGCTATAACATAAAACAAAATCGCTATGGATCGCTCTGCAGGGTTTTGAGTCAGAGCTATTCATATTTGCAGGTGCATGTTGTAGTGTTCTGGTCAGTAGTCGACACCACGCCGGATCGACTCACAGGTTCAAATTGATTTTTATATATCAAAAAACAAAATAATACGTTACGTTAATGATTTTCGTGAAAAAGAAACTTGAATCTAATGGCTCTTGAAATATTTTTGAGGATTTCAGACCTCCAACAGTGAAAAAAAACTGCCAAAATTGCCAAAGAAAATAACTAGTTTTTTCAAGTTAACTTGTTCAAACTTGTTTCTATTCAAATTTACACATCGGATTCGAGGTCAGGAGTTTCAATTTAGTCGGAAAAGATACCAAACTTGTCGTGATCGGTTATATATGACCAGGAAAACAAAAAGAATCACCTAGCCGAGCTCCGCCCCTCCCACGACCCCCTCTCAGCAATGATCGACACTTTTTGTTCCAAAATGGTATCAACAAGATATGATGCGTCGAATTAAGATGTATTTGCATCCAATGGATCAACGGGTTTCATCCCCTCCATTTTGAGTTGCAACTGATCACCCCCCCCCCCCTACAATAACTTAAAACCCCGGGGTGGGATTTCTGTCAATTTCAGGTATGTAGAAGGGCGTCCAATTCTGAACAGAATATAAATTTTTCAGGACGTCCATACTTTTTCCAAGGTTTCAGTGATTTTTTTACTATTTTTCCTGTATCATATACATTTGACAGAAAAAATCAGAATATTCCAACAGAACTATGAAATTTTCCATCGTGTTTGTTTCAGAATTGTTCGTATGTTCATTCTCAACATTTGCAGTCTCCACATAACTGTGTACCTATACTTGAAATCTCATGAAAAATTGAGCTTGATTTGAAATTGAGGTCTCCAATTTTCCGTTGTCTCTCTTTACTGTGACGTCATGCGTATAAGATACGGTTAATCGAGGTCATTGGGCGCTTCCCAATAAGGCGTATAAGGACACAATTCGACACATATGGACACAATTTGACACAGCTAGCGTTCCAATAGCAGTAATAGCACCACATGTCGACACAATCGAAACATTGGCGAGGCTGAGTTTAGAATTGAGCTGGCAAGTGCACTTTGACATTGTGTATCCGTCTTGTCGCAGTTATTGGAAAGCGTCCTATGTTTCTTGAGATATGACATTTCGTTTCTGACAATGGGAAATTTTTCGAATCTGACAAGCGGTCTGTCGTGTATTTATTTGATTTCAGCATGGATTTCATGATTTCACTTGTTCTTACCCTCGTTCTTACCAATAAGTGTGTTATATGTAGTGGAAAACTGAGAAGACTTACAGAAATGGTTCAAGGGTGTTGTGTCGCTCTATGCGAGTGCGAGAATAAGACGAATACACCCGGCATCACCATGCACCGGTTCAGGAAAGACCCAAACTTGATGGAAGTGTGGCTGCACCAGCACCACCAGGGATCACGCTGCACCAGACACGTGCATCTTACTACGAAAAAACTCTATTACTTCGTCCATTAAAAACTCCCTTATGGGCTCTAGTGACTTTCCCCACATGATAATGGGAACAGTATAGCTAACCGATTCAAAATTCCCGCAAAAGTCAGAAACGAAACGTCCAAACGTCATAAACGTCAAAACGTCAAAGGTGACCTCGAAAAACCATGTACTTTCTATCTCCTAAAATTGGAAAGGTCAATTGTTCAGAATTATCAGTCTTCAGACTTTTGACAGCTCTAAAAAAAAATCCTCCGATGGGATTTTTCTGAAACCTAAAAATTTGGAAAGAGCACAAAATTCTGGACAGAACCTGCGATTTTCACGACTACAGTATTTTTTTTGAGGTTGAAGTGATATTTCAGCTAAAATTCCTGTACTAAAATAAAAGAATAATATAGACAGATTCAGATGTGGGAATAGGCAGCGTGCACGTTTGACAGCTCACTGACATTGGAGGTAAAACAATGGTTATGTTTACATTGGAACTGCATTGCAATGGAGGAACTTCAGCATAAATCAGATAATTACACAGCAAGTTTGTGAGAAAAACTATTGAAAAATTGAAAGGTAAGTGGATAATTAATGTTTTCAACGTAATCCAGCTCACAATTTGCATTTCAGCATTGACTAGATGAGAGGATTCTTCATAATCATGTCGGAGCTGTTGGCATCAAGTCGTAGGACGCAACAAAGATGTAGCCAAACATGCAGATATTAGGTTTTTTCGGTAAAAATCTTATAAAATGTAAGGCTTGTTGTACTAAGGGGTCATTTTTATCCAACAGGGTCCCCTCTGTCAAACCAACGGGGAAGAAATTTGATTGACCGCTGGCGATTGAGTGGCGACAAAAGTGGATGATTGCTTTCAAGAAACAGAGGACATCATGCACAGAGAAAAAACTAGTATACGGGCCTGTGTGCTCCCCTGCACTTTCATTCTGGCATAAAATCGTTCATGTTGAAGTGGAAGTGATATCACCGCTTATTGCATGTGACTCCGGGATTCTGCAAGATCGAGTGGTATCATACAAGTTGTGTACCTAAATTTGAATGAAATTCCATAATTCCATCAGAGATATGGATTTGTTTTTTTTGTACGATGGCGTTTTGTAACATTTCATAAGTTCATTTTATTGTAAAACATTCTTACAGTGTTGATAATAATAATTCGTATTTTTTCTCATTTGTACAAATAAAAAAAAACAAAAAAGCATTTTCGATTCATTTTTATTGTGCCTAAAATTTAGGTAAGTAAATAAAACAAAAAACAAGTTTCGTAAACTAAATTATGTACTACTGCCACTAGTACCTATTATAATTTCTTAACATTGGAAGTCAATTATGTAAATTCTAGAATTATAACAACTTGATAAACAACCTACAGATTGTTCACTAGAATATTTATCTAAGCGGCTTTATCTTCGGGTATACTCAAGTCGATGAATTTATTCATCGATTTCAACTTTACTTTCACTCCAACATGAATGACTCTATGCCAGAATGAAAGTGCAGGGGAGCACACAGGCCCGTATACTAGTTTTTTCTCTGTGCATGATGTCCTCTGTTTCTTGAAAGCAATCATCCACTTTTGTCGCTGCTCAATCGCCAGCGGTCAATCAAATTTCTTCCCCGTTGGTTTGACAGAGGGGACCCTGTTGGATAAAAATGACCCCTTAGTACAACAAGCCTTACATTTTATAAGATTTTTACCGAAAAAACCTAATATCTGCATGTTTGGCTACATCTTTGTTGCGTCCTACGACTTGATGCCAACAGCTCCGACATGATTATGAAGAATCCTCTCATCTAGTCAATGCTGAAATGCAAATTGTGAGCTGGATTACGTTGAAAACATTAATTATCCACTTACCTTTCAATTTTTCAATAGTTTTTCTCACAAACTTGCTGTGTAATTATCTGATTTATGCTGAAGTTCCTCCATTCCAATGCAGTTCCAATGTAAACATAACCATTGTTTTACCTCCAATGTCAGTGAGCTGTCAAACGTGCACGCTGCCTATGGAGGGAAAGATAAGATAGCCCAGGAATTTTAGGTTTTAACCTCAATAAAACTGGAAAGGAGCTGGATTTTTGCATACAGGCTCTCTAAGGTGTCCTGAACATCCCACTGAAATTCCCAAACTTTCCCATGTGCGCGTCATAGTTTTTTTTTTGGGGGTAAAGATCTGATGCACATTTTTGCTGGAAACATCCAGTTTGGCTCGGAGAGAGTTGAAATTTGGCATACACACTTGATAAAGCGTGCCGAACAACATATGAAAATTTCAAAACTTTTTATTGTACGTGTCATGTCTTTTTAGAGGGAGGGGTAAAATATTTCTTTTCGCAGTACAGATCGCAGTTGGCGCCGAAGAAAGCTGAAAATTTGCGTAGAGACCCAGCAGACTGTGTCGATCAAAATCCTGATTTTCCCAAACTATCTCATCCAAACTTCATGTTTTCTTAAGAGAGAGGGTGAAGAGCACATTCCTGTTAAAATTGTTTGTTACAAGCTGAGAAGAGCTGAAAATCTGTGATGATTCTCTAGTACTTGTGCTGGTTGATATACCAGATTACCTCATTTCTCCGATATGGGTTTCATGGTTTAATTATTAAAAAGATGTTTATAACCTTCTCTTCGCGGGAATCAACCAATTAAGGCTGAAATGAGCCGAGAATCCACATGTGAGTATGAAAAAGTGCGCTGAACAAACTGCTGAAATTCCAAATCTTTCTTTTATGCGCTTCATGAGTTTTCCTCACTTTTAGGGGAAACCCGGTTGGAATGTGCCTATTACGTAACTTCATATACAAGTAATTGGGACCGGCGGTTATCAGTCTGTAGCTCAGTGGTTAACGCGTTGGAATAACAACTGACATCGTTTCGGATAGGGGTTCGATTCCGCCTTGAGATGGAATTTTTTTGAAATGCTTGACATAATACGAAAGTCCATCATCCTTTGAAGGGGCTTTGCTAACCCTCTATAGCGCTCTCTTTTTATAATGGTATAATGATTATACAATAATAAAGAGTGAACTGTACATTGTAAGTATTGTTATTGATTTGAAATTGGCGCGCTATAGAAGGTTGGCAAGCCTTTTCAAAGGATGATGGACTTATGTCGTATTATGACGTAGGATGACGTATTATGTCAAGCAGTTCAGAAATTTAGCGTGAATACTCAACAGAGCCTGTTAGCAGATCTTTCAAACCTCTTTGAATGTAGTTGAAAGTATATTTATTTGAAAAAAAATCATCCCTAGGTGGAATCGCACCTCTACTCGTAACGATGTCAGTTGTTATTCCAACACGTTAACCACTGAGCTACAGACTGACAGCCGCCGGTCCCAAATACACGTATATGAAGTTACGTAATAGGCACATTCCAACCGAGTTTTCTCTAAAATTGAGAAAAACTCATGAAGCGCATAAAAGAAAGATTTGGAATTTCAGCAGTTTGTTCAGCGCACTTTTTCATACTCACATGTGAATTCTCGGCTCATTTCAGCCTTAATTGGATGATTCAAGCGAAGAGAAGGTTGTTATAAACATCTTTTCAATAATTAAACCATGAAGCGCATATCAAAGAAATGAGGTAATCTGGTATATTAACCAGCACAAGTACTAGAAAATTATCACAGATTTCCAGCTCTTCTCAGCTTGTAACAAACAATTTTAACAGGAATGTGCTCTTCACCCTCTCTCTTAAGAAAACATGAATTTTGAATGGGAGAGTTTGGAAAAACCAGGATTTTCATCGACACAGTCTGCTGGGTCTCTACGCAAATTTTCAGCCTTCTTTGGCGCCAACTGCGATCTGTACTGCGAAAAGAGATATTTTACCCCCTCCCTCCGAAAAGACATGACACGTACAATAAAAAGTTTTGAAATTTTCATATGTTGTTCGGCACGCTTTATTAAGTGTGTATGCCAGATTTCAACTCTCTCCGAGCCAAACTGGATGTTTCCAGCAAAAATGTGCATCAGATCTTTACCCCAAAAAAAAACCATGACGCGCACATGGGAAAGTTTGGGAATTTCAGTGGGATCTTCAGGACACCTTAGAAAGCCTGTATGCAAAAATCCAGCTCCTTTCCAGTTTTATTGAGGTTTGATCGATTTTTCGTCTGAAATTACTGGGCTAAGAGATTTTCTCGGAGATTTTGCTAGGAGGAAAACCCAAGAAGGTGCAGGATGTGATGTGCGGAGCGGAAACAGAAACTATGAAGCTCATGCTGAGATGCACGGAAATGAGACAAAGTTAAAAGAAGGTTAAAGCTAAGAGGTTAAGAAGTTAATGCTGAATGAAGATGGACGGGGTTTGGAGTTGATGAAGCTAGTAATAAAAACAAAAGAACGAGTATTAGGTTGGAATATTGTTAATATTTAGATGAATTTGTGTGTTGTACATGAAATGTAAATCAAACGGAGCCTGTGGCCCATAGGGTGAATACTATTGATGAAAAAGTTCAATATGGTGGGCCAAGAGATAGGGAGAAATCATTGTATGAGACACGCCTATGTTTTCAATGTTATCAGAAGCAATAATTGACCAATAGAGAGGTTCGATAATACTTTGCCGGTGGTATCCAGCGACACAGGTAATGCTTTTGATCAAAGTGTCCCTTCGGGAAGGGGTACAGCTGCTGGAAAGAGAATCTGATTGGAAAATTCAAAAGAAAACACCTACCAAGTTGAACGAGCATCCTGGAAGATAAACTTTCCGTATACACCCACATCAGACGTCACTGTGGACTCAAGAAATGTCACGGGGCTGCATAACCTTGACATCAAGAAAATTCGGTTTTATCTGCCACCCTTCATCTATCATTCACATCGGCGGATTACCTTAAAACAGGTTCCATGTTGTGGTTACGAAGACATTGCTGCTACGACCATACACCAAACACAATCAGCAGATTGAGTGCCAGAGTCCGGAATCAATGTCTTTGCTATGACCTTAAGTGGTACGCGGGATACAAACATCAATAGCTATGAACTTGAAAATTCATGAAAAAATTGCACAATAACTTTCAGCACTGACAAGCCTTGCCAAAAGGATGAGTTTCAACAGGTATATGTCGAGTATTTATGGTCGAGTGTATGGTGTATGTGTCGCCAATGCAAGCACCTGACCGTTCTCAGTGATTTCGACCAAGAAAAGCTTTTTCTCAAATTTGAAAATTCATAGCTCCCGACTGGAAAATAGTGAAAAACTCCGACTACGAAGTGCTGATTAAAACTTTCTTTTTGACTCATCGGGTAGTTTTGAATGATTATTATATTATATATTATTCATCGAATTGCAATAACAAGTCGCAAACCACTGTATTTCGAAAGATCAGAGAGCTACTGAGAAATTGATTGATCAAGTGCCTACCTATAGATCCAATAATTTTCAGACTTATTAGGATTTCACTTCCAAGATCGGATGAATATGCCTGTTCTTGACCAGTTATGTAAATAAGTATTACACCTTACGAACCAGGAGGAAAGGAACCAAAGTTAGGTAAAATACGGTTACCGAGTTTTGGCTTTTGCTTCGTACCTATTGTTGAAAATTCCAAAAATTAGTTTAATTACTTCCTAGTTTGAGTAAAATTAGTTCAGATCGGAGTTCAGCCTCTGCGCTTGATGCTTCTACGGGATAGACTATTTCCCACAATGAGAAAAAAAGACACGTTGGGCCATTTCTTGACCACATCGTGCTGGACTCCCGACTTCAGGTAAGAAGAGCGTGAAATTTGAAATATACATTGGGTAGTATTAATAAAAAATAAGCATAAGCATTTGCTTAGATTTTTGAGGAGTTGCTAAGCAAACTTTTCCTGACAACGCCTATGAAATCCAAGCAAATGCTTATGCTTATTTTTTATTAATACTACCCATTATGTGGAAAAAGGTGGTCGAGAATGGGAACATCACGGTTGGAGAGCGGCATCGATCTGGCGCATGGCAGCATTGGCACCGCGCGGTGGCTAGCAACTTTCATCATCATAAAGAGGGTTCCACCAATATAACTATCGGGTGGCAACGATAGTAGAGGTAATAGAAAAAGAGCAATAAACACCCCGATTATAAACAAAAACGCATGGTTAAATAAAACCCACTATAGGCTATACCAGGGCTATACATAGTAGGAAATGTATTTTTGGTTGCGAACTCGGTTGCGAATATCACTAAACAAACAGCTTTGACGAGGAGAAGTAGGCAAGTGCAAACAGCTGATTTCGGGTATTCCCATCCAAGGCAATCCAAGCCTCCATACTTTACTCGCCACACCGAACGCCCATACAGCAGTACTTTGTTGTTGTTAATAATTTATTGTGCCTTATCGTAAGTAGGTAGTTATCTGCTGAGTACTCAGGTAAGTTTTTGGCGAGGTTTTTAGTGATACGATCAGTAACAAAATGAACTCGTACAGCGCTATGCTCTGTTGCTTAGAGTGTATTCAACATTCTGGTCAAAGCATAGGTAGCATCAAGCTTGTAAGTAGGTTTTCTGTCAGTCACGCCTCTATTATTATATGTATCAACGAAAAAAAAACTAGAATCATCTATCACAAGTTTAGAAAAGATTCAGACGAATGAATTTAGGAGCTGTATGAGTTTATCTCGTTCCTGATAGTTGTTTACATTCAGTAAGTCAATAACCAGAACCATTTTACCAGAAACCTGGGACAGGTCGATTTTTGAATTTAAAATGCCACATTTTGATACCTCTGATCGTGACCTTGACAATGCCAGGGGCGGCGCAAGGTACAAGAGCCCAATTTTTTTTTTGCAATGGAGGGTCAAAAAAAACATCTTTATCTTTGTTTGACAGTGGTCGAAATGTACCGGAACAGACCGGAACGGCGTTCCGGCTCGTGAAATATTTTCAAAAACCGTTCCGTCTCGTGAAATTTTGTCGAAAACCATTCCGTATCGTGGAAAATGTGCCGATAAGACGTTTACACTTGTCTTTCAGTGAGATTTTGTCTTTTGTTAAATTATTTTGATTTTATTGTCTCGTCATCACAATAATCTTTTCAAGAAATTATAATCATACATTATTCTTGTAGTTATCTCTATTAGCCCAGGCTTTTTAGTCGAAAAAACGGCAAAACATGAAACAAATCGAAACACGGTCAATCTCTTCAGTTTTGGGTTTACAAGACTTTGCTATATAACATACAAAAAGTCCCCAACTTTCTCCCGTGTGCGTCACTGTTTTTTTGACAGGCAAAGATGAAGACACCTCAAAGTGCACTTTCCGCTTAAAAATGCTCCTAGTTCTCAACCACTTAATCGATTTCTCTTATCTTGATCTTGAATGAAAGATAATGAATCATAGTGGATGATATGGAATAGTTTTCGTCGAAAATTTGACACTAACAGACTTAAATTCTCAATAATGACACTTTTTCACGTGTTTTTTTCTTAGGCTTCAGTTAACATTTTACTTTTGCATCGACCGCTGAATATCACTTAGTATTATCATATGCAGTAGATTCCCTATGGCTTTAGCTTCAAAATGACGTATCTTTTAACTTCATTGCAAATTGTCCAGCAATTCCAATAAGGATTCTATGAAGTTACGTCCAACGCATTATATCGGGGAAATCACTTCAACATTATTAACCTTGACTTTGATCTGTAATAATTGGTCCTACGTTCAATATGCATGGTATTATACTCACTAAGTCTGGTCTGGTGATATGAGTAGGTACTACAGTTTCTAAATTTTCCTCTTTGTGCATCATGTTTTTAGTAGTTTGTTCTTGTTATTGCCGTCTGCAGTCCTCGGCAATATCGCAGCTACTAGACTTCGGATTGCGCTCAGGTTTTTGCTAGATGATAGCTTAGGGACTCTAGATGTACAACCGACAAAGATATTTTATTCCATTATTCGTTCGTCCGTCGGTCTGTATGTCTGTCATTCCATGCAATATCGCGGCTCCTAAACCTCGGATTAACCTCGGATTAACCTCGGATTTTCGCTAGAGAATAGTTAAGGTACTCTAGGTATAAACAAACAACACGGTGGGCTACGCGGGAGCACCCACGTGTACGAGTAGTTGTTGATTCCCGTCAAGACGCATCTCCCTCCAGCTCCGCGGAGACTCTTGAAGATAGTGTCTTGCAACTGCAAGAATAACTGCGGTCTAAAATGTAGAAGCAGACGATCTTCCTTGTCTTGTTTGCAGATGTGTAAGTGTTGTAGGGGCACAACAGGTGAGAATCTACCCCACTTTGTTGAGTATGACCCTGAGGATGATCTGTTATTTTTATAAACTTATGAATTAAGTACCTTTAGGTGCTAAATAACTTTGCTATCAATTTGGATGAGTATAGATATCGGTAGGTATTCGAGGTAACTATCGATTTATTGTTTGGTAATCAACAGACGAGTTTTTAACGAAGCTAACATTGGACCAAATAAGCTTCAAGTACGGATGGTAAGCGAGATGCGATTTTTTTGACTGCTAGTGAACTTGAAATTATAGATATTATTATTTGATATTTTTCACAGAGCACGGCTATGAAAATCTTCCTGTGCTGTGCTATAGACTTTGAATGCAGTATTCAAATGTGAAAACAATGTTGAAGCCCTGTTTTAAAAAAGATTGTGAGTAATTGAAAAAAAAATTACTCCTCAAAATTGTGGATTTTTAATTCACGATAATTTCACGTTGAATACATCAATGTTCGAAATTTCAGATAGGATCGATAACTGCAACTATTTTACGGATTTAAATCAGGCATTCGACATAAATATCATTTCTTGAACACTATAAAATCGAGTTGGTTTGACATTCGGCGTAAGCCAGCTTGAAAGTAAAAAATAAGGCTATACCCGCGGAAAAGTTGCTGTTGTTATATTATTATTAATTCAATGTAGAGTGTTCTTTTTTCGGAAGCTAGAGCATTGTTTTGGCTACAAGAAGAAACCTTAAAAGATAAAGCCAAAGCGATATTACAGCTAAAATACAATTTTTTCTAAGTGCGCGGAGATATTTTTGAGAGACATTTAGGACTTCGACATTTTTTCAATAAATTATTTTTTCCACCTTGTAACCACTTTCCTCGCGTTTGTGATATGATATTCCTGAGCAGAAAAGTCCATATAATTCATTTAATCGTAAATCCAAATGATTAATGCATTAAACAAAAAAATAACCCAAATTGAAAAACCGCTTTATTTTGGTCCCAAAATCACGCTTTTTTGCCAAAAACTGCTCGAAACATTATTTAATCGGAATTTGAAGGTCATAATCGGATTTGCAAGGTCAGATTTAGTGGGAAACGATACCCAACATGCCAGTATTGTCTAACTAATAATGAAAACCAAATCTCTTGCATAGGTCACCAATTGCCCCCCTCCCGAGCTCCCCTTACGGGGACCATGGACGTCTGGTTTGTCAATAAGTTCCACTTATACCCCAATGTATCCAAATATGATAAACTTGAAGCCACTGACTGGATTACTTTTGTTCTAGAATTTTTTTTATTGAAAATTTTGCCCCCTCCCCTCAAAAATTATGACGCACGCGGAGGAAAGTTGGGGACTTTTAGTATGTTGTTCAGTAAGGTTGAGTGAATACGATACCGTGAAGATTGCACGTGGATTAATTTGTTTCATGTTGAATGCTAAAAAGCCTGGGCTATATTCATTTACGAAGAAAATTCAGTAATGTCACTTTTTGAGCTGTTCGTGAACGTTAACGTAGAGTGATGGAATGACCGCAACTAATTTTTCTGGAAGTCCAGCCAAATATTTGTTGGGGGAAACCAGGCCCAATCCAATACTTCATGTTACAATATTCCCCGATCAACGCAAGGAGTACCTAACATTACTGCATTTATGTACATCGCAAATGGGATATCAAGTGTCTACTCATTAGCACCTATCTTGAGCACATTAGAATTATCTGAAGAAAAAAACTGCCGGAATTTTTCAATGCAACAGAAATGGGGATGTCTCAGCAACTTCTCCCCTTCACGGAAGGAGGGGGGGAGTTCGCCTGCACCTCTTGCTCGTTCGCTCGCATCGAGAGCAGCGTTCCGGTTCGTGAAAATTGTCATTTCGACCACCGTGTTACGTGTTTGATTCTCTATCTAACCTAGAGAATCAATTGAAATCATGCCTCACAAAAAAACAATGGTGGCGTTCAAAAGGTCAGTGTTCCTATCAAAAAGGTGGCATTTTCTTGAAATCTGAAGCAAGTAGGTACCACCTGTTGAGCCATCTTAGCTTTTGACACACTGATAACGTGACCTATTGACAACACCAATGGCGGCGAAAAGGGAAGAGAATGCCATCTTTTTAATAGGAACAGTGATACTGACTTTTTAAGGCCGCCATTTTTTTGTGGGGCAGAATCTCAATTGTTTTTGTAGGCTAGATAGAGAATCAAACAAAGATAAAAATGGAATTTTTTGACCCCCATTGTATTGAAAAAGTTGGGCTCCTGTCCCTTGCACCGCCCCTGGCATTGTCAAGGTCGCACGTAATTGGTATCAAAATGTGGCATTTTAAATTTAAAAATCGACCTGTCCGAATTTTTTGCTAAAATGGTTCTGGTTATTGAATTTCTGAATTTAAACATGTTGAAGATTCTACCTTGTATACCTATGTACGTAATAAATATACAGGTGTCCCGTTTTTCAACGCTTACTATTGGTATCTCGGAAACGGTAAGAGGTACAAAGTTGGTTGAATTTCAAAAAAACTGCGCCATTTTATGACAATTTCAAATATGTCAAGATATTCAAGGTACCTTTAATCATTTCTGAAATATCCCAAAAAGAAACTGAAAAATGCTGAATTCGAAAATCTCAAAACGCTTCTTTATTATGACAGCTATCAATTTCAAAATTGGTATCCTGACATTTTCAACGGTCGTTGATCGACTGACGTCAATAATTTTTACCTGCGCTTACTAGTTTTTGAGACATGACAGTTAACTTCATTTTTTCTTATAGACACTATATCATTTGTCCACCCCATAAAACTCATATTTTCTTTCTCTTTATAAAGATATAAAACACTTGTAGCATTTTTGTCAAAATAACCAGTAAAAATTGGAAAAACTATTTCTGGGGCGAATAAATCGAGTTACCGCTTCGGTTGCTATGCTCTCGTGGCATATAAACAATGACATTCGGTTGCCATGGTCTGTTGATTTTGGAGAAAATTGAGTTACATTCCGTTTTTATTTGATAATGATAATAAATAGCAATAAAACAAATACAAAACCAAGTATAACACAAAATAACATAGCAATAACAATAAACATTTATGATTTACAATTGCTCGAAATGGAGTCCATTTTGCTCTATGCAGAGTTGTGTCCTTTTAGCCATGTTTTCAACGGTTGCGCTGATATCGTGCGGGTTAATTGACTGAAACGCATCATCAACTTCTTGCTTCCAGCTCTTGGTTCCTTTGAGATGTTCTACCATAAACCATAAATTCGATCTTTGAGCGTTCCCCGCAAAATAGACTCCTTTTCGAGTAATTGTAAATTATAAATGTTTATTGCTATTGCTATGCTATTTTGTGCTAGACTTGGTTTTGTATTTGTTTTATTGTTATTTATTATTAAATACATAAAAACGGAATGTAACTCAAGTTTTTCCAAAATCAACAGACCATGGCAACCGAATCCCATTGCTATTATGCCACGAAAGCATGGCAACCGAAATGGTAACTAGATTTTTTGCCCTAGAAATAGTTTTTCCAATTTTTACAGGTTATTTTGACAGAAATGCTACAAGTGTTTTATATCCTTGTAAAGAGAAAGAAAAGATGAGTTTTATGGGGTGAACAAATGATATGGTGTTCATAAGAAAAAATAAAGTTAGCTGTCATATCTCAAAAACTAGTGAGTGCAGGAAAAAATTATTGATGTCAGTCGATCAAGGACTTCCAAAAATGTCAGAATACCAATTTTCAAATTGATAGCTGTCATAATAAAGAAGTGATTTGAGATTTTCGAATTCGGCATTTTTCAGTTTTTTTGAGATATTTCAGAAATTATCAAAGATCTCTTGGATATCTTGACAAATTTGAGATAGTCATAAAATAGCGCAACTTTTTTGTGATTTAACCGACTCTACGAGACACCTGTATACAGGGTGATTCAAAAGTGTCGGACCACCTTGAAGGTGCGTAATATGGAGGTGCAGTAGAGTGCTGGAAAGTTGTTGAAAAAATTCTATGGCCCGTATTCATATACCACTTTTAAGCTAAAAGCGCTTTTAGTGCGATGCGCATTTAGGGGCATTTCTCATATTTCAGTGTTCAAAAATACATTATTGCGATTGGGAGCGATTGTATGTACTTAATTGCAATTCATTTGCGAGTTAATTTGTATTTTTGAACACTAAAATATGAGAAATGCCCCTAAATGCGCATCGCACTAAAAGCGCTTCTAGCTTAAAAGTGGGATATGAATACGGGCCTATGTCTTCTAATTTTGAAGTTATGGAGGGACAAAAGTTGGTCCTTCGATCGCTTCTATTTTCGTTGTTTCAAAAGATTTTAGTAAACTGTTTATGAAAAAAGAATGAGTACAAATAATCAACCTCTGAATCTGCAAAGAGTTTCTGTTTTGTATACAGGGTGGGTCATGAATCCTTAAAATTATTTTTTTCTGAAAGTACCTGTAAACAGCCACATTAGTCCCATAACCTATGTAGGAGCACAATAAAACTATAAAACACAATTCATTTTGATAGAATTCTGTTGCCTCTGGTTTTTTAGGATAACTAAATTTTTGTAGTTCATGATTCACCCTGTACCCATAGAAAACAGAAATTCAATACAAATTCAGAGGTTGATTTTTTGTACTGATTATTTTTCTATAAACAGTTCACTAAAATCTTTTGAAGCAACGGAAATAGAAGCAATCGAAGGACCAACTTTTGTCCCTCCATAACTTCAAAATTAATGGTGCTATTCTGTAAAAAAGATACATCGATGTACGCGCTACATCGCTGTAAAATGACAGAAATAATAATGTATGGAATTGTCACATGTGTCATCTTACAGCGATACAGTGCTTACATCGATGTATCTATTTTACAGAATAGCACCATAAAAGACACAGAATGTTTTCAACAACTTTCTAGCACTCTACCACACCTCCATATTATGCACTGTTGGGAAGGTCCGACCGACACTTTTGAATCACCTGTATATTACGAAACGTAACTTTTTTTTTTAATTTGAATAGGTAAAGCTGTGGAAATTGACATTTGTGTTGGAAATATCTTAACATCCAAGAAGAAATACCTATACACCCATCTTAATTGACAATTTCCAATTTTCACATAGCTTATACTCTAATGATAAGCTGTTAGCTACTTCCTTTTACTGATCTATGATTCTTTGTTGTAGATATCTTGCCAGTAACATGGGATGTCTGTTTTCCTGTTGCAAATGCCCCAAGCAAGAAACGCCCTCAAATACAAATTCTCCTCCAACACGGAACAACAGAGTAAGCCGAGGAACAGATGGACAGAATCAGCGCAATAATGCAGTAATAAAGACTAGGACTGAAATTACCAATAAAGTACCCACTAGCGCAGCAGTACCAACAGCAGCCTCGGCAGCAGCTACTGCCGAAAAGAAAGATGCTACAGCTAGCAGTTCAAGTAAAAATGCAGTGGTCAAGGCACAAGCAGCAAAACAAATCACGGACAACAGTCTCAGAAAACAGACCAGAAGTTCTCGTACAGGCAATCTTGATGGATCACAGTGGCCTATTCCCGACCGAAGAGTGCAAGATTTCGAAGAAACTCGGAACTTGATACGAATCGCATACCCGGAGTGCACACAGCCCCATCAAAGGTCTACCTTCATATCAAGCCTCAAAGTTTCCAAACTAGACAGAGGTTTATTCACATTCAACTGTACCAAACCAGTTACTTACACACTGTTGAATTCTTGTGACCATGAATATTCAATCGTATCTAAAATGGTGACGAATAAGCGACATTTTAAAATTGACCGCATCGAAAAGATTCAGAATCCGTTTTTAGAAAATGCATACAAACTCAAAAAACTACAGAAGCAAAGGGAGCACGGGCACGTGCAAGAAAAATTGCTGTTCCATGCCACTACAGAAAGTATCGTGGATAAAATTTGCACATTTAACTTTGATCACAGAAAAGTCGTCAGGCATAAGTTTGGAAAAGGTGTGAGCTTCTCGCCAAATTCCACTTATGCGTCGAATTATTCTGATCAAAATACGTTCAATAAAGTCATGTTGGTTGCGAAAGTCCTGATCGTGAAATCCTGTTTTGGTAATCAGTATCTTATAGTGCCTCCGCCTGGGTATGATACTACCCAAAAAGGTCATGACGGTATAGTCATAGTCAAGTATGAGGATAGCGACTACTACCCTGCGTTCAAGATCTACTACCATACTGTGGGCAAGTCAAACCAGCGACAAATGTGTGGATCTCGAAGGAGACACTCCACCATTGACTGGAATTGAATAATTAAAAAAAAAAATTGACTCAGAATCCACCAGCAAAGACGAGGCTTCATGATTTGTGTCTGTGATTCAGTTTTTGTTATTGTACTGTCGTGTTGTAGTTTTTATAATGTGTATATTTTTCATTTTTATTGAATGAATAAAAGCGAAATAGACAAAGTAGTATGAAGAACACGTATTACAATTCCTTATTCTTGTAATACTCATGCTAGTCCGGACGTTAAGCTACATGTATGGGACCCACCTTGCATTTTAGAGACAAGCGACGAAATTTGGCACACTTGTTCACTAGACCCTACTCTTCGATTTAAGAAATGTTGCCATCATCTGCGGAAATCGTGCAGACACTTTATACAGGGTTCAGTAGAAAAAATTTGTTGAAAAATCGTAAATCGTGAATCATAACCGGTGGACGTATGTAAATCAGGATATTGATAAATGATTCCATGCTCATGAAGATGCTGTAAACAGTTTTGTAATATCTTGGGGCTTTTCCGAAATACGTTGGAAGAAGTGAAATTTCTTCAACTTTTTTCTTTTTTCAATAAATCAGTTGTTTTTGGAGATATTGGGCTGCAACTTGATATTCCGGCAAACAAATATGTTTTGAATGAAACGCAATGTGGAGCCATCGACAAAGCCTGCTAGATTCGAAACTAAGATCTTCAATTTTTTTTTCATCGTGAGCGCCATCTTCAAATTGACCTTCGTGAAATTGTTGAAAAAACAACAGGTAACGACTTAATTGGACACACGCGTTTACTTTATTATGAAAAACCAGGTCCTGAATTGCAGCAATGACCTCTTCGGCCAAGAAACGTTATCAACTTAGTTTTTCTTCATTTCCCTCAACTTAGGTGATAACCATCACCAAATGGAACTTTGGATCGATTAGATGTTGACGACATTATAATCCACATTATTTTGTGTCGTCAGTCACTGAATTTCATCGTCATCAGCCAAGTGGTGTTCTTTTGGCAAACAGTTGAACAGAAAGTTTGCTTCGATTTTTGTGAAAAAAGCAAAAACGGCAGGGTTACGTCGTCCCTCCAAACCCGATTGAAGAAAATCTGTTACCAAAAATGCTACCAATCGATACTGAAAGAGTTCGGAGGAATGTCTGCTGTAGTTTCAAGTTGAACTGAAATGGATTTTTCCATCCCACTTCGGCAGGAGGGACGTCGAAAGTGTTGCTACAGCTTGATATTTGCAACGTTTTTTGTTGAATATTGCCAGAAATGCTTCAAATATAAGCTGTAGCAACACTTGCCACGTCCTTCCTGCGAACTAAAATGTAACAATCAGTTTGAGCTTGGCTTTAAACCATGGTGGATGATATAGAGGTGATGCAACGCGCTACTGTTGGATGCGGGCAGCGCGTCTCCCGTCGGGTAACGCAAAGAGAGACAGAATCGCCAGATAAGGATGGAACGTCCAGGCCATCACACTTGGCGGGAAACGGGCAATTTGTACGCGTGCGGTTATTATTTACATGCACAGTATTGCTCACGTGCAATAACTTGATCTGAATATGGGAAGAAAATGCGTAGTACCAAATTGTTCAAGTGGTAATGGATCTAATAACGAGAAAGTATCCCTTTTCTCAATTCTTAAGAATAATTTGGAAGCGTTTAATCGTGCGATTCCCCGCTAAGACCGTGTCTTAACAACAAAAGATTGCGTATGTGAGAAACACTTCCAACCTGAATGCATAATCCGTGAAGTAAAGACAGAATGTTTTACGGTAAGATCAGTGAAAATTCAATGAAAACCCGCAATAGTATATTTCTCTTATTTACTTGTAATATCCAATAAAGAAGCCTTTCTTACAAGAAGGATCCCTACCAACTATTTTTCCCAATTGTCCTAAATATTTTTCGAAGAACTTGCCACAAAAACGTCGCGAAATCTCAAGGCACGATGCTGTTCCCGTAAAACGGAAAAAAAGAAATGCAGATCAAGACCGATCACAAGATTCAAATGCGGACACTTTGAATGCTACAGGTAACAAATACCTACACATGTACACACCTCACAGGGTTGCCTAAAAAGTCAGTTAGAATAATAATAATAATTAGTTGCCATTCAATAACAGCAATAAAAATTACCTATACTACCTACCTATGCGGTTGCAAGTAGGTAGATACCATGGTGGTAGATACCTATATTTACGTAGATTGATCAGACCAAAATATGAACCTACCCTCGAACCTACCCAAGTATTACAGTAGGTACATCCATGGTAGGTACATAAATCATAAACCTTAGTTTCAGTTGAAATTACGCCGAGAAATGAAATGGAAGAAATTGCTGGATCTCCATCTTCATCATTTAACACGCTTTGGGAAAATCCTGACGCTCTATCGTTACCATCAAATTTGTGGCGTGTACATATAGTTCCAAATACTGGCAATGACTTGATTGCAATAACAAAACTAATACCATTCGAGAATAACGTCCTAACAGAAAAAAAAGGACGTTTGTTATGTAAAAATTTGTGTCAGCCATTGGCTGTTGCCTAGGTTATAACAACGTAACAGAGCCTTTATGGAATATAATTTTTTAGAGAATCGCACCATTAGTTGTCATTATTATTATAATGTTATATGAAGTGGCTTTATAATAACAAATAAGTAGATGAAAATGTAGCTAAGCACTCTGTGCTGTGGATGAAGTATTCTACTGCCTCTATTCTAATAAATACACCAATAAAACAACAGATGATGAAGCTTTTTCATTTTCTATGACTAAGAAATAACATTTTCGAAATTGTGCAATAATTTTGCATATTTTACGTAAGTTTCCTGTCCCCCGAGCACTTCACGCTATGCTTCACTCATATCACAGTGGGCCCCGCATGGCCTGCATCTTCCATCTCTCTCTACTCCGCGCGTTACCACAAGGGAGACGCGCCAGCCGGGTGCGCTGCATCACCTATATATCGTCCACCATGCTTTAAACTACCTACGGAGCACATTCCTCCAAATCATTTCAGTATCAGTTTTTGGGTACATATTTTCTTCAATTGGGTTTGAGGGCAGAAGGTGACCCTGCATTTTCTGCCCTTTTCACAAATTTTTAAGCACACTTTTTGTTCAACTGTTTGCCAAAAAAACACCACTTGACGGATGATGATGAAATTTGGTGACTGACGTTGCAAAACAATGATGATTGAAAAATCGCAAACATTCAATTGATCCAAAGTTTCATTTGGTCATGATTGTCACGTAAGTTGAGGAAAAACAGGAAAAACGAAGTTGATAACGTTTCTTGGAAGAAGAGGTCATTGCCACAATTGAGTACCTGGTTTTTCATGATGAAGATCGTGTGTGTCCAATAAAGTCGTTACCTGTTGTTTTTTCAACAATTTCACGAAGGGCAATTTGGAGATGGCGTTCACGATGGAAAAAAAGTTGAAGATCTTAAATTCGAATCTAGCAAACTTTGTCGATGGCTCCACATCGCGTTTTATTTAAAACATATCTGTTTGCCGAAATATCAAGTTGCAGCTCAATATCTCCAAAAACAACTGATTTATTGAAAAAAGAAAAAAATTGAAGAAATTTCACTTCTTTGAAAGTATTTCGGAAACGCCTCAAGATATTTCAAAACTGTTTGCAGCATCTTCATGGACATAAAATCAGTCATCAATATCCTGATTCACATACGTCCACCGGTTATGGTTCACGATTTACGATTTTTCAACAATTTTTTTCTACTGAACTCTGTATAAAGTGTCTGCACGACCGCAGATGGTGGCAACATTTCTTAAATCGAAGAGTAGGGTCTAATGAACAAGTGTGCCAAATTTCGTCGCTTGTCTCTAAAATGCAAGGTGGTTTCTCTTAACAGCCGGACTATACATTGCTTAACAAACTTATCAGTATTAAAATAGTCGTCATTGTAACACTACTTTTATGATTAACTACGCAACAGTCAATACGTCGTTCCAAAAAATGTTGCTCTTTTTCAATTTGATGTAACTTTGGATTGCTACAGTGAATTTGTATTCTGTTTGAAGTATTCGCTGACTTGATTCTTTGACCATCAGTCCGTGGTTTTGCAAGACACTAGATAATTGACATGAAGTTTGCACAGGGTGTTCAATACGACAGTGCAAAATTTCTATACCGTCAAGAAGCTCCCGTTCAAAAAAGAATTTTTTTCTTGAATTTTTACTACAAAGAAGACGAGGTAGGCCTTAAGGTACAGGATGGTGTTTGAATTTCACACTCATCGCTTTTATTTACAGGGTGAGCAAAAAAAATCACTGTTTTAGTTTTGCAGTGATAACTTCTTTCCTTGTTGACCGATTTCGAAAATTTGCGGCTCATATTGAAGCTAAAGCTTGAAGGTAAAACGACCTAAAGATCAGAATTGACTCAAGACAAACATTCAGAATCAAGGGTTCAATCAAGAAGTATAGAGGACAGGAGAGCCATCAAGCCGGTTTGGCAGGTTCAAAAGAAGTGTACAGGAAGGGTTTCTTTTTTGGCCACTAGACACCGCTGCGAACGCTCAGGATATCTAGAACACCAAATTCGAATTTTGTGTGAAAATGGTGTATGAAGCTATCGATTTAAACGTGATTCGATTGACCAGAAACACAGTCCATTCGAGTTATTAGTCTAGGCGCTAGCTCATGGCACGTATGACTTCATATGTCCCCAATATTCGATTGCTGAGCCTTATTCCACACGCATATCAGTGTGGAAAAAATTTGGTCACATGGTCCAAATCATCGGCATTTGGCCGCCATCTTGGATTCTCTTCATTTTAGTTGAGTGGGCATATCTCCGTAACCCATGGACCGATTTTATTGTTCTTAGGCTTGTTTCAATCAGAATTGAAGATGCATAAAACGAGGCACAAAAATCAGCCTCACACTTTTTGTTGTAGAGTAAAACTCTCTTCGAGAAAAGGCTGAGTTTTTCAGAAACATTGAAAAAGTAGAGTTTTTTGAGTGGGTCATAGTAAATGTGATAACAAGGTAGGGATTTTGGAGATTTTGTTTCACAGCCAAATAATTCTGTTAGTATCATAAGAAACCAAACACAAACATTACAACGTTACATTGCATATACAGGCTGTCCGTTTTTCGAGGCTAAGCATGGGTATCTCGCTTATCTTTAGAGATACAGAGTCGGTTAAATTAGAAAAAAGTTGCGAATTTTTATGACGATCAATGATCCAAGAAGATATTTGACTTGTCAGTTTTAGTTTCCGAGATATCGAGAAAAAACAGAAATTTGTATTTTTTGTTTTTATTTTTTATTTGAACAACGGTTGAAGGTAGCCTTTTCTAATTGAGACATTGTGGAGGAACTTTTCTAAGGGGAATTCAATGTTGCCAAAATCTTCATCCTAGCTTTCAAAACAACCGAGATAATTATGACATTCAACTTTTTTTCTCTTATGGGCGCCATATCGGATTTTGACATTTTTGAATACAATATTTTTTTCTGGTTACAACGATGTGTCACATGCCACTTTTGAATTCATGCTTTTGAGCAAAAGAAATTTTTTAATTTTTCAAAGAGTGCTTTGGAAACAAAATCAGCACCGACAATAAAAAAAACGTAAATGTTAAAAATTTATTCATTAATGACATGTGGCACATCGTTGTAACCAGAAAAGAATACCGTATTCAAAAATATCAAAATCCAATATGGCGCCCATTAGAAAAAAAAGTTGAATGTCGTATCTCGGTTGCTTTGAAAGCTAGAATAAAGATTTTGGCCGCTTTGGATTCCCCTTGAAAAAGTGCCCTGACAATATCTAGATTAGAAGAGGGCACCTTCAACCGTTTGTTGAATAAAAAATTAAAACGAAAATCGATACGACAAATTTCTTTTTGGATCATTGATCGTCATAAAAATGCGCAGCTTTTTCCTAATTTAACCGACTTCTGTTGAATTTTGATCTGAGACTTCATTTTTGAGATTTATTTTCAAGTTTGAAAATTCCGAACACAATTAAGAATAATTAGTATATTGTGTGGTTAGTACAGAAAGTGCCATATTCCTGGCCGACGACGGTATCTTGCAGTCACCGAGGCGCCAGCCGAGGCCTGCAACCGGCGGAGACCTGGAAGTCACTTTCTGTACGAACAGCACATACTAAATATTTTTCAGCCGATCTAATGAGACAGTTATACCTATCACAACGATAAATTTCAAAGCCATGCATTTTATTCAATTGAATAATGACACTGATCTATCAAAGGGGTTGTGGGAAGGACTCGTGGCAGCCTACAAAAGCTTCACAGGATTGGCGGTGTACATATCATTGCTACTGAAAATAAGAAGTACGACGACAAGCTCTGGATATTGCAGGAAGGAACCTAGGAACATAATATGCTATTCCAAGGGCATACGAAGCACCTTTGCTCCGTATAATGCAGGTTCGATTTTCACGCACGCGCTTTTTGTCTTCGCCCACAAGGGTTCAACTGGTGCCTTTTGGTTTGGTCATGATCCTTATCATTAGGCTCAATTGATCGTTGTGTTACAAAGTAAAGACATCGTAGGTACTAGTCGTCGCGGTACGGGCCTAAAATCGTCCAAGTTCTGCACTTCTAACGATTTCGATAATTTTCGGCACAGATGATCATTGGACCTATTCAAGCGTTTTGACCCGCAGCACCACTAAATTTGCCCCTCAGGAACGGAGGAGTGGGGGTATCTTCAGAATTTGAAGCTCCAGGTCTGGTATGGTCCAATGAAGACCCACAAAGGCAAGTGAGAAGTCATTTCCGAATGATTTTCCTCCACTGATGTCGATTCTCACGTGAAAAATGAGTTGCGCAGTCATTTGACAAAGATAATTGGTAATAATAAGAGATAAAGATGAAATCAAGTGGTCATTTACTGAACTCTGTAGGAACTTGTTTTTTTGTGATAAATACATGAAACTTAGTAGGGCTGTTCATTATTACTTACTTTCTAAATATGGAGGGAGCACCACGCGTTCCGACGCATGACGTCGCGACGCAATGTCAAAAAACATAGTGTCGTCCTTTCCAAAATAGTCGATATATTATCATAGTTTATTTGATCTCTTTCATCAAACCATATGCTTTCGAGATTCAGTAACATATTTCTGTCGACTTGGGGAAACGGTGGGCTACCAGTGGTGAGTCAGGTGTCTGCTAGAGGGAGCTGTGAGGTTTCTTTACCCCCAAATTTCCACGGTCAACATCTTCGGATAAAACAATTTTTGAAGTTTGTCCATCCGAATAATTATGTCATCTGATCAACATTCTCCATGTTTCGTCCTTCTAAGGACTCCTCAGTATGGTTTATACAGATTTCGCAACCGCGCAAGATCATTCAGACTACCTAGTAAACTAACCGATTCTGGAATACCGTTTTGTTTGAAATGGGTAAAAAAGGAGTAAATGCAATTTCTGTGATTCTAGTGTTAGGGTATGGATAATGGCTCGGATATGGATGAAGTAAATACGTCTGAAAAAAGCACCAATATCAAAAACTTGAATTCTTGAATTCGATTCCCGGCACAGTGCTTTGTGCTATAGAAACAAAGTTGCTCAGCTTGTGATATTTGGAAATCAAATTCAGCAAACTCCTATGACATAAGAAATGCCGATAAGGATAGAAACAACAAATAAACAAACAATAATGGTTCAAGCATTTGATACGGTCTCATACAAAGTGATTTCTTTTCTTCAGTACGGTGGCATCGATATTAACAGGCGATTAATCGTTATAATAATTTATAGTTTAGTTTGTAAGAGTTCTGTAACCGAGTATGTACCTAATATGGTACAACATTGAAGATCACTTTTTTCCAGTATTAAAAAGTACCTTTCTGAGTGCCTTCAATTTGATCGCTAGATCTGTATAAACATACTGAGGAGTCCCTAGAAGGACGAAACCCGAGGAATGTTAACCAGATAACATATTCGTATGCACAGACTTCAAAATAGTTAGTTTTATACTCGGTTTTATCCGAAGATGTTGACCGCGGAAATTTGGGGGTGGAGAAACCTCACAGTCCCCCTTACAGGCACCTGGTTCACCACTGGTAGCCCACCGATTCCCCAAATCGACAGAAATATGTTATTGAATCTTGAAAGCATATGGTTTGATGGAAGAAATCAAAGAAATTATAATATTCCTATCGACTGATGGCGACCACTGTTTTTTGATATTCCGTCGCTACGTCATCCGTCAGAACGCGTGGTGCTCCCTGCATAATTGGAAAGTAAGTAATAATGAACAGTCACACCAAGTTTCATGTATTCATCACAAAAAACAAGTTCCCACAGAGCTCAATAGATGACCACTTGATTTCATCTTTATCTCTTATTATTACCAATTATCTTTGTCAAATGATTGCGCAACTCATTTTTCACGTCAGAATCGACATCAGCGGATGAAAATCATTCGAAAATGACTACTCACTTGCCTTTGTGGGTCTTCATTGGACCATACTAGACCTGGAGCTTCAAATTCTGAAGATACCCCCACCCCTCCATTCCTGAGGGGCAAATTTGGTGGTGCTGCGGATCAAAACGCTTGAATAGGTCCAATAATCATCTGTGCCGAAAATAATCGAAATCGTTAGAAGTGCAGAATAATTTGATGTACCGCTACGACTATACGCATTTTTTAACAATATATAATCTCTCATGCGGAAACCAGAAACAGGCAATAGGCGCTTCCCTTTTACCGCAATCTCACTTCGTTTTATCTCATTTAGAGAGACAAAAAGCGACAAATTGCTGAAATATGAGTGAGACGTCACTATCAGCTGATGTGAGAACATCTGGCATTGACGACAAAAGGAATACAGCTAATCGGCCTGATTCTATACGGCCGATTCCTACGATCAAATCACTAGGGCAACGAGCCTTCCTATTGGCTGTCGCTATAGAAATTTGACAGTAAGCACGGTGAATACCATAACCATTCATACCAGCCATAGAATCAGGCCGAATGTTATGAAAAAAATTATGCTACAATGACGTGATAATGATACCTAATTTCCTAACGTGACCAGAAGGCGAGAACGTCACTTCAAAAATCTCCAATGCCATGTTGTCAGTGTCACGCTTATAGAGGAACTGCCATGGTAGCTATGAGTGGACTTTCAAATAAAAACATAGTGTATATCCAGTTCACTGTTTATTTTGAGTAGAATGACTTTTTGAATCAAAAGTAAAGTGACAAGCTGGGGAGCTACGGCTACGGCCGGCTACGGCTGATGGCACCTGCAAAGTTTTGAAGCGAAACCATCAGCGGCCTCCAGCCGTATCCTCCCAGCGCTCCAGCTTTTCACTTTTTTTGCTCCAAAAAGTCATTCGACTGAAAATAAAAAGTGAACGAGGTATATATAAAAGTTTTAGGCAGGTGGGTATGTAGGTACTTCACTTGCGTAATTAGCGCATTTTCGTAGGAAGTCCGCTTTGAAGTCCGTCCGTCTGTCCGTCTTGTAGTTGAGCTCCTCCTAAACGATAAGTCGTAGCGGTATCGGGTTTTTCACAAATTAAAGTTGGTTGCCTGCGGATGGGAATAGGCACAAATAATATTTGGTCAGTAAAATGTTCAAAAAGTCGGTATTCAACGCTACAGTGTGAACTTCTACATCGAGGAATTTTGCGAACCGTTCTAGATACATGCATATACAGGGTGTCCGTTTTTCGAGGCTAAGCATGGGTATCTCGCTTATCGTGAGAGATACAAAGTCGGTTGAATTAGGAAAAAGTTGCGCATTTTTATGACGATCAATGATCCAAAAAGAAATTTGACGTATCGATTTTAGTTTTTGAGATATCGTGAAAAAACAGGAATCTGAGTTTTTGTTTTCATTTTTTATTCATAAAACGGTTGAAGATGGCCTTTTCTAATCTAGACATTACCAGGGCACTTTTTCAAGGGAAATTCAAAGCTGCAAAAATCTTTATTCTAGCTTTCAAAGCAACCGAGATACGACATTCAACTTTTTTCTCTAATGGGCGCCATATTGGATTTTGATATTTTTGAATACGGTATTCTTTTCTGGTTTCAACGATGTGCCACATGTCACTGTTGAATAAATGTTCAACATTTACGGTTTTTTTATTGTCGGTGCTGATTTCGATTCCAAAGCACTCTTTGAAAATTAAAAAATTTTTTTTTGCTCAAAAGCATGAATTCAACAGTGGCATGTGACACCTCGTTGTAACCAGAAAAAAATATTGTATTAAAAAATGTCAAAATCCAATATGGCGCCCATAAGAGAAAACAAAGTTGAATGTCATATCTCGGTTGTTTTGGAAGCTAGAGTGGAGATTTTGGCAACATTGAATTCCCCTTGGAAAAGTGCCTCCACAATGTCTTAGTTAGAAAAGACTATCTTCAACTGTTTTTCAAATAAAAAATAAAAACAAAAATTACAAATTTCTGTTTTTTCTCGATATCTCGAAAACTAAAACTGACAAGTCAAATATCTCTTTGGATCATTGATTGTCATAAAAATTCGCAACTTTTTTCTAATTTAACCGACTCTGTATCTCTGAAGATAAGCGAGATACCCATGCTTAGCCTCGAAAAACGGACACCCTGTACATGCAGCGAACGAAATATGCGGAAATTGATTGATACATTTTCAGTGGAAGAATCATTTTGATTCCTTCATTGCAATAGAAGATATAATTTTTTTAAGAAAAGGTTTCGCCCCGCGATTCCACATTTGTCGGTATTTAACGCTACAGTGTGAACTTCTACATCGAGGAATCTTGCAAACTGTTCTAGATACCTGCATACATCCAGAACGAAAGATGCAGAAAAAAATGAAGAAATTTTTCGTGGAAGAATCAACCTGATTGATTCATTATCAAAAAAAAATATCTCCGTTTTTATGCGGAATCTATACTTATGCACTTATATGCGGATGCGATTTTCAAGTCGCGGCGCTGCGGTTCAACAAGCTGCTTCTGGCTCCGTGCTTGTGATCAATATAGGTATAATTCTTACTTATAGGATATTTTCTAGTTTTGGTTGATGTTATTCTGTTGTTTTCATTTATTATTGACTACTAGTGTTTTCATAAAGATTGATGATTTCTTGTGGTAGTTTTGGGACAATCTCTTTACAGGTAACAGTGAACAGTGTACTCATCTGCACTCCGAAAATGCGCTCATGAGACTCACCCCCGTGAGGACTTTGCTATTTGTTTTTTGTCAGTGCGTTGTAAAAATGTGAAATGTTGTCTGTTACAGTTTATTGTCAGATCTGGTCTGAAACAGCTGCTCACCTGACGCAAGTGTACTTCTCGAAAATCCGGAAGGCTCCATGTATTTTTTGCAAATCACGAAAGGTGAAGTTGGAATCCACGACATAGGAAACTGTTGCATTTTCCCACAGTTTGATGATGGGGTCTTCCGTTACGCCTTGGAGCTTATTTTTACACGTTAAACTTGGTTCTTCAGTCGTAGTTTCATTTGGTGCATCAGTCGTAGTTTCAGTCGATGCATCAGTCGTAGTCTCATTTGGTGCATCAGTAGCCTCGTCTGTAGCACTAACAATAAGTACTGTAGTAGAGAAGAGTAAAGAAATGCACCGCAACAAATGCATTTCGATCTTATTCTAAATCATTATTTGTATTTTTTCCAGTGGGTACTTACTCGTCTGAATGGAAGAACTTTTTTTTTTTAATAGTCAGCTATAAAATTTGGAAATTTGCAATTTTAGTGCTTGATTATAGAAGAACAATAGCTGAGTACCTATGCCTACAGTTGATATTGTTGCAGCAATGCGATTAAGTTTTACTTCATTAAACGTGACGTAGTTATATGGTGACGTAGGTAGGGTATAAGTATTGTTACGAAGCTCGCGACTATCCCGGCTCTTTCCAGAGAGATCTAGATTTCCGCGTCGCATTCGGGAAGCATCGAGAGACTGCAGCGGTAGATCATGACACGTCGAGACTTCTGGTGGAGGTGCTGTAGAAGGTACGCGCATATTGTCGACGCAGATACCAGAGAAATCCTTGTGTGCTAGAAACGCCAACGATCAAACAGGAAGCATACAGAACCGTCGATGCCACTTTAAAAGAGGAACTCGACCTGGCATCAGACAGAGAGTTGGAATCGAGCGACCGCGACGATAACATCTCACTCAAGCGACATTGTGAATTTCTTGGCGATTAATAATTCTGTGCGTTATTTAGTTGTATCGGTAGTAGTCATGGACCTGTGTAGTAGTGGATGAAGTGCAGTTCAGCGCGTTTGATTTCAAAATAGGCGAACCGGAATACCGTAACATTTGGTGGCAGAAGTGGATATTTCGATATTTGGAAATTTCAACTGCTGATTTCAAGGTAATCGATTAGTGACTACGCCGATTGTCGGAACATTCGAGAAACCGTTTGATGACGACCAGAAGCATGACACAAAAAAAAACGGAAAAGGCTTTAGCGAGCATCATGGCGATGATGCAAGAACAAAAAAGGAACGTCTCGAATAGAAGGAAGAATTGAAGAGAGTTCTAGAACACCAAGAGCAGAGACGGCTTGAGGAGAAGGAAGAATTCAAGAAAGTTCTCGAAGAGCAGAAAACAGAGCTTAGAGAAGTACTAGAGGGTTAAATGCATTATCTAGAGGAGAAACAAGAGAAGTTGAAAGCTGACATTCTAGATAATGTACACGAACAGATACAATACGTGCATGGATAGATAAGGGACCAAATACAAACGGTCCAGGGATTTGTACATGAGAAAGTGGCAGCGATGGAGGCAAACATCTTGCAACTGGAACAACGTGTTAGAAGAACTGCCATTTCCAGTTCAGCGACGAGCACGGGCGGGATCCATCGCGTGAAGCTGCCGAATTTTGATGGACAAAGCCCATGGTCCACACACAAAAGGCAATTCGACGCAGCGGCCGAAGTCAACGGATGGACGGACAAGGAAAAGGCTACTGCACTGGTTCTTGCTCTCAGGGGTCCGGCATTAGAGCTGCTTCAGACGATACCTGAGAACGAACAGAAGTGTTTCGAAACATTGGTGAAGGTGCTGGAACTTCGCTACGGTGACAACCATGTGCAGCAGATACACCAGACCCGTCTAAGAACCAGGGTGCAGAAGAGCGGAGAAAGCCTGCAGGAGTTCGAGGCCGACGTTCAGAGGCTGGTTAACCTTGCTTATTCAGCCTATCCATCAAGTCTGCTGGCTAATATTGCGAAAGAAACCTTCATCAATGGACTGAGGGACAACAAGTTGCGCCAGATGGTCATAATCAGCAATCCAGCGACGCTCACCGATGCCTTAATCCACGCGATTCGCATCGAAGCAGCCAAGGATTCTCCACGTCACTTCAAAATCAGAGAAGCGACATCGGAAGCACCCGAGAATCCAACAGTCCAACAGTCAGCGATTCACAGTCCCCGTCAGTCCAGGAGATGTTCCAGAGGATTCTCATCGCTTTTGAAAATAAGGAAGCACGGACAGGGGACAGGCCGCGTTGCTTCGGCTGTGAAAAACCGGGACATCTACGCCGAGACTGCAGGCAATGGTCGAATTCAGCAGACCGTTCCATAGCGGAACGGGGAACTGCTGATCGAGAAAGTCACCAACCGAGAGAAATTTATCGTAGAGGAGAAAGACCACGTTGCTTTGAATGTGGAAAGGACGGACATCTGCAACGTGACTACAGGCAAAGATACACTTTAGCAGACCGTTTCATGCTGAAACGGGGGGCTGCAGATCGAGGAGGTCAAGCAGACCGTTTCATGTTGGAACTGGAGTGGCGAGCCTCGCTTGCAATCTAGAGCACACCTGATCCTTCCAGAGTCTAGACCGTTCAATCGGAGTATTACGAGTTGCGAAGCTCCAGGCATTCGAGAACATACGCGGTGATTTGTACCATTCAATAGGGTGATTGCATGAAATGCGTTCACATGATCACCGGCAGGCAGCGCAAGGATCGACAGTTATGTTTTGACGTTTGTTAGCGAATTGCATTGGGGCACATAACAGGGCCGCTATTCTTGGGCCTTATTTCTAGCGGGGAGCGATCACCAGGCGATCACAGTTCAGCTAATCACAACCCTGGTTGCCTAGCAACTTCACATGGGAACGGATCACATCCTTCCTAGAAATAGGCTCCCTTGAATCGTGTGAGAAAAGTACCTGGGAGTAAAATACATTCCGCAGTACACTGATGTAGCGAATGTTGTCTAAAATCGTGGTTTTTAGGCAACTTTCGCTACAGAAGTGTAGTACGGATTATATAAAACTCCCAGAGACTTTTCTCACACGATTCAAGAATAGCGACCCAGGTGTAAGGCATTGTTAGAAATGATTAGAAATCACTATCTCGATCTCGTAAACGCCGAATAAACCAGTATGTGAACAAAAGTGCAATACATGCAAAAGTGCTGGACTGGTCGCGAGAGACGTCCTAAGCCACATGTCGCGGCTTAATGTGGAATATTCTTGAGAACCAGTTGTATTTTCCAGAATGGCAGTTGTATGTATATGAGCAGCATGGTTTGACCAACAGACCAGTATCAAATCCAAAGCGACAACGAACGGATAGAAAAGTTGAAGCGATATACCCAAGCGCAAGAAATTGTTGACGTGTATTTATAGTAGTACGCAGTAATGAACAGTGTGTGTTTTAAAGCGATTGTCTCAATTATAAAAGAACCCAACCGCGGAATACGCAACATTATTGACGTTCATTTCTTGTTTCTCATTTACTCAACTCCTAATTTCTTTTGTTTCGGTATTAGTATTGCTTTACTTCCATTAAATTGTACCTTATTAATTTACTGAGTTCGTTTTCTTTATTTGTGTTTGTGATTGATCTCACATGAAGTCTGTCCCAACATCAATCGCCTGATGGTCAAAAATGAAAAATACAATCGAGAATGGAAGACAGGCAAATGCGGGCAGGTTGAAAACGGTGATAAATAAGATGTTGAAATATGCGTAATCTTCACCAAACCACTTAGACAAGATACAATGCTTGCCGCCTTCTCACCTGGTGTGAAACTGGCTAGTCCCAAAGTTATGTTACTTCCCGAACTGGCATCAAAATGTTGAAATATTCAAAACACCGATCGTGTCATGCGTGGAACTGCGACTCGGGGGCCTCGGAGATGTGCCACCGTCGTTTTAGACACCGAAACCGAATTAATTTCATGGCGTCTCGGATTTGTTTTGACGGCCGGCCAGGCGGCACCGACGTGAACTCGTCTTGCGCGGGCCTCAAAACAATAAAGAAGTAAGCCAATTAGGTTTTTCAAGAGCGACAGTGTCATAAAGGGGATTTGAAGCGGCACATTTCACAGTAACAATTCCACCATCATTTAGTATGGGGGCATAGGTCGTGCCGTGTGCAGCTTCGTGAAGATATATAAAGTTATGTCTTAATCAATTCCTGGGGTATCAAGGACCATAAAAAATTATAGTGGAATATTGGCATCTACTGCAGGCAAATATGGTGGAGACGCCAAAATGGGCTACATCTGGTGATAAGAAACTGGCTGTAGCTCGTTTGTTTTTCAACGGATTTCAACACCTGAAACGTCATTTTTTAGACAGAAGAATTTTATTTTCATTTCATACCTAAATTCACAAATTTCATTTCGGGAAACTGTCAAAATTGTCTATACAGACTGTCCGTTTTTCGAGGCTAAGCATGGGTATCTCGCTTATCTTGAGAGATACAAAGTCGGTTTAATTAGAAAAAACTTGCGCATTTTCATGACGATCAATGATCCAAAAAGAAATTTGACATATCAATTTTAGTTTTCGAGATATCGTGAGAAAACAGGAATTCGAATTTTTGTTTTAATTTTTTATTCAAAAAACGGTATGGTGGCCTTTTCTAATCTAGACATTGTCAGGGCACTTTTTCAACGGGAATTCAAAGCTGCCAAAATCTTTATTCTAGCTTCTAAAATAACCGAGATACGACATTCAACTTTTTGCTCTAAAGGGCGCCATATTGGATTTTTATATTTTTGAATACGGTATTCTTTTCTGGCTACAACGATGCGCCACACGTCACTGTTGAATAAATGTTTAACATTTACGGTAAAAAAGGAGTAAATGCAATTTCTGTGATTCTAGTGTTAGGGTATGGATAATGGCTCGGATATGGATGAAGTAAATACGTCTGAAAAAAGCACCAATATCAAAAACTTGAATTCTTGAATTCGATTCCCGGCACAGTGCTTTGTGCTATAGAAACAAAGTTGCTCAGCTTGTGATATTTGGAAATCAAATTCAGCAAACTCCTATGACATAAGAAATGCCGATAAGGATAGAAACAACAAATAAACAAACAATAATGGTTCAAGCATTTGATACGGTCTCATACAAAGTGATTTCTTTTCTTCAGTACGGTGGCATCGATATTAACAGGCGATTAATCGTTATAATAATTTATAGTTTAGTTTGTAAGAGTTCTGTAACCGAGTATGTACCTAATATGGTACAACATTGAAGATCACTTTTTTCCAGTATTAAAAAGTACCTTTCTGAGTGCCTTCAATTTGATCGCTAGATCTGTATAAACATACTGAGGAGTCCCTAGAAGGACGAAACCCGAGGAATGTTAACCAGATAACATATTCGTATGCACAGACTTCAAAATAGTTAGTTTTATACTCGGTTTTATCCGAAGATGTTGACCGCGGAAATTTGGGGGTGGAGAAACCTCACAGTCCCCCTTACAGGCACCTGGTTCACCACTGGTAGCCCACCGATTCCCCAAATCGACAGAAATATGTTATTGAATCTTGAAAGCATATGGTTTGATGGAAGAAATCAAAGAAATTATAATATTCCTATCGACTGATGGCGACCACTGTTTTTTGATATTCCGTCGCTACGTCATCCGTCAGAACGCGTGGTGCTCCCTGCATAATTGGAAAGTAAGTAATAATGAACAGTCACACCAAGTTTCATGTATTCATCACAAAAAACAAGTTCCCACAGAGCTCAATAGATGACCACTTGATTTCATCTTTATCTCTTATTATTACCAATTATCTTTGTCAAATGATTGCGCAACTCATTTTTCACGTCAGAATCGACATCAGCGGATGAAAATCATTCGAAAATGACTACTCACTTGCCTTTGTGGGTCTTCATTGGACCATACTAGACCTGGAGCTTCAAATTCTGAAGATACCCCCACCCCTCCATTCCTGAGGGGCAAATTTGGTGGTGCTGCGGATCAAAACGCTTGAATAGGTCCAATAATCATCTGTGCCGAAAATAATCGAAATCGTTAGAAGTGCAGAATAATTTGATGTACCGCTACGACTATACGCATTTTTTAACAATATATAATCTCTCATGCGGAAACCAGAAACAGGCAATAGGCGCTTCCCTTTTACCGCAATCTCACTTCGTTTTATCTCATTTAGAGAGACAAAAAGCGACAAATTGCTGAAATATGAGTGAGACGTCACTATCAGCTGATGTGAGAACATCTGGCATTGACGACAAAAGGAATACAGCTAATCGGCCTGATTCTATACGGCCGATTCCTACGATCAAATCACTAGGGCAACGAGCCTTCCTATTGGCTGTCGCTATAGAAATTTGACAGTAAGCACGGTGAATACCATAACCATTCATACCAGCCATAGAATCAGGCCGAATGTTATGAAAAAAATTATGCTACAATGACGTGATAATGATACCTAATTTCCTAACGTGACCAGAAGGCGAGAACGTCACTTCAAAAATCTCCAATGCCATGTTGTCAGTGTCACGCTTATAGAGGAACTGCCATGGTAGCTATGAGTGGACTTTCAAATAAAAACATAGTGTATATCCAGTTCACTGTTTATTTTGAGTAGAATGACTTTTTGAATCAAAAGTAAAGTGACAAGCTGGGGAGCTACGGCTACGGCCGGCTACGGCTGATGGCACCTGCAAAGTTTTGAAGCGAAACCATCAGCGGCCTCCAGCCGTATCCTCCCAGCGCTCCAGCTTTTCACTTTTTTTGCTCCAAAAAGTCATTCGACTGAAAATAAAAAGTGAACGAGGTATATATAAAAGTTTTAGGCAGGTGGGTATGTAGGTACTTCACTTGCGTAATTAGCGCATTTTCGTAGGAAGTCCGCTTTGAAGTCCGTCCGTCTGTCCGTCTTGTAGTTGAGCTCCTCCTAAACGATAAGTCGTAGCGGTATCGGGTTTTTCACAAATTAAAGTTGGTTGCCTGCGGATGGGAATAGGCACAAATAATATTTGGTCAGTAAAATGTTCAAAAAGTCGGTATTCAACGCTACAGTGTGAACTTCTACATCGAGGAATTTTGCGAACCGTTCTAGATACATGCATATACAGGGTGTCCGTTTTTCGAGGCTAAGCATGGGTATCTCGCTTATCGTGAGAGATACAAAGTCGGTTGAATTAGGAAAAAGTTGCGCATTTTTATGACGATCAATGATCCAAAAAGAAATTTGACGTATCGATTTTAGTTTTTGAGATATCGTGAAAAAACAGGAATCTGAGTTTTTGTTTTCATTTTTTATTCATAAAACGGTTGAAGATGGCCTTTTCTAATCTAGACATTACCAGGGCACTTTTTCAAGGGAAATTCAAAGCTGCAAAAATCTTTATTCTAGCTTTCAAAGCAACCGAGATACGACATTCAACTTTTTTCTCTAATGGGCGCCATATTGGATTTTGATATTTTTGAATACGGTATTCTTTTCTGGTTTCAACGATGTGCCACATGTCACTGTTGAATAAATGTTCAACATTTACGGTTTTTTTATTGTCGGTGCTGATTTCGATTCCAAAGCACTCTTTGAAAATTAAAAAATTTTTTTTTGCTCAAAAGCATGAATTCAACAGTGGCATGTGACACCTCGTTGTAACCAGAAAAAAATATTGTATTAAAAAATGTCAAAATCCAATATGGCGCCCATAAGAGAAAACAAAGTTGAATGTCATATCTCGGTTGTTTTGGAAGCTAGAGTGGAGATTTTGGCAACATTGAATTCCCCTTGGAAAAGTGCCTCCACAATGTCTTAGTTAGAAAAGACTATCTTCAACTGTTTTTCAAATAAAAAATAAAAACAAAAATTACAAATTTCTGTTTTTTCTCGATATCTCGAAAACTAAAACTGACAAGTCAAATATCTCTTTGGATCATTGATTGTCATAAAAATTCGCAACTTTTTTCTAATTTAACCGACTCTGTATCTCTGAAGATAAGCGAGATACCCATGCTTAGCCTCGAAAAACGGACACCCTGTACATGCAGCGAACGAAATATGCGGAAATTGATTGATACATTTTCAGTGGAAGAATCATTTTGATTCCTTCATTGCAATAGAAGATATAATTTTTTTAAGAAAAGGTTTCGCCCCGCGATTCCACATTTGTCGGTATTTAACGCTACAGTGTGAACTTCTACATCGAGGAATCTTGCAAACTGTTCTAGATACCTGCATACATCCAGAACGAAAGATGCAGAAAAAAATGAAGAAATTTTTCGTGGAAGAATCAACCTGATTGATTCATTATCAAAAAAAAATATCTCCGTTTTTATGCGGAATCTATACTTATGCACTTATATGCGGATGCGATTTTCAAGTCGCGGCGCTGCGGTTCAACAAGCTGCTTCTGGCTCCGTGCTTGTGATCAATATAGGTATAATTCTTACTTATAGGATATTTTCTAGTTTTGGTTGATGTTATTCTGTTGTTTTCATTTATTATTGACTACTAGTGTTTTCATAAAGATTGATGATTTCTTGTGGTAGTTTTGGGACAATCTCTTTACAGGTAACAGTGAACAGTGTACTCATCTGCACTCCGAAAATGCGCTCATGAGACTCACCCCCGTGAGGACTTTGCTATTTGTTTTTTGTCAGTGCGTTGTAAAAATGTGAAATGTTGTCTGTTACAGTTTATTGTCAGATCTGGTCTGAAACAGCTGCTCACCTGACGCAAGTGTACTTCTCGAAAATCCGGAAGGCTCCATGTATTTTTTGCAAATCACGAAAGGTGAAGTTGGAATCCACGACATAGGAAACTGTTGCATTTTCCCACAGTTTGATGATGGGGTCTTCCGTTACGCCTTGGAGCTTATTTTTACACGTTAAACTTGGTTCTTCAGTCGTAGTTTCATTTGGTGCATCAGTCGTAGTTTCAGTCGATGCATCAGTCGTAGTCTCATTTGGTGCATCAGTAGCCTCGTCTGTAGCACTAACAATAAGTACTGTAGTAGAGAAGAGTAAAGAAATGCACCGCAACAAATGCATTTCGATCTTATTCTAAATCATTATTTGTATTTTTTCCAGTGGGTACTTACTCGTCTGAATGGAAGAACTTTTTTTTTTTAATAGTCAGCTATAAAATTTGGAAATTTGCAATTTTAGTGCTTGATTATAGAAGAACAATAGCTGAGTACCTATGCCTACAGTTGATATTGTTGCAGCAATGCGATTAAGTTTTACTTCATTAAACGTGACGTAGTTATATGGTGACGTAGGTAGGGTATAAGTATTGTTACGAAGCTCGCGACTATCCCGGCTCTTTCCAGAGAGATCTAGATTTCCGCGTCGCATTCGGGAAGCATCGAGAGACTGCAGCGGTAGATCATGACACGTCGAGACTTCTGGTGGAGGTGCTGTAGAAGGTACGCGCATATTGTCGACGCAGATACCAGAGAAATCCTTGTGTGCTAGAAACGCCAACGATCAAACAGGAAGCATACAGAACCGTCGATGCCACTTTAAAAGAGGAACTCGACCTGGCATCAGACAGAGAGTTGGAATCGAGCGACCGCGACGATAACATCTCACTCAAGCGACATTGTGAATTTCTTGGCGATTAATAATTCTGTGCGTTATTTAGTTGTATCGGTAGTAGTCATGGACCTGTGTAGTAGTGGATGAAGTGCAGTTCAGCGCGTTTGATTTCAAAATAGGCGAACCGGAATACCGTAACATTTGGTGGCAGAAGTGGATATTTCGATATTTGGAAATTTCAACTGCTGATTTCAAGGTAATCGATTAGTGACTACGCCGATTGTCGGAACATTCGAGAAACCGTTTGATGACGACCAGAAGCATGACACAAAAAAAAACGGAAAAGGCTTTAGCGAGCATCATGGCGATGATGCAAGAACAAAAAAGGAACGTCTCGAATAGAAGGAAGAATTGAAGAGAGTTCTAGAACACCAAGAGCAGAGACGGCTTGAGGAGAAGGAAGAATTCAAGAAAGTTCTCGAAGAGCAGAAAACAGAGCTTAGAGAAGTACTAGAGGGTTAAATGCATTATCTAGAGGAGAAACAAGAGAAGTTGAAAGCTGACATTCTAGATAATGTACACGAACAGATACAATACGTGCATGGATAGATAAGGGACCAAATACAAACGGTCCAGGGATTTGTACATGAGAAAGTGGCAGCGATGGAGGCAAACATCTTGCAACTGGAACAACGTGTTAGAAGAACTGCCATTTCCAGTTCAGCGACGAGCACGGGCGGGATCCATCGCGTGAAGCTGCCGAATTTTGATGGACAAAGCCCATGGTCCACACACAAAAGGCAATTCGACGCAGCGGCCGAAGTCAACGGATGGACGGACAAGGAAAAGGCTACTGCACTGGTTCTTGCTCTCAGGGGTCCGGCATTAGAGCTGCTTCAGACGATACCTGAGAACGAACAGAAGTGTTTCGAAACATTGGTGAAGGTGCTGGAACTTCGCTACGGTGACAACCATGTGCAGCAGATACACCAGACCCGTCTAAGAACCAGGGTGCAGAAGAGCGGAGAAAGCCTGCAGGAGTTCGAGGCCGACGTTCAGAGGCTGGTTAACCTTGCTTATTCAGCCTATCCATCAAGTCTGCTGGCTAATATTGCGAAAGAAACCTTCATCAATGGACTGAGGGACAACAAGTTGCGCCAGATGGTCATAATCAGCAATCCAGCGACGCTCACCGATGCCTTAATCCACGCGATTCGCATCGAAGCAGCCAAGGATTCTCCACGTCACTTCAAAATCAGAGAAGCGACATCGGAAGCACCCGAGAATCCAACAGTCCAACAGTCAGCGATTCACAGTCCCCGTCAGTCCAGGAGATGTTCCAGAGGATTCTCATCGCTTTTGAAAATAAGGAAGCACGGACAGGGGACAGGCCGCGTTGCTTCGGCTGTGAAAAACCGGGACATCTACGCCGAGACTGCAGGCAATGGTCGAATTCAGCAGACCGTTCCATAGCGGAACGGGGAACTGCTGATCGAGAAAGTCACCAACCGAGAGAAATTTATCGTAGAGGAGAAAGACCACGTTGCTTTGAATGTGGAAAGGACGGACATCTGCAACGTGACTACAGGCAAAGATACACTTTAGCAGACCGTTTCATGCTGAAACGGGGGGCTGCAGATCGAGGAGGTCAAGCAGACCGTTTCATGTTGGAACTGGAGTGGCGAGCCTCGCTTGCAATCTAGAGCACACCTGATCCTTCCAGAGTCTAGACCGTTCAATCGGAGTATTACGAGTTGCGAAGCTCCAGGCATTCGAGAACATACGCGGTGATTTGTACCATTCAATAGGGTGATTGCATGAAATGCGTTCACATGATCACCGGCAGGCAGCGCAAGGATCGACAGTTATGTTTTGACGTTTGTTAGCGAATTGCATTGGGGCACATAACAGGGCCGCTATTCTTGGGCCTTATTTCTAGCGGGGAGCGATCACCAGGCGATCACAGTTCAGCTAATCACAACCCTGGTTGCCTAGCAACTTCACATGGGAACGGATCACATCCTTCCTAGAAATAGGCTCCCTTGAATCGTGTGAGAAAAGTACCTGGGAGTAAAATACATTCCGCAGTACACTGATGTAGCGAATGTTGTCTAAAATCGTGGTTTTTAGGCAACTTTCGCTACAGAAGTGTAGTACGGATTATATAAAACTCCCAGAGACTTTTCTCACACGATTCAAGAATAGCGACCCAGGTGTAAGGCATTGTTAGAAATGATTAGAAATCACTATCTCGATCTCGTAAACGCCGAATAAACCAGTATGTGAACAAAAGTGCAATACATGCAAAAGTGCTGGACTGGTCGCGAGAGACGTCCTAAAGCCACATGTCGCGGCTTAATGTGGAATATTCTTGAGAACCAGTTGTATTTTCCAGAATGGCAGTTGTATGTATATGAGCAGCATGGTTTGACCAACAGACCAGTATCAAATCCAAAGCGACAACGAACGGATAGAAAAGTTGAAGCGATATACCCAAGCGCAAGAAATTGTTGACGTGTATTTATAGTAGTACGCAGTAATGAACAGTGTGTGTTTTAAAGCGATTGTCTCAATTATAAAAGAACCCAACCGCGGAATACGCAACATTATTGACGTTCATTTCTTGTTTCTCATTTACTCAACTCCTAATTTCTTTTGTTTCGGTATTAGTATTGCTTTACTTCCATTAAATTGTACCTTATTAATTTACTGAGTTCGTTTTCTTTATTTGTGTTTGTGATTGATCTCACATGAAGTCTGTCCCAACATCAATCGCCTGATGGTCAAAAATGAAAAATACAATCGAGAATGGAAGACAGGCAAATGCGGGCAGGTTGAAAACGGTGATAAATAAGATGTTGAAATATGCGTAATCTTCACCAAACCACTTAGACAAGATACAATGCTTGCCGCCTTCTCACCTGGTGTGAAACTGGCTAGTCCCAAAGTTATGTTACTTCCCGAACTGGCATCAAAATGTTGAAATATTCAAAACACCGATCGTGTCATGCGTGGAACTGCGACTCGGGGGCCTCGGAGATGTGCCACCGTCGTTTTAGACACCGAAACCGAATTAATTTCATGGCGTCTCGGATTTGTTTTGACGGCCGGCCAGGCGGCACCGACGTGAACTCGTCTTGCGCGGGCCTCAAAACAATAAAGAAGTAAGCCAATTAGGTTTTTCAAGAGCGACAGTGTCATAAAGGGGATTTGAAGCGGCACATTTCACAGTAACAATTCCACCATCATTTAGTATGGGGGCATAGGTCGTGCCGTGTGCAGCTTCGTGAAGATATATAAAGTTATGTCTTAATCAATTCCTGGGGTATCAAGGACCATAAAAAATTATAGTGGAATATTGGCATCTACTGCAGGCAAATATGGTGGAGACGCCAAAATGGGCTACATCTGGTGATAAGAAACTGGCTGTAGCTCGTTTGTTTTTCAACGGATTTCAACACCTGAAACGTCATTTTTTAGACAGAAGAATTTTATTTTCATTTCATACCTAAATTCACAAATTTCATTTCGGGAAACTGTCAAAATTGTCTATACAGACTGTCCGTTTTTCGAGGCTAAGCATGGGTATCTCGCTTATCTTGAGAGATACAAAGTCGGTTTAATTAGAAAAAACTTGCGCATTTTCATGACGATCAATGATCCAAAAAGAAATTTGACATATCAATTTTAGTTTTCGAGATATCGTGAGAAAACAGGAATTCGAATTTTTGTTTTAATTTTTTATTCAAAAAACGGTATGGTGGCCTTTTCTAATCTAGACATTGTCAGGGCACTTTTTCAACGGGAATTCAAAGCTGCCAAAATCTTTATTCTAGCTTCTAAAATAACCGAGATACGACATTCAACTTTTTGCTCTAAAGGGCGCCATATTGGATTTTTATATTTTTGAATACGGTATTCTTTTCTGGCTACAACGATGCGCCACACGTCACTGTTGAATAAATGTTTAACATTTACGATTTTTTTAATGTCGGTGCTGATTTTGTTTCCAAAGCACTCTTTGAAAAATAAAAAAATAATTTTCTGCTCAAAAGGATGAATTCAACATTGGCATGTGACACATGGTTGTAACCAGAAAAAAATATAGTATTCAAAAATGTCAAAATCCAATATGGCGCCCATAAGAGAAAAAAAAGTTGAATGTCATATCTCGGTTGTTTTGAAAGCTAGAATGAAGATTTTGGCAACAATGAATTCCCCTTAGAAAAGTGCCTGCACAATGTCTTAATTAGAAAAGGCTACCTTCAACCGTTTTTCAAATAAAAAATAAAAACAAAAATGACCAATTTCTGTTTTTTCTCGATATCTCGAAAACTAAAACTGACAAGTCAAATATCTTTTTGGATCATTGATCGCCATGAAAATTCGAAACTTTTTTCTAATTTAACCGACTCTGTATCTCTGAAGATAAGCGAGATACCCATGCTTAGCCTCGAAAAACGGACACCCTGTATAAGATATGCTGAATTCAAAGCTTTTCTTGAAGGTTATATATTATTTTTTAAACCTGGCAGTATTATAGATCTTGAGGTGCCTTCTCCAAATTTACACTTTTCCACTTCGTATCTTTACCGTTTTGGCCGCCATATTGAAAAGATGGCGCCCAAAAAACAGTTTTTTGTCAATATCTTGAATTCAACTGACTCAAGATTGAAACGTGTATATGCGGAGGAGAGCCCATTCAAGTCTTTACAATTTGACATATCAATTATTCTTATGCGCCTTACGGTTCTTGAGTTAGGGCTTTCAGAACTTCCGGAAGCATCACTCAATCAGCATGTTAAATTGATACGGCCGTCATGTAGTAAGCAAATTAACCATAAATAGCTCTTGGCTATTAACCATAGACAATAAAAAATTAGAAAATCGATCATGGTGATGTTAATTGTGCAATTACAGGGTGAACTGTGAAGGCAAACTGACTCTAGAAAGAAATACAGGAAATATAGCATTTGAAAGATATCAGATACATTCGAAACTCATTATTATAATGAAACTTGGGGTTATTATTTAGAATATCCACTTTTTCGTTTCGTATCTCTGCCGTTCTGGCCATAATTTTGAAAAGATGGCGCTCAAAAAAAACATATTTTTGGAAAAATTTTGGAAAATTCGTCATAAAATTTTAGAATCCATATTGAAGTGAAGGTCCAATAAATTCTCTAAAATTTGCGACTTACGGTTCTCAAGCTATAATTTTTCAAAGTCAATTTTCCCTTAGAGATCACCCTGTAGTTGCATAACAACCGTTACCATGATTGATTTTCTGAATATTATTGGTCTGTGGTTGAAAACTGATCATTATTTATGGTTGATTTGACTGCCACGTGGAGTTAAGATCAACTTAACATGCTGATTGGATGACAAAAGTTGATGCTTCAGGGAGTTCTAGAAGCCATAGCTCAAGAACCGGGAATAGCACGTACACGAGTAAGGTGTCAAATTGTAGAGAATTGAATAAGCTTCCATTCGCATACAAACGCTTCTACCTCACATTGACTGAAATGAAGATATTGACAAAAAACTGTTTTTTGGGCGCCATCTTTTCAATATGGCGGCCAACACGGCAAAGATACGGAATGGAAAAGTGAAAATTCGGAAAGGGCACATCAAGACCTATATTACTGTCAAGTTTCAGAAATATCGGATAACCTTCAAAAAAGGCCGGAATTTAGCATATCTTATGGAGACAGTTTAGACAGTTTCACGAAATGACGTTTGTAAATTTAGGCACGAAATAAGAAGAGAATTTTTTTGTCTACAAAATGACGTTCCAGATAATAAAATCCGTCAAAAAACAAACGATCTACAGCCAGTTTCTTATTACCAGATGAAGCCCATTTTGGCGCCTCCACCATATTTGCCTGCAGCAGATGTCAATATTCCACCATAATTTTTCATGGTCCTTGATCGCCCAAGAATCGATTAGGACATAACTCTATATATCTTCATGAAGTTGCACACGGCCAAGCCTTTTTTGACCCTATGCCCCCGGACTAATTCCCTTCCTCGTGCAATTTTAAATCAATGTAGGACGGAAGAATGCGATTCACTTACGATTCCATTTTTGCACTTGAACATCGCCCAGTTTCCTTACCCGTGGCCACTCCGTCCTCGCTGTTCTTAAAAGAAACCACAACACAAAAATTGAGTCTATATTTTATTTGACTAACTAATGGGGAAGGTAGTTCAAGAGTATACGAAACAAATCTAAGTTATCTATACGAGTCCGATTAGCCAGTCCGATCCGCCGATGATGGTACGTTTTCAAAATATTATCGTGACGTCACTTAGGAAGATGTTTTTACCTAGATTTTCACTTCCGATTTTCACCTATCACGTTCCCATGGTCTTATTTGTTATTGCTGTTGTCGTTTTGACAAACGTCATTGTCTTCAAACAATCAGTAGTATTTTTTTATAATTATGGCAGGCTTGAAACCATCGTCGTCTCATCGGCAACGAAATCAGGTACAAGTATGCCTGTGAGTAGCTATAGGTAGCCGGTGAAAATTTGCCCCTATGACGTCATTGTCGTTCTTAATTATAACCGCAGCGCCCGCCACGAGATTAGTAAATTTACAAGACCCTATGCAATCGTTCTCGTTTTTTCAACTCTTTCATCTGAGACCAACTTGTATTTTGTGTTGAGGTCTCCTGTAAGCTGTATTGTTGGTTGCCTATCAACTATCTATTTTTCGCGACTTTCCCTTTTCTGTGTTTTTTCCTCATTTTTTGCGATGAGCAATATGTCGGAATGTCACATGTAGCGGTTGGCTACCTGTCAAACGTTGACAGTTGTGAATAAAAAGTCAGCGGGCGATGTTCAAGTGCGAAAATGAAATAGCAACCGTAAGTAAATCGCATTCTTCCGTATCGACATCGACGCAAAATTGCATAAGGAAGAGAATGGTGGTAGAATCGTTACTGCAAGATGTGCGGCTTCGGGTCCTCTTTATGACACGGTCACCTTTTTCAAGATATTGTGCGTTCCGAAAACACCCCGGTATTATCATTCATAGAAATAAATCTAATCCATGAATATCCAATCGTGGTTGAGCAGAGTAGCCTTGGGCTAGGCTAGACTCCGCCCCAGAAGTGCAATTCTGGTGTCTATAAAATTGCTCCATAATAAAGTCAATATCATCACCATTAGTCAAAGCATTGCTAATCAACAACCTTTGAAAATACCAATAAATCGCAATCGTTCTGGTATCTTCTATATTTATTTTATATTAATTTCCTTGAATCACTACTGCCTACTGCCTCACAAACTTGATTTGTTTCCATTACTTACCATTTTTACGTCTACCAAAGATAAGCTGTATATATTCGCATTTACAATGACACTAAAAACTTCAATGGGGCATTTTTTAGCTAGAGGTATGTAATAAAATTCCCCTAATCCTAGTAAATTTAAATTAACTTAGGAAAGGTATAGGTAAGTACCACCTATACCTCCTAAACTAATGTATTTACCTATACGTAAATTCTCAACCTTATCGAAAACATTATTCACAAATCGGCCTCCTCTGATGGCCTAAATCCATCGCATTTTGACAATACCTAGGTACCTATACCTAATCTTACATAAAAGCTCCGACCTTTTTTCACAACCCACAAAACTACTACAATATGACTGAAATGACGTTATTGTTCCTCGTTTTGATTTTTCTGTCCTCTTCAATTTTTTCGAGCTCTTCGGTGCCGATAGAAGACAACGAGGTGTCAGTGGGGACGGCATCGGACTTGTCGTATTTAGGCCCGTCGGTTTTCGGTCACCCATCCAGCGAGACTGGAAAAAAAGTCGAAGAATGGAACGAAAATTCTGCAGAAAACCCCGAAGAACTGGGAGAATATGCCGAGGGTGACATATTGTTTCCGCAAAAGACCAGGAACGGGCTGATTGCCGAAACAGCCCGCTGGGAAAACGGAGTGGTCCCGTACGAAATCGCCGGGTTTTTCACCCCGCAGGACCTCGACGTTATCAACAGAGCCATAGGGATTTATCACAAATATACGTGTGTCAAGTGAGTCATAAGTTTTTTTGAGCAGTATAATTTGAATTGCGTATTTTGTCAAAATCGTTTCGATGTTCAACTCAGATCAAACAAGCATGGACGAGAGCATAGTCATTATTTTTTACGTTCAAGCTTCATTTAGTCCCGTTGTATGTACAGGGAGTCCAGTTGTAACCGACAGACTTCTTATAGTCTAAAGATAACTCTATCGAACATCACAAGAGATTTTAAAATTGGGCAAGGCAAGGTCAAGATATCCTCATTTTTATTAACCGAAGCAAAATTCCGAGTTGGTACATAATTGTTACGAGTGGCGAGCCTCGCGTTTATCCTAGAGCGGACGCGGTCCTTTTAGACTGTTTGCAACACATTGTAGTGTTCGAGTTGCGAAGCTCTAGGCATTTAAGAACATACGCGAAGTAGTCCGGACGTTAAAGGCTACAACCTTGCAGAAAATGATCGGGCGATGAGACTTGTCACAAATGTTCATTAGACCCCTGAGCAACTTATGAAAAAGGGTGCCATGATGGGTGTTCAATAATGCGAAAATTCTAACTCGTAAACCAAATTAGTTGGGGTCATGAAAGCCACCATGTACTCGTATATTCAGAATTTATTGCTTGTTTTTCTTCATATGGCCGCCATCTTAATTTTGCCAGTCATCTTAGAAGTCAAGTACGGAGTACTAGTATGTATTACTATTCTGCCAAATGACTATACCCTACGCCAAAATGCAAAGTTGGTTCCACCATTTATTCGAGAGAAAAGACAATCAGCACTATTCTATATGTATATGGATATTGACTAGAGTCAACATTGATATTGTGACACAACATTGACATTTTTCACTGTGTTTCATTATTAGAATGACAATTTAGTGTCACAATATCAGTGTTAACTTGAGTCAATATCCATGCAGAATAGCCTTGAATGTATCCAAAAAGTATGGATCATTATTGATTATTGTGAATCGATTGTGAATTAACCATTTCTTCACGATATTTCAAAAACATTTCAGAACGACTGAGCTTGAATCAGAATGTTTTTTTCTCACCTCGAAAAAATAGATGATTGTTTTACACACACCTTTATTTATTTTTGCTACGGTAATTTTGACCGTAGGGAGCGCCAAGGTGCTGTAAAACTTGTGAAAATGAGCCCATCAGCTTTTTTTGGTTAATTAAAGTACAGTTACACACTGAGAAGAGTAATTTTCGCATTTAGATTATTGCTCATGATCATTATTACTAGTACCAATTGATTTCTCACTTATTTAATGATGGGCGAATTTAAGATGGCGGCCATGAGAAGAACAACAGTTAACTGTCATATTATCGAAGATAGCAGGTGGGGGCGGTGGCAGCATACGGCATTCCATTTTTGACTTCACTCTTTATAGTACTACCGAATTTCACCTGAACATCTTGAAAAATCGCTGATTCATTGGAAAATGTCAGTTTCTATGAAACTGACCACTATTTTCAGGATTTTTCAGAAACGGCTGAAGACATTAAGATGCGATTTATTTTATCTTAACAAGCATTACATAATGAATCTACATGGTGGCTTTCATGACCTCAACTTGTTTGGTTCACGAGTTAGGATTTTCGCATTATTAAACACCCTGTATACGGCGTCTGCAGTGACCATCATCGTGGCACCATTTCTCAAAAGTTGCTCGGGGATCTGATACGGTATTTGTGCCTTAACGTCCGGATAAGGTTTAGACCATTTGATTTACCTGGAGACTACAATGACCGAGTAAGGAACATCAGCCCAATTGGCCGTTCTAAAAGGTTGGTAAATGCACGCGAAAGATGTATGGTTGTTCGAGAGACACCTCGGAGCCATAAATGCCGCGGTCGATATGGCATTTGCTAGAGAACCGGTTGAAACTTCCAGAATACGAGTTGGAGGTATAAAACACTGATGGGATCGATTGACGGACTAGGCTCTATACGAGGGTCGTTTGATAAGTCTTTAGAATGGACATGAAGAAACATTTTTTTGGGTCAAAATTAGTTTTATTTCTCAACATAGTCTCATTTTAGCTCTATACACTTGGTCCAACGATGTTCAAGTCTTTTCATTCCTTCGCTATGGTATGATTTTTCGAGACCCTCAAAATACCCGTTTTTGGCGTCGATTTCTTTATAATTCGATGTGAATTTCTTTCCACCGAGCCAAGTTTTCAGTATTGGAAGTAGGGAAAAGTCACATGGGGCTAAATCTGGAGAATACGATGGGTGAGGAACAAATTCGAAGTTTAATTCGTGTATTTTGGCCATTGCAACGGAATGTCCATTCGAGTGCGCTTTTGGTCGATTTTCAGCAATCGCGGCACCCATCGCGTCGATAGGTTCTTCTTTTGCAAATGTTCGTGCAGATGTTGAATACACGTTCAGTTGAGATGCCCACAGCTTTAGCAATCTCGCGCACCTTCACTTTACGGTCGTCTAAACAATACCATGGATTTTCTGGACCATTTCTGCTGTTGTGACCTTATTTGGCCTTCCAGATCGTGGTTCATCAGTCGGGCTCGTACGACCTCGGTTAAATTTTTTGTACCAATTAAAACAGTTGAGTTCGATGGAGCAGATTCCCCTAAAGTCCTCGTAAAGTCTTCAATTATTTGTAAACACTTCAGGCCTTTCAAAAAATAGTATTTGATCACAGAGCGAATCTCATTTTTCTCCATTTTCGCAAAATACCAGGAGTCGTGTATCTCAAATGGGCCCCAAAGATGAACTATTTGACGTATATGTCTAAAATTTGATATTCAGGCAATCTAAGCTTGCTAGATTTCAGTAAAAATAGGAACTCCGCGCTAGTACCGCTATTTCAGTGTTATTCTAAGGATTTGTCAAACGACCCTCGTACATCTTCAAAGTTCAAGTCCAATTCGGATTAAAAATCTACCCTAGGGATAGCTTGACGTTAAATGCCATAGATACCAGTAATTGTTTCAACGATCATTGCTATGGCATTTGCCTTCCAGTTAAACTTGACCAGGCTTCGAGGTCTCGAACCTTAACAGAATGCTCTGAACCATGGTCTAATCAAGGTCTAAGCTTTGGTTGACTGGTGTATTCAAGCTGCCTTTTCCAAAATAACTAGGTTTCGGAAGCGGACTTCAGCCGACAAGGACTACCTGGCCATAGTGAGTGGGAATTCGGGGTGCTGGTCCAGCGTCGGTCGAATTACCGGACGGCAGGAAGTGAACCTGCAAAGGCCACACTGCACGACCAAAGTCGGCACCCCCATGCACGAGCTGATGCACGCTATCGGATTCCTCCACGAGCAGAACCGGTGGGAACGCGACGATTTCGTTTCGATAGTCTGGAACAACATAAAGAGCGGACACGACGCCAACTTCAAGAAAGCCACCCAGGACTTGACTTCCGGATACGGGGTTCGGTACGATTACAGGTCCGTGATGCATTACTCGCCGACGGCTTTCTCTGTCAACGGAAAACCTACGATTATTCCGAAGGTGAGCCAATACTGGCTGGTCAACTGAAGTAGAGAGAGGGATCGAAAAGCAGAGGAAAGCTCATTCCATGCCATTTTTTAGCATATGATAAGTTTCTGGAAAAAAAACTTTTTCAATGCATACTGCGACACATCACAAAGGTTTCAAAAATATCTCATTTTTCAACTTATCCTGCGATAAACTTTACTTGTTTTGGGCTATTTTTGACCAAGTTAATTCCGAATGACTCAAGAATGTTTTGGAAATTTGTCAGATTTAATTCTACTTGCCGAGAAGTGCCCACTTGTTTCCTAGGCGTTTCATCTCAAGAAATAGAGACACTGATTGGCCGGCAAAATCACCCGACCTCACGCCGTCCAATTTCTATTTGTGGGACTTCTTGGAAGCGCGAGTCTATACTGACAACTGTCTTTCGCTTGTTGATCCATCTCCCTGCCTCAATCCATAAGCGAGTTATAGGCAGTGGCGCAGTGGTCACACTGATGACTGGACAGTGGACAACCCTGTAGGAATCATCAAAACTTTTTTTTCAAGGATTCAAGCAAAAATATGAAAATGGGTCAGCGCGAGGGTTTCAGTCGTGGAGACATCATGAAAATCAACGCAATGTATGGCTGTTCCAATAAACTCCCGCACGATGGAGGAGACGAAATTAATAATGCCGGAGGTGGCGGCGGCTCTGGAGACGGGGGAGGCCTATTTGGATTCTTATTCCAAATATTTTCTAACAGATGAAGTTAATGTAATTCATAGCGCAGCTCTGTAAAAAATTATATTCTATGAATGCTATGTTGTTTAAAAAATCTTGCCGCTCATTGGCTGTTGCCTAAGCAATAACAGCGCAACACAGCATTACAGAATGTTAATTTTTAGAGAATTGCACCATTAGGTACCATAGATTGAGCTTTGTAAAAATTCAAAAATAATGTTAAACATAGCTACACCTTGATCAATCATTGTGGTCTTTACCTAGACGTATTGCCAAATGAAATTTGTCATGATATCACAAGAAAACGGTGGAATCTGTCAAAACAAACCATTGAATTAGTCATACAGTTGAAATGAGTTTCGAACCATTGAAAGTTTGCACCCCACAAGTGGGTTATTGAGCACTTGAAGCTGACAAGATCAAATAAAACTAGGTTACTTGAAACTGTCAAAATATCATTTGACAATAACTACTGATTTTTGCCTATAACAATTTCAACAAGGTTTTGGCTGTTGATAAATCGGACAAAGCTATCTATCTCGTAGTTCCTACTCGACATAGCTACGTTTTCCACTTCACTATCTAGTAAAATTTGAAAAAAATCAACCAATCACACGATGTCAGCAGAGCCCACCCTACCCTACTTTAAAACTTCTAAGGGCATTACCGATCTTGTGATATATCAAACTGAAGGTAATAAAATTCTCTTTCTGTCAAACATGTTTTAAATTTTGTCAAATCCTCCCGTAACCCTTCTCAAGACTCTTCCATTCTTGATTATCAAAGGTAAGTTTACTCCTATCAACTCACGATTCCTGAGAAATAGATTTTCCAGCATAAAAAGGGTGGATTTTTATTTCGAGAACATCTAGCCAATTTTTTATCTTCAACCCCTTCGTCCCCACCCTACCCTACTTTTAAATTTCAAATAGCATTACCTACCTTGTGATGAATACATCAAATTGAAGGTGATGAGATTTTCTCTCTGTGAAAAATGATGTCAAACCTTCTAACCTTTTCCGAAAATTCTCTTAATTGGGGGGCGAAAGGGTTGAAGTTAAAAATTGGGCAAGACGTGTCCTACATGTCCCCCTAGAAATAAAAATCAACCTGTTTCTGCTGGAAAATCCATTTCTCAAGAATCAGGAGTTTATAGTGCCATATAATCAATCTTTATAATCAAGAGAATTTTCGGAAAAGATGAAGTTTGAGAATATTTTTTATAGAAAGAGAATTTCATCAGCTTGAATTTTATATACCAGAAGGTAGTTACATAATGCTTTTTGAAACTTCAAAACAGGGTAGGAGTATACATACAGGGTGATTCAAAAGTGTCGGACCACCTTGAAGGTGCGTAATATGGAAGTGTAGTAGAGTGCTGGAAAGTTGTTGAATAAATTCTGTGTCTTCTAATTTTGAAGTTATGGAGGTGCAAAAGTTGGTCCTTCGATCGCTTATATTTTCGTAGTTTCAAAATATTTTAGTAAACTGTTTATGGAAAAAGAACGAGTACCAAAAATCAGCCTCTGAATCTACAAAGAATTTGTTTTGTATACAGGGTGAGTCATGAATCCTGAAAATTATTTTTTTCTAAAAGTACCTGCCAACAGCCACATTGGTCCCATAACCTATGTAAAGCAAAATAAAACTATGAAACACAATTTATTTTGATAGAATTCTATTGCTTCTGGTTTTTTAGGAAAACTAAATTTTTGTAGTTTATGATTCACCCTGTATAGAAAACAGAAATTCAATACAGATTCAGAGGTTGACTTTTTGTACTTATTATAGTTCCATAAACAATCTTTTGGAACAACGGAGATAGAAGCAATCGAAGGATCAACTTTTGTCCCTCCATAACTTCAAAATTAAATAAAGTTGTAGTAAATAAGTCTTCTCCACTTGTTTTTTATATTGTTTACTCGAGTTTCGGCTAGTTAAATGTATAAAGCCATTTTCAAAACTAATGTGACATAGCATAGAACTTTATGTCTAAGTAATGATGTAACAATGAAGAATAGACGTAACAGGTAAAACAACAAAAGAAAATGAAGGAGAGGATTATAAAATTGAGAGTAGAGCTGGTATAATGTAGATGTTGTCAAAATCGGTTTGTTCGTTGAGGAGGCTATCTGGATCAAGATTGTATTGTTTTTTTATTTGCAAAATTTCAGAAAATTCAATTAGGTGTCTGTTGTCAAGTTTTTGGACTGGTTTTAAACAATTAAAAGCAAAATCATGACCTTCGGCAACTACATGTCTTGTAAAGTTTGATTTTATATCGAACGCAGGTAGTTCCCTGCGGTGCTCATTTAGTCTAATTTTGAAAGATCTTATTGTGCGACCTATATATATTTTGCCGCAAGAACAAGTTAATTTGTAGACTCCACTAGAATTTAGAGGGTCAATGGGGTCTTTGGTTTTTACTAAATGGGAGCTTAAAGTGAAAGGTGTTTTGAAACTAATATTGATGTTAAATTGTTTAAAGAAACGTGAAATTGAAGTAGAGATGTTGCCAAAATAAGATAAAGAAAAATAAATTGTTGGAGTTTTTTCTTGAGTCAAGCTGAAATTGTTTTTTATTTGATGTTTTAATAGCTTTTTTCTGTAAAAAGATTCGAAGACTGCTTGGGGAAATGCATTGTTGGATGCAATTTGTCTTATGATATTGAGTTCAGCTGAAAAATCCTCAGGTGTAAGGGGAGTGTTGAAAAGCCGATGAATATAAGTACTGAGTGCTGAAAACTTATGAGTTTGATGGTGGCATGAATCGAAAGGAATTATGGTGTCTGTATATGTCGGTTTTCTGTGAATTTTCTGTTCAAAACACCTTTCACTTTAAGCTCCCATTTAGTAAAAACCAAAGACCCCATTGACCCTCTAAATTCTAGTGGAGTCTACAAATTAACTTGTTCTTGCGGCAAAATATATATAGGTCGCACAATAAGATCTTTCAAAATTAGACTAAATGAGCACCGCAGGGAACTACCTGCGTTCGATATAAAATCAAACTTTACAAGACATGTAGTTGCCGAAGGTCATGATTTTGCTTTTAATTGTTTAAAACCAGTCCAAAAACTTGACAACAGACACCTAATTGAATTTTCTGAAATTTTGCAAATAAAAAAACAATACAATCTTGATCCAGATAGCCTCCTCAACGAACAAACCGATTTTGACAACATCTACATTATACCAGCTCTACTCCCAATTTTATAATCCTCTCCTTCATTTTCTTTTGTTGTTTTACCTGTTACGTCTATTCTTCATTGTTACATCATTACTTAGACATAAAGTTCTATGCTATGTCACATTAGTTTTGAAAATGGCTTTATACATTTAACTAGCCGAAACTCGAATAAACAATATAAAAAACAAGTGGAGAAGACTTATTTACTACAACTTTATACTATACAACTCCATTTTGAGCACCATGGATCCCTTTATCAATTTCAAAATCAAAGACATAGAATTTTTTCAACTACTTTCCAGAACTCTACCACACCTCCATATTACGCACCGTTGAGATGGTCCGACACTTTTGAATCACCCTGTATAATAGGGGATGAAAATAAAAATTAGGCAATATGTGTGCTAGATGTCCCCCTTGAAATAAAATTCGACTTGTTCCGACGTTTTTCTGGAAAAAAAATTTGCGGCAAGAAATCTGGGAATCTTTGACAATGAACATCCTGTATATCTTTTCAGCGAACTTTCAGCCATTGAAGACTTTGATAGGTACCTACTTATATTGTTTCATAGAGACAGGTGAGACAGGCCCGAATGAACGAATGTTTTCCAAGGAATTTAAATTCTTTGCAAAAAAAAAAAACAGCCTAGTCCGAGCCATACGAATGATTAACATTTCCTGTGAAAAGTATTGTACAAAATGAAAAAACCCAGGTTCAGTCAACAAACATGTTTTATCGCAACTTCTTACGGACATGTGAGTCACATTTCTTTGCCTGTGGATAAAAATATCCAAGATAGCATAAAGGTCGCTAAATACTTTATTATTGGATTATTGGTACTTGAGCTGTACCAATAATCCCAGATGGCGGCGATTCCACACCACCTATCGATGGGGACTTTTTATACAGTAATCAGCAAGCTTCGAGAATATCTCTACCAGTTTTCAAAACTACACTAATTTTCCCTATTCTCCTAAATTATGCTTTCATTGACTGGGCTAACTAGCATCCCTCGCAGAATGAAAGAGAACGGCTTAACAATCACGAGATATTGCAAGAATGGGGATTTTCTGGCGGCGACTGGGGTCAACATCTCTGAAGAAACAGTTAGGAGACGCCTGCATGAGGTGGATCTGCCAGCCAGGAGGAGAGCCGATTGCCCATCACTAGATGCCAACCACAAGAGGACTCGAAGAATGTGGGGAGAAGAACACCTCCAACAATGAGAAATAGCAGAGTGGCGCAGGTGCTTCTTCACGGGTTAAAGCAGATTAAATATGTATAAATCAGATAGACGATAGACGTATGTTGGTATGGCGTGGGAGGGATGAAATGTATTTGGAAGAGAACATGGAGGAGGCAATGGTGGCTTTTGGAGGTGGAGGGTGGAGGTGTAACTGTTTAGGGCGGAATTTCGATGGGCGATTACAGAGAGGCACACAGAACACACAGACAGGCAGAGAGACAGACCTCAATCTGAAAATGTTTAAAAAAAAATGTCTAGGAGTTAGAATAGATAATAATATACAGGGTGATTGAAAAGTGTCGGACCACCTTGAAGGTGCGTAATATATAAGTGTAGTAGAGTGCTGGAAAATTGTTAAAAAAAATTCCATGTCTTCTAATTTTGAAGTTATGGAGGGACAAAAGTTGGTCCTTCGATTGCTTCTATTTTCGTTGTTTCAAAAGATTTTAGTAAACTGTTTATGGAAAAAGATTGAAAACAAAAAGTCAACCTCCGAATCTGCAAAGAATTTTTGAACAGGGTGAGTCATGAATCCTGGGAACTATTTTTTTCTGAAAGTACCTGTAAACAGCCACATTGATCCCATAACCTACGTAGAGCACAATGAAACTATGAAACCCAATTCATTTCAATAGAATTCTATTGCTTCTGTTTTTTTTGGAAAACTCAATTTTTGTAGTTTATGATTCAAGATTCACCCTGTATAGAAAACAGAAATTCAATACAGATTCAGAGGTTGATTTTTGTACTGATTATTTTTCCATCAACAGTTTACTAAAATCTTTTGAAACAACGGAAATAGAAGCAATCGAAGGACCAACTTTTGTCCCTCCATAACTTCAAAATTCGAAGACATGGGATTTTTCTAACAACTTTCCTGCACTCTACTACACTTCCATATTACGCACCTTCAAGGTGGTCCGACACTTTTGAATCACCCTGTATTCGTCGAGACACGGAAACAATTTTTTTACGCGTTCAGAATATTCTCCTTTCCATCACTGAGAACGAGAGCCGGGGAAGTAAAATTAGGGTTCCTGAGGGCGGAGCTGTTAATAACTGTTCAAGCAACAAGCACGCAAAATTACAGGTTTTTATCATCAAAAATGCGATTTTACTGCCAACCGAAACGACTAAAATGCAACTTTTACTAAATGAGCGGTAAAAATCATATCATCATTGTTGGACTTCTGATCAGGAAAATTCAAAAGTCATTGATAGACAGGACATCGGGCTTCAATAGAATTTGAAAAAAAAGTCCACAAAAACGGGGATTGGTTGAACAAAGCACAATTTTACAATACTTTACATTCTACCCAACAAAGAATGTAATCGAAAAAAACAACGCAACGCCAAAGAAATATCAACCACTAGATGTGAATTCTTTTTTTTTATACAGGATGGGTCAGAAACCTCACCAATTATTTTTTTCAAAAATGACTTTCGACCATTCGATTAGTTTTTCAATTGATAGACGAAGCTCTAGCTAGCATTGAGTATGCAAAAATAATATAACGCGGTTTCTTTTCAGATTCGTGTTCAGAAGGTCTGGAAGCACAAGAAAGTGAAGGTTGCCGGCCAAACCATAGTCAAATCACACGTTTCATTTGGGGGAACAACCAGGTCCAGTGAAATTTTGATGTGAGGCTTCGTTCATGAAAAACAAATTGATGGAAAATATTTGGAAATCGCAGGTGCATTTTCAAATTTCTATTTTTCATGAACGAAGCCTCATATCAAAATGTTACTAAGAAAGGTTGTTCTCCCGAATGAAGCTTGTGATGTGATGAAGATTTTTATTTTACTAAAAAAATCCAATGGCGTAGAAAATTTGGGGGAAAATATAGCGACTTTCCCCCATATAGGTATTTCCCATTATCGACACCACTGGTCACGTGTGGCCAAAACTGAAATTCTGTTTTGTGGGCAATGATTTAAGAAGTGCAAATTCCAAATTTAAGCAAAATTGATTAAAAAATACCGAAGTTATGGCCAAAAACATTTTCACGAAATTTCACTTTGAAGGGTTGTATTTTCGGTTATACGCATTTGCCATTTTTTTTTATCAAGGACTATGCACCTCATGATGCTCTGTCGATACTATAACTTACTGACCTCAAATCAAAAAATTGCCGGATTGCACCCCAACCCCCACTACAGGGTAAACGTGCACTGTTCGCGGCTGGCAACCTTCTTATTCTTATGCTTCCAGACCTTCTGAACACGAATCTGAAAAGAAACCGCGTTACACTATCTTTGCATACTCAATGTTGGCTGGAGCTTCGTCTATGATGTAGAGCAGAAGATCACACGGTTCTGTACCAAGAATTTTTTGACTGTATTCTTTACAGAAATTGGATTTTTCTTTCTTCATGACTCACCCTGTAAACTAATGTGCAAGTACAATGTATAGTTAACAGAAATCTAGTACACAATATGCACCCAGTTGTTGATATTTTCAATCCATAATTCGAGCACCAACAGTTGTCTAGTCTTTTTAAATAACTAACAGAACAAGAGTTCGAAGGACCACCCTTTGACCTCTTTTTTGTAGGTTTAATAACAGATTCCATATACCGTAGTACCGTATTGGCTGAAAATATTCAAATACTCAACTGATGAAACGTCGAATCATCCTGACCTCTTCTAGTGCTCTCGTTACGGTAACCCCGTTCACTTACTGAGTGATTACTCTCGAGTGCTCTCGATGAAAGATCTAACCAAAGCTAATCGTAACTTGACGACACTAAAAGCACCAAAAATATTGAGGCTAGTAGACTAGAATATCCCTGGCCCTGAGAGCTACAAGCTCTAGCACCGACGAACACGACCAAACAGTCCAAACACAAAGCGGATGTATAGGTATATCAAATGAAAATTGCCTAATCGAAACAAATGTGCGCAACTTTCATGAAATCAATAACAAAACGAGTCAATGCCAAAAGGTGACGGATAAGTCAAAAGAAAATGATAACCAAACTGTCACTAATTTGATTAAAAAGCATCAAACGGTTCGATGAACCAATCTCTCTTGATTTCCTTCACTCCGACGATGATGACTTCGAAACCGAAATTGTTATGGTAAATCGCAAAATTTCGATAACTTGCGCACTTTGTGCCTTCAAGTTTCTTATTATTTTCTTACGTATTCCAGTGCTCACTATACGGATCTAGAATATTGACATCATTATTATATCGTGCGATAGCTGTCTGTCTGCAATGTTGCTGGAAAAGCGCAAGTATTTTTTTAAATTCACTTTCATTTCTACTTCTAACAGCACAGCGTACTTATGAATATGTGGACCTGATTTTGTATCTACTTTCACAGATCAGCGCCAGTTGCTGCTTGGACTAATCCTTCTGATGTTCTCGGCGCTGATTACTGTCTGGACGCCTACCGAGATGCTTTTGTACGACAGACTGCACATGCACTCATGTAAGTTGAGAAAGTATATCTACAAAAATTTGCTTTAGTACCTACCTGTAGAAAAAAGGTAATCAGCCTCGTAACAATTAACCGATCAAAAATGAAGTCCTTCATGGTTGGCTTGAAAAAAATCCGACTGGATTGGCTGTATGGCCAAATTTTTTGAGACAAAGCCAAAGCCAATCATTACTCAACGATATCTTAACTTTTTATTGATACATCTTACATGCGTATATTATGTATAAGTACAGGGTGATCACGCGAGATGAGACCCTCTCAACTGAACCCCAACCCCCAACCTCCTTTTGAGATATTTGTCAAAATAAAAAACTAATCCTTGATAATTTTTCCTGTACTTTTCGAATATATTTACCATCATTTTCTATATCTCATAATATACAAGGTGTTGGAGTAAAAAAGTTGAATTTTTGCGACACCCTGTATTTACTTATTGTAATCTAGACAGTTTGCTATGCTGATTACAAAATTGTACGGCACTTGTCGATGTCTTTTCGAATAACTCGTCGAAAAAGTTAATAAAATCTGAATTTCATGGATATTATTCTAATAAGATGGCTGTGATTACAGCACTAAATACCCAAAAAAACACTAAAACTAATTTTTAGGCTACAGATTAACGAAACATTGGATTTGAATGGAAACGAGTCTCACTTTTGAAATTTAGTGCTATAATCAGAGCCATCTTATTAGAATAATATCCACAAAATCAAGATTTTATAATTTTTTTGACAAGTTATTTGGAAAAAAAAATCCACAAGTGTCATAATATTTTTGTAATCAGCAAAGCAAACTGTCAAGAATACACTAAAAAAATACAGGGTGTCGCAAAAATTCAACTTTTTTTCCAACACCCTGTATATTATAAGGTATAGAAAATTATGATAGATATATTCGAAAACTACAGGAAAAATTATCAAGGATTAGTTTTTTATTTTGAAAAATATCTCAAAGGGGAAGCGTTCAGTTGGGGGGGTCCCATCTCGCGTGATCACCCTGTACTCATAATAGTGCGATTCTGTAAAAAATAATATTCTATAAACGCTTTGTTATGTAAAAAATCCTGTCGGCCATTGGCTGTTGTCTAGGTAATAATAGCGTAACAAAGCCTTTATAGAATGTTATTTTTTTGAAAATCGCACCATAAGTATACGGGGTGGTCCATCCTAGCGTAATTATCCCATAGCGGTCTTACCGTTCAAGATAGAGAAAAAGATGTGGGAAAAAAGTTATATGGTTTGATGAGACCTATAACCTAAAATTATTTCCAGCTATACAGGTGTCCCATTTTGACGGGATTAACGAAACGTCAATTGTTTTTTAAATGGAACACCCCATACTTTTTGCATTTCCATGTTCAACTTTTCCAACTGTCTTATGCCTGTATTTTTGTTTTTTAATTGTGTGGCAGTGCTACCAACTAAAAATTAAAAGCTAACAAAATATCGCATTTTTACAGTTTTCTTAAAAAAATCGTAGCGGCCTTGCTTTCCAAAACTAAGAGATGAAACTTGACATGGTGATAGTCAAGTCAAAGACCAATATCCCAATGTCAAAAAATTTATATATTGAGTTCACAAAAAAAACATCAAACTTTATAATTTTCAAAGTATCATGGCTCATTTTTTCCAAATGGCACCATAAGTATACGGGGTATTTTTCCAATTTCCTAATTTTATAATGTTGTCTGATGGCGTTTTTATTCTCTTTCATTTTTACTAGGGGTATCCTACCCTTAAACTTTTTTATTGCAAATAATCGGAAATTTTCCCAAAATTTTCTTTTTTTTTTTAATTGAGTTGGCCGTGATGAATGACAAGCAAGCCAAATAGTACGCAGATATCAGTTAGTCAGTGTGAATATTATCGAACAAAAAAATGGCTTCAATGCAAAAAGAAAACAGAGTGGGATCCTGGATATCTGGATTGTTACTAGAATATCACATCAATCATTTCCTCTCGCGTAAAGTCATTTCTCTTTGTTCGACAATATTCGGACTGACTAACTGAGAGTTGCGTACTATTTAGCTTGTCTGTCATTCATCACGGCCAACTCAATTTTAGAAAAAAAAAATAGCAAATTCTGTAAAAATTTCCGATTATCTCGAGAAAAATTAAGTTCAAGGATGAGGTACCCCTTGTAAAAATGAAAGAGGATAAAAAAAGTTATCAGATAATGTTATAAAATTAGGAGCATACCATTTGAAAAAAATTAGTGATGATACTTTGAAAATTATAAAGTTTGATGTTTTTTTGTGAACCAAAAAAACATCATGCCCTGTATCAAGAAATCGCAATTTCTTGACATTGGGATATTGGTCTTTGACTTGACTATCACCATGTCAAGTTTCATCTCTTAGTTTTGAAAAGCAAGACCGCTATGATTTTTTCAAGAAAACTGAAAACGCGATTTTTTCAGTTTTTACCTTTTAGTTTTTCCCGCGACTCGATACCTCAAATGGTTCTCGAGAAAAATGGGGGTGAGCATGTTTTATGAATCACCCTGTATACATAAGTGAATTGCTACCAATTTTAATTTGTGGTTTTATAATGTTTAGTTTGATTTCAATTTTACCTGTGATAATTTTCAGTTTCTTTGCCATTCAAATGGTGGAAAGACACGCCCGACCAAGCCTTTATCGAAATGTACCTTTTTAACGTAACGAATGCCGAAGAGTTCATGAACGGAACTGATGAGAAGCTCAACGTGCAAGAGGTTGGACCTTTGGTTTTTTTGTAAGTTTATTTGACAGCCTAAAATCGGAAATTTTAATTTCCGAAGCGTGTCAGACAATTTGCGCGTGTGAACTAGCCTTTGACCTTTCAATTTTGATTTTGACGCCTTTTTCTATTTCACAAGTTTTGTGTTGTTTGTATTTTGGAAGATTATTTAATACTAGGGGTGTTGGACTGGTGAGGATGCGCATGTCAGTGAGTAAGGTTTGGTCAGTTTTTTTTTTATTCGTTTATTTAACGTCGGCCTATTTCCGCAACGAGGCCTAACACCGACGCCGGTGAATGCTTTCCTCCACTATACCGGAAATTTTGCCGAACCCCTGTGTGTTCCAACACAGGGTAGGGATTTTTAACGACCACCAACATCGCATGGGGTCGGCACCATCGTTCGTATTTTACGTGCCATGCGACACACGGCGCGCGTCTTGCATTTAGCAAGCATTCCAACTAAACCAAGGAGCTTGTTTTCGAGGCCGAAAATCCGTCCCCGGCGGAGATCGAGCCCGCGACCTCTGGAGTGGTAGTCGAAATTTGGTCAGTTGAAGCCATTCAAAAGACCTGATAATGTGAAGGTTGCAATGGAAGTCTACCAAATTATGATGCTTGACGTTTGTTTTGAGAATGCAAACCTTGATTACCTGGTAGTATTATTGGTAATGATCAGTCGAAAGGACGAAAGGCACCATGTCAGTGAATGAGGTCTGGTCAATAGAGTTTATCGCAGGACGAAGCTGTGCACACGGTGCTTTTTGGGTGATCTTGAAATGTTGTAGGAATTTTTGTTGTTTGCTGGCTTTGCACCAGCATAGCTCTTGACTTGTCTTGGCGTATTGTTATACGGACTTCGGGCTCGTCTTCTCGTCTATTTCGATGTTCAAACGCTGACTATGCATGCTTCAATTCCGTCGCGTTGTTCCGTTGTTCCTGATATCTGTTACTTTCATTGTTACCTACGAGTGGCGAGGCTACTCCAAAGATTCCAGTAGTGCCATAATCAACTGTACAGAGTAATACGAAATGAAGTGCAGTTCAAAAGTTGTGTGATCAGCGTTTGAAAATCGAATAGGCGAACCCGAAATTCATAACAATATTATAGGAGCTTGAACATACTTTCCGGAGACTTCGACGATACATGCGGAACGTTCCTCGCGACGCACCTCCACCATTCGCGATTATTCCAGAACCACCACCTCGACTTTACCGACTTTCGCGAAAGAACTGGAACCCTCCGAGAGCTGAAAGTCGTAACAGTATTATTATTATCGTTCCAACGCGAAATTGTGCCGCTTCATTTGACGGACAATACAACATTTACTGATTACACGAAACGTACCGTGGGCACTGCTCCGTCCTTTTATTGGGTTGAACTGACCAGGAGCGCGATTCTGTACTTGCCTACCGACAACTATCGGATCGGTAGCTAGGGTGAGAACCAATCAAATTCGCTCCTGCCTAGCTACCGACACCGACAAGTGTCGGTAGGCAAGTACAGAATCGCGCTCCAGACCTCACTCACTGACATAATGTGCTTTGTAGAGCTTATCGTTCAGGACAAGCCGTTTTCTGCGGCGGAGCGAAGTAATTGTTTGCCTGGACCAATGACATTGTGGACACGTGATATCATGAAAGGATGTGATAGATCCAGACAAAAAAAAACGCTCCGCTCAGCTCCTCTTCACCGTAAAAATCACTTGTCTTTAACTAAGCTTTGCCAACACGACCAAAACCCTCGCCACAGCCACAGCCAGCTACCAGACATGATTACCAGCACAAGAAAACGCAGAGTGCAAATCAGCGTGGGAATGAAGGTGCGTTCAGTCAGCTTATTTAGCCACAAGTTTTAATTTTAGCCGTAAGCGCTATAGATCGCTTATTGGGTGTTCTGAGGAGGCTGGTTCATAAGAGCCAATGGGCGTCGCTGCGCTTGCAACTAAAATTAAAACTTGCTGCTAAAGGTGCGTTCAGTCAGTCTATTTAGCCGCAATTTTAGTTTTAGCCGTAAGCGCTGCATCGCTTATTGGCTGTTCCGAGGAGGCTGGTTCATAAGAGCCAATGGGCGTCGCTGCGCTTGCGACTAAATTTAAAACTTGCGGCTAAATAAGCTGACTGAACGCACCTTAAATAAGCTGACTGAGCGCACCTCTAGTATTGGGCCCTCGAGAGTAGAGAGAGATGACGGATTCTACTCCCCCCACAATTGTGGTGGTGGTGGGAGTAGAACTGAGATGGACTAACCTGAGTAGGGGAGAGTCAGGCTAGCCTGTCCTGACCCGGGGTATGAAGGGGCGAGTTGGGAAACTCGTGATCTAGGATGGCCGACTGTCAGAGCTGTCAGTTTGGAATTCAAGTTGGCGGCCTGTCACCTATCGGCCATCACATGCGCCATCTATGAACCATATGGTTGACTAACCTGCTTTGGTATGATTCTCGCTTTGGGCGACATACCCCGGGTCAGGACAGGCTAGCCCGACTCTTCCCTACTCAGGTTAGTCCTTATCAATTCTACTCAAACCACCACCACCACCACAATCAACTATCTGCTGAAAATATCCCGATCACTGACACGACTTTGCTTTTCAGAGAAAAAATAGTACACCTGAACGTGACCCACAACGACAACAACACTTTGAGTTACGTCCTGAAGAACGTTCCGATGTATCTGCCCGACAAAAATACCATCGATTTGTCCTCACCCTTGGTGATACCAAACTGGTATGTTTTGGTGAGTTTTCTATTTCTTTCTCTTCGTAGTTTGCTGTTTTTCACTCAAGTTGTGGCTCAAGTGGAAGGTTTTTTATCTTCAAATTTTCTTTTCTCTTCAATTCATTCTTATTGCAGGGTACGGCCTCGTACGTGGGCCGAATGAACATGATATACAGAACGTCGTTCAATATGCTCTACAAAACGATGCAAACTGAACCGTTCTTGAGAAGAACGGTAGAAGAAATCCTGTGGAATTTCACGCAACCGTTCACGGACGCCATCAACGTCCTGATACCGTCTATGATGCCGTTCAAAAACACGGGGCTGATCCCCAGAGTAAGTTGGTCGAAGCAGACTCAAATTCAATATTGTCAATCTGCTCTGTGTTGGATCCGTCATTTTGCCGCTGTAATTCGTATCGTACAGGGTGCCAGGGAACATTCAGTTTAGGGGCATACACATTGTACAAGTACCTACAATAAAACCGTCACAGAGTGTAGGTGCTGAATAGGGGAGAGTGACGCCGCCGATTGCTGTGACTCTCGAATGAGAGACATGGAGCTATCATTTCTTATATACGTTGTTTCAGAAATATTGCTATCCCAGTAGGTCATGAAAATCTAAATGCAGCTTTAGATTTAGTTACAAAAAACGTCAAATCAAAAGTGTAAATCTCATGGAAACTTCATTATTTATTTTCAGGTTATGAGTCAGATCTTTCACTCCTTTCAGTCAGAAAGTATTTCTTCAGTTTTTTATCGAGTATCACGTGCGGCACCCCATTCAAGGTGCACTTGAAAAAAAATACATGCAGTTTTGATGTCGAACCGTCTCTGTTTCCGATCTCAGGACTAAAAAAATAGGCACCTGGGGAGTCAGCGGATCTTGTTCTTGCCACAGTCTCAATCAACATTGTGCACATATCACACAGGTAGATAGTAAAGCAGTAAAGCAAACTCCATGGCCTTGAGAAGGATCAGATATCAAGGAAGATCTGCTTCTAAAGTCGAGTTACGCTGTTCTACTTCAACTGAGCCTTTTAGTGAAGACAGAAGCACGAAATCTGGTAGGATATGGCACAGCAGACTGTACTGTACCTACTCTTTTGATTGAGAACGGGCGCCTGGCTGATTTTTTTCTCGACTGGGCTCAGGGATCCACGGCCACTTTTTGGTTGTAAGTAGTGACAAACCTTGGCTTCTTTTTGCCAGTATGCGTTTGACCGTGCAGTACGTTACTAAACATCAAAGCAACGCGCTGAATGTTGGCAGCTGCATTATTGGAATCTCTGAAGAATTCTTCGTAACAGCGTCAAAGTATTTCACGTTCTCTCGCAGATAAACGAACTGGATCCCCACACATGGCGTGAAAATTATCAGGTAATCAAAACCAATGAAGGAACAACACAACAGTAACAGTAGGTATAACGTAACAGGAACAACAGTAACTGTATAAGTAACACGTACAGATTCTTAAAACTTGCGTCGATAGGTGCTTATTACGATTTTCTTTCCAAAAGCTATCCCAGGTGGACAGAAACATGACAGTTTGGACGACAGTTAAAAACTTTCCGGCTGATTTTGATTGACATGTCACACTGACTTGGGACTAAAACAATAAACGTTTTAGAACTAGACAAAGCTAAAGCGACTTTTACCATATACTTCCAATGCCTACTGAGATAGCAATCAATCTGAAACAACGTATAGGTACGAGATCCACTTGAGAGAGAGGTCCTACGTTATGAGACGTGAAATAACTGTCACACGTCACTCTATTCTGTCAGTACTGTCTAAAAGCCGTTTGAGACATGCGCCAACCAGACCTGAAGTTTGAAATTTAATAATGAAAACAACTCAATTTTCGTTTTCCTTTTTGAAGTGGTATCCGGTGCCGTACCAAGGCTATACTGGCTCTGAAAATACGGTGACGGTCTACATAGGTCCGGAACATGGTCACGACAATTTCTTCTTGATCGACAAATTCGACGGTTCCTCTTCACTACCGTCCGAAGAAACATGCGACGACCCTTTGATGGGCTCCACCGATGGCATCATTTACTCCCAGTACCTGAAGAGAAGTCGCAAGCTCAAGTCTTACCGCCAGAATATTTGTCGAAACGTCGTAGTGGACTATGAAAGTAAGAACATCGGGTATACTTCAACAGATACATACCTCCCAAGACTGCGTGTGCATGTGACGTCAGCTTTTGACATTCAACTCGTAAGTTGGATCGAAAGTGAGGTTAGGAAGCGTTTCGCGTAAATAATAATCGTGTTTCTCATTTCTCATTTATGAAGAGTAATAATAGAGGTATTAATCCAGTCAATGAAACCATTTTCATTATGAAACAGAATAGACATTGATAAAGCTGATGCCAACATTGTACTGCAGTCACACTTCAATCGATGAAAATTTTGTTTTCAAAACCAAGCTAAAACTAAAGTTATGTCGATCGCATAGTGCCTACGCGGTGGCTAGTTGACCGGTACTGCCAGATTACGGAGCAATTGATAGGTCGGTATAGCCATTCTCATTCACCTAGGGTTCTCGGGGCGCAGGCAGGTTCACCCGAACCGGTGCCGTCATTGGTCGCGAGTTTATAAAACCAGCTTGATTGATAAAGCGCTCTCGGTGAAACAACCAATCGAACTAGCTTTTCGTTCACGTTGTATATGAACTCTACCGAGAATTCGACCATCATCACATGGCTACAAATACGCGAAAATTTTTGAATTCCGAAACGCCATTACCTGCGTACAAGTTGCGAATAAAGGGAACCGCCTATATGAGAAGGCCTATACAAGTTATTTAAAGGCCTCGTATTCATAGTCAGATCTTAATGACCCTATGTTAAATAATAAATAAATTAACAGCCCTATGTTAAAAACGACCTCATCCAGTTTTTATGAGGCAATTTTCACCATACACAATCATAAGAAGATGTAGTTGTTGATTAGTGATTACCTACCTAAATATATATAATACAGGATGTTTCAGATTTAAATCGCAAACGCATCGTAACTTTTTATTCAAAATTGAACGTAAAATCCAAAAATATGATGAATTTATCAAATTACCCGAGGGCACCCCCAATTATCTACGCCCCTGAAATTTTTTGATAGAACGCGTTATTATTGTTTGATACAGACTTATCTCAGTAAGCTTTGATTCAAATTGGAACGAAATCGGTTGAGGAATTCCAAACTATGACGAATGATCGATTTTGAAGGTTCAACTTTGAACACCGATATCTCCGTTATTATTTGTTTCTGACTTTTTTTTTGGAGAAAGTCTACTTCTTTTGAAGTTTTCCATCACTTCCTGAAAGGACGCGATTTGAATCTAAAACACCCTGTATACAGGGTGTCCGTTTTTCGAGGCTAAGCATGGGTATCTCGCTTATCTTTAGATATACAGAGTCGGATAAATTAGAAAAAAAGTTGCGTTTTTTCATGACGATCAATGATTCGAAAAGATATTTGACTTGTCAGTTTGAGTTTTCGAGATATCGAGAAAAAAACAGAAATTTGTAATTTTTGTTTTCATTTTTTATTTGAAAAACGGTTGAAGGTAGTCTTTTCTAATTAAGACATTGTGAAGGCACTTTTCCAAGGGGAATCCACTGTTGTCAAAATCTTCATTCTAGCTTCCAAAACAACCGAGATATGACATTCAACTTTTTTTTCTCTTATGGGCGCCATATTGAATTTTGACATTTTTGAATACAATATTTTTTTCTGGTTATAACGATGTGTCACATGTCACTGTTGAGTTCATGCCTTTGAGCAAAAATTTTTTTTTCATTTTTCAAAGAGTGCTTTGGAAACATTTATTCAAAAGTGACATGTGGCACATCGTTGTAACCAGAAAAAAATACCGTATTCAAAAATATCAAAATTCAATATGGCGCCCATTAGAGAAAAAAGTTGAATGTCGTATCTCGGTTGCTTTGAAAGCTAGAATAAAGATTTTGGCAGCTTTGAATTCCTCTTGAAAAAGTGCCCTGACAATGTCTAGATTAGAAAAAGCCACCTTCAACCGTTTTTTGAATAAAAAATGAAAACAAAAATTCGAATTCCTGTTTTTCCACGATATCTCAAAAACTAAAATCGATACGTCAAATTTCTTTTTGGATCATTGATCATCATGGAAATGCGCAACTTTTACCTAATTTAACCGACTTTGTATCTTTCAAGATAAGCGAGATATCCATGCTTAGCCTCGAAAAACGGACACCCTGTATAAAACATTTACCAGATGATTAAAATAATAATGGTAATAATAATTTTGAAAAAATACAGTCTCACAATTCTTCGTTTAGGGATAGGTACGTGACATATCGTGTACGTGACAGAACGGACGGAAGGACGGATCGCAAAGTGCGGCTGGCTAATGGCGATTTTTCCAAAATGGGAAAATGAGCTAAAAAATATAACTTCTGGGAGCGACAGCTGCTGTTCGCAGAGCAGGCTTATCTATTATTCCAAGACCAAAGGCAAAAAAGCACAGCAATAGACTTTTTAAGTGGCAAAAAAGCTTCTTTCTATTTCCAATCATTTACTACTGACTAATATTATTTGTGAAATTTTCTTGACAATTATTTGCCGCTGGTCTCATCTGGTTGAAATTCTTGAAATTACGTGAGTAAACCGTGTTTTCACGACAGTTCACAGAAGAGAGGGGAAGGGGATAGTTGCGGGTTAGGCTTCCAAAATTTCAAAAATAATCCGATAATCCTTATCTTGGCGCCAACTCGTTTAGTTACGCCAGTGCATAACAACTAATAACGGTAGTTAGGTAATGAGGCTATAACGACTAACTGAAGGTAGAATAAGGCAAAACACCACCCACTACGCCACGACTCCTTGATGAGTAATATTGTCTAGCGGTACCGGCTGGCTAGACTTTGTTGTAACAATATTTTGATTGAAAATTGCTGAAATTTAAAAATAAATATAACGCCTGAAATTAACCCTAAGTGCTTCCGTATATTCTCTAATAATTCTGATGGAAGCGTCAATCAAAAACTAACCTTTCAAGGAGAAATAGTTTTTATTGTGCCAGTTAATCTATTTGAAATTTCAGGAGATACAGAAAAATACGGAATGACCGCTTACTTGTACACCCTTCCTGAAACATTTTTTTCGCGGTCTGAACCCCTGGAGAGGGACTGCTATAAAGGAGATCCACTTTTAGTGGATGGCCTTTCGGACGTGTCCAAATGCTATTATGGTAAGTATATCATGGAGTATAGTAGGTGTTTAGGAAACACAAACACGCAAATGATTATAATGACTATATGCGCCTCTCGGGGCCATAGCGATTAGCAAACCCAACAGTTAACGTTTCAATAAACAGAGCCTCTTACTACAACCTACAACCACAAACCACAACACCTGACCGCCAGGGGCCCGTTTTATAAGGGCGACAAGTCTGATTCGAGGAGTGTCTCGTGTTGGTTATCATTGTTGCAACACAATGGGTCATAACGTCATAACGATGGTTGCGCGCTTGTATAAATTTTTTTTCTCTATTTCTATTAGAATATTCAGACAGGCCCCAGATCGGAGCTCCACAGGCACGTATTTAGGCCCTATTGGGTCCTCAACTGGTCAATGGTGCAAGCCTATCCTCACCAATATTTTCAAATTGAGAATAGAAATCTGATTCTTTAGGAATTCTAGATAGTGCTGATTTTCAAATACCTACAGATTCTTATCAACTTGTAGTATTTTCCAGGAATTCCATTGGCACTTAGCTTTCCCCATTTCCTCTACGGAGATCCCAGCTTGCAGACACATGTCACCGGTTTGAAACCCGACCTGGAAAGGCACTCCGGTTACATGATCGTGGAACCTGTAAGTATAGCTGTGTTAGAAAGCTGCATCAAAAGTGTATTTGAAAAGCGACTGCACTCTGGCCCATCAACAGAAATAGTAATCGCATGAATAGTGCGTTGTTATTGGCAGTCAGGTATCTGGAAGTCAGTCAGGAGGAGCTGGAAAACTAGATTTATGCTGTACCCGCGGTTGTATACCACTTCGCAGATGCGACCAAGAAGGTAATGGGCAATGGCCACTTTGCACCAGCGTGTTGAAGAGAAATGATTCCGATGATTAAGATGGATGGCGATTACATCCGTGCTCGCATATGCGAGGTGGTATCCGAACGCGGCTTTAGTATTACACGATTACAGGCTTCCCATAGCACCTAAATAATCGACTTCTTTGAGCTGAACAAAACAGGCTTAGAAACGAATGTTTGTCAAAACATCAAAATGATAGTCATTCTCTTTTTCTGTTGGTGGACCAGAGAATTTTTTTTACGATCCAAGTCGCAAACGTAGGTAATTTCAAGGGTTCGTACTATAAATAGTTTAAAAAAGCCAATAACATAACCAGTCAACTGTTTGCAGAAATTCGGCGTACCTCTAGAAACGAGGGTCTCAGCCCAGTGCAACGTGGTCATCGGCGACATGTCGAGCATGGACGAATCCCTCCACAAATTCAACGGAGTCGTCATACCAATGTTCTGGTTGACCTTCGCGCAAGAAGGCATCCCCGCCTACATCACCAGCTTCATGTACTGCACAGTCGTGGTCATGCCCATCATCCAAAAAGTATTCTACCTCATCACCATCGCCTTCCACATTCATTTAGCGTACATCTTCACCAGGAGATGGAAAAGAAAACAAAACCACGAAGAAAAAAACGCAGATATAAAACTGAGAGACGTTTAATGGTTCTTTTATTGGAAAAATCGCGTCTAGAGAAGAGTACAACATAAATCAATACAATCATAATATAATTAGATTTATAATAATAAAATAAATACTACAAAAATTAACACGACGGTAAAAGTATTAGTGAAGCGGTTAAAAACAAAACATCAGCCTATACAGCCTTAACAACAAAAATAAATAAGTAGTATAGTCTTAGTGATTAGGGCCTCGAGGGGTAAGGGGGAGCCTAATAATTGACGCACGTGATCTTCAAAGCTTGGGGGGAGGGGAAACGCAAATAAAAGAGACCCTGTGATATGTTTTTTAGCTAAAATTCAACATGCAACATTCATAACAACAACGCCTTGAACCAACAACAGAAGAGAAATGGAATGTTCTTGTTCTGTTCTTGTTCGTAATACTGTAAAGGGCGCATAACATAAAAGGTGAACATCTTTTTTTTTGTTTTTTCTCTCGATTTGTTTTAAAATTAAGTAGTTTACCCTGCATCAAACGCGTGATGATTGACGTGTGTGTGTTTTATGGTGAAAAACATAATAAAAAGGTAAAAATGACGGACGTATATATTCATTCCAAATAGAGGAGGCAACTGGTCGAATAGATGCTGCCCAAGGTGAATAGCATGGGCACTTCCACGCATATGGTGGGCGACGACGAGGCGCTGCTCCCACCGCTGCTACCCTTGAGCCTCCTCAGTTTGCCGGCAAACTTGCCCAGACGTTGTCTGTCGCACGGCAGCAGGAACATCGGCTTGGTCGAGTGGGATATCTCGAAGGAATTGACTAGTTCGGGGCGTCATAATTCGGGAAACCTCGTCGGATCCTCCACGTAATTCGAGGGCGTTTCGAACTTGTCTTTGGGTATGTTGTTGCGGAACTCGAACTGCTGGAATGTGATCTTGGCCACCACCGTGGGCAAGATCGGTATTTCCACCTTGACCGGAAAACCGCTGGGCAGCTTGAAGTTGATGAAATCTCGCAGTTTCGAAAAGTGCTTGAACGGAGCGATCACTTCCAGCACGTTCAGCAGCATTTCAACGGACAACGGGAACTCGCCACTCTGAAAACCCATCAATGAAGGGATTGCACTTGCAGGGTTCGCCAACGATACGGCTGGATGCAACAGGGCCGTTTCACAAACGGAAAGGGAGTGTTTGGTTCAAACTTTCGGCACTTCAAAGTTTTCGATTCCAAAAAGTTACACTTACCATAGCTATAGTGGCTTTAAATGATTTTGTTGACTCTTTATACACCAAATCACGACCCAATCGTGGATAACTGTTGGTTTCGGACGTAATATACTGTTCCCAAGTCACTTTCTTCTCGGGAGGCGGCACTAAACTCGTCCTTCTTACAGGCTGGAAACGTATCCAATTAGTCCTGTTATTAGGCCAACGGCATTCACAATCTTCATCCCAAACCAAATGCATATTGTAATCAATTCAAATTCCAAAATTTAGGGGGGAAGGCACTCGGACAAGAAAGGACATTTTGAATTTTGAATTCTTGTGCTGTAAGAGTGATGAAATAGCGTTCCATCTGTACATACAGGTCAATTCTATTTCAGCCATTACCGCAGAAAGAGAGGCAAAGCCTGTTCTAATCAATGATTTTTGTTATACAGGTGTCCCGGAGGTGCCGGAAAAATTAAGCACAACTCCTCATTTCACATAATGACCGCCTATACGCTTGTATTTGAACTTCGCAATATTTGCATGATACGAACATTCTGAACTCGTGGCACAATATCGGTTGACAGCACTGTTTTGCCAAATTCTAATTAATCACGGAGATAGAAGTGTCCTTCGACTTTCTTGACTTTGTCTTTTATTTTTAGATATAAATATTTCGTATGAGTTGAGGTGATAGGCTTTAGCCTGGGACCTAGATTATATTTCGGAGTGTACATCGTGAAAAAAGACAAGTCTTGCAAGGCCGGTGGAAAATTGTGCAAAAATTTTCATCAAGAATATATTTTGGCAACAAATACGATATAATAATATGATGCGAACATAACAAGAAATAAATTAGCACAAACCCATCAGCTGACGGGCCCTGCACGTGACCAAAAACCGCGCGAAATTAGGAAAGGCTGTTAGCTAACGACTATTCTTCACTGGTTCAAATTTTTAACAGGTTACAGTCGCTTGTTATTCAACATATCGTTCGTTAACACCATGTTAGTGAACCACAGGGCTGGAAAGCCTCACTCATGATATTGTTGTTGACTTTTCACGTAAATTTGACAACAGTGCAACACTGCATGCTTCTCTTCCTATTTCCTATTATAATGATGACAATACCTAAAGCTGACCATACATTTCAAATGCGAAGAAAATCTGCATTGCGAAATTTTCAATTGAACAGGGAGCGAACACCGGCCACCCATCCAACAAGCAGATCGCATGAGCACCCTCAGCCTGGGATTTCATACGGGTCAAGCAACTGAACGTTTGAACAACTGAACGAAAGATCGTGAATGCACGCTCCGCACACATGTTCTCCTTCTTCAAACTTACGACTCCGTTCTGATCGAAACTCTGCAGGTTTCCCCCTTTGGTCAGGCTCTCCAAGATGGCCTTGTTCTTCTGCAGGTCGTCGGTGGAGAGGTGTTCGCGGCGCTTTCGACTCTCCAGCGTCAGACCGTTGACGGTGTACAGTTCGCTCTCGTACAGACCGGCGACCAGTTCCTTCTTGTCCTCGCGGAAGATCCAGCCGCTCTGCGCCCGGGCGAATGAAATACTTTTGGTGGAGATCTGGGCGGCGAGGATGTCGGTGGACATGAGCAGATCGACCTCGTCTTCGATCTCCATCTCGCTTTCCTAAAACAACAGCGGAAAAGGCGAAGAATAAGTGGAAGGTTGGGATAATAGCCGACTTGATAAATCCAGCGATTACAGCTTCCAAGACAAAGATTGTGTAGACGCTGCCTCTGGCCGTCAAGACGAATTTCGAATGCTGTGAAATTCGAAACGGGTTCGTGCGGCTTTCGTGTCTAAATGACGGCAGCACGTGTCTGCGGCCCTCGCGTCGCATTTCCACGCATGACACAGTCAATTCTTGATTTCAAAATTTTGACGTCGGTGCTCCACAAGCAATACAATTTAGTTTCTAGACAAGCCAGTTTCACATGAGGTAAGAAGGCGGCAAGCTTACAATGCCAAATTATAAAATTTACCCGAGTCAGTAATCACAGTTCCGCTGGAAAGACTATAGTAAAGTTTTTTTTAGGCCTCTAGTTTCAGAGATGTGACAGGCAATGTATTTTCAAATCATATTGGATTTTTACCAAAAAAAAAAAATTGAAAGTTCCAGAATCACACTGCAGGAATTTACTTAAACCATTGTCAGTGACAAATCTGTATTTTTTCTCACGTGTATCTTTGATGAACAAAATCAAACAAAAGATAAAAGCACAATCAAGTGTTCATAAACGTTACAGCGACACATTATCATACTTTATCCAGCTGAATCACCAACTAATAATAATCCATGCCATATACTCGCTATCCCATATCAGTATATCAATCTGCGATTGGATCATGCATGTTTTATGGACGATACAAAAACGAACACCCAGGCAGTTTCTAAGTGAATAAAAATCAAATAACGTTGTGTTTCACCGAGGCTATTTTTCGTTAGGTTTTCTTCGTTTGATAATCTCAAGTAATTGTGATTTTGCAATAAGAATGATAGGTAGATCTTTGAATTGCAAATGAACAAGATATGTAAGAGACAACGATATCCTGATTTGTGGGTTAACTGTTAGCTAGCGATCTTGCTAATGAGCACGTTGCTGTGGCGACAATCAATGAAAAGGCGCCTTGCCATGACAACATGTTCATTAGCAAGACTGCTAGCAAACAATTTGTGAAGAGAGCACGGCTAATTATGCACGGAAAATTGAATCAGAAAAAAATGGCCTCCGTAGCTTTGCTGAGTGGCGTAGATATAAAAGATTTAATTTCGAACAACTCTTTGGAAGAGATCGGGCTCTTTCAGGGACGCAGGCGACACCGTCCCTGAGAGATTTAATAGTTTAGAGCTTATTTAAAGAAATTTAATAACATTACAATATACAACAACTATGAAGATAGTTGCAGCATTTTTTGGTCTAGTATAACGATGTATGACTGTAAAGTCGATTTCACGATTTACCGCCATCTTGGTCCGGCGACCTTGATGAGACTTGAAACATTTGTCTCGTATAACGATTTATGATGTCTAAATCAGTTTCACGATTATCCACCATCTTGGCCTGTCATATTGGAACTTTTTCGTTATGTTTCATTATTTTAATGAAACGTGGAAGATGTTCGTGTCTCGTACAATTATCTCTTACTGTAATGTTCGTTTTACGATTCGCTGCCATCTTAGCCCACCCCTTATACTGGCTTTTCCACAAGTCAACCAATTTTAAGAAAACTTCTTTATCCATTGCGTATCCACCCAAAAGAAAATGCGCTATTCAGCATCACACAAATAGCATCGAAGAGAATTTTCGGTGGAAAAAGTGCCACCATGGACCAAAATTCAACCCATTGCTCTTCCCACTCCCACCCCATCCCCCACCTCAACTTCAAAATTTAACAAAACACCACCTACTTTGTGATACATCAAATTAAAGGGAATTGAATTCTCTTCCTGATTTTTTTTTTTTAATTTTCAACCCCTCCTCCATTAAATTGGAAATTTGGAGTATTTTGGGAGAGAAACGGGAGGTTTTAATAATATCAAAAAAAATTGTTCAGGAAAAAAATGCAGTTTCCTTCAATTTGATGCATCATAAAGTATGTACTGTCATTTTAGATTTTCAAGGTGTGGTGAGGGGAGCGAAGGGGTGAATTTGCTGCTGTGCAGGATGACGTTGACTGTATTGAAGAGAATTGAGTGGTGAAGAATATTATATTGGACACTCAAATAATTTTAGAAAGAAGGGGGGTGGGATTTAAATGTTCATAAATATTTTTTCAGAATGAGAATTTAATTCTGTTCAATATGATGTATCGCAAAATAGGTGGTGTAATTTGAAATTTCAAAGTTGGGGTGTGTGGGGGCGATGGGGCTAAAGATAAAAATTCGCCCGCCAATGTACAGGGTGATTCAAAAATGGCGCGTTTCCTCCCGTATACGTTATGGGAGACGTTGGCGACGCACGGAAAAAATAGTAAAAAAAATTGGCTCGTTTCTCTTTCGAGTTATAAAGAGGTGAAGTTGCGAATTCAACTTCTTCAGTTTAAATGATTTTGAAGCAAGGCATTGTTAGTCGCGAAGAATCACATGCCGTTAGTAGTTCCCGAATAAAAATTTCTCTGGCAATTGACATTTTAGTCGTATTTTTAAATTTTAAAATTCGTCTTCCACCTCAAAGGTGTCGTGGAAATACATTCGGCAAGTATGCTTGGTATGGTGTGGCAGGTTCTACAGAGTTTCCTGGGTAACAATACATTTATGCTATTGTAATGTACCCATGGACCTGTATTTAAAATGGACTGCTGATCACCCTACCCGACCAAACAACAAATGACGCCACAGGGGCGCTACCATTATCGTTATCATAACAGAAGTTCTCAAAAGATTATAGAAAATCCGCAACTTGCATTGGCACATTTTGTACTATAAATATTTATGGATATAATATTATTTCATAATAACTGATCCAATTTACAATAATATGTTTTTTACTTCGGAAGTAGCCATCAGGTTTATTTCGTTTCGAAGAACTCATTGCAAGTTCGCAAGTTGAAACAGTCATTAAGTTTGAGAGCCACTGTCTTTCGAATTTATCGAAGGTTGCTTCAAAAGTTCAAAATCAACGCAGTTGCGATCAGGGATCACGGTTGCGATTTATCAGTTTTGCACCAGAAAGCGTGATCCAAGGAGGGCGTGATCCCTGCACCAGAAACGTCATTTTGACAGTTTCGTTTTTTTCAACGTGGGAAGTTTCCGGACTTGTGGTGTCGAATTCGAACTTGGTGTGTTTTATAACTCCCTAATCCGTTTGATAAGAATATTCTGTGGATTTCATAACTTATTATCAGTAGTTCTGCGAAAGAAAATGCATGGTATAGAAGAGGCGCAAGCACTATGATTTTGGCAGCACAAACCACAGCTAGGTACCTCCTACTGGACCACACAGCTTGGGCTTTGAGAGTGTTTTCTTTTCACAAGTAAGATTGCCGTCAATCAATTATTGAATGAAATTCTACTATTTCGTTACAGAATACAGAAAAACACAAACAACGGCCAGCCATTGGGGAACATAAACAAAAAAGCCAAACGGCCTAGTGCCCAACAGCACACCGTGTATTCAACACACTTCAGTTAACAATTTTAGACACGGAACATCGTCCTTTCTATTGAATTATTGGAACCTATGAACACATGTACGTACAAAACGCTGCAAGCGACCGAAAGAAAACGGCTATGCCTCTCAAGCAAACTTGAAAATATCATTTTGACACCTAACCTAAACTTTAGGTTTGTTCGCGTCGCATGAACTTTTTGCACTTTCTGCACCCTAGCCAATAGCGTGGGGTCCCTGGCAGCAGCTGACCAATCACAGCAGTTTGAGTGCAGAAAGTGCAGAAAGTTCATGCGACGCGAACAAACCTTTTATACTGCGATGTTATGTCGCCATCAGAGAAAAGTCATCGTAGCAGAACGGTCAATATTAATTGTGGAAAATTAAAGTCCCTAGGGATAACGATAATGTCGGCATTCTACCATAGATAAGGCAAGCAATAGATAGCCGACTTCCTCAGTAGGCTTTGAAGAACAGTTCCGAGCGCCCTCTCTATTTTCTGCCAAGTACGACAACAAAAAAATGTAGATTCCTGTTTTACTTTTGAACCGAATTTCGGGGGCGGGAAATTCAAACCCTTTTTAATCGCCTGGATGGTGATACGTGGCTGGCCGTAGGTACTCAAATAATGCAAATTTCGCATTACAGCTATTATGTATCTCAAAAAGAGTCAAAAATAGCTATGAAGCGAAATTTTCATTGTTTGTGTTATACGACGATTCACACCACAAGAAAAACGTAAATATGATACATAAAAATTACAGACGGACTTTGGATACTTCTATAAAAATTCTTACAAATGAAAAATTCGTCAGCTTATTGTTATGATTTTGTGACCATATAATATATTTACCAGAAAATAGTGGTTAATTTACAAGAAGAATGTACATATTAGTGTCTAGATAATTGATAGTCATGTATGTATGGAAAAAATATGACCCTATATCTCAGATCAATATACCTATACCATTTGCTGTAAGAGGGTGGTATCCCATAAAATAATTGTCTACACATAATCGCATAATTGGTAGAGTTAGTTGTTCAATCATTTAGGATGGAATTTGGTTTTCAACAATAGTTCTAAAGATGACAGTTTTTTTTCAACAAAGAATATCAACGATGTTTGATCTAAATTTAACATCATCAGGTTTGCAGCGTAGTTGAGTAGGTAGCTACTCTCTACTTAAAATAAATTGCACTGGTCTCTCCAATATTATAGGGTAGAAACTGCTTGAAGCCATTTGAAGTCGGTAGTATAAAGAGCCTTGTCATACAACTCTTCTTCGAAGAATATGCCATAAGGTGACATCCTCAGCTCACTGGTGATGTTCCAAATGAATCCAAAACGACCCGTGCTGGTCACGTTGCTTTTGGTCTCATGCATTGCCTTTTCTATCAAAAATCCGACCAAAAATCATGTTCATTCAGTTGTGGACCTCTTGGAGATGCTACCGGGGAGTCAGTTTTGATTTTCGGTCCCATTGTCTCCATACACAGTCATCACCCGTGAGTCATGGAGAGTTCATGTATTGTTCATTGTGGGCATCAGTCATAACTTCAATGTGCACATTTTCCTTCGGCTGCATCTGGTTCCTGTCTATGAAATCATTACTGTAGTTATTGCAAATTATTTAGGACTAATAGGTACCTTCGATTTTGTCTTCCAAAAAAGGGTATGTCTTTCGTTCTTTTTTCATCGTTTGGAAAGCTGTGCTCGAGGCCGTGTTATCCAGTTTTATCCATATAAAGTGTGAGAAAGTGGCCTTTTTGTTAAACCTGGAACGAATTAAAGTGAAGTAGCAACAAGGCCAATAGGTATTTGAGAATAATAAAACTCATGCATACATGTTGGAAATTACCTTATTCACTTCTTCGAGGTCTTTTCTTCAGAATGAGAGACGTAGCACCGGCCTTGTATTCCACAAATAAAACCAAAATGCAGAATAAACCCAAATTATTAGGGAAAACGCCGAAGCGTCCTTTTTTGTTATGATGCGCAAAAAAGTAAAGTCAAAATGACATACGGCTCCCGCGATTTTTTCGGCCCTCGGCCGAGACTTTCGTTCAGAAGTTGCTCGCCAGCGCCATCTGTCATTTCTGCCGATCAACGCAACTGTGATTCAAACCTCCTACCGGAGTGCACCACCCCTGCATTCTACTGGAGTCATGGCGATATACGGTATTATAAGTCCAGTTTAAGTACAGGTCCATGAATGTACCTCTTTAATCTGAAGGTGCCAGGTAGGTACTCATGCGATGCTGCCAAATTGAACAGATTTGTTTTTGTTAATAACTCGCAAATCAAAGCCGATTATGTTTTTTCATTATTTTTCCCATGCTCCGTTAACGTCCACTATAACGTGCCCGAAAGGAAATGCGCCATTTTTGAATCACCCTGTATGTTTTAGATGTCCCCCTCGATATAAAAATCGAACTGTTTTTGCTCGAAGACATTTTCATTAGGTATTGGGAGTTATTGCAGGTGGATAGTTTTCAAATAATCAACCGGTATAAAAAAAATTAATAGCGTTCATTTTTTGAAGATCTGGGGGGGTCAAAAGAGAGAACTTCGCCCCCTTCATTTTCGTCATCGAGTTATTTTCAGAAACTGTTTGTGACAGACTAATCAGTAAAACTTATCATCCAGTGGGTGTGAACTGAACTTGTTTACTATAAAGGGTGAGTCGAGGGGTTGATTTCCTGAGAAAAGGTAAACACAAGAATTCCGACGATTTCCGGTGACTTCTGGGAATAACGATGATTTCCGAAAAAATCCGGGAATATAGGTTTCCTCAAAAAAGAGATGGAGAATCCGCGATTCCGCGCAGCTGTTTTCGGCACGTTCTGGGCACAGTGTGCCATGAGTGATCGCGCCATTTGTATTTACATTGCTCCGCCGTGTTGAAAGTGCGTTTTATTTTTTGAATTCTAAAGCCAACCATGCTGGGAAAGTCGCTAAAAATATAACGAACTTCTCAATGAATATTGCAAATGAATATTTCGCATAGAATAATTTGCCAGAGAGGCATTTGATGCGCGGATACAACTATTTTTGTAATGGATATATCAACGATATATGGACGTGCCCAGAAAGCACAGGTAAGTGCGTGTTCCAAGTCCCAGTTTTAATACTTTTAATGGTGTAGGTATTATGGCCATCACTGTATAACTTGTGGACTTGCATAGTGGCACACAACATTTATTTGCCATAACTACTTGTAAAAACTGTATAAATACCAATAATAACACCATCAAATGATCAAAACACACGTTCGGCTTACGGAATCGGGGCAATGTTGGCACACTATGACTGCGACGATTTACTGTGCAATCGAACGTGACGTCACGGGCCAGAAAGAGACGCTCAATTCAGGAAACCTGTATTCCGGTAGCTTCCGAAAGATTTCCGGTAATTCCGGTGATTTCCGAAAGACTTCCGAGATTCCTGGTAATTTCCGAAAAACTTCCAGTGATGTGATTTCCGAAATATTTCCGGAAATTCCGGTGATGTGATTTCCGGGAGAATTTCGGGAATTGCGGTGATTTCCGAGAGACTCCCGGAAATTCCGGTGGTTTTCGAAAGACTCCCGGATATTCCGGTAATTTCCGAAAGATTTCCAGGAATTCCGATGATTTCCGGGAGTTCCGGTGATTTCCGAAAGACTTCCGGGAATTTCGGTGGCTGTGATTTCTGAGAGAGTTCCGGGAATTCCGGTGATTTCCGAAAAAATTCCGGGATATTATAATAATCATAATAATTGCCGGTGATTTCCAAAAGACTTCCGGGAATTCCGAAATGAAATATACACTGAGTTCCGGGGAAATCAACCCCTTGGGTTAGTGATAAATGACAAAAATCCAGTTTTCTTTATAAGTGCCTGTAAAATATTTGTTGGTCTCTAAAATAATTTTCGACAAGATATAACTTTGCTCGTTTTTTTTTGTTGCGTTTTTGAAGAAAAATGCATTTTTGAGATTTATGAATGAATTCCACCCTTTAAACATAATCTTAAAAAAGTCGTTTTTTATATTTTTCTTGTGTTCTCAAATGGGTTTTATTTATCGCTCTGGACTTGGAATGCGATACTTCTGAGACACCATGTAGAAAAATTTTTTTCTTAGTTTTGAATCAATAGTTTTGAGACACCCTGTACTATCAAGATGGATTTTTACTAATCAATTTCTTTCAAAAAAAGATGACAATAATGTGTAATCATAATATCCCTAATCTACTTTCCATATCTCTTGTGCAAATAGGCAAAAAGAACTCAACATCAGAATACCCTGTACCAGGGAAAAATGTGGAAATCTTAATGGAATCAAAGCCATAAGCACTTATTAATTTATGACCCATAAACCTCAGCATAAGTTCGATAAAACGACAAAATCCAATAAACATAAATGTCCCATTAGCGTTTTCATACCTCATATTTGACTCTTTGAAACACATTCAGGGTGTTATCAAGGACAGTGAGGCTTTCGTTTGGTTCAGCATTCCCATTGAATATGAAGGATATATCGCCGCGTTCCCATCTCATGTCCGAGAAATCGACGAGCGTCGTGTCCAGTCTGATGTTGGCCCCGCTTTTGTAAATCTTGCAGATATCTGACGGCAGGATCCTCGAGACAAGCGGGACCCACGAATGGAAGTCCCACTTGAGTTCCATGTAGAAATCATTGATCCTGTTTAAAGCTTCGACTAGATTCGGACGGCGCTCTTCCATTTGCTCGCGGGACTGCTGTCGGAACTTGCGGACAAGCGATGAGACTGCAAAATGATCATCTTGATAATTCATTCTGAGATTATACGAGGCGGAAGAATTACTTGTCGGTCGATTGCCGTAACTGACGGCTTCCGCTAACACAGTCCAACCGAGCCCGTTTTTCACCTTGACTGGCGCATCGTGTTTGAGTAAAAGCTGAACACATTCTGCAAAGTAAAATTGATTAACGAAAATTTGTTGGGAAACTTACTTGAAGCGTACCTTTGCGGCCGAGCATGACGGCCAAGTGGAGCGCCGTGTTGCCTGAAGACAGATAATGGGTCAATATAACGGAAATGCGGGGGCGCAAAGCCCCAAGTTGGACGTAAACATAACCTCAATTGATTTTCAAAGGGCTTTTTCGGGGTCACGTTCAGCGTGAATAGCTGTGAATTTGATATCGGGAAACTCACCGTGTTTGTCTTTGGCTGCCACATCGTTTTTTCGGAGCAGCCTGGAGAGCGTTTTCAGGTCATTTTCAAAAACAGACTTGTGTAAGGGGTAACTGTCACCGTCCTCGGCCATTTTCCCTACTGACCTAATTCTGGGGGAATTTCACGTCGCGTGCTGCACACCAGCGTCTAGTCACCGAGCTGCCACGAAATGTTTCGGCGGTTTCCGCATAAGGGCAGTATGGGTAATATGGGACTCTGAATGTCGCAGTCTGCGCCGGTGTTCCTGACTTCGTCTGCCTTCCGACCACGCTGCCGGTTATCCTCTACACATTGCCGTACCGCCGGCTGGAGGCATGCGTACTCGGGGAGTTTGCCTAAGACCACCCCAGGGAGGAGTTCCAGACCGCGGCTTCGAATCAGATGAAAGACACTTGGTCACGATGAGCTAGTCACTCATCCAACTCTTGGCAGCGGCCAACGTTGCTGCAGTCGATTTATCATCCGACTGATGGAGCGGCCTACTACACGCTACGCCCTCCTCTATCTCAGTTTATATTTAAGCTTTCGCAAAAAAAATAAAACGAGTATTCGCGATTTCAACTACCGATGGGGGCGCTGTAAACAAGATGGAGGATTGTAAGTTTTTCTGTCACCTGTCATCGTGCGTTGTATAACGGTTGTATTAGTGGTATTTGGGTTTAATAATTATTGATCGCTATTTAACAAAAGTCCATTTTCTTGAATAACTCGATCATCCATACGAGTATTTTGTGGATTCGCGCGGTCGTCGATGGATATATGACAGAAGTGACAGAAAAGAAATGACGTAAAAACTCACAAACTAGGTTCGCCATTTCAGCCGCCAGGGGTCGTCTAGATTTTTGAAATCGCGAATAGGCGATTTACATTTAAAAAACGCCACCTGGTGTAGAGCTCGGTACTTGATCGTAGAGGACGTTTTTGAGAGGAACACATAGGGTGCTTTCCACCTAGACGGTACAAATACCACCAGACGGCACATGTTCCATGGTGTGGCACAAAATTTTAGATGATCCAATGAACGGCGCAGAAGCGAGTAGGAACACGTAGATGGAAAGCACCGTTTGGCACCCGCACATGCGTAAATGGCAGGTGTACCGAACTTGGGGCTAGGTGGAAAGCACGCATACTCCGACGTCTGGTAGCCTAGGTGGGCACTAGTGGATACCTGCAATACCCACATTATTGACATAGAAATTTGACAAGTAGAAATAATATGTGAAAAGGGGTTTGCATTGTGTCTCTTATTTCATGTTATGGTTAGCATATTTAGCAGGCTTGTAGTAGATCTAGCCCCAGAGGTGCGCAGCTGAAAGACTACGCCTCCAGCAGCAGCAATGCACTACATTGCGGTAAAAAAAAGACAACGTTCACGTCCCGAACACAAAGGTAGCTACGGCGAGCTTATTAGAATAAAAAATGCGGATCTCCAGCTGAAGTCCAAGCAGAACATCTTCAAAAAAAAGCGAGGAAAAAAGATAGCTGGTGGTTGACTCTGCACGGCCAGCCCGAGGTGATTTTTTCTTGGCTGGTCGACGGATTTGTGTGTTTCCCTCCGTGCGGATGTGACAGTTTATTGTTGCTCTTCCTTGGGCGGAAGCTATGGATGATTTAGAGAAAGGTCTGCGACGACGCTGGTCATCAACATGGGGCCTAATAAAGAGGCTACGGGGTCCCAAGGGTTCACAGGATCAAAAGTTTGCTTGTAGTGGACTGCACAAGGCAGCAAAGTGACAGTTTTGACGTGCCACCAATTGACGTAACAGCCGCCGTTGTCTGCGGCAACTTACACCTCTTCTGACAATTAATTCCCTAAAACTTCCTCGACGAAACGGCCATTCTCCCCAATAAGGTCGATCGCCTATAGAGGTCTCTCACTTTCTTTTGGGCTAATGAAACGGCTCCCATCCCATATACCGTTTATTGGCTAATTTATTCTGAAACACCACAAATTAAAAGTGTTTAAAATTTTGGAAATGGAAATTTGCAACTTTTTGATACTCATCACTAAGTACTAGAAAACCTTGAAATAGAACCTATCGAGGAACATTAGTACTTTCAACTAGACTTTCAGCAGTTACAAAAAAAATAATGTTTGATTTTTTTTCAACATCAATATTTTTTGGGGCTGTCATGAAAATAATCAGGGCTATTCTCTATGGATCTTGACCTGAGTCAACATTGATATTGTGACACTTGGATGACATTATCAATGTTGATTTGAGTCAATCTCCATACGGAATAGCCCTGAATGTGTTCTTTTGTCGTCATAATTGGGCGCAATCATTCATTGTCTTTTTTGATCTATTCAATGATTATTTTAGGAAATTAGATTGAATTTTTTCCTATTTTGGAATTTTTGAGGTGGTCGTAGGAAAAATAGTGTACACAACTCGTTGGAAAGTGTATTTCTTGTACTTGTAGGGTTTCCGCAATCGTATGAAATATATCACTTTCCACACTATATAGTTCATGTAATATACTATTTCCCATTCATTCTTGACTGGGTGTACAAGAAATAGGTATTCATTTGATAAAGCTAGTAACAGATGGCGCTCCCTGTCAAAATCGCGGGTGCGGTTCGATGTCGTGAGCATAAATACTATTTTGCGTTTCGGTGTCGGCAGCTTTGCGCAGTGGCAATATCGTAACCGATGAGGTAAATCCGAGGTGCGATTATTGCTAGTTGAAAACTTTAACCAATACCTTGTCTCTGCCAATACCCCGCCATGTGCACGTGAAATACCGTGCGCTACGGCAATTTTTGGAAGCCCCTACGGGGGCCATGATGCAATCAAAACAAAATCCGTCAATTCTCGGTTATTTTCAGTACATATTAGGGTGATTGCATGTAGAGGGAGTTTATGGCAAAATGTCAAGTTTCATCCATGTCGGAGTCAACGTCAACCGGACTAACCTGCTAACCTCACTAAATACTAGTAAATACTATCATTTTGACGTGTTTTGTTCATAATATACTGGTTTATTCGGCGTTTACGAGATCTAGATTGTGATTTCTAATCATTCTAACGCCTCACACCTGTTATGTGCACCAATGAAATTCGCTAACAAACGTCAAAACATAACTCTCGATCCTGCGCTGCCTGTCTGTGATCAGGTGAACGCATTTCATGCAATCACCCTATTAGAAACGTAACGGGGAACGGGGCGAAATTACAAGGTCATATCCATAGCCATAGGTCATATCTTTTGAAGTTTGATATTTATGACCTTTTGCATCTTTTCATTCCCATGAAATCTTAGCTGGCGTTTTGAAGGAGAAGGAGAGTGCATTTTTGAGATTTATGGACCTCCTGTATTTCAATTTTTAAATAGAAGCTCATTACTTTAGTCCTAACTGTACTCCCCATATCTTTCAAAATAAACGTCATATAATTGTTGTTTTAAAGCCTCGCCAGACGTAGTGGCGGAGGCTATTTGTGGCCGCTTTTTTTTTCGTGATTATTATTTTAATTTTTTTTCCTCGTTCCTCGTTTCTGAACAAAATTCGCCTAAATCTTCTATCTTCTATCTCTTGAACGGTTCAATATATCCAGTTCATTCTTTCGCTAATCGAATCTCAACTATTGCAGGTTGATACCGACGACGTTTAAAGATGATCGGTCAAATATAAACAATCTTTAACAACAATAAAGAATGCACAACTCGTGAAACTCATTTAAATAGAGAAAACGCATGAATGCCAACCTTTCCATCATCATATCTTTGGATCTAATGAAGATTTGTGCCTATTTTTTTTTTTAAATTCAAGTACATATCTAGACCTTTGTCACAGTGTGACAGCGATTGAGAAACAATGATATATTATTTATTTATAAGGTTTATAAACATTTTCATCGGCTATGAATGAGCATGATGATTTTCAATCAACAAGGAAAATTTTTATTTTCACAGTTTTCTATATACAACCAGCAAAGCGATTGGAGCCAAAGTATTGCAGAATTTTTTAAAAGAAAAAATTTTGATCTAGGACTTATAGTTTTTTAGATATGATTTTTTTTTCTGACGCAACCAACAACTGTAAAGAAGTGGTGCGCGCATGCCACTCATATATACTATACAAAATGCTCTATATTACTACTGAGGTGGGCATTTTTTTTATGAAGCTGAGCTTTCACAGAAATGATCTGATATTTGCTTTTTACAAAAAAAAAAAAAAAAAAAAAAAAAAAACAAGGCACCCGTTTAGGCTAGCTGAGTTATGGGACTAAGACTGCCCTCAACGGTACAATGGTATAACCGTAAAATAGGTATGATGGAGATGAAACTATTCACCCCTAATTTCTACATCGAAAAGATCCTATTCCAAACATTTGCTCTGCTCGTGCCTTTCAAACTTTCAAACTATTTAGTTGAATAATCTCCCATTTTTACCGCAAATCGCAGATGAGAGGTATTCTTACGTGTCACATACAGGTGAAACGACCCCAGCTATCGTCTTGGCCCCTTAATGGGTAGGCAACCCATTATACTGGCATTGAATTCAACTTATTTGAATTAAATCACTTTTCCCGCTTTTGGAACCGCTTGGCCGATAATCATCTAGTATCAGGACGACATCCCGTTGTGCCTCTCTTCTTGTTGTTCGACTATAGAGTTCTCGAGATTGTTGAGACAGGTCTGACTACAAGTTTGAACGCAATAAGACACAATATAAAATTTTAACATCACATCAATCTATTGACTTCTATGTACAATTCAAAATGTTTAAATAATGCCTCGCTCCTATACCTAGTCCTACCTTCACATCGCAGGCTAAATTATCTAAAAGATCTAACGTATTACCGAAGAGATAACTTTCCCCTAATTATTTCAGACGTCCCAACACCCCAACCCTCCGACGAACACCTGACTCTACACCTTGACCGACATTTAATTCTGGCTGGCTTTCGCGGTTCAAAGTTCCTTTTGTGGTTAAATCAGATCCAACATTTATGTTACTGTTAGAGGTTATGTTAGGGTTAGGCCCGGCTTCTAGACACTGCAAAGAGAAGAGTGACTTCGACCACGAATGTAATCTAAGATTTGTTGGCCGGTGTGTGCGGTGGCCCCCTTTTTGTGGAGCCTCTTTTCAAAGGCTAACGCTCTTTTTGGGCTATGGTTCTCTTTTGCCCGTTTGGAAGGGATTGGATATGGCTGGCCTTTGTGGGGGCTTTGAACCTGTTTTCGCCGTGAATTGCCCCCAACGCTCAGAAAGATTCCCGTGATCGAAAGTGCCTATAACCGGAAATGTTGAACCAAATTTCGCCCTTCCAAAAACTTTCGAACCGATGGTGTGCGCGAAACAATTCCTCAAGTCAAGGTACTAATTTAATGTGGAGAACGTTTTGAGCACGCCCCGTATACGCGCTAGTTCGTTGTTGTTTAGCAATTTGTGAGAGAAGGCCGCAGCCAGGAAAAACAAAACGCAGAGAATAGACTATACAGGGTGTTCGTCGAAAAGCCGATGCGGAGAGGCGTCGAAATAATCTTTGCCCTAACACGAAGTAATCGCCGTCTACACTATTCCTGATCGAGCCCTAATAACAGTTCATTTTTACAAAGTCCCTATCTGAACGATGGCGTCGTTGGGTACCGGATTGAATTCATCAGTTTCGAATAAGAACGTTTTCATTCCTGTAACAAGCTCTATATGGAAATATCCGGAACTGTCGTGGCGCTAGAACAAAATCATTAGTTTCAAGGAGGGGGGGGGGGTGTCCATCAATCCGATCAACAATTGCGACTCTACGGCAGGGTCCGAACCCCGATACAAACGCGATTCTATTTTTCCAATTACTTGATTTTTCACGTAGTTCTCAAAATTTACAGTTTCCGAATAACTAGGAGCTTCAGAAACGCAGAGGAAGCTCACCCGCGAGTTCCCAGATCTAACCCACTAGGTCCGGTGCTCTGAGTACCGCAGTCACAAAGCCCAGTCCAGAGGGCCCAAGAGCGCGAATACCTTTCTATGAAAATATCCAACAAAGGACGAGGCTTGAAAGTGGCTGTACCTGACGGCAGACAGTAGCGCAGACACCAGCACGTGCAGGCAGATTCAGAACGCACGCGTGAGCCCCATCATACATTTTTCCGACAAAGCCTAACCGTAAGCAACTATCCCAACTCACCAAGACTAACCTCCCGCCCGTCGAGGTCATCACTCCGCCACACGAGATACCGAAACGAGAGACCTCATTTCTATCGGGCCTGGTTCATTTAGGGGTTTTAACTCGACATCCTCGAGGTGGGCTAGAACTCACCGTCGAGGGAACGCGACTCAGCATCCTGGAGGGGGTTCGAAACACTTCGTCAACGGGTCCCAACTCTACGACTTGGAGAAGGGTCGAAACTCAACACCGGAAGGGCCTTGGCACATCGACCTGGAAAAAGGGCTGGAGCTCGTCGTCGGAGGGCTCTGACTCGACACCTGGAGGCGGATCAAGACTCAACGTCCAAGGGCTCTGACACGACATCCTAGAGACGGGTTGCAACTCAACGGGGGAAGCAACTCATCAGTCTCTCGGAGGGTCAAAACTCAACCTGGAGGGTTCTCGACTCAACGTGCCCCCAAGGGGACCAAAACACGACTCCGAAGGGTTCCAACTCAACTTTCTCCAGGGGGCCTTTGAGACACATCAGCCGGGGGGAATCGACTCGTCATTTTCCAAGTGGGCTGGGGCTCATCATTGGGGCTTCGACGCTTCGGCCTCTAGGAGGGTCGCGACGCAACATAAACGGGTTCTAACTCAGCTTCCTCGAAGGGGACTAAAACTCTTCGCTAACAGGCCCGCAGAAGCACTCGGCAACGGACGTGACAAGTCGGAAGCGGACGGCAGCCCAGGAGGATTGGTCCAGGTACCACGGTCAATCTCCGGCGATATCCTCCATTCCCAGCAATTCGGAATATTTTTTTCGCATCCAAAACGACCGCGAACGGCGTATAGCCGTGAAATTCCAATGGGTAATTTAATCCACTGCGCTGGGACACCGGGTGACAACACGTGAACATCGGATGATGGCGGCGGCGAGCGGGCAGCACGGAGCGCTTTAACAGCAGGAGTACGACACGGCGGCAACTGGTTTGGTTGAAGTGCGGGTGCTTTACTCCATATGCACCAATTCACCATTTCATCGGACGTCGAGCAGGAACGGTTATTCAATTGACGATGAGGAGCAAATAAATTATGTTGTAGCTTTGCGGGATTTACACGAGTGAATTAAATAACTAGCGACATCTTCTAATGATGCCTTGACTCTGAATATTCACATTCTCATACCTCGATTTCACGGCTTTGAATTATTTTCCTCCGGATTCACAGTTTCTCTTTTTATTTCATTGCCTTTTTTTTGCAATAATGACTACTCATTATATCCCAGGTCACATTTGGCAAATATGTTTCGATATCACTTCATTGAAGTTTTAGAGTAGGTACCATCATTATCAATTCTTGCCAAGAAGTTCAAACAGTTTCCAAGCTAACAAAACAATAACGATACTTCATATTGTATGTATGTGTTATGTGTGTACGTGTTTCATGTGTACTTTTTGTAATAATGTACCAAAATGATTTATTGCTGCGAAGACCTTTTTTGGGCGAGGCTTCCTATTAAACACACCGCAAGGTGGAGAGATGGACTAGTTTATATTTATCTCGTGTTAAGTGGATTCCATCCTACCGTTCTGGACTAAGAATGCTAATGCTATACTTTTGAGACACCTTGCAATCGTGCAAGAAGTTATAATCCACGTTTACCATCACGTACATCACTTCAGCGCATGCATGATGAGAACGCATACCTGCAGAGCGCGGTAATTTCAATTTTGACGCACGAAGTTTCACTGTCAATATGGCAACATTGGCAATCAATAATCGAAATGTAAACAAAGTATTAGTAGTATTAATAAAAAATAAGCATAAGTATTTGCTTAGGTTATTGAGGAGTTGCTAAGCAGACTTTTCCCTAGCAACGCCTATGAAATCCAAGCAAATGCTTATGCTTATTTTTTATTAATACTACCCAAACATAAAGAACCTCCTAACCATTCAACATTTAATATTGTTCAGAATGTATGGCAAAAAGACGCAGAAAAGATTCAGGTGATACAAAACACTACCGTATTACAGTGTTGTCAACCTGTTGTCGTGATATGAGATATGGCAACGTCCTACTTTCACAGGTATGCGCAGGAGCCTTTCTGGAAACGTGGATTTCACGTCAAAAAAAATCGGTTATGTCACCCCAAAACTTCCCCGACGAGTAGCAAAGAACGAATGGAAATTTTATTATGAGACGTCCCTTCGGTTGGGAAGTTAGAATTTGGGAGAAAGATTGAAGAATTGAGATATTTTCTCCAACAAGGGCTCTATTATTTGAGTCCGGTCTCCATAAGCCAGGCCGGTTACTCATTTTGAAGTGAAAAACTCTCGGAAAACTTGGAGAATTTTAAGAGAAATTGCCTGAAAATGTTCAATGAATATTTCGTGGGGCTCAACGCATGTCAAAGTTGGCATTGTAGTTTTTTCAAATTCAAAAATTAAAAAATTACCGTCAGAAAACCGGAACCATGCCAATTTTGAAAATGGGTCTACACGTCGCCCAATCCAATATACTTTCGATATCAGTTTGACTTTTTTGAAAAAAAAACTGGTCGCCGAGCAGTAATGAATTTTTGAGTTGAGTCCTGCATCAAAGGCGAGTCGTTCTGGTCAAAATTCGGGCGAGAGGCCCTCTCAGGGTCAGGTGGCAACGGCTAGGAGAAATTTTGAAAATTCATACCGCTCGACTGGAAAATGGTGGAAAATTGCAACTCCAGACTTGATTTGACTCTTTTGTTTTGTTGCTTGCTGCGGAATAGGCGAAATTCAGTGCCATTTCTGCGCTGGCGCAACCATGCTAGGGGATTTGAGAATATTCCGTATGCTAACACATGTAAAAAGCGTAATTTCAACATTGTCTATTATTGAAACGGCTGGAAATGAAACTTTCAAATAAGCTATGGAAAAAAGAGTGTTTCTTGATCTTTCATTGTGTTCAAGACCAGCAATGATGGATCAGTTCTAGATACACAATGAGCGAAAATATGGTAACGTGTTTATCAGTTGGTGTGTTTTTGAAAATACCGCCCTACTTCTGGTATTCTTCTCTGTCTTACGGTTGCCGTCCTGTCTGTCAGTGGCATGAAACTGCATGTAAACAAATGGTAACTAAAATTTTATCGGGTTATATGTATAATATATCAGAGGTTTTGTGTTTTCTGGTTTTTTTTTTTCAAAAATGACGGGCAGTTTGTTGAGTGCCTGGCTGCAAAAACCGTACGAAAAGAACATAACAGTTCTATTTCATGTGTGTTCCCAAAAAACATCACCTTCTAAGCAACCAGTTATACACTGAAAACGGTTTTTTCGTTCTTTTCGGAACACTATGCGCGGAATTCATTTTTTCGACAGCAATGCACATGGACAACATCATTCCACATAATCTAGCATGGAAGTCAGGAGTTTCGTGTCATCTATTTTCCTTTGTTAAATCGATGGCTGAAAATCTGCAGGTTTTGACTTTTCCTAGCTCGCGCAGACGCATGAGTTCCATCCCCTAGCTTTGCGAACCTACAGCGCAACTCGTGCCGCTGAATATCGCATATTTGGTCCCAATCCATCTGATAGATTTTGAATAATTAAATGGTAAAGTTTTGAACTTTGACATTTTTTATCATTTGACAGATGACAGATAGGGGATAGAATTTCTGGGTAAATAACTAAATACTGGGGGTCCTACAGTGGGTGCTTTCCACCTAGCTCCAAATTTGGTACACCTGCCATTTACGCATATGTGCGGGTGCCAAACGGTGCTTTCCATCTGCGTGTACTTACCCGATTCTGTGCCGTTCATTGGACCACCTAAAATTGTGTTCCATACTATGGAACATGTCCCGTCTGGTGGTATTTGTACCGTCTAGGTGGAAAGCAACCAGTATTTCTCAGGTGATGGTGTCGGTATTAAAATTGAATAAATCGATATAGTACCAGTGGTCCCATACCGTCCAATTTTTGTCTGGTGTATTCTTGGTTGCCTGCATTAGACGATATTCAGATAAATTCTTCAAAACTACCCTTCGGCTGGCAGTAGGGGGTTGATTTTTGGGGAGGGGATGCTGCGGCTTTAGCAGCACCTCTGTGCAAAAAATCAACCCCCTCGGAGGGGCAATTTGCAGACCGCCTGCGTTATAGGTAGACCATAGATTGTTATTTTACCTAATATTCAAGGATTTACTGGAATTACCAGAAATACAGTCTTTTTTTTATAAGTCTATTGTGGTGCAGTAGGCGAACACCTTCGCATTGACGGCGAACGCAAAAGTGTGTGCCAGTTGGACCACAATGGATTAAAAAAGACTGCAGGTACTTTTGCCCCAAGGCTCCACTTACTTCACTCTACCCTATTTTCATTTTGAAAAAGCAAAATCCGAAGATTTTGAAAACCCGAAGCAGGCCTTTTGTTGAGGCTAAGGAGCTTGTCTTGAGCTTGGCGCTTGGTCAAGCGGGATTTTTGCTTTTTTGCTATGAGCATTGAACATGCTGCTACTGCTGCTGCAGTAGTGTAGTCCAAGTGTAGTCGACGATTTTGTGACTACTCAGGGACTAGATGACGTTGGTGCGTGTCGCACGCACGCTTCGAATCAGCTGACCGGAACTGTCATTCACACGTCAAAGTGACGTCAAACGCCAAACACGAAACTTCAATGTGATTTTTACTTATTTAGAGATTTCCCATCGATGCGATGCAATTGGATTCTACAAAGTATTCCTGCACAGTTTTAGTTGCACAGCATATTAAAAACCTTTCAATTCCAGATGGACAAATACACAGTGGACTTGGACCAAGTGCTGAATGATTTCGAGTACAGCGAATTGACCACAGACCAAGCACCAAAGGTCCTGCACTCCGGGGGGCCCTCGTACATACAGAACTTGAGAAACACCACGACAAAGCACTCAATCAACAATGTCTTCAACAGTCTGAATGAGTACATAAGCTCGGAAATAGCCCCCAGCGAAGTCGTCATTGCCGAAACTCAACCTCTGGTCGAACAAAGTGATAGCAGTGACAGCGAAGATGAGCAAGCCTACGAGCTGGCCCAGAGCACTCCAGAAGTGATCAAGGAACTTCCTGCGGAACCCAGCGACAGTTCCATAGAAACGATCGAAAATGATTTGGAATGTGCCAAGGAAGAAGTCGAGGAGATCCTGGATGACATCATCGGGGTGGTTGTTGAAGAGAAAGCCACCGAAACTGAGCCATGCAGTGAAGTGGACAGCTCCCCGAAAGAAGTGATAGTGAAGGTGGAATCGCCAAAGTTCGAAGTGACCATCGAGAAGAGCATAACGAGCATAGGTTTTGATGAAAACATGGATCTGGATGAGGAAGAACTGCACAAGTATCTGGATGAACTTGAAAAAGAGTATGAATCTCAAGATGAAGAGGAATTGAGAACTGATGAAGTGATTGAAAAAGACTTAAACGGTGACAATAATGTTCAGGTTTTGACTGCTGAGGAAGAGACAATAATGCTTGAGAAAAATGTAGAACAAGAAAGTTATAAAGAGCTGGATGAACCCAAGGTAGAAAAGAACCAGTCACAAGTAAGAGGCGAGCTTGAAGTTGAAAAACCTAAAAACTTTAAAACTAAAGATCTAAAGATAAAAGATATAGCAGTGATAGAAACTACAGAAGTGAAAGAAAGTACTGCTGATGTAAAGGAAAGCAAAGAAGTGAAGAGAAGTACTGTAGTGACTGAAATGAAAGAACATACAAAAGTGAAAAGGAATGCAGAAGTGAAAGAAAGTAAAGAAGTGAAGGAACCAAAAATTATTGATGAATTGAGCAAAGAAAAGGACGAAGGAACAAAAGTGTCGGTAGTGGAGAGCAAGGTGAAAGAACTGAAACAAATAAATCTGGAGGAAGTAGCTGAGGAAATTGTCAGGCCTAATAATTTACCACTAGCGCAAAACAATGAAGACAATGAAAGCAAGAGTGTTATAAATCTTATAGGTGAGCATTTTGCATATTGTTGATATTTATTTTTTGGTAATGTTTTTCTCCTTTTTTTTTGGTATATTGACCTTTATAAAAAAAACATTTTTTTTACAAACAAAAAGTTCTGTTCTCTCTAAAATTAAAAGGCGTCATTTGAGGGCATCCTCTCACTTCTTGATTCGTATAATATGCGCATAAGATGACTTTGAAATTCTGTAATCTCTTTGTAAATAACAACCAAGTTTTGTTTTAAGACATGACCCATATTTTGAATTGTATGAAATCATTTTGATCGAAGTTTTAACAGTTATAGAGGGGTATCATAAAGACTTTGCATTTGCAACATAGAAGAAAATCGTTGTCAAAACTGGCCGCAGGACCTTACATCGCGTACATCTGCTTCTGCAAATGTTTGAAGTTGACGCTGCTCGGGGTGATGCTTTGATCCTTTGGAGAAATGTTTTAAATAGAATAGACACATTTGCGATTTTTAAGAACATTTTCGTACATTCAAATTCAACTGTAACAGGCGATTGGGCGTGTAGAAATGGCCGCTTGCATGGATTTTGAACGATTTGCCCTGGAAGTGCCCAATGAGTTTTTTCATTCCCTAACTTTGGAATGGAAGGTGCTGTTGACTTATATTTTTTAATTGTTTTCTCAGAATGTTCTGCAAGTTTCTTCTCGTACAGGGTGATCACGCGTCACGCGAGACGGATACCTACCCATTAAAAACTTCCCCTTCAAGATAATTCGAAAAAGAAAAAACCGAGGAAAAAACTTTTCTGGAGCATTTTTTCCCATAGTTTCTGAATATGTCAAGTATAATTTTCCATTTCGTGCCATATACAGGGTGTTCCAATTTTTTCACTTTTTTTTAAACACCCTGTATTCTCGCCTGTATTTCATCAACACAATCGATCGACATTGTTGTCGTGATTACAAATATGCATCACAGTTCTTAATTTTTTATCGAAAAAGATTTGATAATTCACGGTGGCATCTAAATTTTTTTTTTCAGAATGATCGATTTATTCCAAGAATCAAATATGTCCCAAATATTTGTTCAGTTATTTTATGTCGTTCCATGTCATTTAAAAGTGGAACAAAATATCCTTCACATATTTGAATTCTGAAATGAGCCCATCATTCTCAAAAAATAAACTTTTTTGGAGATAGCATTGTGATTTTTTTTTTCAAAAAATCTCGAAGTCAAATGCATATTTGTAATTAAGATAACAATGTGCATCTATTGTGCTGATGAAATACATACAGGGTGTTTCGAAAAAAAGCAATAAAAATTGGGACACCTGGTATATGGTACGAAATAGAAAATCCTCGAGAAAATCATACTTGACATATTCAGAAACTATGGAAAAAATTGTTTCAGGAAAACTTTTTCTTTTTCGAATTATCTTGACGGGGAAGCAAGAGGGAAAGTTTTTTATGGGGGGGGGGGGTATTCGTCTCGCGTGATCACCCTGTACATCCAATGTGTGTTTGGAAAACCGCACCAGCCCATAACTTTTTTCCTATGGGATATATTAAGTCCTGCCCACCTAAACTTCGCTCTACATGGAATATATTTCAATAAAGACATTTAATAATAATAATAATATATAGATTTTAAATTTTTATAGGGTGTTTGAGAGTACTTTTGCTATCTTTTGTGTAGACTATGAAGCTGCTCTCATTTCCGGAAGTGATCGGAAGTGACCGGAAGTAACATCAACTTTTGATTTTTCAAATGGAACCCCTCTAAAACTTGATATTTGGATAGAGATTTTTTTATTGACACAAGTGGGTGGTCTTGAAAATTTTCTATGATGAAAGATAACGATTTCATAGCGGATTGAATTTAATTAAATTATCATTATCAAAGGTGGCTTTGACCACAAATAAAAATCTAAAGTTAGAAGTTTGTTCATTGCTTGTGTCAAAAAGCGTTGCCGGTTGAATTCGACATAAACAAGAAACAAACTTCTAACTTCAGATTTTTATTTGTGGTTGCAGCCACCTTTGGTAATAATAATTTAATTATATTCAATCCGCTATAAAATTGTCATTTTTCATCATAGAGAATTTTCAAGACCACCTAATTTACAACTCTTCACTATTGTAAAGGTAAATATTATAAATAAAAGCAAACACTCCTATGGCCAACGTGGCCTCTACGAAGCCCAGAAAAAAAATTCCTGGACTTTTATTTTTGAAATTATGAATGAAGGGTCAAAGGATAGTCCCATCGAACCCTTTTAGTTCCGTTATTTCGAAAGAATTCGATAAATTGATAGTGGCGGAATTATGAGTGAGAAAATTAACCACTGGATATATATCGAATTTCTGTTTCCTGTACACGGTGGGTCAGAAACCTCGGAAATTATTTTTCTTCAAAAATGCCTTTGAACCGTTCGGTCGAGCACTTGGTTCTCGATTTGGTTGCTCCTTTAACCGCTGTGGAACAGAAGATTACACGGTTTTGTGTCATAGAACTTTTTTGGAAGAACTTTTTTGAGAAATTGAATTTTTTATTCCATAAATCACCTTGTAAGTATAATAAATGAAAACGTAGTACACACACACACACACACACACACACACACACACTGTAGTTGATATTTTTCATTCCTAATTTTTATTTTTGCACCAAGAGTTGACATAAATCTTTTGAAATAACGAAAGTAGAAGGATTCGAAGGACCACTCGCTGATCCGTCATAACTTCAAAAATAAAAGTCAAAGAACTTTCTTTTAAATTTTTGTGGGTTTTTATGAAAAACTCCATATTATACTGTGTGTTGTTTTGGTCCGCCACTTTTGAATCACCCTGTATACGGGTGTTACACTTTTTTTTGTCGATATTTTAGGAGGTGGTAGTTCATCAACGAAAAAGTGGACTTCCTCAAGAAAAATTATATCGGAAACGCATTATAACGGAGATTGAGGCTTCCAAAGTTGATGAGTTTTGGAAATGTCGAGGGAAATGGTTTTTTCATAAGTTGATGCATACCTACAAGCTGGTCACATTGACTTTTTGTCACATTTGTAAAAGTAACTCTCAATTTTTCATTTTTTTTTTTCAGATTTTTCATTTAATAATTTTTATTTTATTTTGGCGAAAGTACATATTTTTCGATGCTCTACCATCTCCTGAAATATTGACAAAAAAAGTGAAACACCCTGTATACCTCTGTATACATACAGGGTCCTGCAACAGTGCGTCGGGATTTCATAGCACCCTTCTCTTTTGAGACAGAGACTCGGATAGAAACAAAGATGTAACACATAAAATTATTGATTCAAAAAGTTCTGACCAGTGAAATTATTTTCAACTATACAGGCTGTTCCGTCTTTGCGCTATAACAAAAAATATTTTTTTTTAAATGAAATGCCCCACTTTTGATTTCATTTTCTTGTTCAGCTTTCCAACCTCTATTAAGCGTATTTTTGTTTTTTCAATTTGTGGCAGTGCTACCAACTAAAATTGAAAATTGTATAAATTGAAGTGAAAAATTGATTGTAAAAATTGAATTTTTCTGTAATTTCAAGGTTCGTTTTGAAAAAACGTAGAAGCCTCGTTTTTTGCAGTCAAGGAATGAATTTTTGCACAACAATAGTCGAAAAGAAGTTGAATAGTTCCATGACAAAAAACTTGAAATTTAGTGACACAGAGTGTTTAGAAGTTTTTTTCGAACTTGGCAAATTTCAAAATGCCATAAGTCATTTTTTTTTAAACAGAATGCCCCCTATTTTTTGTTACCGTTCGATAGCTTTTTTCTCCTCTTTCATTTTTACCAGGGATACCCTACCTCTAAATTTGATAATTTCCGAAATAATCGATAATTTTGATGAAAAGTGCTGTTAATTGAAATTTTTTACGCCGGGCAGACCATGGTGATTATCATCAAATGTCTAATTGACATATTTTGCTTGATTTGATACTAACAACAAGTCTTTTTATTGAATAGCTACATTAAATTTCAGTCTGAAGTAAATGCTTAAAAAAATTTCGTTGCAGGATGGAAAAAATGAAATTTTAATTGAGCTCAGTAAAGCAGTTCTCGTGACTTCAAAAAACTTCAATTTGTCAAATTGAGAGGTGCGTTTATTTTGACATATGATTTTCTGTATTAGGACCTACTAAGAACATGAAAAATCCAAATAAACGACAATTTTTATCAAAATTATCGATTATCTCGGAAATTATGGAATTTTATGACTCACCCTGTATAATAGTAACGAAGGACTTGTCCTACAAAGCGGAAGGTTAGAGCTGCCGGATTTTGTCTTCGCTACCCAGTAGTCACGTACGCTCTCAGGACACAGAGGGTGTCCCTACTAAAAATGAAGAAGGAAGAAAAAAGCTGTCGAATGTCGGGATAAAATAGGGGGCATTCCATTTGAAAAAATGACTATTTTGAAATTTGCGCATAATTCGACTAACGGTATGCCAAATTTCATTTCTTGATTCTGAAAAACAAGGCTTCTACGATTTTTCAAAATGAACCTTGAAATTACAAAAAAATTCAATTTTTAATTTTCCGTTGGTAGCGCCACTAATTGAAAAAACAAAAAGACACTCGTAATAGAGCTTAAAAAATCTTTGTTTTTGTTATAGGGCAAAAACGGAACTTTCTGTATAGTTGAAACAATTTCACGAGGTAGAACTTTTTGAATCAATATGTAATTTTAGGTATTACACTTTCTTCTCTATTCTGCAAGGAAGGGCGCTAGGAAAGCCCGACGCACTGTTGCAGGGCCTTGTCCCTGTATACCGTATGATCAAAAACTTTCTTACTGAAGGGAGGCTGTCATCCTGGTCATTGGCAGGCAAACGAGGACGATTCTGGCCAGGCCGCAGCCTCCCTTGAGTAGGGAAGTTTTTGATCATACGGTATTCGCAGTAAGTGTCATATATGCCACACCCTTTATACGGTAGGACGGTAGCACACTTGAAACATTTCAAAGGACAGATTCGAGGACAGATTTGAAGTTTTCGGAAAAACTGTGAAGGAAAAGTTTTTCAAAAATATCTCAAATAGGGGAATCTGCTAGTAGGGGGCTTAATTTAATCGTGAGCACCTTGTACCGTACCTTCATTTTCTATGAGAGGTTAATAGAGATCTGACTTTGCTATAATAGTAATAAATAATTGTTCTCAATTTCTTTTTATTTATTACTCCGTAACACGTTCTCAGCGGCCGAGTCAGATAGCAAGGTCGACTTGCAAATAATGTTGGAATAATTAGTTTTCTCTCACCTCGTCTCTCACACATGCACGTACGGTTTTTAGTGGTATGAATTTCAATCTGGGATTTTTCTGGAATTACCATATGACTTAGGTATTGCTGTTTTCAGTTGTGAAAATAGTTGTATTGGGAGAGGTAGGTGGGTGAGTAGTGAAATTTTCGCTTAGTTTATTTATGTATTAATTCGTAATCATTTACTTTCCCGGTTTATTACACGGTATTCCTTTGCCTAGTGTCTCCTCCAATGTTTACCTTCTCTGATTCGTTTCTGTAGCTTCGCCTCTGGACCATTTCGTCGTAATTTTTCAACGTCGTTAAAAATTCAGACAGGATTTCAGGGATTTATGACTCACCCTGTATAACAGTAACGAAGGACTTGGCCTACAAAGCGGAAGGTTAGAGTTGCCGGATTTTGTCTTCGCTACCCAGTAGTCACGTACGCTTCATCTATGGTACGCTTTCAGGATGCAGGGAGATAGGTATAGTAAACATTTCGCCTTAGACTAAACGCATTTTGACCCCTTGCTCAAAGAACGCAGGTACCAATTATTCACGAGGCGACTGGATAGACCTCCTTGCCGATTGATTGATTTTACGAACGGCGGCAGCAGGAAACATTTTTCTGATACCGTCCGCATCCGAAGATCGAACCCGCAAACTTTGTATTGGTAGCCCAGCCCTCTAACCACTGAACCACCTCGGCTCCCTCACCTTGTATCCCTAATAATAGCCCAGGCGCCAGGGAAAACAATAAGGAAATAATTGTTTCCTGGCTGGAAACTATCTTAAAATGATCTGTGTAGCTTAGGTTTTGACATACTAGTTTCCCCCCTTTTGGAAATGTCGGCGTCATGTCGCCATCATCAACAAGAAGTGCACCTGCGTGGTTTTTGCCGAATATCTTAATTTTGGGTCATCTGACAGCAAAAGATGTTAGAAGTCATTTTGAAGCCTATGGAATTCCCTACATTTTGGTTTTTTAATCAATTCTCGTCGACCTATGGTCTTTGAGATAGAGCTTCTGGAAGCTAAAGTCATTGTCGTGAAAGTTCCATGGCCACTTGACTCGAAAAACTAAAATGTCGATGTGACAAAAAAAAATCAAAATGAGATTACTCGATAATTCTTCATGCTATAGTTGCGGTGATGGTCTTAAACTCTTCCTCTTGAACCGTAGATTACGAATATTGAAAAGTCAAAAACGTCACATTGTACATATACAGGGTGTACTGCAAGAATCAAATAAGAACAGAGAAATTTGACATATTTCTTCGATTTAGCCTATGCGAAACCTAGCACTTATCACGAGTCCAATATCAATATGCATTGCTCTGTAAGCTTCACTTGATACACTGAGGAAGTGGTCAGCTCACAGCCTTCTTGTAAAATGTTTTGAAGGCCCTCTGAAATCATCAAATTTACACAAGCAAGAAATGTATGTAACAGTATATTATATACCAAGGAACCAAAGTGAATTTTTGATCCCTTGGGTAAAGTTTATTGCTCGAGGGCCCTTTGGGTCCAAATCCCCAAATTAAAAATTCACTTTGGTCCCTTGGTATATAATATACTGTCATATACATTCCTTGGTACTGTAAATTTTTAATATTTTGATGATTTCAGAGGGCCTTCAAAACATTTTAGAGTAAAGCTGTGACCTGACCACTCATTTAGTGTATTAAGTGAAGCTTATAGAGCAAATCCATTATGATATTGGACTCGTGTTAGGTGCTTAGAGTGTCGCATATAGGCTAAATCGAAGAAATATGTAAAATTTCTCTGATCTGATTTGATTCTTTCAGTACACCCTGTATATGTACAATGTGACGTTTTTGAATTTTCTATATTCGTAATCAACGGTTCAAGAGGAGGAGTTTAAGACCATCACCGCAACTATAGCATAAAGGATTCTCGAGAAATTTCATTTTGAAATTTTTTTGTCACATCGACATTTTAGTTTTTCGAGTCAAGTGGCCATGGAGCTTTTACGACAATGCCTCTCGCTTCCAGAAACTCTATCTCAAAAACCATAGGTCTCAGAAAGGTCATTTCAAAACTATTCCGTAGAGAATTTCATTGGTTTCAAAATGACTTCTTACAACTTTTGCTGTCAGATGGCCCAAAATCAAGATATTCGGCAAAAACCACGCTGGTGCACTTCTTGTTGATGATGGCGACATGACGCCGACATTTCCGAAAGGGGGGAAATTAGTATGTCAAAACCTAAGCCACACAGATCGTTTTAAGCTAGTTTCCAGCCAGGAAACAATTATTTCCTTATTGAGCTGATTTTTGCTCCCTGGCGCCTGGGCTATAAGTAAAATTTCAAAATACATTCACCTAGGAATACAAATTTTTATAACATTTTTCTGGCACTTCTGAAGCATTTCTTCTAACTCTCCTGGACTTCCCTCGGTAATTTTGTGACATCGTGTGCAAGACCGGTAGGTATTGCGAGTAGAAATTCTAATAATAGATTATTAATCAATTATAATTGCTTTTATTATTGCTTAATAATCATTGGGTTTCAGGTACCTACTCCTCACTTTTGTTGTTTGAAATGTGTCTACAAAAATAACATATCATACTTGTTTATTTTGTTGAAATTTAACAGAACTGTAGACACCACTTCGAAACTGACGAAATTCTACAATTTTATTTCAGAAGTTCTAAATTTATTTCGGACTCATAATCATCCCAATTGGTGTAAATTAGTAATAATTCTTACAATAGTTGATTCAAAACTAGTTAGGTACAGTAAACAATAAACATTGTAGCGACTAAGTCAAATAAGTAGACTGTGGCGAGTTTTATATCGAAAAATGGCTGCTCTAAACACAAAAGCTTTAAAAATGCAAAATCGTTATAAGAAAACTTCTGGTTAAGCATCCATGATCAATAAACAAAAGGAAAGGTAAATTGCGGCATCGGAACAATTGAAAACCTGAAAAAGCGTTAAAATGAAATTAGGAACGGTTCAAATCTGGACATCCTCTCGAATTTCAAGGCTTACTTTAATTCACACGCTCGTTAGAAAATTACGGATAGGTATTCAAAAGCATGATTCAAAACCGATTTGCAAGTACCTACCTACTGTTGCGAACACGACATTTTTCTAGCAGCGCTGTCATCTCTCAATTTGTCGAAAAAAAGTTGTACATCGTAACAGTAGAGCACTTGGAAACATTATTGCCAGTGCCTAACGTGGAAAGCTGAGTTTTAATGAAGTTTTTTCGAACTTTCACAAGTGGCGGGTGACAAGTAAGTGGCAGCGCGCTGTTCGAAATTTGGTGCTTTGTTCCTACGTAATACCAGAGAAGTAGCAAGAGTACTTCGAGTAACAGACACAAATAATACCTTATCCAATTCAGTTCTGAACCACTGGGTCCTCACAGTAAAATCCATAAATAACTACTTTATAATTATATTTGATGAAGTTATCTTCCCACATATTTGCAAAATGGATAAACACAGATTACTGGTACCGATGAGAAAATTTCAAAGTCAAAACCTTGAGCGCGGTTCATATCAGTTTTCTTCTGCTTCGAGAAATTATTTATCAATAAAACAATCTGTAGATTTTCTGTAAAATACTTTCGAAAATTATCGAAATTCGACATTCTAAAATCAATCACGGTATTCTAAAAGGTAATCCCGGATCGACGCCCTACAATAACGTATACGTAAACAAGGAACTGAAACCGCCCACTGCGACGACGACCACTGCTGCCGTCGACGCAGCCACAGAAGAACCTGAAACTGGGACGGCCGAAGTCGACCCTGGAGACTTCGCTTCCGGAAACGTCAGCGAGGAGTGTTCGACTTCTGCGTCGCCCACATTCTCGGACATCTCCACGGAAACGACGTCGTCGTGCACGCCCTCTACCGACACCGTGAACGACGACGATAACCTGAACGAATCTGCAATAAGATCGCCTCCCAGGGTCGATGACGTGAATCTGCGTCCTTCATCGCCGCCACCTCCACAACCACCCGAAAGCATATCCGAAAGCAACGACGTCACCGTTAACGAAACTGCATCGACAGAAGAAGGGGCAGCAGGAAGTGCGAGGGAGACGGAAGAAGATAGCGGAAGCGGTGCTGTTTCGCAAGCGGAACGCGACGACGAAACTGGGATTGACGAGGGACAAGGCGACAACGCCACGGAAACTAATGACATGGGTATGTAGCTTCAAACTAGCTCAATCAAGCTCGTTGTCAAAAGTTATTATGATTTTTATCCGTTATGTGTATTCGCCAAAAAAGTGAGAGAAGTCGACATCAGCGTTATTTCAGGGTTGGCAATTTACGGGGCTATCCACTTGTTTTGTTTTCGGTCGCCAGATGTCGCCACTCGACTGAATGCATATTGCACATAGCGGTTGGCAGTTATCTCGCTTCTCTCAAACCACACATGCATGTCTTGAAAAAGCTATCAGCTATTATTGATTCGCTTTGATTTGCAACCGAGAAGGGCTTATTTATTGAAATGTTATTATGAGACATGTGGGAGTCATGCATTTGATTGGTATGTGGAACTTACAGCTTCTTGGTTGGGCAAGCAAGCGCCCCTGTGGATCCCCGACGCGAACGCTCCGTGCTGTTTGCACTGTGAAATGCGCTTCACCGTGCTGAAACGGCGTCACCACTGTCGAGCCTGCGGTTTGGTGTTGTGCTCCAAGTGCTGTTTCCAGCGGTTGCGACTCGAATACTTGGACGACATCGCCAGAGTCTGCAACAGGTGAGCATGGGATAGAATTTTTGCGTACTGATATGTCGAAATGATGCTTCAAATAAAAAAAATCCGGCCATATTTCCCGCAGCTGCCCTTGATTGATTGAAATTGATCAAATGAGGAGCGTGAATGACCTTCAGCTGTCAAGGCGTAGGACATACAGAGCCTATGATGGTGAAAATGAGAAACCTTTGCTGGGCTGGATTTTTGACAGTTTTGACGTGGTTCCTGGTTTTGACGTTAGACATTTCTTTTGCGTGCTACAGTGGGATGCTGGACTGATATGTTACGATTTTTCAGAAAGTCGCATTTTGTAAAGGTGATTTCCATTAATCATGCCAAGTGATGCAAGATCTAATTTTTAGCCGAATCTATTTTGTGATGTCTATTTCATGTAGAAATCAACTTTCTTGAAGGTTTCGTTCGTCAATGCCATCGGAAAAACCCGCTTGTCTTCGACTCCTGAGATTTCCGTGGTATCAGGAAACTCGGCAATCCAGGCGGTAAATTTTTGAAAATGAAAATCATCACTTAATAGATGAATGAAAATTCGAAAAATGGCACAGTTAAATTTTATCATGAAGTTCAATTATTTATCTATTTACATGATATTGAAAACACTTGATTTCTTGATTACTTATGTAGAATTATATTAAAATACGACTGTAATCACTGTTCGCATCACACTAACACGGATATTACGAACAATCCACCTCTCCCATGAGAACATCACGCATACCTGTAAGAGCATAACTGACGGTCTGTAGTAGCCGTCTGTACTAGTGGGAATCTGTGCTCACAGGTATGCGCGCAAGTGGTTTCCCTGATGGGAAAGGTGGATTGGTGGGCTCTCCTGTCCTCAACAGCATGTGTTATGTGAACACTCGGATCTCATATCTTTCTGGAAACGATCGGATGAAATTTCGTCTTGATTAACCCCCTCGATTACTTCCGATCAATTCCTAAAGCATGGTAGAGTGGAATGCTTACAGTGTTCGCATCACAGCGGCGTGTTTATTGTGTTGTGCGAATACTTCGACTTATATCTTTCGGCCGTCGCATTTAAATTTACACTCGACTGACACAATCTGAAGGTTGAAATGAATTAAATGAATTTACAAACAACATAAATTAATCGGCAATTTTGAAACTCGGGCCTGTACAGAGTACTCTTTTGTTTTGCTCTACAAATCAAAATTTGTGAAACAAAATAAAAAGTGCTAAAATTAGCTGGCAAGTTTAAACGCCAAGATCGAGCGGCATTTGTGACGTCACCGTAACCGCTACCCGACCAATAACACAAGTTCGCGGCGCGTCGGCCAGGTGGTTGGATTGGGATTGTGACAGTTCGGCCAGTTTGCAGTTATCACGCATGAAACGAGCACGAGCGGGTTGGGATCAGTAGCGTACTAGCGTACTATCATGCCAATGTAGTACAGTATGGGTGAGGAATTCAACGGCTCAAATGAATAAGATCATTCAAACTGAAGTTCATTGCTTTGTTGCATCCACAACTATTTGTCCAACTATTTGAATCATTTTAATCTTTAAGAGAGAATATTTATATCCTAGACAGACTGCACGTTTATGATCATTAAGTGTAATGCTCAAATGACGATTGCGAATTTGAGGGTGACACACTACAAATCGTAATAAGCCGATGAGCTTGCGCCGTAGCACGTGAATAAACGTGGCGATCAATTTTCCCCTGAAATGTCAATGTTAAATTGTCGAATGGTCCGAAGTATTGGACTATTATTGCCCTTATTATCTATAATTATATCAATAATTTCATATTTTCGGTGAGGTGTGAGGTGGTATTTAGCTTAGATTCCATTCAATCAAGAAAGCAATAATTATTTTATCAAAGCTTGCAATGTTCACACCATACCATACTATCTTTATTTGTTGCCAACATAAATGTTGAATTTGTATTGAGTCGAAAGAAATGGAGGAAAAGAAGACTAAGAGACTGATGATTCAGTCAATAACCTGATCAAAGTCACATAGTCCCGTAGTCTTAGTAGTCTAACCAACTTTTAATTTCGCGCGGCCCTAGTTTATGTGCGCGGCTAGCAAGTGGCAAGGCAACTGACAGATGCATGTTATAGTTCATTATGTTCGTATCTATCATGTGGTCATTCTAACTTTTTTGCAATTTTTCAACTGCTTTTGCGATTGGTGTGGAATAAGAATAAGTATTTATGGAAATTAACACTTATATAGGTACCTACCCATCTCACGGATACTTACGGCAAAACCTATTCCCTCATAAATAAATTCGACTTTTCCAAAAACAGAGTGTCGCCAGCCGATATCCAGCTACAAGTTCGCAATGTTCGTATCATCCAACTTTTCGAACATACGGTCATTTATTATGTAAAGCCAGAAGATTTTTTAATTTTTTGTATGTGCTTATACCTACGTGCACGCTACGGGCATTATATGTATACCTCCCTGTCTCGCGGATACTTACGGAAACCTATCTTCTTATCAATAAATTCGACTTTGCCCAAAAATAAAGTGCCGCAAATCGATATCGTGCTGCACGTTTGCAATGTTCGTATCATCAAAATTCCGCGAATAGGTGGTCATTTCTTATGTAAAACGGGGAGTTTTTAATTTTTCGTACGTGCTTATACGTGCACGCTACGAGCATTATCTCATAATTTGGTACAAGAAATGTTGTTGCAGGAAGCAAGACACAGGCAAGTTCCTCCATTACAGAAATACGTATCTGACACTTTGAATGGCGCGGCGTTGAACAGACTGGAATGACAAACTTGGTGACAGATTCCGCGATTCATTGCATAAACGCTGGCCAATGGTATTTGAAAATCACGGCGATGATGCACGACCACCGGCGATTATTCGGCAATTATGGTTACTCCTAGTTAATGATCATTCAGGTCCTAAATGACGGTTTAAATGATCATTAAGTAAATGACGACGTGACACACTAGTAATTTATATCGTAATTTACGCTTAATGATCATTAAGTTTTCTAGTCTGTCAAGGGTATTATTCCACTGTTAATTTCTGCGCTCTAAACGCAGTTTGCCACATCCTCCGACCCATACGGTTGGATGGGCGCGATGACATCACATACGGCGCGTATACAATGCGTTTGAAAATAGGAGTGAAATTCTCAAAATTCACTATTTTTTTCTCCCTGAAATTTTCAAAATTTCATAAAAACAAAAAATACGTGAATTTTTATTTTCATTGAACTTTCTGCTCAAGCAAAAAAATTACACTGTACAGGCCCATTCAATTAACAGCAAAAATTACACCGCCAAACTCTGCTATCAACAAGAAAGGCAGAGAAAAAAACAAAACAAAAAAACAACGGCCAGTGACCTCGCAACCCCGCAAAACTCGCTGAGCTAAACGGTGCTTTTTAAATTCACCTACCTGACCATGAATCCGGGCATGAATCTTTGAACCACTTCAAGATATTATGTATATAACCAAATTTTACTTGTGTAACAATAAGCATTCAATAAATTTTTTTCAACGGTATTGTTGACATTGATATTATTCACCAACAGATGTTTCGACGTCCTCCATGGTCACCTGTTCCGCACTCCTCAGCAGCCCGACAGCAGCTCCGGCAGCGAGCAGAGCTCGCCGCGCGTCACCGCCACCCCCGCGGGGTCGGCCGCATCACCGGCCGCCGGCGCCCCGCGACGCGGCGCCAACCCCAACCCGAACAACCCCGCCGAGTACTGCTCCACGGTGCCCCCGCACCAGCAGATGGGGGCTGCCGGCGGCCAAGGCGCTCCGCCTCCTTCCGTCATGGTGCCAGTGGGCGTGCTCAAACGCAAAGGCAGCGGCAAAGCGCGCACCGCCAAGAGCGTCATGTTCTGCGACGGCATCAGGCCCGGCAGCGACCTGACCAGTCTGGACGGGGATTTCGGTTACAGCGCCAGCGCTGTGCCCGAACCGAAAGAGAGCAGCAAAAAGCGGGCGTCGGTGGTGGCGGCGGCGCAGGAAGAGGATTCCAACAAGCCGTCGGCGAAGAGCCAGCGGAACACGCCGCCGTTCGATCAGGAGACGAAGAGTTTCATACCTAGCGGCGTCGGGCTGCCGCCTACCGTCAGCGTCGCCAAGTCAGGTCAGTACATTTTCGAATTTCATCTGATAGTTTGAACTTCCGCGCTACCACATAGCTCCAACATAAAACAATCATGTAGTTTCACTGCTGAAACATTCATTTATGACCCCCAATAACCAGTTGAATTTTCTACCCCAAGACTTCAAGCACGCTGTATGAACATAGCATATATATTAAGGCGCCAAAATCTAGCTTGCACTGTGACCATTCATGCCAACGCAACACAATTTTTCCATAGCTTGCTCTAATGCAGAAAGCCGTGAAACTGATTATATGATTATATGTCGTATGATCAAAAACTTTCCTCCTCTAGGCAGGCTGTGGTCTGGTCATTGGCAGGCAAACGAGGCTGATTTTGGGAGGAAAGTTTTTGATCATACGATATTTGATAAGTGTCACGTGAGGTGTGAGAGTGAAGGATAGAGCTTGTACGTGTAGTAATCATACACAGTTATGTACATATTACAGTAATACAGGAGAGACGCTTTTACGTATTTGCACTTTTGTTCAAGTCCTGCCCTTCACGAACAAATCATCAATATTATCTTCCATAGCACGATTGCTCCTTTGATTTCATGCAGTTTTTCTTCTTTCAATTTTGAGGTGTGCCTACACCTACAGACAAAATGCTGTTATCTCGATGTTGGCGCCTTCAACTTGATTTGACCGTTTTTCCGAATGAAATAGTGTCCCCGCGGCCAGGATCCTCTCTCGCTTCACAAAATTTCTTTGCGATAGATACGTGCCCCCCCCAATTGCAAATCTCATCGATATTAATCAGCATTCCACTCAAATGTATGCCTAATTTACAAAGGACAGCACCGTTTCCGGATGCACTTGAACAGCCATATTGGATTTGCTCCGATAGGCTCCTCCTACATATCCGATCCTAGAAGGCAAAAATGATCACCCCTTGAAACAAATGAATTCACTATGAGTAAATATCAGAGCAGCTGCAGCTTGAGTGCCAAACAGTGTCGGTTACCGGTTATTTGTTTTAGTGGTAAGTAATGATTTTTGCCAGTGACGCCACCGATGATAGGTATAGTTGATCTATGTATGTAGTTCTGAAGTTTTTGTTTTGTTTGTTTTCAACAGATGTTACGTACTCAGAGTGCTCCAACGGGCCTAATGTCGTCGAAATGCTGAAGAACGAAACGTTGACGTTCTGCCTTCAGCTCAACCTCTTAGTACATTTGAAAATTATCAACAGTAAGTTGAAATACCAAAAAAAGCGTTTTTTTTTCTCCAAATACATAATGATAATAGGTCGTATTGAGAATGATACAGCAAATGCTTATGTGAAATTTGGCATTGGAAAAATTCTTAAAAATCCCAATAACTTCATGTGTTTATCTTTTTATTTCAGAGCTGGGACTTTTTGGATCAAAAATTGAATGACAAGTGGGGGTGGGGCTACCGCTACAGTTAATGACACCTGCAACAGGAACTAGACGGCAGCGGCCATCACCCGTAGCCGTAGCCCCCCCCCCCCCCGGGCGTTTCATCTTTTCATTTAATTTTTGATTCCAAAAGTCCTAGTTCTGAATTTACAACGTGACGGGATGTATCTAACTATTTGAACTTCTGAATGTTTTAGCGACCTCCTAAATCATCAGTAAGTAAATTAGAAATGGTTATAACTAATGGCCGTATTCTCTAAGGAAATGTTATTCACAACATTATCATAGAGCGCTGTTAGTTGTTCTGTTGTTACCTGCCAATGGGCACCCGAGTTTTTGGCATAACAGCCCCAACATAATGTTACGAAGATTATTTCCTGACAGAATCAACCCATAAGTATTTGCTTGATCTTTATGAATACGGCCCGATATGACGTTGTAAACAACCATTGTTATTTTATTCTCAGTGGATTGTTGCGTCAACAAACACGTGTGGTGTTTCTCGACGGAAGGTCTCATCAACGTGGGCCAAGACGAAATTGTGATTTTAATGGAAGTGATGGACGACGAAAAGGCCGTGCCCAAAGACATTTTTATTCACTTGAACAACATCTATGCTGATGCAGTTAAAGGTACAACTTCCATTATTTTACAAATTAGAATGCGAAACTCACAAGAAGTTTTCTGACTATACGAATAATTGATTCAAATAGACGTTGTACTATCGCAAGAGGAAGTTGGTACGGCAACCGTAACTGAAAAATTGTCGGAAAATTGTATTTTTTCTTGTAAATAACGTACCTACAGTCATTGCCCATTAAAAACGCGTACAAGCTTTTGACACGGAGTGTACTGATTTGATTAATTTTGGCCTGGTGTCACAGTGACAAGGTAGCCAAAATTAAGTACTCAAATCAGTACACTCCGTGTCAAAAGCTTGTACGCGGTTTTTATGTGCAACGACCGTACCTACTTATCCACTTTTGACGATTGCGTCAAATCACCCGTGATGATTGATGTCGGCAACTAGGCAGGAGCCAATCAAAATAGTTCCTGCTTGGTTACCGTCATCGATAATAAGCACCTTGACGTCGACTGACGTCACGCGGAACGATTTTGATTGGCTGTTGCTTAGTTACCGACATCAATTATAGGTCACTTGACAAAATACTTAACTTGAACGCTGTTTAGTAGCGTTACGCTTACAGTCAGTTTCAATAAAAATTGAGACAGTATTTCACACGGAGTGTTTTTTTGGCTTTCTTGTCTCTGGCCCAGCAACCCATATCAGTGCACTCCGTGTGAAATAATAGCTGCATCCTTTTTGCCATCAATCTCAGATAAATCTCAGTTCATCTTACTTGAATCGCGTTTCTATTGGTCGGACAAGTGACAGCTGAGCTGATGTGAGAATATGTGAGATTATGGGTAAAAGGGAAGCGCCTACTGTCTCTTTTTTTTTTCTTTAACTCACCAATACCATTGCCAATAGTCTGGATAAGTCACTATTCGCGCTAAAACTCTAGGTAGAAACTGTCTTTCGACTTTATTGGCAAGTAAACATTACTCTGCTGCAGGAAATTCAGTAAAAGAAATGGGTCTGTCGTTACATAACGCTTCCACTTTCCTCGACTCAAAAAACCACGCCGGTTTCGTGTACATCCGGCCGACATTCCAATGTTTGCAGAACATCATCAGACCCAAAGAACCCTACTTGATCGGAATCCTCATCCACAGGTAAGAAACTAATCGACATTTCTTACGTCACATCTTTTTTGTAAAAATGGCTTATGCCATAGCCAATAATCAGTCATTTCTTTGAAAGATTTGGCCCTATTCTGTTCGTAAATTGTTAGCTAGCAATCTTGCCAACCTTGCCAACGAGTCAAGCCAGCTGCAGTTGACGACAGCCAAAAAAGGCCCCTAGCCATGACAACTTTCTCGTTAGCAAGCTTGCTAGCACAAAAAATCTATGAACTAAATAATAGAGCTGACTTATCAGTCGTTATATTGTTTTAAATGCCTTAGTAGCCGTGAAGTGTTTCTTTTTGCAAAAGAAAGACATAACTTATGCATCTAATTCCTTTTGCTCGCTGCACTCGTCGTGTCCCAAAATCTCTCGTGATACAAAAGACCGTCTTATTAAACATATATGATAAATTACTGTTTTGTTCGCCTAAAATTTCTTTGGTCTCATCTGAATCGCTGACGCAGTAGTCAGATTTATAGCTGCTGTCGGATTCGGTTTCGTGGTTCAAATAGATCACTTTTGCGGCCTTAGTACTCATTTAACCATTTTATGCTTATGTCATACTTCAGATGCATTTTTTTGTCAGATGGGAAACTCCTTGGGCCAAGCTCTTCCCCCTCCGCTTAATTTTGAGGTTGGGCGCCGAGTACAGGTACTACCCGTGTCCCATCATCTCAACCAGGCACAGGGATAGCGTTTTTGTGGAAATCGGACACACCATAATAAACTTATTAGCTGTAAGTATTCAGTAGTTGGAAAAAGAGTTTTTGCTTAGAATTTTTTTTTGTAGGATTTCCGAAACTTTTCTTATACTCTGCCGCAAATTAGAGGGCTGACGATACACATGGAGGATAAGAACACCACTGTGATTATTCCAGTCAACAGATACGATCAGGTGAATGTCTTTTCACTCAGTTGCTGCCGACCTAATATACAGGGTGCGGCAGATATTACTATACTTTTCCAAAAGTATGAAAATATCATTAAAAAGTCATCTGAATTATCCTGGAACAAGATGATTCACGAATTATTACCAGAGAAATGTCAGTAATGTTTTCACCGCAAACTGCCAATTTTATGTTTCAGTACAGATGTTAAAAAGTGACATTTTCTATTTGAGTTATCAGTACGTGTCAATACTAAATGCTGATTGTTGCTAAAAATTAAAAATTGTGTCTCAGGTTATGAAGTCGATGAACAATTCGAGCGACCACATCCTGGCTTTCGCCGGCAACTTTAGCGACGTTGCTGACTCGCATTTGGTGTGCATCCAAGACACGCAAAGCAACGAGAACGCTTACAGCACTCACGCCATCAATATTCATAATAAGCCGAGGAAGGGTAAGTCAAAAGGTGACTCGACAAATTATGTCCTAGATTGATTATTTTCTTGTTTGTATTATGCAAAAGAAGTATAAGATGTCAAATGTCACTGCAGATTATGAGTCCACCATTATGAGTAGGTTTTCCATCTCTGATTCCCATATTTCGCAATACATTAATGACGTCACGGTAATAACAGTCAAGCTCGAACTTGTCTGAAAAACAACTGAGGAACCTGATTAGGAGTCGGTTGCCAGTGACATGTCCTGTGACAAGTGACCTGACATGTTCAGAGTTAAAAATCGGACTTTCTGTAAACTGACCCGTTTGATCAACATCTTGCTATAACGCTAGTAACGAAGCTTGGATTGGAAAACGTTCCAAAACAATGCCTTGGATTGATTGCGACAAAAACAAAATCTGCTTCGGCTTTGGGAACCATTTCATTTAGACAGGATAAGTTGAACAACTCTTGGTGCCATGTTCTGAAAACAGAAAAAATAAAAAAATGTACGTTTTCAGTGACCGGAGCGAGCTTCATCGTTTTCAATGGGGCTTTGAAGTCTTCTAGCGGCCTAACGGCCAAGTCCAGCATCGTGGAAGACGGTCTGATGATCCAGATACCCTCGGAACACATGCTGCAAATCCGGGAGAGCTTGCGCAACATGAAGAACCACACCATTCAGTGCGGATGCATAAATTCCACCTGTGATGAAACCGTGCACATTGTGTGGGGTGAAGCTGATGTCAATTTTAATGTAAAGTTAGTATCATTGTTGCTTTTTCGTCTTTTATTTTTTCTTTGGTTAAAATTTTGAGTTATTCTGTAAAATTTCAAACTCGGCACGCTTTCAATTCGGCCCGAGTTTCAAATACGGCGCGCTCGAAAGAACGTTTGATTCGTAAGGCGGCGCCTGTCAAAACTCTGTCAGCTATTAGCTTAAGTCATTTTGTCACTTTCACGCCTTGACATAGGATATTTGAATCCAATCCTGAAACGTAATTATATTGTATAGTACGTGATTCAAGTGAGCTATGATTTAGGTATCGGATTTCTCGGTTGTGACACACAGTTATTTCAAAGCACTCCCTAATTTTTTTTTCAACTGTTAACTCTTCTTGTTTTGTTTTTAGTGTTATTTCACCCATTGATGACCAGTCAATGAGCGGCGTGCCTTCAATTCGAGTTCACAACGGCAAAGATTTCGTTTGCAACAGTGGAAATCGTCTTATTCGATGGACTGAAGTGTTTATTTTACAGGTTAGTAAAATATTCTCATCAAAAAAGGCGTGTTGCAAAATATTGACGTAGTTTAGTTTAGACATAATTTCAGAAACTCAGGTGGGTAATCTTCTGTTTGAAGATAAGATAAAAAAACAATTGTTTCAGTCAAGGGATCTGAATATTGCGATAAAAAGTTCTACTGATATAAGTAAACGAAATGAGAAATCATTTGAATATTATCACCACCTTCAAAAATTACTTTCTGTACCTACTATTTTCAAGACATTAAAGTGGGCGACTTTAACTACCAACTAATGTCATTTCTTGCGTGAAACGTGAATAAAATGGTGGATTATAATGGGGTGTTCCACGAGTTCTGGGGAAAAATAATTCAAATACTGGAACCTTCGTAGAGCTCACATATTTTTTATTTGATTTTTTGCGTCCAATTAGGCCCCGAAAAAATTAAGAAAATTTGGCGTGACGTCACGCATCCTGAGACTAAGGTACGTTAACAGATGGCGCCAGGTAAAGCTGGATTCCCAGATGCGAATATTCGGACAGAAAATGCGATTTTGTATGTCAAATTTTGAATTCGAGGGCTCTGATTGGCCAGTATGAGGACTTTGACATAAAATTTCGCATCTTCTGTCCGAATATTTGCATCTGGGAATCCAGCTTTACCTGGCGTCATGTACGCTGTTAACGTACCTTGGTCTCAGGATGCGTGACGTCACGCGAAATTTTCTTTATTTTTTTTTCGGGGCCTAAATGAACGCAAAAAATCAAATAAAAAATATGTGAGCTCTGCGAAGGCTTTAGTATTTGAATTCATTTTTTCCCAAAACCTGTGGAACACCCATTGGTTGTGAGGGGTTGCCACATACTTAAATAGCTATACCGCTCATGAACCTATTGCGCATTCTGCCGCGCCGCGTAACAAAAGGAGTTAGAGAATGACGCCATTTTGATGGTCAATTTCCAGTGTATCTCAAAATACCGAGCTATATAGCTACCACAAAATATCCCAAGTGCCGTGAAACTGATCAAATTTTCTGCAATTTTACAATAGCGATCCAGTTTTCTCAAGTACCATCACGTAAGTGTATTTAGTTTTCTTGAAATTACGAAATACTCACATCGAGTTGGATGGTTGGGAGCAGGGATCACGCGAGATACGCAACTGGATTGTTTATTGGATTCCGACTGGCCACGCCCACCCACCTGTTAAAGTAGTGTTTGCGATCGTTTATAGATGGCGCCACTGGCGTTACAACCGCGAAATTTGAAAAATCAGGAGGATAGATTTTGCCGAATATTGTGGGAAATTCAGCCCGATACTGTTCGTGAAATGTTGGCTATAGCAATCATGTTCATAAGCAAGTTCTTACTGCAGAGTCCTTTGTTTTAGGCGGCTGCAATTATATTTTGCTCATCAACAAATTGGTAAAGCCAACATTGTACAAACAAAATAGGGCTGAATATTCTATGTTCGTATTTTTCTACATTTTTGAGAAATATAATATTGCAATACTTGTCAAAAACATTGGAAAAGACAAAAGGTAAAATACACGTAGAATGTAAAATGAACAGCTGCAGCACTTGGTAATGAATACAATATTTTAAACTGAGATGGTAGTACTTTTGTATTTTTTAAAAAGAAAACTGAAATAATTACGTTACAGTACATTCCAAAGAAATAGAAACACCATGTCATACAAGTACTTCAATAAGTAGTATTGATTGTACAATACATTACAATACAATACATAGGAAGGTATGGTGAATTCTCCAAAAGTTTTTTGGCTATTTGGCCATAAGGCCTCTTCTAAATTACAAACGGAACAGTAACAAAGTTCTCGATTCTATTTCTAACGGACGTGGAGGCGGTAAGAGGAGAAATTTCTATGGCAGTAACTCTTTTGTGAAGATCAGGATGACGAATAGCTCCCGCATAACAGCCATCACTTGATTTTTGGCTGATTAGGACAGGGACGCCAAAAAGGAGTTCCGCTGAAGTAGGCCAGGGTGTTTCAGAGGGAGAAAAACCATGCAGTAGGAGTTGCTGTTTTGTCAATCAGCCCAGGAAGGTTTGGAGCTGGACAAGAGAAGTGGTGGAAACCAACAATATTAAGCCAGTGCTCTTCTAGCTGCTCTGTCAGGTGAACTGCCTGGAAGGAAAAAAACTGATTTAGCTCTGTTCTTTGTGTCTGGATTAGTATTTTAAGCATTTTGTAAAGTCTTCAACATGCTGTATCATTTGACAATACAGAAAATATAAATCATGGTCCAAGTGGAAGACTCATTGCACCCCTTTCTGCAGTAGGTAACAGCCTAATTTTTCTCTGAGGGTGTTTTGGTCCATATTGCGCATCATGATTGTCAAAGCTCGGTTTCAAAATGCACAGTCGACGAAATGGGACCTGAGGACTCGCAATATGGACGCGAATTACCCTCAGCCGAATTTCGGTTGGTTGAACCCTATTGAGAAGAGGGTCAAATTTACCATTCGTATACCTCTCGGTATACCTACTAATCCCGTTCACGATCACGATGTAAATTCAGTACCTAATGCTACTTTTTGAGCTGATCGTGAGCTCTTACGTGGAGGGATGCGATAGCCGCAACCCATTTTTCTGGAAGTCCAGTAAAAGATGTGTTGGAGAAAATCTGATACAATCAAATACATTGTCTCTCAAGATCGCAGGATCAGTTAAAAAAATGAGGTTACTGAATTCACATGTGAATGGGATAATTATAATGTGCTTTTTATGTGGGACTCGAGTACTTACTAAATTCTTCGTCATCTTCATGCCTGAGCTCTATGGTAGGCATTGAGTCGTTTTTGAAGTGGGCTTTCCAATGGAGTGGAAAGATATGTTAGCTCCCCACAAAATATATAGGGCACAGTCGAGGGCACAGTGTTGAGCATCCACGGGCAAAGGGAAGGCCATTCTCTCATCGCACTCGTCTAAAATTAGGTATTTCATAAACTGTCCAAACCCACATTGGTAACAGTTCCGTATGCGGTGAAACGCCAAAAATTCGTTTTTTTTTCGGGAAAAAAGACTCTAACAGATGGATTTCACTCCAAAGAAGACGATTCCGCTGTCGGAGCCGGGTTTTTTCAACTATTTCTTCTGATTTTCTAACCTCAAAAGTTTCACCGCATACGGAACAATTACCGCGGGGATATTATTCCGTATACGGTGAAACGCCAAAAAGGCATCAAGTTTGGTGGAAAATGACACTCATAGTTAGATTTCACTTTAAAGAACGTGATTCCAATGTCGGAAAGATGCAAGAGTTTTCTTTTTTTAGTTCAAACGTTCACTTTTTACAACTCATAATAATTACCCGCCGCCACTGAATATGTGTCATATGTCAACAAAACAAAAGCAGAATCAAAGCAACTCCAACTCCCCTACCCACTGGTGCAGGTCTAAAAAGAAGGAGCATACTTGAGACGACGGGGAGAGTTCAACAAAAATAATGAATTCTTGTTTAATATAACAATAAGAGACCATTTATCACCTAATTCACGAAATTTTTTCAATTTCAGCCGTTCTGTCAACTATCATCTGTCAGACTTTGACGTATGGCCTCGCGTAAAACAGTGGCGCACTATAGGCCAGATTTAACAGATTTCATGACTTATAAGATGAAATTCGATGGAAAGCGAATGAGAAGTGCCACTCCGACAACAGAACTGTGTTTTTTTAAGTAAAATCTACAAATGAGTGTCGTTTCCTACTAAAATTGATGCATTTTTGGCGTTTCACCGTATACGGAATAATATCCCCGCGGTAATTGTTCCGTATGCGGTGAAACTTTTGAGGTTAGAAAATCAAAAGAAATAGTTGAAAAAACCCGGCTCCGACAGCGGAATCGTGTTCTTTGGAGTGAAATATATCTGTTAAAGTCTTTTTACCCGAAAAAAAACTAATTTTTGGCGTTTCACCGCATACGGAACAATTACCCCCACATTATGTGAACTGCAACTCACCTCAGGATATCAAAAGACCAATCCGAACAGTTTGGAGGCTGCTTTTCTGATGCAAACATTGAGGCTCATCTTTTATCGACGGCGTTATTATTGCAGTTTTTGACACTTTGAAACTTTGAAATTTTGATTCACAGAAACTGACGCATTGTTATTGGTCGTTATTAGTTACCTACTGTTGCCACATCGATAAAACAGGCCGTTCAGTCTCCGCTTTGAAGATTCCTAGTCAAAAAAGCAACAGCTCCATCTATAAACGATCGCAAGCAGCTTCCTGGCACCGGACAAAATTTCCCAGCCAGTTGCATGGGCCTGGTTGGGAGTCACTGTACTCTCAGTAAACGAAACGTCAAGTGACAGCTTTTTGACAGTGTAAATAAACATCACGTAGTTAACCGGACTTTTGGATGCTGGAATGATCGCACACCTTTTCTTCACCTGTTGATTCCCACTTGATGTTATTAGTGTTGATTCCACGTACTTTGAGGGAGAAGCAAAATAATGTCGTGCTTAGTCAAGTGGCCAACTAGTGAAGTGGTGCCAGTCCACACCACCCAAAGTCCCTAAATAACCATCAAGATGGCGGCGCCCATTATTACAAGTGTCGGACGTCTCTCTTGCGCGGTATTGGCGAAAATCAGCGGCCACCAGAATGCGCTGAACGCAGTCAAACATGGTGGCCCAAGGGGCCTTGACAAATAGGTACCCAGCGCACAGCCCAGCGCCGTAGCGCAGTAGCACTCGACAGTTGACAGTACCTACTCCAAACCATAAGAATATTGACAGTTTTGACAGTTGAAAAATAATTAATTTTTTTTGTCTTCCTTGTTTTCCACATCGTCGTGAATGTGAGCGAGTGAGTGTTGTAGCTCTGGTTGTAGTTTGACTTGAATTACTGCGTTAGTATACGCCGATGGACACAATGCACAATGCAGCTGCAAAAAACGATACGTAAGTTGGTGAAATGCTGGCCGAAAAATGCAATCTTTGAATGCTTATTTTACATTACAGATGTTGAGTTGTGTGAGCCCCTTGCACACAAGGTGGAAATACTAAGCCCCCACAAGACAAGGCATAGGTACAACAGGACGCATCACGAAAATGTGCCAACAATTACCGTTTAGGCCAGAAAGATGAACATTCTTTTGGAGTAATCGTACGACTCATACAATGACTGTAAAGTGAAATTTCAGTAGCTAATAAGCATTTACCGCTGTCTAGAATAATAAAAATCATAGTTTATCAATAATAATTGAGTATTCTTCAATCATAAGTTTAATCATAGCTCATCGGTTGATGTTAGTGTTTCTACAATGGAAAATATTTTCATAACGATTAAGTTGTTCTAAATCTGAACTGATGAGGCGAGTGACAGATTCTGATTTGCAGGCCAGGTATCTTCTCTCAATACCGCTGGCGTTGATCTCCAGGCTCTCCGTCTGCTCTCACTGGCTTATCGGAGATGGCTTCACGAGTTCACAACACTGTTCTAACAACTGGTCCACAGAACCCAACCTCCAAATGGTTTTCAATTATCCATTTATGAGACATAACAAAGCACAAGAGTCTCAGTCACAGTGAGCCCCAGTCACCCCACACACGATTAAATGACCTGCCTCAATCACTTCTTCGCACTTTGTCGAGAGAGGGCTGATTTGGTCACCAACATGACCATAAATATTGGGCAAATGAATCTGTATTATCGGCATTTTCTAAAACAAAAATAAGTTAGAGATACTGCAACGAAATTCCATTCCCAACGAACCTCCAGTTCTTGGCCCACTGTTACGAGTTCGTGACTGTCACGCTTTCACTGACAGCTATCACTGTTGACAGCTGTTGTGATGTAAATGCGCACTGCGTTTACTACCTATTTGTCAAGGCCTCTTGGGCCACCATGTTTTATTGCGTACAGCGCCACCACGCGGAAAAGATTTTCGCCAATAGCTATTTAAGTATGTGGGGGTTGCTAGGTGATTATTAGTCTTCGGACATCAGATTCAGATTACGAGACTTGAAAACTCGTGAAATGCACATCTTGTGCAGATTCTTTCTCTCGATATGGAATCTCTAATGCAAAATCCAGGCATTCTCAAGACTCGTTGGCTTAAAACCTATCTTTCTTCTTCTTTTCTTTTTCATAAGCATATTGAGAAGAGAAACCTGCAAAAATGTGGTTTCTTAGTCAAAGTGGTCTTGGTATGGGAGAACTGCTGTCTACACGTGCAAGCTAACACGGCGCGGTATCAGGACCACCTTTGATCAAGATAATTTGTTTATCTCACTTTTCCAAGAATTGACATTTGTTGACATTATTGACAGTTATTTATTTTCAATGCGATCACTGGTTAAAATTGATCCATCATTATGGTCGATAGCAGGCCATCAGCTACCTAGCGGTGAATTTTGTAAACCGTGATACAAGAAAAAAACCATTGCAAACGAAATTATTCTGACTCATTTAAACGTCAAGGTAGTAAAAAGTGAAGTGACGCAATTTTTTATCGCTCGCATCGGAAAACATGATGCCGTCGCCCCAAAACAAAAAGTGTCGCAATGGAAGCATCGACCTTTTACCCCTGTTCTAGCCAAAAATCCTTTCGAAGCCTCACTGAATTTATGACTAAACAACGGACGCTCCGACATCACTGCAGACGCACCTGCATTTCCATTATTTCAACTATGTAGGTAAAATCCAAATTTATAAAAAATCTGCGATTCGCATTTCGACGCTTGACACGCTCAATTTTCCACAAAAGCACCTGTCATTTGCCTGCTAAATTTGATTACGGGCAGTTAGCGCGACAATTTCAAGCGCGACAGGTCACAAGAGCGACAGGTTGAATAAACATGGCAACATGGCCACCTAGTTTGACGGAAATGTCAAAAACTTGAAAAAATGCATTCCCCTTCCTACAAGCACCCCTCTCACCCTCCAAAAGCGCTAGGCAACGTCGCAGTGTCGCGTTTGTTGCTTTATTATTGTTTGATTTGCTGTCCATGTGTCCCATATAATGATGCCAGTTTATAAACATAAAGGTAGGTAAAACAAATAGAGTTTGGAGTAAAATCGGATTTAATTTAAATTTATGTAGGTAGATGATTTAAAGGTGTATTTTTTAGTGGCTCCGGGGAAACACAACAGTCATTTCGGGGGAGGATATGTTTCCTGCCTTGGGACTTGAGGCTGGGTTTCTTCCAGAACTGGTTAATATCCTTGTCAAAGACCCTTGTGATAATCATATCAGGCTCACTCAAAGGGTGAGCAAGTCGTCGCCACATCGTACCTACTTTCTCTTGCATCCAGGACCAGGACAGAAGATGGTCCCTTCAGGCTAAGATGGCCATCAGGTAGGGTGACAGGCAAATACCTAATTGTGAACATCGTCACTGTCTCTTATAGATACCTTTTCGGGTACCTACATAATTTTGTTGTTTTCAAAAGAATTTTGACCTGCAAGAAAGGCTTCGCCAGCTGCTATTACTACCAAATACACTGCTCCAATAACTCGACACATCTTTTCACCATTTTGCGGCCACTACTTGGTGGATAAGATTTTTTAAATCCATCAACTTGTTCAAAAGATATCGGCCGACAAAGTCGCGGTCACGAAATGGTGATGGGTCGAATTATTGGACCAGTGTAATATAATTACTCAAATCAAATAATTGAAAGGCTTTGGATTTATCTACTCATGTATATTTTTCAGCCCCTAAGGAGAGACACTTTTTGCAATGGATGCCTGCTAGCCTCCAGGTTTTGAGGGAAACAAGGAGCTAAGCCATTTCCGGAGTAAGGTGGTTACCTCTTGGTCCCAGAGGACAGACCTGAAGCTGCTGAAAAAATTCATACCCACGCGGGCGGACACCATGGATTCACCAAGCTCATAAATTTGATCATCAAATAAATATAAACTCGCAGTGCTGTTGATCAAACAACAGTGAAATGCCCATGGTTCAGTTGGTAAATCGATAATACAGGGTCCTGCAACAGTGCTTCGGGCTTTCTTAGCGCCCTTCCCTTACGAGATAGAGACAAAGGTGTAATACATACGATCGCACGCAAAATAAACGGAGACAGTGTTTCGCGCGGAGTGTACCGATTTACTGAATTTTGGCTTGGTGTCACAGTGACAAGAAGGCTAAAATTCATTAAATCAGTACACTCCGCGCGAAACACTGTCTCCGTTTATTTTGCGTGCGATCGTACATAAAATTATTGATTTGGAAAGTTCTAACCAGTGAAATTAGTTTCAACTATACAGGGTGATCCATTTTTGCGCTATAACAAAAACAAAGATTTTTTGAATAAAATGCCCCACTTGATTTCATTTTCTTGTTTAGCTTTTCAAGCTCTATTATAAGCGTATTTTTGTTTTTTCGATTTGTGGCGGTGCTACCAACTAAAAATTGAAAATTGAATTTTTTTTTGTAATTTCAAGCTTCGTTTTGAAAAATTGTAGGAGCCTCGTTTTTTGCAATCAAGAAATGGAATTTGGCACAACAATAGTCGAATAGGAGGTAAATAATAATTCCATGACAAAAAACTTCAGAATCAGTGATACCGGGTGTTCAGAATTTTTTTTCAAACTTCGCAAATTTCAAAATGCCATTAGTCATTTTTTTTCAAATGGAATGCCCCCTATTTTATTAAACCATTCGACAGCTTTTTTCTCCTCTTTAATTTTTACCAGAGATAGGTACCCTACCGCTAAATTTGATAATTTCCGAGATAATCAATAATTTTGATAAAAAGTGCTATTTATTAAAATTTTTCACGCCGGGCAGGCCATAGTGATCATCAACAAATGTCTGATTGACACATTTTGCTTGGTTTGATGCTGAGAATAAGTTTTTTCCATTGAATAGCTGCGCTAAATTCCAATCTGAAGAAAATGCTTAAAAAAGTATTTCGTTGCCCGATGGAAAAAAGAAAATTCAAATTGAGCTTAGTAAAGTGGTTTTCTCGACTTCAAAAACCTTCAAACTATCAAATTGAGAGGTGCGTTCATTTTTACACATGATTTTCTGTATCAGGACCTATTAAGAACATAAAAAATCCAAATAAACGACAATTTTTATCAAAATTATCGATTATCTCTGAAGTTATGGAGTTTAGGGGTAGGGTATCCCTAGTAAAAATAAAAGAGGAGGAGAAAAGCTATCGAATGGTAAGATAAAATATAGGGCATTCCATTCGAAAAAAATGACATATGGCATTTTGAAATATGCGAAGTTAAAAAAAAAAATTGCACACCCTGTATAAGTAAATCCCAAGTTTTTTGTCATGAAGTTATTCAGCTTCTATTCGAATACTGTTATGCCAAATTTTGTTCCTTAATCTCAAAAAACGAGGCGTCTACGGTTTTTCAAAATGAACCTTGAGATAATAAAAAATTTCAATTTTTAATTTTCAGTTGGTAGCACTGCCACAAATTGAAAAAACAAAAATCCACCTGTAATAGAGCTTGAGAAGTTGAACAAGAAAATGAAATCAAAAGTGGGACATTTTATTTAAAAAAATCTTTGTTTTTGTTATAGCGCAAAAATTGAACACCCTGTATAGTTGAAAATAATTTTACAAGGTAGAACTTTTCAAACTAATAATTTTATGTATTACATTTTTTTCTCTATTTTGCAAGGTAAGGGCGCTAGAAAAGCCCGACGCACTGTTGCAGGACCCTGTATATTATGAAGGCTTGGTGCAACCAGAGGTCAATTTTTTTTATTTCAAGTTATCTAAGTGGTAATAGTTCAATAATTTTATTATTGTAGATACCTACTCATTCGATGTCTTTTTGTAATTGCTGATTTTTCATTATTTTAATACATATATATTTACGTTCACAAATGCTGTAGATTATTTTGCTTTTAGTCCTTCACCATAGTTGTTTTTTACAACATACTCCTATTACATTCATACCTGATACCTCTGCCATACATTTAGCTATCATTCTTTTCAAGCATTCACCCAACACCTATGGGGTCTGACTCCAGGATTTTTGTCTCAAGCAATGAGGCTTTCAATTTTACATGTTCTTTATCTATTTGAGATATCTATAGAGATAACGAAAAAAAGAGGTTTGAAATCCCACCTGGTGCGTCTATACAAACAACGAGACTTTGGATTCGGGGGTGGATGGGCCCAGGCCTTTTTTCTCTCTAGGCTGGTGAGATTTGTGAAAGGGCCGGTAGGATAAAAAAACACTTTTAAAAATTATAAATAAAAGGCAGAGTCTTCCCGAAAAACGTTTATGAACATTTATTACTGCAGTTTCGGGAGCCTTCAGTCTTTCGTCGTTGGAGGTGAAATAGTGAAAGCTTGTGAAATATTCTGGTGAAGGAGTAGGAGTGAATATTTAACATATAATTTATCCCTTACGCTCCCGAAACCGCACTAAGGAATTTCTTTACGTTTTGTGAGAAGACTACCTTTTATTGATAATTTTTAGAATTTGACACTTACTGGTGAGCGATGGCAGATAGATTTCTAAAGGCCAACACTTTAATTCTACAATATATGAAAGTTTTGAGAAAAAAGATCTGGGAATGAACAAGCTTTCAACGCAGTGCACTCAGCAGCACCTCATGCATTCCAACTTTATAACATATTGTCCGATTAAGTACGTTTTCTCAACCTCACAGGGGCCACTCGACAGTATGGGCATTTTCATTCCATTCTCTTTACTATTGCCGCGCTTGACAGCTAGGTCATCATTCTCTTCAGTGAACACCGCTTAGAATCTTCCCGCAAGCATAGAGTTCACAAGATACCTAGAACTACGTTCTCTACATAAACTTTACATGAAATAATAATAAATTGACTTTATTTTCTGGCGGCATTCAGCACAGTGCTGCTTCTTCCATATCATCCAGGCAGTTCCCATTGGAGGTCACAGTGCGCCTGAACCTTGAATAAGTTTCATGAAAATGACACCAAAAACGGGCTTCGGATCTTTGTAGCCGAACATTAGGGGAACTGAAATCAAGTTAAAACAAAATCGTACCATATCCTTAACACAAATAATATCAAATCTTAGATTTAGTTTACGTCAGAAGTGAAATACTTCAACTTTTTTTATTATTGGATCACAGTTAATGAGTTTCAGTAAGTAACATCAACTTCTGTTAGCACAGAAAAACTGTAAAAAGTATCAAACCATCCAAAAACTTCCAAATTGAGCCATGAAACATACTACGTAGATTGAAAAATATAATAACTTCGCAAAAATGATGATGCCACACCCCACAAAATTTTGCGCCTTTTCAAACTTAGGTAACTGTGGTTTGCTACATACCTTCTGAATTCTGTACAAACTATTCAATAGCTCAATTCTTTAGCTATCCTGGCGATAGATCGGCGGGCTTCGTCTGTAGCTTCAAACCAAGAGGTCCGGAGTTCAAATCCCGCCGGAGCCGGTGGCTTTTCTCTATGCGCCCTCTGATACTTTGGCGTGTACTATAACCGAGCGGTCACGTTGAGGGAAAAAAGGTAAAACGAAGGAAGTCACCGAAAAAAGGGCGCTAATAAGCTAGTACTTGATGCGCCCCTCAACACCTAATATAAAAAAATTATAGCTACAAGTCTCTATTGTAAAATATGTAAATGAAAATCCAAGATTTTTCTTGCTTGTGAAGCCACCCACATTTGGCGGGCCGAAAATATTCCGGAGGAAAATAATTCAAAGCCGTGAAATCGAGGTATGAGAATGTGAATATTCAGAGTCAAGGCATCATTAAAAGATGTCGCTAGCTATTTAATTCATTCGTGTAAATCCCGCAAAGCTCTATAACATAATTTACTGGCCCATCATCGACATTCAACAACCGTCCCTGCTTGACGTCCGACGAAATGGGGAATTGGTGCATATGAAGTGAGGCACCCGCACTTCGACCCAGTTAGTTGCTGCCGTACTCCTGCTGTGTTGACACGCCATCGGCCACCGCCCGCTGCCCGCTGCCCGCCACCATCCGATTCACACGTGTTAACACCGCCGGTCGCATTCTTCAGCGGCTTCTCAGATTACCTGAGCCGTCTATACACCGTTCGCGATCGTTTTGGATGCAATAAAATATTCCGAATTGCTGGGAATGGAGGATATCGCCGGAGATTGACCGTGGTACCTGGACCAATCCTCCTGGGCTGCCGTCCGCTCCCGACTTGTCACGTCCGTCGCCGAGTGCTTCTGCGGGCCTGTTAGCGAAGAGTTTTAGTCCCCTTCGAGGAAGCTGAGTTAGAACCCGTTTATGTTGCGTCGCGACCCTCCTGGAGGCCGAAGCGTCGAAGCCCCAATGATGAGTCCCAGCCCACTTGAAAAATGACGAGTCGATTTCCCCCGGCTGATGTGTCTCAAAGGCCCCCTGGAGAAAGCCGAGTTGGAACCCTTCGGAGTCGTGTTTTGGTCCCCTTGGAGGCACGCTGAGTCGAGAACCCTCCAGGTTGAGTTTTGACCCTCCGAGAGACTGATGAGTTGCTTCCCCCGTTGAGTTGCAACCCGTCTCTAGGATGTCGAGTCAGAGCCCTTGGACGTTGAGTCTTGATCCGCCTCCAGGTGTCGAGTCAGAGCCCTCCGGCGACGAGTTCCAGCCCTTCTCCAGGTCGATGTGCCAAGACCCTTCCGGTGTTGAGTTTCGACCCTTCTCCAAGTCGCAGAGTTGGGACCCGTTGACGAAGTGTTTCGAACCCCCTCCAGGATGCTGAGTCGCGTTCCCTCCACGATGAGTTCTAGCCCACCTCGAGGATGTCGAGTTAAAACCCCTAAATGATCCAGGCCCGATAGAAATGAGGTCTCTCGTTTCGGTATCTCGTGTGGCGGAGTGATGACCTCGACGAGCGGGAGGTTAGTCTTGGTGAGTTGGGATAGTTGCTTACGGTTAGGCTTTGTCGGAAAAATGTATGATGGGGCTCACGCGTGCTTTCTGAATCTGCCTGCACGTGCTGGTATCTGCGCTACTGTCTGCCATCAGGTACAGCCACTGGCAAGCCTCGTCCTTTGTTGGATACCTTCATAGAAAGGTATTCGCGCTCTTGGGCCCTCTGGACTTGGCTTTGTGACTGCGGTACTCAGAGCACCGGACCTAGTGGGTTAGATCTGGAAACTCGCGGGTGAGCTTCCTCTGCGTTTCTGAAGTTCCTAGTTATTCGGAAAATGTAAATTTTGAGAACTACGTGAAAAATCAAGTAATTGAAATAAAATAGCATCGCGTTGAGATCGGGGTTCGGACCCTGCCGTAGAGTCGTAATTGTTAATCGGATTGATGGACACCCCCCCCCCCCCCCTCCTTGAAACTAATAATTTTGTTTTAGCGCCACGACAGTTCCGGATATTTCCATGTAGAGTTGTCCCGGGAATGAAGACGTTCTTATTCGAAACTGATGAATTCAATCCGGTACCCAACGACGCCATCGTTCAGATAGGGACTTTGTAAAAATGAACTGTTATTAGGGCTCGATCAGGAATAGTGTAGACGGCGATTACTTCGTGTTAGGGCAAAGATTATTTCGACGCCTCTCCGCATCGGCTTTCGACGAACACCCTGTATAGTAAACTCTCTGCGTTTTGTTTTTCCTGGCTGCGGCCTTCTCTCACAAATTGCTAAACAACAACGAACTAGCGCGTATACGGGGCGTGCTCAAAACGTTTTCCACATTAAATTAGTACCTTGATTTGAGTAATTTGTTTCGCGTACACCATCGGTTCGAAAGTTTTGGAAGGGCGAAATTTGGTTCAACATTTCCGGTTATAGGCACTTTCGATCACGGGAATCTTTCTGAGCATTGGGGGCAATTCACGGCGAAAACAGGTTTAAAGCCCCCACAAAGGCCAGCCATATCCAATCCCTTCCAAACGGGCAAAAGAGAACCATAGCCCAAAAAGAGCGTTAGCCTTTGAAAAGAGGCTCCACAAAAAGGGGGCCACCGCACACACCGGCCCACAAATCTTAGATTGCATTCGTGGTCGAAGTCACTCTTCTCTTTGCAGTGTCTAGAAGCCGGGCCTAACCCTAACATAACCTCTAACACTAACATAAATGTTGGATCTGATGTAACCACAAAAGGAACTTTGAACCGCGAAAGCCAGTCAGAATTAAATGTCGGTCAAGGTGTAGAGTCAGGTGTTCGTCGGAGGGTTGGGGTGTTGGGACGTCTGAAATAATTAGGGAAAAGTTATCTCTTCGGGAATAGGGTAGATCACTTCGATAATTTAGCCTGCGATGTGAAGGTAGGACTAGGTATAGGAGCGAGCCATTATTTTAACATTTTGAATTGTACATAGAGGTCAATAGATTGATGTTACGTTAAAATTTTATATTGTGTCTTATTGCGTTCAAACTTGTAGTCAGACCTGTCTCAACAATCTCGAGAACTCTATAGTCGAACAACAAGAAGAGAGGCACAACGGGATGTCGTCCTGATACTAGATGATCATCGGCCAAGCGGTTCCAAAAGCGGGAGAAGTGATTTAATTCAAATAAGTTGAATTAAATGCCAGTATAATGGGTTGCCTACCCATTCAGCGGTACAAGACGATAGCTGGGGTCGTTTCACTTGTATTAGTCAAAAATTATTGGCCAAGGATACCTACTAATTATAATTGTATGTTCTCATGACTGATTCAGTCCCTTGGGCAGCTGAAAATAGTCGCAGCCTACGCTACCTACGCTACGAAAATCACAACAATAAGTTGAAAAGAGTAACAGAAAAATCGTGATTGTTCTGGTTTTTGTAGCTTAGGTTGCGATCATTTTCAACTGCCCAAGGCCCAAGGGACTGATTCAGCCATGAAAACCATCTGTTGTAATCAGGATTCTTGGACGATATAGAAAATTTAATTCTTGACATTCATACAAGCAAGAAAAATCTTGAAGTGTTCGGAATGAATGATCTGTTAGAAAGCAAGTTGATTTTCAAACATCTTTGTTTGAACGGAATTTCGGGTACCATTCAAATTTGGGTCATTTTTGATGCAACTCTGTATTTTGAATGTTTGTCTGAAGTCGATTCCGACTCTTTAGGTTTTTATATTTAAAGTTTTAAGTACAACATGAGTCTGATATTGTGGGAATCGGTTGACCTGGAAAAGAGTTATCATTGAAAAACTTGTTGTTGTTGATTGTCATTTTTCGATCACCCTGTAAATAAAAGAAGAATATTCAAAAACTGCGTAGAGAGCTGAGATCTATCTTCATGATATTAGTGTTGAAATACAAAAATGTTGTATTTACTCAAATAGGAACATAATAATTATGTTGAATTATTGGAAATTTTTTACGTTGTTTACGTTGTTTACGTTTAATATTCAACACCCTGTAGAAATATGATGCGAACTCCGAGGTGAACACCTTGTATTTTGCAACAATACAAACTTGTAATGAACAGTTCGAAGAGAATTCAAAAGGTACCTATGTAGCAAACCAGGATTTCCTGAATTTAAAAAGGCGCAAAATTTTGTAGGGTGACACTACGATTTTTTCGAAGTTGAGTAATTATTTTTCAATCTACGTAGTATGTTTTTCGGTTAAATATTTGATGGTTTTATACTTTTTACAGTTTTACTGTACTAATAGAAGTTGATGTTGCCTACTAAAACTCATCAACTGTGATCCAATAATAAAAAAAGTTGAAGTATTTCACTTCTGACGTAAACTAAATCTCAGATTTGATATTATTTGAGTTAAGGATCTGGTACGATTTTGTTTTAACTTGATTTCAGTTTCCCTAATGTTCGGCTACAAAGATCCGAAGCCTGTTTTGGGTGTCATTTTCATGAAACTCATTCAAGGTTCAGGCGCACTGTGAGGTGGAGATTCAGTGGTGAATTAGCAGACTGCAGACTCTAATAGGCGCGAGTAATTATTGCGCATCAGGGTTGTTATTGTTGAAGCTGCCCCTACTCCTCACTGCACAAAAAGAAGTTTCCAAAAAGTCCTGTGACATTTTAAGACTTTGTAAATATAGTCCATGCCTTATTCACTTCTTATACATCCCACATTTTAAACTAGTAAGTACTAGTAAGTCTCATCTATCCATCTATCTATAACTTTTTAGCGCATTTTCCATCTTGATGAAAATCGCTATTGCAACCGCTTTGTCCGTCCGTCCGTCCGTCCGTCCGTCCGTCCGTTCCTCGAACTCCTCCCAAACTAGACGACCTAGCTTTCTAATTTTTTCGCTGTTACATAGCTGCCACTCCCAAAGGAGGGCTAGGCTATATTGGATGTCTATATTGCGCCGCCAACATAGAGAAAACCGCCCCCGATAAACTTGAAATAACATAATATTGCACTTTCTACCAGACCTGATGCTCTGGTGTTCTCATTTTTTGAATAATACATAGTTGCCACTTATAAACGTAAGCCAAGAAACATTCCGTCATCAATATGCGCCGCCGACATGAAAAAACTGCTAAAAACCGCCCCCAATCACTTTAAAATGAAAAACATAAACCCGAAGACATAGCGATCTGATTCTTTCGGTATATAAATAGCTGACTAAAAATGGGAAAGGATAGGCTACTTTTGGTTAGTCGCCGCCCCCAGATTCCGCCCCCAAACGATAAAAAGTGCAACTTTCACAAATGTTACTGATTGAGATGTTCCCTTAAACATTTAGGAACTGCCAACTCAAATTGTGCAACATTTGCTCAGCCGAACGCTGCCGCTCCCACAAGCCGCCCCCAAAGTAAGAGATAAATGAAAAACATGAACCCAAAGACAAAGTGATCCAAGTTTTTCGCTATATGGATAGCTGACTAAAAATTGAAAAGGATAGGCTACTTCTGATATGGCGCCGCCTCCAGCTTCCGCCTCCAAAAGGAAAAAAGTGCAACTTCCAACAATTTTCACTGATTTAGCTGATACTGTTACCTCGAACATTTAGAAACTCTTGACTCAAACTGTGCAAGAATTTCTTTGCCAAACTCTGCCGCTCCCACACGCCGCGCCGCCCCCAAAGTGAGAGATAAATGTAAAACATGACCCTGAAGACATAGCGATCTCATTCTTTCACTATATTGATAGCTGACTGAAATTGGAAAAATATAGGCCACTTTTAATTAGCCGCCGCTTCCAGCTGCCGCCTCCAAACAAACAAAAAATGCAACTTTCACAATTTTCACTGATTGTCATATTTCCCTCACATTTAGAAACTCCCAACTCAAACTGTGCAACAGTTACTTTGCCGAATGCTGCCGCCCCCACACGCGCTGCCCTCAAAGTGAGAGATGAATGAAAAACATAAGCCCGAAGACATAACGATCTAATTCTTTCGCTATATGGATAGCTTACTAAAAATGGGAAAGAATAGGCTACCTTTGACATGGCGCCGCCTCCAACTTCCACCCCCCAAAGAAAAAGTGCAACTTTCAATAATTTCCACTGAATTACATTTTAATGTTACCCCAAACATTCAGAAACTCCCAACTCAAACGGTGGAAGAATTTCTTTGCCAAACTCTGCCGCTCCCACACGCCGCCCCCAAAATAAGAGATGAATATAAAAGATAACCCTGAAGACATAGCGATTAAATTGTTCCGCTATATAGATAGCTGACTAAAAATGAGAAGAGATAGGCCACTTTTGATTAGTCGCCGCCTCCAGCTCCCGCCCCCAAACAAAAAATGCCACTTTTACAATTTTCATTGATTGTCATATTTCCTTAAACATTTAGAAACTCTCAACTCAAACTGTGCAACAGTTACTTTGCAGAATGCTGCCACCCCCACACGCTGCCCTCAAAGTAAGAGATAAATGGAAAACATGAGCCCGAAGACATAGCGATCTAATTCTTTCGCTATATGGATAGCCGACTAAAAATGGGAAAGAATAGACTACCTACTGTTGATTAGTCGCCGCTCCCAGCTCCCGCCCTCAAACAAAAAAATATATTGATGAGTAAAAGAATTTTTATTCAAATCTATTTCATTGGCAAGTACCTCATTCTGATAGCACAATATCACAATGAGTTTCGAGTGAAGAAAGTGGGCAAGGAATGGTGTTTCTCCTTCAACCAAATTTCTTTACGTTCACAATATGCCTCTTTGAGAAAATGCGCTACTGAGACTCACGCACGTGAAGGCATACTCACTTGTTTGAACTCTATACTCGACTATACCTATGTTCTTCAAATCGATAATGAGCCTCAGAAAGCTCGCTTTCCTATTGGTATCCAATAACGGGGTTCCGAGGTAGCTAGGATGAGAAATAAACAACATCGTTACTTATTTCTAGCTACCGATACCGACAAGCATGCAGTGTCGGACTGTCGGTGTACAGAACTGTGGTCTTGCGGCCTGATTACGGCGAGTATTTTGCGAGTCTGAATAACGTAGTTCAATACATTTCTGGGTCTCTTTCGGGAAAATTGTAAGCGGTGTGTTCACTGAAGAGAATGGAATGAAAATGCCCATTGTCGAGTGGCCCCTGTGAAGTTGAGAAAACAAGTTGTAAAGTTATATCAGCACATGAGGTGACGCTGAGTGCACTGCGTTGAAAACTTGTTCATTTTCCCGCCCTCCATCTTTCTTCCCAAAACTTCCACTGTTGAATAAAAGTATTGGTTTTATCCTACCGGCCCAAATTTTATAGATCTCACCGGCCCAGGGGGTAAATTCCCTTTTACTCCCTTGGCCCATCCACCCCTGCTTAGGTTCATCGGCTTTATTTCATTATTTCTTTTTTCAAATATAAATAGAAGTTGATTTTCTGTTTTTCAAAATCTTCCTATTGTTTTTCACCGCCCTCTCCGTCTCTCTGGTTAGTCCCCACAGACAAGTGAAGAACTGACAGGTGAAATCACTGACAAAATATAATGCATCCTCTTGGTTTGTACGCCAATCCAACACCCTTTGACCAACACCCACCCAACACCCCACATATATTTGTTTCTAAAACACAAACAACATTTTTCTAGCACTCTTAAATAAGCATTGAGGAACCTGATATTGACAGAAAGTTCAATTGTTCATGCTCCGACATAGGATCCTGATTCCCGTCTGTTTTCTTACAGTATTTTTCTTCAAATCTTGGGAATGATAGACAATTTCAGTTTAAAAAAAACGTGTATATTGGCAACCAACGTTTCAACTTTCAACCTCGTTGACAGGTATTTTTCAAAGGAATGTAAATTCTAAGAAATACAATATAGAATAATAGTGCTTAAAAATGTAATAACACTAGAATAAAAGAGTAAATAAAAGAAAGTGGTGGAAACGGCGTGAAGATGTTGACGAGGAGGTGGCACTCTTCATAAAACACGAGACAGAGCGAGATCAATGATGATGTTAATTATTTCTGGGTCTGGATCCAATGATCCAAATGAGCTGCTATTGTCGGTTAACACTGCTGGGAGTGATGACTTGATGAGGCAAGCTTTGAGAATGTTGTCTACAGTTCTGTGGAATTCTGGTAAGGTGTGTGATGGTTACCTCATGGCCACCATGGTCTCCTACTGTACACATCAGACATGAGACTTGAGCAAATAGTGGAATATATGATGCATAACTGCGGAGAAGTTGATTCCAAAAAGTGATGTAATAACTTACGTTACGAGATTAATATAGCCTTGTCATTAGGACTTGGACTTGAGGAAAGCTAACACTTGTAGTATATAGAGCCTTCAAGTGAATTTCGCCTCAAGTCACCTATGATTCTTGGAAAATTAGTAAGAAAACATGGCTTAGCGACCAGGCTTACTATGAGAGGAAATTTACTTCAACGCTTGATACAATTAATAATCCTCACACAGGTGTGTGTAGACTGTAAGTTAGTATAAATCTTACGCAAACAATGACTTTACCTACCGATTCCTTTCATATGTACTGACATCCTTGGCTCTTCCTGTTGGTTTCGTGGATCTTACAAATATCCTCCATTTGAAACAGCAATTAGGTTTTATAATTCGTACTGCTGTAACGAAAAAAATAATTAATTATTCTGTCATGCATAGCTGTTTAGACCTAATCACAATACACTTACTTTTACTTACTTAATCCGGAGTCTTCCTACCGTTCGGTGTAAGACTATAGGGCCCGAATTCAGCTTGTTCTGTTTGTTCTGTTCATCCATTCCATCCTGTTCTGGATCAACGCATCGATCTCCCACCTGCTGATGTCCTTCTCCTCCGCTACATGCCTCACCTCTTCCCGCCAGGTTTTTCTTGGTCTGCCTCTTCTAGTTCTTCCGAGAGTTCTTCCCTGTGCTCTCGCCTCATACACTCTCATGGGTTTCGTCTTTAACTACTGCTCTTTGAAAATCTTGTTCCCGATTCTGTCCCTTTTTGTCTTCCCCTCTATTTTTCGTAGGGATCTCGTCTCTGCAGCATTCACTCGACTCTCGTACTTTCTTGTCAGGGTCCACGAGTCGCTCCCATAAAATCAGTGTTGGAGTCACCATCTTCTTCACTACCTCAACCTTTATTTCCTTTGTAACTTCTTTCTTCCCGAAAAATGTTTTTCTCATGGACCATGGGAGTTGTATATTCTTCGCACCCATTTCGCACCATAGCAATTCTTTCACTCACTTCTCTGTCCTGTCTTCCGTTCTCTTCAATTATTGTTCCTAGATATTTGTAGTGCTCTACTTGTTCGATGTTCGATAACAATAGACACTAACGTAAAATTGCACTTATTGTTGTGGAGAACGTGCATTTTGACACTTTGATGCGGCATTGCCGAATGGTCAAAAGGGTACAGGGGGAATCAGATTGGCAGGTCCACATTTCGCTCTTATGTCGCCAAGATGTGACATTTTGCTTTTTGACAGCCGAACAGCGTTGCCACGTGTCGCGGCTGGGGTCTGTAGCGCTTATGGGCTGTCGCGGTAACTGCCTGTCACCCTAAATTTTACGCTTCTGACCTACTTTTCTATTGACATCTGTTTGACGTGTGGGTGGCGTCCCTCCATGGTAAGCCCAAGGCATCGCGAAGCATGCACGTGACGCTAGATGACGTTAATTTCGCACCTTCTGGTCACAAAATCAGTTGTAACTCCTTAAAGAATTGTAATTTTCCCCAAAAAAATTGCTATGTCACTAAAGTGGCCTTTAAATTCTTAAATGCACCTACAAAGTGTTCTTTTTTTTTCAGAACGGCGAGGAGACTTGTCGAACCCAGGACCCCGTAGACATCTCCAAAGTATCCGAGAGCATAGCCAAGGCCACGTGCACGGCGCTAGTCAAATACCTAGAGCTGCTGGTCAGCAATAATTTTCACAAAATTGGTATTAGGACAACTCTCCATATTGAGAATGTACGTATTGTAACTATGTTATTTCCGGGGAGCGATCGCACTTACTTGGCATGAATGCAATGATTGTGACTTGCGTGTGGAGTAAATTTTAAACATCCAAGCGTTGCAGGTTTCGTATTTGGCTGGCAGTAATGCGATGAAGCTGCCTCCGATTTACATGAAAAGCCTGGACAACGAGCTGATCCCGGTTCTGCACAGGATCACCTCCAACAATTTCGGGGACAATGCAATAACACTTGAACTAATATTTCACATCTTGAATAAATAGTGAGGATATTCCATCGAAAATCTAAGAGGCATAATATACTCCTCTAGTACCCCCCCCCCCCCCCTCCCACACCCTGCTCACTCACTTACAATAAATTTTATCAATAATAATATTATTAATAATAATGATATGTATATTTATAATTTACAAAAGCTTGTGTAGTCTCACACATGGTGTATATGTTGAATATTAATACTTATATCCTTTGTTATCCAAGAAATTTTATTATTATCGCTGAATATAGAAGTATTATTATTATTATAAAAGTCATGTGGTTTTATTGATTTTACCCATGGACCAGGGACCTGTACCCAAACTGGACTGATAATATACATTGTCACGGACCCAGTGCAATGCTAACTGGAGGATTTCTATACAATAATTGAATTTGTCGTCCTGTTAACGTAGCCATTCCTTGCCAGTATGAATGACAGTGTAGCCATCAAAATGACATTTGATTTCTGCAATAATTTGCTTACTGACTGCCGTATAACAGTTTCCTATCGCTGGATTGAAGCACGCTACTTCCGAAACAACACAAAAATGATGTAGCGAAAGAGCACACGAATAATTTTTATTGCTATCGGCTTTTTGTTTCGCGTCCACAGTTCTTTGTCGATGAATAACAAATTCAGTCATATTTGAACTAGGAGAACATAATCATGGAACGAAATACAAAAACCGAATTCGAATCGGACGCAAAATACCGTAGACGCATCAGTGCGACAGCGCATAAACAGACGTCAACTGTAATTTTGAAAACTGCAGTCCAACATGGCGACTCACCGGCCCTTTCACATATTTCATAGTCTTCGTCCTACACAGCGAAATTTTGAGACAATGCATTTCGCTCTTATCTCTTTCATTTTCTGTAATTAAGCTAAGAGAAGAAAAACAAAGCGCGACGTCCATTGATTGATGCTGTAAGGATCATTCTCATTCCTCCCGTCGCTCTGCTAGACAAATGACAAATAAGTGTCTGAATGTGATTCAGGGGAGTGATTTCGTTCTTCTGTTTATTTCTAGTGGTTCTGAACCACTAAACGTTTGCTACATAATGGCTTTATTTAAAATTGTTACAGAGGTAAACCCCGTCACTGTCCCACCGCCCCATGACATTGATAGTAATGGTATCATCATTGGCGCTACGCTAGACGCTTTGTAGATTAAATCGTCGCTTGTATTCGAAACTGAACTGGTGTCACTGACATGGACAGCTGTTGGAGAGCAGTTCCAGCGAAAACCATGCTGACGAGACGTATGAGCGTCGAAACATCGGTGTCCGTGGATTCGATTTATCTTCCTCAAGAGTAGATTAACGCAAACGAATAGATTGACCATTATTGATCAACAATTAGTTACTTCAAAATAGATATGGTACTGGAACACAAGTTTCATTCATTACAAATCATTAAATATTTTGATTATAAATACAATGATAACTTTTCAAGCAACAGGCAGGATCCAAAACTGAACAAGCCTAAACAATTCTGACCTAGTCTGTGGTGAAGTTTTCTAGATTATCCAAATAAAGCAATGAGGAAATCAATATCATGTCAAGGCAAGGTAAAGTACATTATCATGCAATCGCCAACTACATAAGTATACCTACTCACACATTTGGTTTTTATTAAAGTTTATTTTAATAAGATTAATAACTAGCGCGCTGTATCACCCAGCCGTTTGCAAGGCCATTCGTCAAAACCACAATAAAGCAATAATGGAAGTGCAACAATTTCTTCCCTTTTTTTGGCACCGTTCTAAAAAATCACCACTGTGACCCAGATGAATGACATGAGAAACGGCCGCACGCGCTAGGCCAGATAATTAATTACATAAAATATATAATATTAAACTTTTGTAAGACATAATTTCCTATAATACTAGTACAATTTATACAACAGTAAAGTTTCATATAAAATATTTTCTCAACATCAAGGCACCAAGATTAAGGCATTATCTATAATATAAATAATAGGTAGGTATTGTATTTTTGTGTTTTTCTGACGTTTTGGAAGTAGTGTTGCTGCTTATGCGTTTTGTCGCTAAGTGTTCTTTTGTTGTTTTTCTTTTTTTGGTCCGGTTAAGTGGAAGAAGAAGTAGGAGCAGACGAGGGAGCGGGAGCCGCAGCGGCAGCCTCGACGGCTTTGTTATCGCTTTTGGAATCATCGCCACCCACAGAGCTGTAAATGGAGACTGCAAAAAAAGAAAAGATAAGATAAAATGGCAAATATGACAAGGATGCAGATAATTATTACTGTTGTTGGTTTTCATCAAATATAATGTTTTCAGGCCTTGACACTGGGGTGAGAAGGGCCAACGGTGGATCATACAGGATGTCCAATTAATTAGGCTTAGACTCAAGCACTTGGCTTTAGTGATAATTCTCTAAAATTATTTCAACATCATTTGAAATTTTAATGAACCCTGGATTCAGATTTCAGACCCTGTTAGGTAGGTGATGAAACGTTCCTATTGGAAACTTTTCTTTGGGCGTTTAGACCTCCTCAAATCCTTTGATACATATCAACGACACGGTTAGGCTGGGTTCTTTACAAAAAAAACTTGCACAGCTGATGCCTGTCACAAATTCAGAACTCTGAGTAATCAAGATTTTTTGTATTTTGTTTTCCAGAATTCGCAAAAATCGAACATTCGTGACATCATTGGGCATTTTGTAGATGGGGGTTTCATTAAGGCAGCAGTCACACTGAGCCACCCACCACCACCCACTACCATCAACCAAAAATCAAACGCACGCAATGTAATGATGCTGGTCACACTGCAGCCACCTCTTACCACCGCCCAGTGACCACCGGTGGCCATGTGTTTGAAATTTCCAAAGTGGTGGTTAGTGGTCGGTGGTTAACAATGCGCATCTTGATGCGCATGCAGAACAAACATTTTGTGCATACATACAACATACAATGTGTATGTCCCGAAGAGAACAAAGGTTTCACTTTTGTCACTAACAAATTGTTACATTTCTTGTTCATACGGTAATAACTGTAAAATTGTTCTTCATCATCAACAAGCTGCGGCACTAATTGATGAAATTCTCCTAGTTGTTCTCTATCGAGAGACATTTGACGCACCCATATGTTCCGGCGTTTTTTACGGATTTTTTTCGAAATGTAGTATAAAGCTACAACTTCGTCGATATCTGAGTCATCAGACGAAATCATTGCAATCAGAGAACTTGTCAATATTGTCATGACATGAGCTGGGCCGCTATTCTTGAATCGTGTGAGAAAAGTCCCTGGGAGTATGAAATACATTCCGCAGTACACTGATGTAGCGAATGTTGCCTAAAATCGTGGTTTTTAGGCAACTTTCGCAACAGAATTGTAGTACCTACGGATTATATAAAACAGGATTATGTCAAATTCAGGAGGAGGACACGGTGGTTACCGGTGGACGATGGACGGTGGCTCAGTGAGACCAGGGCGGATTATTTTGCTTGGTGGTAGTGGGTGGTAGTGGGTGGTAGTGGGTGGTAGTGGGTGGTAGTGGGTGGTGGTGGGTGGTAGTGGGTGGTGATGGCTCCAGTGTGACTGCTGCCTAACGCTCTTGCTTGTTTACATCCAATGGAACACTTTATAAATAATTGTTTTGAAATTATTATTATTTAGGGAAATCTCGAGTCTCAAGTGGCCTGACAATTTTGGAATTTTTGTCTTATCATGAAAAAATAATCAGTCGCAGGATAATAATTCAGCAACACAATGAAACATTAATAAATCTCATGTGTCGGAATGAAAAGATCCGTGGTATAAAATGGGGTGATTGAGTGTTGTGCAATAGTTTAAATTACACATGGACAAAATGGGCAGGGGAGCCTGACGAGGCGTCCTTGAGGAGGCGAAACGTTGCTCAGTATATTCGGCAACGATTTTTTTCAAATAGTGCATAAAGCAAATCACAGAATAATAATTTCGCATGCATCAATATTATACAGGCTGTTTCAGTGATAGTGTTACAAACTTCAAGGGTGGACTCTACCGTGTCCGAAAATATACAGGGTTATTCAAAAGTCTGGAATAAAATTCATGATTTTTTACCATATTTTTTTCGGAAAAAATGCTCGAACAGGTCGATTTCTAAAAAAGGCAAGCCGTTTTTCCATGACCTGTGTCATGATCTACCGTCAACCCCTTGACCCCCAGCCACCCTTAGTATTTTTCTTTAAATGGCGCCCTATGGCTTGGGGAGGCTCGTTGGAAAGCTTGTCAAAAACTGTATTCAGATCTACCATTGAAAATTAGATCGAACGCTTCACTATGAAGTTTTGAGCCCCAAGGTTACTCAAAAGTCCGGAACAAAATTCATAATTTCTTACCATATTTTTCCGAAAAAAAAACGCCTAAACATGTCGATTTTTAAAAACGGTAAGTCGTTTTTCCATGATACGCGCCATGATCTACCGTCAACCCCTTAACCCCAGCCACCCTTAGTATTTTTTTTTTAATCGCACCATATGGCTTGTGGGGGCTTGTTGGAAAACTTGTCAAAAACTGTATTTAGATTAACCATTGGAAATCGTTGGACGGTGAATGGTGCGATTGAAAAAAAATACTAAGGGTGGCTGGAGGTTAAGGGGTTGCCGGAAGATCATGACACGTATCATGAAAAAATGACTTACCCACCCTTACTCTATGCAGAGTTGTTTCCTTTTACCCATGTTATCAACGGATGCTCTGATATCGTGCGGGTTATATTAATTGACTGAAACGCATCATGGACTCTTGCTTCCAGCTCCTGTTATACTTGGTTTTGTCCTTGTTTTATTGTTATTTATGATCAAATACATGGGAACAGAACGTAACTCAACTTTTTCCAAAATCAGCAGGTCATGGCAACCGAATGCCATTGTTATGCCACGAGAGCATGGCAACCGAAACGGTAACTTGATTTTTTCGCTCCAGGAATATTTTTCTCAATTTTTACAGGTTATTTTGACAAAAATGCTACAAGTGTTTTATATCTTGTAAAGAAAAAGAAAAGATGAGTTTTCTTGGAGTGAATAAATGATATGGTGTCCATAAGAAAAAATAAAGTCAACTGTCATATCTCAAAAACCAGTAGGCGCAGAAAAATATTATTGACGTCAGTCGATCAAAGTCCTTAACAAATCTCAGAATACCAATTTTCAAATTTATAGCTGTCATAATGAAGAAGTGATTTGAAATTTTCGTATTCGGCATTTTTCAGTATTTTGGGAATATTTCAGAAATGACCAAAGATATCTAGCATATCTTTTGAGCAGTCATAAAATAGCGCCACTTTTTTTGTAATTTTACCGACTTTGTATCTCTAACCGTTTCCGAGATCCCAATAGTGAGCATTGAAAAACGGGACACCTGTATATGACCTGTGTCCAGAAATGCTGAAGCTGAAATTTTCAAATTGATTTTTGGAGACAACTTCTACAATCCTGAGAATTCAAATTTTACACAAAGTTACCAATTACTATCAAAGCTAATTTTCCAAAAAAAATTGACTGAAATTCGAAAAAATTATCTATGCACCAATGGGTTAAATACTTGACAAAATCGTTATAGATAACGAAAATAAAGGAACTTGACGTCCAACTCTTTGACTCCTCATATTTTCAAACAAAAAACTACATTTTTTTCAATTTAAGGTGGACTTGCAACACTTCTATAGGCTGAAGATCAGGATATCGGAGTAAGAAGCGAACTTTTTGGACAGTCATTTACATATTTATTTAGTCAGTTTTGATTTGTAATGTTTTTTAATGAGATGTAAATATTGTGTGAATAGAGTAACTGCAATTTTGCGAAACCTAATTGTTTTTTATGCTGACAGTGACTGAACAGGATTTACAGTAGCAGCATAATTTTGGTTTTTAAAAATCTGATCGCAAGGTAATGTGGAGGTAGGTACAACATTTATGAAAATCAATACTAAAGAAACTGACCCTTTATGGAAATTTTGTATCACAAAAAAAAACTCTTGCAACATGAGATGGAGTTTAGAGCCTCTTCACTACTTGCCGAGAGTGTTATGTGGTCTCCCAATATATCAGTTTTCATTATACTTGCCTGGTTTAAGCAAACAGCATCAATATGCCATTTCCACTCATGTTTGAACGATAATAATAACATGTTTATCTTATATCTCATCATATGGTTTCAGCATTTCATGTTCCTTAGTTTATGGACATTTATCATGATTTACTGCTCTACTTTACAACCAGAAATGCCCAGTTTTTTGACCTGTTCCTTACCAATAATGATGATGATGATCACCAGACCGATAATTCCCAAGATGATCATCATCTTCAGGTTCTTCCACCAGTACTTGCGCTTCAACTTCTGCGCTTGCTGCTCAAACCGTTTGCCGCCCTGTTCCAGAGCGTCCGCTCTCGAGTCCAACTCGGAGAGCTTCTGGTCCCTTTCGAGCACCTTCTCCACGTTGACCCGCATGATGCCCACGACCTCGTTCACCTGGGCCTGGGTCTGTTCCAGCTTGCTGGGCGCCCGACTGCCGGAGCTTCCCGACGGATATTGGTCCATTCTTGTCCTACAAAAGCAAAAATCGTGCCGTTTTCACCGGGCTTTTTTCCGACAATGAGCTCCAAGAAAAAAGGGACTCACCTTATCTGCTGCCACACCGCACACAAAGAGCACTAGTAGATCGATGCTTATCGCGTTGGAGTGTGACGTCGGTATTTCCGGATGCGACGTGAGTCACGGCTGTAAATGCGAATGGAGCCGGAGGGAAACGACCGGAAGTAGGGATTAAACGAAACTTACGGGAAAATAAGCGAGAAAATAACTGAAAAACTGTCGCGGATGACGTTCAAGACTCACGCCATTAGTGCAATGAAAAAACAAATGAATAGATGATAAACGTCAAAGCGCTGTCAAACGTGACATTGGGTTATTTCCGCGACTCAGCGGCGTACACAGCAAATGTAATTTATCAAACAGTCAGTATTCATCATTTTATTGCATCAGTGACATTTGTAAGTTTAACTGTAGTTATCTGACATAGATTTCAGTGGAATTTGCTGCCCTTGCACGTTTGTTTGAATTTATTTCTAGTCTTTACTCCTCGGTGATAGGACGTCACTGGTAAAATTGCAAAGCGGTGAAAATCTAGGGAGTTTTGGTGACAGGTAGCAGTGTCGCCAATCACAAGTTCAAGATGGCGCGGAAAAAGTGAAGGGACTTCATTAATGTTTTTGATTATTTATTTATCTTTTCGTTTCAACTTGAGGCGGAAACCTAGCTGTACGGAAACCAGTGAAGTTTTTGAACGGAGGTCTGGGATGTTGGGTAAGATGAGTTTAGTACCAAAATTGCTTTGAGCTGAAACAAGAAACAATTTAGATAGGAATAAGGCTCAGGCCCAAGGAAAAGGCCGGATTGGCCCCAATTACGGGTTGATGAGGGGTTTTGTGGAAGTAATTCTGGCCATTTGAACGTAAAACTTCAAGAAAAACATATTATTGTGCGTAACTTCCTCGCCACGCGCGGTACAAGCGTAGAGCCGTAGAATGATAGAGGTGAAACTTCTTGTGTATGATAGATACAGTCTATTTTTATTTAAAAGTTTTAGCTAAAAATTCAAAGTATTTCAGCATATACTTGTGGCCTGTTTCTGGCTTCCGCATTTGTATGGTTCAAAAATTTATGAACATGTACCATGTATACGTTGTTTCAGATTGATTGCTATCTCAGTAGGCATTGGAAGTATATGGTAAAAGTCGCTTTAGCTTTGTCTAGTTCTAAAACGTTTATTGTTTTAGTCCCAAGTCAGTGTGACATGTCAATCAAAATCAGCCGTCAAGTTTTTTACTGTCATCCAAACTGTCATGTTTCTGTTCACCTGGGATAGCTTTTGGTAAAAAAATCGTAATAAGCATCTATCAACGCAAGTTTTAAGAATCTGTACGTGTTACTTATACAGTTACTGTTGTTCCTGTTACGTTATACCTACTGTTACTGTTGTGTTGTTCCGTCATTGGTTTTGATTACCTGATAATCTTCACGCCATGTGTGGGGATCCAGTTCGTTTATCTGCGAGAGAACGTGAAATACTTTGACGCTGTTACGAAGAATTCTTCAGAGATTCCAACAATGCAGCTGCCAGCATTCAGCGCGTTGCTTTGATCTTTAGTAACGTACTGCACGGTCAAACGCATACTGGCAAAAAGAAGCCAAGGTTTGTCACTACTTACAACCAAAAAATGGCCGTGGATCCCTGAGCCCAGTCGAGAAAAAAATCAGCCAGGCGCCCGTTCTCAATCAAAAAAGTAGGTACAGAGTACAGTCAGTTGTGCCATATCCTACCAGATTTTGTGCTTCTGTCTTCACTAAAAGGCTCAGTTGGAGTAGAACAGCGTAACTCGGCTTTAGAAGCAGATCTTCCTTGATATCTGATCCCTCTCAAGGCCATGGAGTTTGCTTTACTGCTTCACCACAGAATATCAAACGCTTTACTATCTACCTGTGTGATATGTGCACAATGTTGATTGAGACTGTGGCAAGAACGAAATCTGCTGACTCCCCAGGTGCCTATTTTTTTTAGTCCTGAGATCGGAAACAGAGACGGTTCGACATCAAAACTGCATGTATCTTTCTTCAAGTGCACCTTGAATGGGGTTCCGCACGTGATACTCGATAAAAAACTGAAGAAATACTTTCTGACTGAAAGGAGTGAAAGATCTGACTTATAACCTGAAAATAAATAATGAAGTTTCCATGAGATTTACACTTTTGATTTGACGTTTTTTGTAACTAAATCTAAAGCTGCATTTAGATTTTCATGACCTACTGGGATAGCAATATTTCTGAAACAACGTATACGTACCGTATGATCAAAAACTTCCCTCCTCTAGGCAGGCGGCAGGCTGTGTTCTGGTCATTGGCAGGCAAACGAGGCTGATTTTGGCCAGGCTTCAACCTGCCTAGAGGAGGAAAGTTTTTGATCATACGGTATTTACTTGCGTTTGAAGCCTTTAGCCTCGCCTTTAGCCTTGCTAAGCGGCATCCAGGATAATGTATGATCAGTTCGTGGTGATCAAATCAGGCGATTTTGATGATCCAAAAGTAGGAATTGACTGAAGACAGTGTCCAATAAGATTCTGTGGAAGAAAATTTGTGGATTATCCACTAGTTTTTGAGGGAAATATTATTAAAGTAACGGAACCCTCGCTGTATTTTCGGCGGTCGACTCGATTTAAAAAATTTCAAAAGTAGGAATGGACTGAAAACAGTGGCCAAGAAGGTTATGTTGAAGGAAAATTGCGGATTATCCACTAGTTTTTAAGAAAAAAAAACTGAAATTTGGGAACCACACATCATATTTTCGGTAATTGTTGACGACCACTACTTCTCGACTTCAGCCACCAACTTTTCACGGTAGGTAGACACCACCACAACATCACGTTCGTCGACCGTAGTTTCCTGGGGAAACCACTATTTCCACTGTAAAATGCCCCTTCTTTCCATTACTTGTCTTACGACGTAAGTACATGCAAGAAGGAAGCGTCCTATATAGCTGTTTAAGTGGTTGCCTAACTCTTAGAAAATGCTAGTCGAGTAGTAGTGCGTGCTTTCCACCTAGCCCCAAGTTCGGTACACCTGCCATTTACGCATGTGCGGGTGCCAAACGGTGCTTTCCATCTACGGGTTCCTACTCGGTTCTGCGCCGTTCATTGGTTCACCTAAAATTTTGTGCCACACCATGGAACATGTGCCGTCTGGTGGTATTTGTACCGTCTAGGTGGAAAGCACCCAGTCTTCGTCAACAATTACCATATTTTCTACGCCGGACGGGTATGCAACTCAACAAACAATCAAAGAAAGCGGGTTACGAAGAAGGTGGTAGGCATGTGGCAAGGAGTAACAATTCTGCGTGAAAACGTTCAAGTTCAAGCGCCGAAATGGAATATTTAATGTGAGAAAATCGCATTTTCCCTTACCTAAATCGAACTCACAGTTGCATAAGGAACAGAAGTTACTGTAAAATGGGCGGTTTCGGTTGCCCTGTATGACAAAAGCACCCTTCTATTTGTAGGTTTCCCAGTGCCGTAACTAGGCTTGTTGGCACCTGTGGCAATGTAGCAATTGTGCGCCCCAAGGAAGTAAACAACCCAAGGGGGCTAGAGCGCCGCAGGCGAAAATTTTCCCAGATAATAATAATAATGCTAATAATAATCGCAAATTTAGGCCGGAAGCTTCCATTTTCTCCCCCTCCAGATTTTTGATGACAATGGGAACACAATTATCTATAAAAAAAAAATGAAAAATGGCCAATAAGATGATTATCATATTTTTAAAATCTTTCACTCGATATTTCATAAAAAATAGGTGCAATCAATAATAAACTCATTCGGCTCCTAGAAAAATATATTTTCAAAATCTTTCACTCAATCTTTCATGAAAAATAGGTGAATAAACTCATTCGGCTCGTAGAAGAATTTTTCTGACTCCCGGCCGTCCATTCTTTTGCAGTCAAGCTTCCCCACCCAGCAATAAAAACATTAAGACAAAGCGATAATCTTTTCACACAAAAAAGTTAACAGAATACTAGTAGTACCTATAGGATAATAAAATTGAAAATTGAACAACAAAACAAAACTTGTCAAGTTATTGACAAAATATTTAGAAAAAAATATGGAAAAAGATGTACGTTGCTTCCCTATTTTCAAATACCCAAGTAAGTAACTGAAGATAAATTTTATGACAAAAATGGGAAATGAAAAAATCTTGAAACTTGAACCACCAAGCTGAACTTTTCTAGATTTCGATTAAAAAAATATGTCTATAATTCCACAAAATTCAAGCTTGACGTAGCTGTTTCATCGATTGAAAGTAGAGATATCTTTGTTAATCTTTCTTGGCCGACAAAAGGCGCAAATACGACTTGACAAGCCTCAGTTGCTGCATTTGAGATGTAATTTTTTGCAAAATATAGAGAGGCCTCATCTCAGACTGGTTCGGCGCTCTTGTTTGGTGCAAATTGCAAGTAAATACATGCGATAATAGTCAGGCTGGAGCTCGAAAAGCACCTAGACCGACCGGCGTTGGCGGAGGGCGCCGAGCGCCGAGCGCGAGCGCTGCCTCATCCTCAGCATGCTACTTCCTGTAGCGCCGTGCTCATCAATTTTATCCGTTTTATGGCTGTTTTGGATCATGTCATGAAAAGGTGGTAGAAAAAGCCGCTTTTGATTGTTTCATATAGAAAGTTAGTGAAGTTGTAGGTAGACGTAGATATAGGTTATTCAGGTAAAAATTTTAAATGAAAATTGAAAAAAATTAGTAAAAAGTATTACCCAAGCTGAATTTTGCGCCCCTGGAACTTTTGCGCCTGTGGCAAATGCCACCTTCGCCACGCCCTAGTTACGGCACTGAGGTTTCCCGCCAAAGTTGATTTTTTTTGCTGTAAAATGAATGTTGCTGTTTCAGTTTGATTGATTGAAATTACAGCTAAAAATGTAATTCTGGCGGGGAACTACGAATTACCACCTTGGGAAAAAATGCCAAGCTCCTCAACTCCACGTAAGAATTAATTAAAGCGTGTTTCCTTTATGTTTATTATTTTCCTTTGCTTTCGAAGCAATTTTTGCGTCAAATTAAAACTTTTACTACATATTCGCATTCCACTTTTTTGACATTTACGCTAGAAATAAAGCGTTTTCTGAGTTAAATCGAATTCATAATGAATTTTTTTTTATCAATTTGTGAACGTTTTATGATAATCTGCCATATAAAACTTATACCTATCATCCGGACTCCGAAAACAGATTATTTCTAACGCAAACGTCAAATTTCACAGCCGCCGAAGAGATGTCGTTCCATTTCAATTGTAGGTACCAGTGCTTTAGGGCTTTAGGTATTACTTCCAATTATAAAATCAAAATTGAAGATATAACGTGTGTAATACAGGTGATTCAAAATTGTCCAGCCTTCGGTCCAGCCACCTTGAAGCTGCGAGATACCTATATGGAGATGTAAGAGTTCTGGAAAATTGTTAAAAAAACTCTATCTCTTTCAATTTTAAAGTTATGAAAGGACAAAAGTTGGTCCTTAGATTGTTTCTGAATTCGTTGTTATTTCAAAAGATTTCAATAAACTGTTTATGGAACAATAATAAGTACAAAAGACCAACTCCTGAATCTGTTATAAATTTCTGTTTTGTATACAGGGAAACAGGGTGACTCATGAATCCTGGAAATTAATTTTTTTTAAAAGTGCATGCAAACAGTCACAATAATGCAATGGTCTCATAATTTATGTAGAGCATAATAAAACACAATTCATTCAAATAGAATTGTTTTACTTCTGTTTTTTTTTTCAGGAAAACTGAATTTTTGTAGTTTATATGACTCACCCTGTATAGAAATCAGAAATTTATAACAGCTTCAGAGGTTGATTTTTTGTACTTAATATACTTCCATAAACAGTTTGCTAACAATTTTCCAGTCACTCTACTACATATCCATATTACGCAGCTTCAAGGTGGCGCTGGACACTTTTGAATAAGAGGTACCAATTTGTACCTGCCCAATCAAGTAAAAAAATCAACCCAAATTTTTACCAACCAATAAAAGGTTTATCAACCAGTGACTACTCCTTTTTTTGCAGTTGAGAACTGGGATCTTTTTTGAATGGTGGTATATGTTTGGTATGGTAGGTTTGAATTTGAATATGGAATAGTATAGAAACCACATATAATAGTGTTAGAAGCTCGCGACCATCCCGGCTCTTTCTAGAGAAATTTAGATTTCCGCGTTGCATTCGGGAAGCATCGAGAGACTTCAGCGGTAGGTCACGACACGTCGAGACTTCTGGTGGAGGTGCCGTAGAAGGTACGCGTATATTCTCGACGCAGATACCAGAAAAATCCTCGTGTGCTGGAAACACCAACAGGAAACATCCAGAACCTTCGATGCTACTATAAGAGAGGAACTCGACCTGGCATCGGCAGAGTTTGAATCGAGCGATCGTGGCGTTAACATCTCAAGCGACATTGCGAATTTCTAAACGATTAATAATTCTGTGCGTTATTTAGCTGTATCGGTAGTAGCTAATAAAGTGCAGTTTGTTTACAAGTAAATCAACGCGTTTAATTTCGAGATAGGCGAACCCGAATACCGTAACAATAGGTTGAAACCCACATCGGTGGCTCAATCTGTGTCGAATTGAATAAAGTTTTACCAAAAACCAAAATTAGTTTGGCAAATGTCACCGCTTGCATGTAGCCATTTTTAAGGAATATATTCCAACCCTTTCAATACTGCAGGGATATATTCGTCCCAAAGAAAATTTGAAAATTACTGTACTTGAACTCGTTGCTTGAAATAACACGGGGACGGGATTATTCAGTATCCGTATGCCTTGACACGGGATATCAGTCACAAAAACTTCATCAATGCGACGTCGCATAACCCAATGTCAGCTGTTCCTCCGCCTGTGCACGCTAGGATTTGAGCAAGACCAGTCGAGTAACCGATTTTCTCCAGTTTTTGTGCAAGTTTACCTCTGTTTTTATGTCAGTTTGTGTGTATTGTCTGTAACTACACATCCCAGATATCAGATAGGTACCTCTCCGATATTTTGTAACAGTTCTATGTCCAAAATTCACGGTGGGACAAAAATGTCCCTGCAGTAATATGGCGGGGGACAATTTCGTCCCAACAGTAATCAAACCTCAAGGTGAGGTTTTTGACTATTTTGACTATTTTTGACTATTTTCAAGCGTAAACAGGCCGCTTCGACCTAAGGAATTGCAGGAATTGACTGAAGGCCTAAATCTGACATCGCGGACGATCCCTGTTATGACAGTCATCATATCAGACATCATGACATATATGACATCAGGAAGTCCCGTGTCATTTTTTTCTGTTTTTTGTTTAGTGTGTTCTGTCACTGGTTGCTGTATTGTGATTATGTTTTTGCTTGCACTGTCCAGTAGATAAGCAGAGCTGATTCTAACAAAGCGAATTCTCAGCAAAGCAGGTTCTGAGCAAAACGGATTCTAATAAAGCGAATACTTACAAAACGGATTCTGCGCAAAGCGGATTCTGAGCAGAGCAAACTCAGCAAAGCGAATTCTGGTACAAAGCAGATTCTGAGCAAAGCGGACTTTTAGCAAAGTGGATTTTGGTACAAAGCAGATTCTGAGCATAGCGGATTCTAGCAAATAAGCGGATTCTGATAGAAGCGGATTCTAATGAAGCGGATTCTGATAGACGCGGATTCTGATAGAAGCGGATTCTGAGCGAAGCGGACTCTTAGCAAGGCAAATTCTATGCAAAGCTTATTCTGGCAAAACTGGGGGCAAAACGGATTCTAAGCAAAGCGCTTGTTTTACGCCATATCATACCTGGAACCTGGTGGAATCCAGTGGGAGTTTGAGGTTACTCTATCTGAGCAACGATGCATTATCAAACTTTGAATCAGCTTGTCAAGTCAATCATTTTTGATGTTTTTTTGCTTATTTTAGTTCTATGTCTCGAAACATATCTGAATTTAGTTTCAAGCCGAAAATTTCTTCAATGTTTTTGTCTGATTTGGTCGGGTCTAGTTCTAAGCTTATCATTTTTTCCTATATGTTTGACTGTTTAGTTCTTGGTTTAGATTTTTTCAATATTTTTAACATCATCAGCCTGTAATATTTTGGTCTTATCTTCAATTTCTGACAATTACCATTTTTGAAAATAATGGAATTTCCTTACTGTTGGGATAGATATATCCCACTGCATATCACTGCAGGGATAAATTTGTCCCAAGAACTTTTTCCAAAAATTAGTGAATTCAAAAATCTTAAAGTCGGTCAAGTAACTATTATTAGGCTAAAAACCAGATGGACACAAAAAAATAAGTTCCAACTCAATTTCCGAAAAGTCGTATTGAAAGGGTTAAGGGCGGCGTCACCCTGTGAGACAGACTTATACATTAAGTGGTGGAGAAGAGAAACGGAAACGTATACTTTTGGACTCGCCAGAGGTGGGCTTTCTCGTGCGTCAAGACATTTAAAAAAATACTGACCCTTACAATGTGGCTGGCTATAGCGATTAATATATTTAGTTGTTTTGGAGGTATTGCAAAAATTCTATTTTCATTTTTTTTTAAATCTTGTGACATTCAAAATCCTACAGTTAACATATTCTTCCTAATCATATTTTAGAAATCTATGACTGTTTCCATCATTTTCCATCCCTCGTTTAAGAGCGGTGTCGGTGTATCCATTCCTCGTCCCCATCTAGCATTTTTGAACGATCCCAGTAGTAAATTGAGCATGTGGATCTAGCAACGGCGCCCAGATAAACTTGAAGCCCTGTCAGTTGCCACCAATTATAACCAATGAGAACGTTCTCTAAGTGCGCTAAATTTAAAAACTGTGACGACAAGCTGAACACGTCTCGAGAAATGTCAGAATTGGCCGTCTACGCACCAATCACGCTGCTGCGTATAAGGATCAGGACCACCCTTGACCAATGTAGTACTTCTAGACTTTTCATTCAAGTTTTCAAATTGAACCGCGATCTGCTTTCTGTTGAATCTGTATAGGAAAATAACAAACGGTAAGTCGCAATAACTATTATTTGAATATTAAATGACATTTTACTTCGAAAGAGGGTCGAATAAAACACTACGACATATTTCTGCATTGAGCCTTATCTACACACACCAGGAAATGTTTAAACAGATAGGCAGGTACACTTTCACCCTATTTACTCAAGATTAGTAGTTAACCCAAAAATTCCATTTTAGTCAACCCCAACAGTTCCTTTCGACAACATGGGTGCACTGTTCGGGAAAAAACCAGTTGAAAGAGTAAGTAACATATTTTCCATACCTACCTAAGGACCAAGAAGGTATTATTTTTTGTCAAAATGATTGTTTCTCACACATGTTATTTCTTAGGTACGAACTGTGGAAGATTTGCGTACAGTCATCCAAGCTGTGTTGAACAAAAGCTATTGTTTGACCAGATACAACAAACACGACATTGCAGTTCTCCTGGCCAACAGTGACGAGATAATTTGCAAGAAGTCACTCGAAGTCGTCGAACAGGAATTGACGTGCGGGATTTGCATGGGCCTGTTGAAACAGGCGTGCAGTTTGCGCTGCGGTCACATTTTTTGCAGAAAATGCATCCAAAGGTGGAAAAGTTCCAAGACGTTTTGTACGGCCACCTGTCCGATATGTAGGACGTGGTTTCATAGGTTCACGCCGTATTCTCAAATCGATGCTATATTCTCGCTGGTAAGTCAAGGGGCATGAGCACTAGTCCATAGATATAGGCGATATATTTTTGTTGTGCGTCAAATATCATGAGGGATTTGGTTTTGAGGTTTTTAAGGTGGGATCACGCTGACCTCTTTCACATTATACCGAGTGGGCCAAAAAAAACCGCACAAAAGTTTTTTTCTTTTAAAATTTTTAATGGTGGGCCGATTTCGATAAAAGTGGTATCAGTGAAAAGCCAATTCAATAAGACGTCCAACTGACAAGTCAAATTGATCAAAACGTCAAAATCAAAGATGGCGGACGTAGCCGAAAATACCCCTACTTTGGTTACCGTTCTTTTTTAACAAAAGTTGTGAAAAATTAACAAATAAAATCATGATTGATAAGAATGGACCTTTTGCTACAATTCAAGACCACAACGAGCATAATCGGTTTGTTTTTCGCAAAGTTACACTTATTTGAAAATATGTCTGCTTAGCATGCTTCGACCAGGGAAGAAGAATTAAAAAAAAAGGTTTTCTTCTCTAAAATCATTAATTTCTGACGGATTTTGATAAAAATGGTACCGATAGAAAGCCAACTGAATAAGACGTCCACCTGACAAGTCAAAATTAACAAAACGTCAAAATCAAAGATGGCGGACGTAGGCGAAAATACCCCTACTTTGGTTACCGTTCTTCTTTAACAAAAGTTGTGAAGAATTAACAAATAAAAGCATGATTGGTAAGAATGGACGTTTTGCTACAATCCAAGACCGTAACGAGCATAATCGGTTCATTCTTCGCAAAGTTACAGTTATTTGAAAATATGTCTGCTTGGCATGCTTCGATCAGGGAAGAAAAAATTAAAAAGAAAGGTTCTCTAAAATCTTCAATCTGCCGGATTTTAAAAAAAGGGTACCGATAAAAAGTCCAATAAATAAGAAGTCCATGTCAAAAGACAAAATAACCGAAACGCAAAATCAAAGATGGCGGACGTGGCCGAACCTACTTTGGTAACCGTTCTTTTTGATTTTTTCGTTAGTGAGTGAGTACGTGACTAAGTGAGTGAATTCGTGAATGACTGAATAACATCATCAACTACAACTATACAAAAATAATTCATTTATTTAAATTCCTTAAAATTTCACAACAAAAACGCTAGAACTACTAAAACTAATGGAACTGGCCCTGCGAAAAAATAAATAAACTCTTAAAACATGACATCTGATTTGTGCACTACTGCACCAGAGCACATCACCACTTACTCCTTGAATGTGCCCCCCTTGTGCAGTTGCAACTGCCAATACCCTCCTCCTCCAGATGTTGATTGCGGCTCTGATTGAATCTTGGGGAAGCTCTTCCCAGTATCGGATCAAAGCCTCCCTTAGTTCATCGATATCATTAAAAGTGTTTCGCCCATTGTCGTGGAGCCTTTGTAAAAAGTAGGGCCAAACGAAATAATCAAGTGGATTAAGGTCTGGGCTGCAAGGTGGCCACTGCCTTGGCTCTATGAAATCAACATTTTCGGCAGTCAAATGCGCTACCGTCGTGGCTGCCGTGTGGGCAGGCGCACCATCCTTAGAAAAAAAAAATCAGCATTTTCTGGCGCAGCACACATATTACTTACCACTAGTACCGTCTTTATTTTAGTCGAAAATTTTAGCACCTTACCTGCATAAATGTAAAATTTGGAGTGATGGCTCTGATTTGTGGTAAAACGACCTGGAGAATTTCATTCTGATAATCATGCGCAGTTAGCCGCATACCCTGCTCCAAAAATATAAGGGGAAGTTTGTGATTGGCACTTACTCCTGCCCAAACCATCAAAGAGGGAGCATAGTGCTGAAGTTCCCGATTTAATCGGTCCAGTGGGACATCGCTCTTTCTAACTTCAGTCGGGATGTGCAAGCGATCATTTTGCGGGTGTTTCGGGGGATTATTGTTAAAATTTTTCTCATCGGAAAACCAAATATAGTTGATGGCATTCCGTGTCTGGAATCTCCGCAAAAGATGCCTACAGCGAGAAAATCTTCTTGCCTTCACCAGATCATTAAGTTTTTGTACATAGCCACGCTTAATGACTTTTAAATTAAGCCTGCCTTTTACTATCCTTCTAACTGAAGTTCGAGAGATTCCTGAAATAAATGTCAAGACACAAAGTCAATATACCCACAAGAACTTTGATCTTTACAGAGAATACCCCAAGAAGTATTGAAACAGGCAGTTTTGAATTCTAGGTATTAGTGAATAAAAGCATTTCTAAAAATGTAAATGTAGTTACCTGTCACAGTCGATACCTGCCTTACAGTTTTGCTTGTGCCCGGTCTATTTTCCGGACTACATATCAGGTCGCTTATGTGGTTAGCGTTCTCCTATTTCATCAAAAATGTAATTTAATAATGGTTTTATTCAGGACTGTATTCACTTACTTCAGTATTGATGGTTTGTGGTCTGCCACTACCACGCTTCCGATCAGCTGAACCCGTCTCCCTGATTTTTTTGGCCAGATCGTAAATCGTTCTTATCCGAAAGCCTCTTTCAGGGAAATTTGCAACGATTTGTGCTACGGTTTGACCAGCATTTAACAGTGCTTTTATAAGGACTTTGTCTTCTTCAGACAACATTTTCACTGTGAAATAAAGAATCACTTCCAGATTTTCCAAACTGATTATTATTTGCAGCATTTCCATGGTAACCAGCGTTTTGTTTTGTCTCAGCCACTGTGATATTCCCTATTTAATTGTAAAAAACTTATCTGGAGAAGACGAAGTCCAACAATAGAGTGCTGGTCTACGACCTTAAGACAAATCGTTGCAAATTTTCCGAAAATAGGCTTCCGGATAAAAACGATTTACGACCTGGTCAAAAAAGACGGAGGCAAGTTTATGCAGATAAGATTTTAAAGAAGAAAACCTTTTTTTTAATTTTTCTTCCCTGATCGAAGCATGCCAAGCAGACATATTTTCAAATAACTGTAACTTTGCGAAAAATGAACCGATTGTGCTCGTTGCGGTCTTGGATTGTAGCAAAACGTCCATTCTTACCAATCATGATTTTATTTGTTAATTTTTCACAACTTTTGTTAAAAAAGAACGGTAACCAAAGTAGGGGTATTTTCGATTACGTCCGCCATCTTTGATTTTGACGTTTTGTTAATTTTGACTTGTCAGGTGGACGTTTTATTCAGTTGGCTTTCTATTGGTACCATTTTTATCAAAATCCGTCAGAAATTAATGATTTTAGAAAAGAAAACCTTTTTTTTAATTTTTCTTCCCTGATCGAAGCATGCTAAGCAGACATATTTTCAAATAAGTGTAACTTTGCGAAAAACAAACCGATTATGCTCGTTGTGGTCTTGAATTGTAGCAAAAGGTCCATTCTTACCAATTATGATTTTATTTGTTAATTTTTCACAACTTTTGTTAAAAAAGAACGGTAACCAAAGTAGGGGTATTTTCGGCTACGTCCGCCATCGTTGATTTTGACGTTTTGATCAATTTGACTTGTCAGTTGGACATCTTATTTAATTGGCTTTCCACTGATACCACTTTCATCGAAATCGGCCCACCATTGAAAATTTTAAAAGGAAAAAACTTTTGTGCGGTTTTTTTTGGCCCACTCGGTATATAGCACATCTATCAAGGCGTTAGCATCAAGTTATCATCGTAACATTCGTTGCAAATTATGAAAAATTCTGTTCACATCCTATTGCTTGCCAGCGCCATCTGTCATTTCTGCCTCTGCCGATCAACAACCATGCTTCAAACCTGCTATTGGAGTGCACCACCTTTGGTTTGATTCCGATTTCAAAATGACCGCTGCATGGCCAACACTGTCCAAGATAACATGGTGGAGCGTTTGGCATGAAATCAACTATTAGCTTTATGTATAAGTCCGTGGGTATGAGCCCCACGAAATATTCATTTTAGGTACAGACATGCTGGGAACGAAAGTTGACGAAAATATTGAATTAATTTTTGGAAGGAAAATTTTCGAAATCGGACCCTCGGTTTTCGAGTTTTCTTATCTGGAAGAACTGCAAAATTCCCAACTTTTTATCCCGTGAATGGATTTTCACCAATTTTTTTAAACAAGAGGTAACTGGCTTTTGAACATTTTCCAACAATTTTCTTTTCAATTTCGCGGGAATTTCCCTGTTAAAAATGTAACACAGGCCTGGGGTTATCGAAACCGAACTTAAATGATGGAGCTTAAAGTGAAGTCGTAATTGACGATCTTCACAATAAGACGATTTGGAGGAGCAAGAAACGGCGAGATTTTCCCGGAATATGCAAATTTTCAAAATTTTTAATTTTCTGCAAATTGTTTTCAATCTTTTTGTAGTGCCAGTTTCAGATCGTTCACCTTCATCCATGTACCGATGCGTCTGCCTCCCCCACTCGCCTTTTTTTCTACATAATTTGGTTCCTTGTGAAAAACTGCAAATTTCAAAATTTTTAGTTCGTGAACAGATTTATACCAACTTTTTCTAAACAAAGGGTAAGTGATTCTTGAACATTTTTAGGCAATTTCTCTAAAAATTCTCGAAGTTTTTAGAGAGTTTTCCACTTTAAAATGAGTAACCGGCCTGGCTTATCGAGACCGGACTCAAATGATGGAGCTCAAAATGAAGGCCTTATTATTATTAGAGAAAATATCTCAATTCTTCAATCTTTTTCTTAAATTCGATCTTCCCACCCGAAGGGACGTCTCATGATAAAATTTCCATCCGTTCCTTGCTACTCGTCGGGAGAGTTTTGGGGTGACTCAACCGATTTTTTAGATTCTTCTGCATCCATCGAGGCATCGACTTTCGCGCCAGACATAGAATGCGAGTAAAAATATCACAATTATTTAACAAATTACGTCTCATAGAAAAATAGATTAAAAAAAAAGACTATAGATGTAACGAGTGATCGAATAAATTTCTCCTCAAGTCGCCTATGATTCCTGAAAAAGAACTTTGAGGAGAAATTTATTCGATCACTCGTTACATATTAGCTAAAATATCGACGCTTGACTGGCAAAAGGCCCCAACCCACATCAAACATTTCCCAGAAACCAAGACCTATCATCCAATAGGGTATGTGACTGTGTCAGATTTTAATGGTTTTATGTCTTTGTTATGAGCAAGTGAAAATTGAAATGTAGCTTGTGCAACATTTCTCGAAGATACATTGATTAATTGATGAGAAAAGTGAAATTAAAAATTAAATTATTTTAAATCAATGTCACGTGACCTAAAACGCGCCACGATTGGGTGTGACGTCAATCTTCATATCTGTCATTTCTCATCTGTCACCAGAGATGTCACGTAGCCCGTAGCGTGTGACGGAGCGTGTCGGTGTTTTCAATTCCACCTGAAAATAAAATGTGATCCAGGTTTCTCGAGAGCGAATAGCAGTACGCTGCCTCAAATGGACGCTGTAATGGTTGGGTAGTTTTTTTCACGTCATAATAAAACTGTAGGCACATTCACTAAAATACGGTAGTCTAAAGTCTGACTACCAACTTCACTTTTAATAACATAACCTCAAATCTCAACTTGTGTTTTAATATCATTTATCGATTATTTAACACATATGATACTTAATATAATTAAAGGTACCTACCAAGCTCATATACCTACATAAAAATGGTTTTCACAAAAATAGGTGGACGACTCCGAAGATAATCGATTTGGATCCCTTCTTGCAAGTTCCAGCCACTTCCTTCTCATGTGTTCTTTTTTGGGTACCACAATGAAAAGTTAATGTGGGGAACTTCTTCCCGTGTTTTTGCAAAGAGGCAGTGATATGATTTTCCACTCATTGTTCTCCAAATAGAACAGCGTCTTTGCGAACATGTGATGGTTTGTTTACATTCGCGAATGACACTTGACAGTTTATGAACTGTGACGTCACAATCGCCGTTGACTTTCATAAAGCGTTTGGGCGCCAAATATTTTAGCGAAATAAAAAAGATTTTTTTTACGTAAAATAAACATGCTTTGATCCAAATAAATACTACTTCCAGTGAAAACCAAGCAATTAGAAATTATTTAGACCAAAATTGAAAAACCGTCACATACCCTATTAGCGGCTAATTTATCTCTTTCTCGGTTTTCAAAATCCGGAAAAAAGCATATATGTGTAGCTGGTTGCCTAACTACTGTTCAAGCCTCTGAAGATGCTTCTGACTGAAAGAGTGATGACGGAAATAGGTTTTGGTGGCTTTGTTCGCAAATAGAAAATTAAGTGATGAGTGATATCGCTTCCTAGGGCACAAATGACAAATGTACGATCGATGTTTTTTAACGTTCAGAGTTTACAGAATATTCGTATTCAACTTTCCTGGCCCCCCCCCACCAACATGGAAGGGAAAGTATTGTAATCGTGCAGAAAAAAGTTTTAAGCTTGGTTTTGAGGTTGCACCGGATATATCCATTTTGAGGTCCCCCAAGACGATCAACACCATTTTCGGAATGATGGCTGTCTGTGTGTGTGTCTGTCCTCCGGTTCCACAAAACTTTTATCAACGCGATAACTTTATCACTCCCATAGTAACTGAGCAACTGGCCATCCTATTGGCTGGTGCATAGCAGCTTGATAGATTTGATCTGCTCTTAAAATTTTGGTGGAATCGGAGGTGTGTGTCTGTCTGTCAATCTGTGGGTGTTTCTGTAATCTTCCACGATAACTGCCAAATCGTTGATCCGATCGACTTGAAATTTGGCATGCGGACATGGTTTTTCTGTGTCTTTTGGCTGCTACTTGTCAAACAGAAGTGTCACTTTCAACAAATGTTAGGAGCTATATTCCACGGGACTAGACCTGCAGTATGCCATTTGAAAGCCCTTGAAAACTTTTATTTGAAACAGTTAAAAGTATTGCCTTATCTGTCATCTGTCAAATAATAAAAAATGTCAAAGTTCAAAACTTTATCATTCAATTATTCAAAATCTATTCGATGGATTGAAACCAAATCTGGCAGGAAGCAACACAACAAAAAAGTCAAATTAGGTCCGCAGTTGCAGAACCTCACCATTCTCTAGTCGGGCGTTATGAATTTTTAAAATTTCTCCAAGCCGTTGCCACCCGAGAGGACCTCTCGCCCGTGTTTTGACCAGAAAGACTCGCTTTTGATGCAGGACTTCATTCAAAAATGCATTCATGCTTGGGGATCGACTTTTTTCAAAAAAAATTTAATTGATATCGAAAGTAGATTGGGCTGGGCGTCGTGTAGACCTATTTTCAAAATCGACACGGTTCCGGTTTTCCGACGGTAATTTTTTCACAATGAAATTTGCACATTCCATGAATTGAGAAAACTGCAGCGCAAACTTCGACATGCGGTGAGCGTGAGCCCCATCCATGAATTATTCATTTCAGGTGCAAACATGCTGGGAATGGAAGTCGGAGAAAAGATTGAATGAATTTCTCCGCTTTCTTCTCTCGAGGCAAAATTTTCGAAATCGGACCCACGGTTTTCGAGTTTTCTTCTCTGGAAAAACTACAAGAATCTCCAATTTTTTATCCCGTGAACAGATTTTCACTTTTTTTTGTTACAACAAGAGGTAACTGGTTCTTGAAAATGTTCCAATTTTTTTTTCCGATTTTCTGGGAATTTTTCGGTTGAAATGCAAAATCGGCTTGAGCTTTCGAGACCGCACTTGAATGATGGAGCTTTACATTTTTTTTGCTTGTTTGTGACGTGTGTAAATATACTCTGTATGTACAGGGTGTCCCAGCTAAAATAATCCAGCGCGATTTTCTCAGGAAATATCAAGGCAACAAAAATCGTGTTGCAATTGGGGGAAAGCCTAACCTTTTAGCTTTCTTTTGAGGGGGCGTCGATGCTTGTAGGTGCTCTAGTTTCCAAGAAAATGTAATTTTATCCAGGCGAGTCCCAAGAATTCAAAAATTCACGATCGACTAAACAAAATACTTCAGGTGAAAAAAAAATCTCTTTCTCTAGGCTTTCCATTGATGTGTCGCCGATGTCTGTACCTGGCTCAGTAAGCCAGATATTCTGCCTCACAGTCCAGCAAAACACAATTATCAGAATCTTGACGTCACCGATCACACACTTGTTGACTAACACTAGTCGTTACTAGGGCTTTTTCACTTACCATACCTGAATTCACCATAGCAATGAATACTGGCTGATGTTAAAATCAACAAGTGTGTGGTCGGTGGTCGGTGACGTCATGATTCTGATTATTGTGTTTGGCTGGACTGTGAAGCAGAATACCTGGCTTACTGGGCCCAGGTACAGACATCGGCGACACATCAGTGGAAAGCCTAGAGAAAGAGGATTTCTTTTCATCTGAAGTATTTTGTTTAGTCGATCATGAATTTTCGAATTCTTGTGACTCGCCCAATTAAAATTGCATTTTCTTGGAAACTAGAGCACCTACAAGCATCGGCGCCCCCTCAAAAGGAAGCTAAAAGGTCAGGCTTCCCCCCAATTGCAAAACAATTTTTATTGCCTTGATATTTTCTGAGAAAATCGCGCTGGATTGTTTTAGCTGGGACATCCTGTATAAATCATCAATAAAGAATATTATAACTCGTGGGGCACGCGCTAGGGTGCTCCGTGCACAAGTTACACACTTCGAATTAAAAGAATTAAGAACAACGCAATGAAATCAACGAAAACATCTATTCATCTACTTGTTACAACAAAACCCGGATAACGCCATCATTCTTATTCTTAAAATCACTCATAACATCCGTGCTCATAACGAACTTAATCGACAACCCCCTCACACTAAAGTCACTAAAATAGTCTTGACAGTTCTAACAGCCGGTATTGTTGGCTGCCTACTCTCCATCCGTTATATTCTCCCCCTTTGACCTCGACATCGTCCCGAGTCGTAGGTCAAGATTGATACCGTTTTGGAATCTTGCGAGGCCTTCCACGTCTTCGCAGTCCTACTTCAGGCGCAGCTTCCTGGCCGTTATACGGCGTCAGGGCCGACGCGTGGTACTTCCCGAGAAGCTCATCTGGAGAAGCCGGATCGCACAGCTCGTAGGTCGTGGGCGTGACTTGTCGCCGGATAGAATATGGTCCATCACGTCGTGGGTGGAACTTGCTGGTAATGCCCTTGGTGGCATCACTGTGGGGGTTCAGGGCAACCAACACCAGGTCACCGGGTTGATAAACTTCACCAGATCGGCAACGTTGATCGACGTAAATCTTGTGGCGATCCTGCTGTACGTCATGCACGTCACGAGATTCCCTCCAGGTGGCAGCAACTTGACGCAAGTATGGTGTGATTTGCGACACAAAGTTGTCGCTCGCAGGAATGGAACGGATGTCGTTCTGGACCTGGTCAGGCGTTCTCAACTCCCTCGCAAAGGTGAGGTACGCAGCAGAATGGCCTGTTGCTTCGCTATGAGCCGAATTCATGGCGAATCGAACCACGGGCAGCTTTTCCAACCAAGAGGAATGGTCGTCACCCACAAGAATTGCGAGTCGAGGCTTCAAATCTCTGTTTTTGCGCTCCACCATATTTGCCTGCGGATGATAGAAGGGAATTAAACTTTGCTTAATATTAAAATGGTCACAAACTGTTTGCATAACGGCTGAAACAAACTGTACACCGTTATCAGAAATTATTTGTCGGGGCAAACCATATCGAAAGAACACCTCTTTAATTAACACGCGCGCACATTCTTCGGCGGTAGCTCGAACCATGCCGAACAGCTCAACGAATTTCGTCGACGTATCTTCCACTATGAGAATCCATTTCTCTCCAGTTGGGGCCTCAGGAAGCGGACCGAACAAATCAATGCAGAGAACTTCGAATCGCTGGTTGTAAGCAGGGGTTTGTACCAATCCAGCGGGCTTTTGGTTACTCGCCTTATACCTTTGGCATTCGATACAAGACTTGACGTATTCCGCAACGAACTTCCTCATGCCAACAAAGAAATATCGTTGGGCCAAACGTTGCAACGTACGCTCGGCTCCATAATGCCCTGCGGTAGGAGCATCATGGTACTCTTTCAGGACTCTGGCTCGTTCATGTTCAGGTACCACCAGCTGAGCTTCTTCGACGTCATCATCTGAGTAGCGATGCAAAACGCCGTTTACCATTAGGTACCCTCGCCCTGTCCACTTGGCAAGGTCGTCATTGTTTTCTTGTTCAAAAGAATCAATGATTTTCTTGAGTTCTGCATCCTTGATCTGCTCTTCTCGAATCTCGACAGCCGATCGTCTGGGCACATCAATAGTGACCACGGAGATTTCGCATTCAGACTTTTCAAGATCAGGCTGGGAACAAGCAGGACGGGATAGTGCATCAGCTATCACGTTACATCGACCAGGGATGTAATCGATCCGAATGTTGAATGGTTGAAGGCGCAATGCCCAACGGGCCAAACGTCCACTCGGGGAACGTAGTGACATTAACCATTTTAGTGGTTGGTGATCACTGACTACGATTACCTCTTGTCCCTCGAGATAGCCGCGAAACTTTTCAACAGCGTATATCACAGCTAGCGCTTCTCTCTCTGTCGTGTGATAATTACGCTCATGCGCCGTAAGCAATCGGCTGGCATACTCGACCGGGCGCTCGTCAGGCCCCTCCCCCTGGAGTAAACACGCACCGATTGCATAATCGCTGCTGTCAGTTCTGACAATGAAGGGCAACTGGGAATCTGCCTGGCGCAAAATAGGAGCGGTTGAGAGCAGCTCCTTGAGTCGACCGAACGTTTCGATTTGTTTAGGTCCCCATTCCCATTGTACTCTTTTGCGCGTCAATGTGATCAGCGGTTTCGCTACTTCAGCGAACTTAGGAACAAATCGTCTGAACCAACTACATAACTGCAGGAAAGAAAGCAGTTCCTTCACGTTCCTCGGGGGTAAACGGTTTCGAATCGCTTCGATTTTTCCCGGGTCTGGACTAATGCCATTAGCAGAGATTATGTGACCGAGATAACGGACAGAAGGGCAAAAGAACGAACATTTCGCTCGGTTTACCGCTAAATTGAACTTGAGAAGTCGGTCGAAAACCTTCTGCAAGTCAGCCAAGTGTTGTTCGAAACTTGGACTGATCAAAATCAAGTCGTCGAGATAAGTAAACAAAGTCATCTCACCGAGTCCAATCCTGAACTTGTCCATTAGGCGCTGGAAGGTCGCTGGCGCATTCCTTAGACCAAACGGCATACGACGGAAACGGTAGAGGCCAAACGGAGTAATGAAACTTGTCTTGTTGCGGTCGCTCTCCTTCACACCAACCAAGTGATAACCTGCTCGGAGGTCCAAGGTCGTAAGGTAGGCACCCGGTTTGGCAGCGTGAAGCAGATCGTCAATTCTGGGTAGTGGATAGCGATCTGGAACTGTCACACTATTAAGTTTACGGTAATCGCAACACAACCTCAACTTCCCATTTGACTTTGGCACCAGGACAACTGGTGACGCGTATGGTGACGATTCGCATTCCTCAATGATGCCCTGCTCCAGCAGTGCATCGACCTCTTGCTCCAGGGCAGCTCGTTTTGCAGGTGACATCCTGTATGGTGGCACGAAAATCGGAATGTCACTGGTGAGGTGAATCTCGTGTTCCGCGAAGGCTGTTGGCTCAGACTTGGACTCGAAAACGCTGCGGTTGTTTTCCAGCAGGTCGTTCATTTGAGCACGCTCAGTGACACTGAGAGCACCACCTTCGTCTGGTCGCAGGGAGAGAACTTCCACCTTGGCCACGGCAAGCAGAGTTGTTTGAGCAGTTGACGGCTCAGGAATGAGATCAAAAACTTCATTGGGCTTGTCTGCAAAATGGTAGAGCATCTGAGAGATGTCTAAACTGATTTGAGCGTTTTTGACAAAATCCACACCAAGCAGAGTTTTGTTTTCGCAATGTTCAGGAATGGCAATAAATTTGGTTAGGATGGTACGTCCGTTAAGGTTGACGTCAGCTTCAAAATTTATCGCATTGACGGTTCGAGCAACACCATCAGCCAAAGTCATTTGAAGACTTGAAACCGTTGAGGGAAGACCCTTGGTTAAAAAATGTTTATACAACCTGTATCCGGCTACTGAACACTTGGCACCAGTGTCCACGAAAGCCAGTCCTGTTTTACCACTCACAGTGACGTGAAGCATGGGCCTGCAGTTGTTACCACCATCGTCGTTGATTAGAACCTCCAAATCAGTTGCACCAGCAGAAGTCGATGCACCTTCCTTGCACTTCGGGCACTGGGATCGGATATATCCAGGATTTCCGCATCCGTAACATTTTATCGTGGGCGATCGAGCTTCTGGAGGCTTCACCTCCACTGCTGAGGTCAACTTCTGTAGGCGTTTACGGCACTCGCTGATGGTATGCCCGAAATTCGAGCAGTAGGCGCACTTCAGACGAATCTTCTCTTTTTCACACTTCACCTTAGTTGCAGGCTTGCTATCCTGAACTTCGTTCCATGAATCTTCGATTGATCTGGCCTTATCGATGAGGTTCTGGAAACTCGTAATTGTGTCGCGTGGAATACCTCTGCGAATTCGGCAATTTAGTAGACCATACACCATATCGATTTGACTCTTCATCGGAATGGGATCATCAGTCGCTGGCAATTTTGCAAACAAAGCGCGAGCAGCATTGACAAAGATGTCAGTTCGGTCTCGATCTCCCTGTTCTTTTGCAAAGAGTTCCCGGTAGATCCGATGAGCTGGTTGACTTCTTCCATATGCATGGCGCAGAGCATCGACAGCTTCTGGCCACGTGGCATTTTGGCTTTTAGCACCTTGCCACCAGACGGCAGCGGCGCCATCCAGAAGCATGCTTAGGCCAAGGTGAGCATTACCATCTGTCACACATGCACAATTTTTATAAACGGTTACCGAGTCAATAAATGCTTCTACACATTCCCCAGGCTTGCCGGAGAAACGGGATTTGCAGCGGACAAAATTTCCGTCTGAGGGCACGCCGACCGGCGGTGGCGTGTTTGCATTTTGATTCGCAGGCATTAGGCCTGCGAGAAGCTGCTGTAGCATTTCTTGGGTCATCACTACATTCGTGGCCATCGTCTCGCTTGAAATTGTCGCACCGCTTACGTTTTCAGCTGTAATAGGGTGCACCTGGACGCTCCTCGATCGCAAATCGTAAAAACGCTGTTGCAGGTTACCTTCGGCACTCTCAGATTCCACAAAAACCTCGTCCTCGTCCTCTTCTTGTGGATTGAACGGGTGTTTTAATGCAGACATGTGTTTGTAAACAAAGCAGCTGTCACATTCCTTGCGGACGTCAAATTCAAAAATGTCAACGTCAATCTTGCCACAAAACGAAAGTCACCAGATCTGCTCTGGCGCACTCTTGCGACACTCGCCCGAAACGTACACGCACAGAAAAACCGTTACGACTAAACGGCTTCCTAGAAATGCGCAATTTTCAGGTTAGGCAAACGAAGCCGGGGACGATTTTCACGCAAAATCGACACTACTTACGACGAACAGGCAGCACAGAAACGCTTGGGGTCTCCGGAAAACAGCGTCGGCAATTAAGCGCGACGAAAACGGCACGAAAGCAGGAATACTTTCGGAAAACGAGGATGAAACAGCGTCGGCACTTAAGCGCAACGAAACGACCTCGGAAACGGCACCAAAGTACACATACTTTTGGAAAACTACGCGTCAACCCGCGAACACGGATCGCGACAAAAAACTTTTGGGGCTCGCGGTCGTGGCTCGGCCACTCGTTAGGGCGCCAATATAACTCGTGGGGCACGCGCTAGGGTGCTCCGTGCACAAGTTACACACTTCGAATTAAAAGAATTAAGAACAACGCAATGAAATCAACGAAAACATCTATTCATCTACTTGTTACAACAAAACCCGGATAACGCCATCATTCTTATTCTTAAAATCACTCATAACATCCGTGCTCATAACGAACTTAATCGACAACCCCCTCACACTAAAGTCACTAAAATAGTCTTGACAGTTCTAACAGCCGGTATTGTTGGCTGCCTACTCTCCATCCGTTATAATATTATATTAAAGTGAAGCCTCAATTGACGATTTTTACAATAAGATGATTTGGAAAAAAATTTTAGGTTTTCCCAGAAAATTTTAAAATTCCCGACAAAACTTTCAATTTCCTGCAAAATATTTTCATTTTTTTTTCTAATTCCAACTTTCCACCCGAAGGGATGTTTCGAACAAAAACTCCCATAGGTTCCTGGATACTAGTCATAGGGAAGTTTTGGGGTGACACAATCGATTTTTTTTATCCGAAAATCAAGTCCCCACATAGCACATGCCGTATTTGAGTTTAGGGGCAAAGCTATTATTTACTGTGCCAAATATTAAAAATTCTACAACAGTTTATTTCACACACAGCAAAAATATTTTACCTCAACTGAATAGTTGTTTATAATGTAAGTGTAAAAGTTAATAAAAGTGACTGAATAATTTGTGAGCGGAATGATTGCGGAACGAGCGTTTAGCGAGTTGAGCAACCCCGCGAACAAAATAAGCCTCTTTTTACATGAATATCATACAGTATTTTATCTACGACGGTTTTTCAAGTATTGAAAATTATTCAAAAATATCAAAATTTAAATGACAAACAAGAAATTTGTTCATCTTTTTAACTAGTCGTCATGAACAATGTGTTAAAAGTAATTAATTAAACTTCTAACACGCTCCCATTATTATTTGACCATTATTATAGACATATGCACGAAGTGTGGTCTGGTCAGTTGAAAATATGGTGGAACTACCTTCAAAGCAACTTTTGTACCAATATCAGCATTGTTTGCCATGTTTAAATCGAATCATTGTTTTCTAGGTTATAGAGCACAGCGAAATTTACAAGCAACAGAAACTCCAGGAAATGCATGATATTGCCAGGAGAGCGTACAGGCTGCGTCGATTTGATCTCATGGATTCTCTTGGACACCCAGTAGTTCGAGTATTGATAGGACCAATAAGGCTAATTAGAGGAATGTACAAAGACAGGATTGTTTTCAGTATCGCAAATATAGAAGAATATATAAGGTCACATTGATTGATATAAGTGATAGTGATATCTGTTGAAATTTGGGTAGGTATTGATCTCGGTATTGATAAAACTTAATTTCGTTTTCCTAAAATACTCACTAAAATTTAGGAATTTACGAAATTGTATAGGAAGGTAGGACTGCTTTTAACCTACCTACAACACTTGCAATATTTATATAAGTGTAATTTATAAAATAGATAGAACTAATTGATTAAATAAAAATTGTTACTATAAAATTCATGTAATATGCTTTAAATACTTAATGATGAAGTTACAAAGTGTCAAATTTAGATCGCATGCTACTAAATACACTTGGGCTTTTCTCATAGAAAAACGTGACGACATGAGTGATGAGCGATCGTGCAGGAATTTTTCGAGAGGAACATATACTGGGACGTCTGTCTAGTACCCACACCAATTATATGAAATTTGATAAGTAGGAATAATGGAAAAGGGGGTTTGCTTTTGTGTACTCCATTTGATCTTGTGGTTAGCGTATTCAGCAGGCTACTAGTGGATCTAGTTCCAGAGGTGAGGGCCTGGAAGACTGCTCTACCAGCAATGCATTGCATTGCAGTTGCGGTGGATAAATTGCGGCTGGTGGCTGTTACATCACACCTTATTCCGCAGACAAATGCAAGCATGGTATGCTGCTTTGCCAGTAGCTCCTGCCCCTGCCATTCCTGCCATTTAGTGCCTGCTGATTTATCCCCCAAATCCTCAATAAGTCACAAAGCGAGTCTAAACCGGATCTTGACAGTGGGGACACAACAAACGTTTGCGTTCCAATTACAAAGGTAGCGAACTGTAGAATATAGAATGCGGATCTCCAGGTGAGGTCCAAGCAGACAATCTTTAGAAAAAGATGATTTACGACGCGGCCAGCCCAAGGTGACCTCTTCTGGTGTGCCAACAGTTGGTGTATGCGGAGGACTCGGTCCGCTCGGAGGTGACAGTCGCTGTTGCTGTTCCTTGGGTGAAAGCTAGGGATGATGAAAGAATAAAGGTTTGCGACGACGCTGGTCATCGATGTAGGGCCCAATAAAGAGCCTGCGGGGTCCCGAGGGTTCACAGGAACAAAAAAAATTGCGGCAGTGGACTGACAAGACGGCACAGTGACAGTTTTGACGCGTCTTCAACTGACGTGACAGCCGACGTTGCCTAATGGTGGCCCTACATTTAGCATAAAATGCTCAATGTAGGGCTACCATAACGGCAACTTAGACCTCTCAAAACAATTAATTCCCTAAATCCCCCTACACAAATAAGCCATTTTCGCCAATAAGGTAAATTGCCTATACCTAATATGATCCTACTCACATTGAAATGATTCCGAGTGACTTCCTGTTTTGCTGCTCAGCTTCAGCTTTTTCTTCTATAAGCATGGCAGCGGCATATCACTTTCTTCTTCCTAAAAGAGACCTTTGTTTTTTACTAAAACAACGAAAAAAATCAAAACCCACACATGGGTGTTCCCGCGCAACCCTTTGTGCTGTTTGCACATCCAGAGTCCCTCAGCTATCATCTAGCGAAAACCCGAGCTCAATCCCAGGTCTAGGCATAAGCGCTCCCACTCCGTGGGTTACACTAAAAATGCCAATAAACATTCTATTCGGTGCTTTATTAAGAAAAATCAGGAATTTTCAATTCAGGCACTGAACACCCATATGAAGAACTTCGAAACAAAATACTGCGAGGCACGACTGAAATATTTCGCCGTAGAGTAATAGAGCCAAGGTGAAATACATGTTGAACGCTCAAATTACGGAGATGTGACTTTTTAGACATCTGCTGCACTGAAATAAAATTGACACTGTCGAGGAATTAATGCCATTTGTGTTGGCATCGTTGGTGGTGTTTATAGTTTAGGCTGCTGCATGTCAAGCATCACAGATGTCCTCAAGTAGAAATGAGTTTAACAAAATTGTCACCAAAAACTGTTAATGAGACCTTGTAACAGAGGTTCTGGGGAGCACAGAAATGTATCTAACAAAATCGTAGCTGATCCCGAACGGCAATTATTCAATTTTTCAAGATTATCAGTTGAAAATGTCGTGATAAAAATTTGGCTTCGGTTTTTTTTCAAATTTTCAGAATAACTAGGATTGTCTAAACGGTTAATCATCTCTCCCAATATCTAAAAAAATCTCTTTGAATAGATTCATACCCTTCTGTTCTAATGAGAGTCCAAGACCTCCACTGTTGACGAACTTCAACAAGTTTTGCAGATTACATGAATTTCCAAAGCTTCTGATAACACCCTTGTCCCAAAACACTTTGATAATATATTTATGCCCTCTTCGTAAGGTCCAGCTACAACTTTTGCAGTGCTGAAACACTTTCCAACAATTTTATTCATCGTTTTGGCGGCAGACACAAACGGAATCACGCAAAGTACTCCCACATTTTCTACGTTTTCCGGATCAGTGAGACCGGCGCTCTCCTTTGAAAGTTTCCAGCAGGTGTTCCTTTTAAATATCTCGTCGTGGTAACTTTTGGCAACTAAGTTCAACTTCTTGGGCCCCAGCAAAACTTCATCACGCCAAAGTATCAGAAATCAGCACAAGATCATTCCAAAACAAATGGTTCACAAACCCTTGAAAAGATGCAACTCTGGAATGATGCAACTCTCGGTAACATACAAGCTTTGTCTTTCTCGAAAAAAGGGGGGTTGATTGAGCTTACGACACTCTTTCGAAAACTTCTTTCTTCCTTCAGAGCAAAATTTCTCATTAATGCGCCTTCAAATCCTCATAAGTCTTCATACTCGTAACCACTTTTTTCTGTTATTTTCTTCACAAACCTCATTCCAACGTCATTTTATCGAATTTCCCTCGTGAGTTTTTTAGAGTGATGAAGCAGTACGGGCATGGTTAAATAGCCGTGTAGCCATTCGCTGGCCATTGATCAAGAGAATAGGTTCAAGATCCGAAACAAATTTAAACCCAAGTCCATTCAGGATGTTGGTCATTTGAAACATCAACTCGATATTTTCATATAGGTTTTATCGAGGGTTTTTTTCACCTGGGGTACAATGCAAACCATTCATAAACCTATTGAAACTGGTTGATTCCCCCTTTTTTTTTCAATTGATCCTCAATCTATGTAATGACCATGGATGTAATGACTTTTATGCTGTCTGTGTAATTTTTCTTTTCCTCTTTCTCTAAAATTATTTCCGCATCTTCTAGACCAATTAAAATCAAGTTGATGTTTGAAATGACAAATAACAATGCAATTCCTTTAAAATTTATTTCAGGAATTTAAACTTCTTTTGATCAATGACCAGCAAACAACTACGGCTAGTTCCATGTCCGTACTGCTTCATCACTCTAAAAGACTTACGAGGGAAATTCGATGAAATTACGTTGAATAAGGTCTGTGAAGAAAATAAGCAGAAAGAGATGGTTACGAGTATGAAGACTTATGGAGACTTTTAGACTTTTTATGAAGACTTTTTTTTTGAGGCGCATTGATTAAAAATTTTGCTCTGCAGGAAAAAAAAACTTTGCGAAAGATTGTCACAGCACAATTAACCCCCCTCTTTTCGAAGCATCTCCTTTAAGGGTTTGTGCACGATTTATTTTGGAATGGTCTTGTGCCGATACTTGGGTGTGATTGAGTTTTGCTGTGGCACAAGGAACTGAACTTGGTTGCCAAAAGTTACCAACATAAGATCTTTGAAGAGAACTCCTGTCGGAAACTTTCAGGGGAAAGCGACGGTCTTAATGATCAGGAAATCCGTAAAGAATGTGGGAGTACTTTGCGTGAATCCGTTTGTGTCTGCCTTCGAAATGATGAACAAAATTGTTGAAAAGTGTTTCAGCACTGCAAAGGTTGTAGCTGGACCTTACAAAGAGGGCATAAATATATTATCAAAGTGTTTTGTGACAAGGGTGTTATCAGAAGCTTTGGAAATTCATGTAATCTCCAGAACTTGTTGAAGTTCCTCGAAAATGGAGGTCTTGGACTCTCATTAGAGCAGAAGGGTATGAATCTAATCACAGAGATTTTTTTAGATATTGGGAGAGATGCAATATTAACCGTTTAGACAATCCTAGTTATTCTAAAAATTTGAAAAAAACCGAAGCCAAATTTTTATCATGACATTTTTAACTAAAAATCTTGAAAATTGAATAATTGCCGTTCGGGATCAGCTACGATTTTGTCAGATACATTTCTGTGCTCCCCAGAACCTCTACGTAAGTATGAATAAATTTCTATTCTATTCTATTCTATTCTATTCTATTACAAGGTTTCATCAACAGTTTTTGGTGACATTTTTGTTAAACTCATTTCTACTTGAGGACACCTGTGAGCAGCTCTCTGAGCTTTTTCGGCGGGTTCATGAGCCGTGGTTGGTTTTGTGAGGTACCTACCTACCTTCTGAGCGGTCAGTTTCACGTCATGCATGACTTTAGACAGATTTGAGTTGTCAAAGCATTATAATCAATTATTAGCAGTGATAGTTATTAATTACTGATTACTGTCTGTTGCATTTTCTGGAATGTAAGCTAATACGTGACCAAGATAAAAAGATTAGTGTCCTGGTAATTAACTCTATTAGGTAATTAGGCAGGTACTCGGAACCTAGTCTTTATACGTGCAGCGTATTTTCGTAAATAAATTTGATGTAATTGTTTTTAAATGTCTTTGTTAATAGCAATGACTTTGACAGTAGCATCATGTCACGTACTACTATAACTAAAGATTTTGTAACGCCATTATCTTAATAGATAGGTACCTACTTGTATGTAGATAAGTTTTGCTAATCGACATATTATGATTAATATAATGCTCCGTATATTTGCAGAAATGTTGAATTTTGATATTTTGTGCCAGTCAAAAAGTAGAGTTTTCGTTTTCTACAGATTCGCACAGTCTATTTGTATTCGTTCAAAGAGTACTGTCAAACTAAAGCTTTTCATAACGGATGTAGGTATTGTTTTTTCATCTTATTAAAACTAGACCGGCGTCATGTGATTTTTAGCTATGCAGCTTTGTCACCTGACAATATGTTTGCACTAATGAGCCCTCAACAAGGGGTGAAACACGTACAAGTGTGTGGAATGTCGGCCCGAGGTGTCGGTGTGAGATTTTGGCTCGTTATTTTCTGCCTAATAATTAAGTGGGATCTAGTGGCTTGACTTCATTTAAAAAACAGGAAGGATCCTTCATCTTTTCAAGAGTTCACTTTCGAGTGTAACTACCAGTTTCTCACAAGAGAAGGTGCGTACTTGCCCTATCATGGGATCTCATTATTTTATCATCTAAACTGCTCAACAACTGAAATGACGGTATCGAAAATTTTGCCCTTTTTCAAAATTACGTAACTCTAGATCGACACAACCGATTTTGAATTTGTTTTCACAGTTTTTTAGATCCATTTTTCAGCAATCCATTCAATTGACGAGATTTTTTCTTCAATCTCAATTACTTTTTTTACAGGGTGGAATATGAAACATTGGAAAATTGTGCTGAGTTCTACCGATCCCCGTTTCTGTAAAATTTTTTTTTCGAACTCTAATGAATTATTCATGAAGCCTGATGTCTAATCTCGGAACGGTTTTTGAATTTTCCAGATCAGAAGTCCAACAATGGTGATACGATTTTTTTCACTTTCCTGACCCACCAAAATCTGGTCACGGGATGAAAAGTTGGAAAATTTGCAGTTTTTCCAGAGAGGGAAACTCGAGAACCGTGTGTCCGATTTTGGAAATTTTTTCTCTAAAAATTAATTCAATCTTTTCTTCAACTCTTATTTCCAGCATGTCTGCACCTAAAATGAATATTTCGTGGGGCTCATCCACTGAGAGTGGCTCATCGCATGTCGAAGTTTGCACTGCAGTTTTCTCAAATTCACGGAATGTGCAAATTTCATTTTGAAAAAATTACCGTCGGAAAACCTAAACCGTGTCGATTTTGAAAATGGTCTACACTTTAGAAATGGTCTCAATTGTAATAGAGGACCTCAAAACGGATATATCCGTCGAAATCTTGAGAACAATTTTCAGCGCGTTGACAATACTTCCCCTCCTCGTTGGGTGGTGGGTCGCGAAAGTGAAAAAAATCATATCGTCATTGTTGGACTTCTGATCTGAAAAATTCGAAAACCGTTTCGAGATTACACATCAGGCTTTAGGAATAATTCATTAGAATTCGGAATTTTTTTTTTACAGAAACGGGAATCGGTGGAACTTAGCACAATTTTGCATCGTTTTACAACCCACCCTGTGAAAAAAGTAATTGAAATTAAAAACAAAGTCTCGTCAATGGGATGGATTGCTGAAAGATGGATCTAAAAAACTGTGAAAACAAATTCAAAATCGGTTGTGTTAATCCAAAGTTACGTCATTTTGAAAAACGGCAAAATTTTCGATACCGTCATTCCAGTTGTTGAGCAGTTTATTATTAGGCGCAGCATGTCGACCACTCTTTACCGTATAACTTTATCTCCGACTTTGTCACTCGGGATTGTATGCCAAAATTTGTTAGGAATTCGATACGCGGTTCATCTATTTTCGATCTGTCCAACTAAGTTGTAATTTGAGGATAGAGGACCAAGTATCGGGTCGGGGCTTCCGACGTACGGGAAGAGTTTGGAATAAGCAGCCGCTGGCAAAATTTTTGTGGAATCTTTGCTCCAGACTATAAAACACCTTGAAATGTACAGGTCATGGAAAATAATATAATAATGAACGGGAAAAAAATTAAAAGTACCTTTTCAACTTTCATAGCTGACTTAGAGCTATTACAACAATACAGAACACGACAAGGTCGAGATTGAACTATTTTGAACTTTGAAAATTGAATTGTTTCATCAAAAGTGAAAATAGTTTCTCATCTCTTGGTGTCTTATGAAGCAAATCGACGGTTCTTTAAGAGAAAATGCCGTTATTTCGTTGTTCATTTTTGTTTATCGTGTGGAAAAAGTCTTAAAAATGCAGTGTAGATAGGTGGTGAAGATAGACTTCGATATGTATTGACCAGGAAAAGATTTACTTCGCGTTTAATAAAACTCCTGAGGAAGGATAAAGATGAACTTTATGTCTAGAGGTGGAAATCAAATGTTTGATTCAGTTTAAGAATATGTTTATTCTCACTATTAAGCAGCGTTCATAATGGCTGTTAACTTTAACTTATTCCGTAACCTTAGAACTTCAACAATTGAAAATCAATGTTTTGGTTCACAATGGGATGTTAACTTATAGTCTAGGCCACTTTTCTCAAAAGGCGTCTAGAAACCGGTCCTAGAAGCAAATCATATAACATTTTGGCAACAAGCGGTTTTTTACTAAATGGACCCTGCTGATTTTGAAAATCAATGTTGCCACCCCGAAATTTGGACCGTTAGGCCCCCAGGGCCCCATTTTCGACATTTCGGGGCATTTTGGTTTTCTCCGGTTTTTTCAGTTCAACAGGTCATATCTCGGAGACCGTGACAGATAAAATAAAAATTCTTCCACTGTTGCCTTGCCTTATGATTACTGAAAGCCTCCCATGCACTTTCCGTTCTTAATTTTTGACAATTACATCTACAGATCATCAAGATCAGAAGAGATGCAAAAACACAACACAAAAACTTCGACCTATGGAGAGCTATGTGAAATGTTGAAAATAAGTCCATATATATGCGAGACCATATGTAGAGAAAGCTTTGAATAAGTTTTTGGCAAAGTAACGTTACAACAGGCCTTTTGGTTCAGGAGTTATGATTTTTTGAAAATCGATGTAGGGAAAGTGCGCGCTGTTTTGGGGGAGTGTCGGTCATTTGACCGAATAAGCTGACATCGGCGAGGCTAGCGGTTCGTTCTCTTACTCTCAAAATTTGCTCTGTATGGATATTACTGATCATTCCACTATGTTTGATTACGAATATGAATATGTACCTACCTATACAGGGTGGTCCATCCTAGCGTAATTATCCCATAGCGGTCTTACCCTTCAAGATAGAGAAAAAGATGTAAGGAAGAAGTTATATGGTTTAATGAGACCTATAACCTAAAATTATTTTCAGCTATACAGGGTGTCCTATTTTGACGGGATCAACAAAACGTCAATTTTTTCAAATGGAACACCCTATATGTTTTTGCATTTTCGGATTCAGCTTCTTTAACTGTCTTACGCCTGTATTTTTGTTTTTGAATTGTGTGGCAGTGCTACCAACTAAAAATTGAAAACTGAAAAAAATCGCATTTCCACAGTTATCTTGAAAAAATCGTAGCGGCCTTGCTTTTCAAAACTAAGAGATGAAACTTGACATGATGATAGTCAAGTCACAGATCAATATACCAATGTCAAAAATTTGCGATTTCTTGATACAGGGCGTTCACAAAAAAAAATCAAACTTTATAATTTTCAAAGTCTCATAACTCTTTTTTTTTAAATAGCATGCCCCTAATTTTATAACGTTATCTGATAGCTTTTTTTATCCTCTTTCATTTTTACTAGGGGTACCCTACCCTTAAACTTCATTTTTTTCGAGATAATCGGAAATTTTTACAAAATTTGTGATTTTTTTATTTTTTTTTTAAAAATTGAGTTGGCCGTGATGAATGACAGACAAGCCAAATAGTACGCAACGCTCAATTAGTCAGTCTGAATATTGTCGAACAAAAGAAAATGGCTTCAACGCAGAAAAAAACAAATTGGGATCCTGGATATCTGGATCATTACCAGAATATCAAATCAATCATTTTCTCTCGCGTAAAGTCATTTTTCTTTGTTCGACAATATTCAGACTGACTAACTGAGAGTTGCGTACTACTTGGCTTGTCTGTCATTCATCACGGCCAACTCAATTTGTGAAAAAAATTGTAAAAATCACAAATTTTGTGAAAATTTCAGATTATCTCGAAAAAAATGAAGTTTAAGGGTAGGGTATCCCTAGTAAAAATGAAAGAGGATAAAAAAAGCTATCAGATAACGTTATAGAATTAGGGGCATGCTATTTGAAAAAAATGAGTTATGAGACTTTGAAAATTATAAAGTTTGATTTTTTTTTGTGAACGCCCTGTATCAAGAAATCGCAATTTTTTGACATTGTGATATTGGTCTTTGACTTGACTATCACCATGTCAAGTTTCATCTCTTAGTTCTCAAAAGCAAGGCCGCTACAGTTTTTTCAAGATAACTGTGGAAATGCGATTTTTTTCAGTTTTTAATTTTTAGTTGGTAGCACTGCCACACAATTGGAAAACAAAAATACAGGCATAAGACAGTTAAGAAAGTTGAATCCGAAAATGCAAAAAAATATAGGGTGTCCCATTTAAAAAAATTGACGTTTTGTTAATCCCGTCTAAATGGGACACCTGTATAGCTGAAAATAATTTTAAGTTATAGGTCTTATCAAACCATATAACTTCTTTCTTACATCTTTTTCTCTATCTTGAACGGTAAGACCGCTATGGGATAATTACGCTAGAATGGACCACCCTGTATGTATGCGAACCAAAGCACAAAGATCCATGGCCCATAATATATCGCTGGTTTAGGTACTCTCGTGATCGGGCTGGGCTGAATGGCTCATCGCACTATTTTGAGCAATAAGCTGTCTTCGGGTAGGTAGTCTTATTGATATTATTACGGCATCTACAAAAACCGTTGATTCAGCCGGTTTTACATCCACGAGACAAGATGTTGATCTATACTTTCGGTTAGGGGTCTAGCGTCGTCAATAAGGATCAAGTTCCGTGCTCCGTTTTTTTCCAGCCACAGTTTTCAGGAAGTAGTGAGACTGAGTCGCAGATATTCGCGTTGTACCACACTGCTGCCTGCCAGTGACTTCGCTGGATATGAAGTCGGGCTGCATAACTTGTTGGGATAGAGCTTCAGGCTTTTTGACTGTCCCAGAAAAGACATGCCTGGCGATATCAGTCCTTATTTCAACTGAATCTTTCACCTAAAAAAGATTCCCAGTCAACAATTTGGAAGACCTTTTGAATTTAGTTTTACTTCATAATGCTTTGTGAGGAATCTCTCTGCATCAAAGATGCCATCTCCCGTTAGTGGCATAGCCCCCAAGATCGAAAGTAACGGGCGTGATACTTAGCAAATATTTTGAGGGCACTTGTCTTCGTGATTGTCGTAATAAATGATGTCACATCACATCTCGTGAATGCGTGCGAAGCAAGTAGATACTTTGTTTTTCTTCCAGCGATAAAGTTTTCCGGTGATTTCTGCCAAAGATAACAGGCTCAAGTAACAGAACAAGTAACAGGCTCATGTTGGAAGCACGCCGACAAGGACTAAAGCAAGTGAAGAGCTTAGTTGAACATCGTCTTGCACAGATATCGGATAACTAAACTCAAAAGCCTAACAGTGCCACCATCAACATTTGCAAAAGAATCATCCATTCATCCTCAACGACTGACGAAAAGTTGTTGCATCGAAAAATACCAACAAAATAGTTCAGCAAGGCCATAGAAATATCTTACAGCGGCGCTTCGGATGGTATACAAAGCAGGCAGAGAAATTTATCTATCGCAGATTTCAAAACATAAGCCTATTACCTGTGCCAATATCTTTGGCAGGAATGACCGGAAAACTTTAACGCATTGAAGAAAAACAAAGTAATCTACTTACTTCGCACGCACTCAAAAGATGTGATGTGACATCATTTATTACGGCAATAATTACGGAGACAGCAGCCCTAAAAATATTTGCAAAGTACCTATCACGCCCGTTATTTTCGAGCTTGGGGGCTATGCCACTAACGGGAGATGGCATCTTTGATGCAGAGAGATTCCTCATAAAGCATTATAAAGTAAAACTAAATTCAAAAGATCTTCCAAATTACTCACTGGGAATCTTTTTTAGGTGAAAGATTCAGTTGAAATAAGGACTGATATCGCCAGGCATATCTTTTCTGGGACAGTCAAAAAGCCTGAAGCTCTATCCCAACAAGTTATGCAGCCCGACTTCATATCCAGCGATGTCACTGGCAGGCAACAGTGTGGTACAACCATGGTACAACGCGAATATCTGCGACTCAGTCTTACTACTTTCTGAAAACTGTGGCTGGAAGAAAACGGAGCACGGAACTTGATCCTTATTGACGACGCTAGACTCCTAACCGAAAGTATAGATCAACATCTTGTCTCGTGGATGTAAAACCGGCTGAATCAACGGTTCTTGTAGATGCCGCAATAATATCAATAAGACTACCTACCCGAAGACAGCTTATTGCTCAAAATAGTGCGATGTGCCATTCAGCCCGGCCCGGTCACGAGAGTACCTAAACCAGCGATAGATTATGGGCCATGGATCTTTGTGCTTTGGTTCGCATACATATAGGTAGGTACATATTCATATTCGTAATCAAACATAGTGAAATAATCAGCAATATCCATACAGAGCAAATTTTGAGAGTAAGAGAATGAACCGCTAGCCTCGCCGCTGTACTGCGGGCCGATGTCAGCTTATTCGGTCAAATGACCGACACTCCCCCAAAACAGCGCGCACTTTCTCTACATCGATTTTCAAAAAATCATAACTCCTGAACCAAAAGGCCTGTTGTAACGTAACTTTGCCAAAAACTTATTCGAAGCTTTCTCTACATATGGTCTCGCATATATATGGACTTATTTTCAACATTTCACATAGCTCTCCATAGGTCGAAGTTTTTGTGTTGTGTTTTTGCATCTCTTCTGATCTTGATGATCTGTAGATGTAATTGTCAAAAATTAAGAACGGAAAGTGCATAGGAGGCTTTCAGTAATCATAAGGCAAAGCAACAGTGGAAGAATTTTCATTATATCTGTTACGGTCTCCGAGATATGACCTGTTGAACTGAAAAAACTGGAGAAAACCAAAATGCCCCGAAATGTCGAAAATGGGGCCCTGGGGGCCTAACGGTCCAAATTTCGGGGTGGCAACATAGATTTTCAGATTCAGCAGGGTCCATTTAGTGAAAAACCGCTTGTTGCCAAAATGTTATATGATTTGCTCTAGGCCCAAAAAAAACTGGAAAGTGTCCTAGTCTATTATGCCGTTATGCCGTTCTGTCAAACTTGTCCAAGATTCAAGTTCTACATCCAAGATCAAGGGACTAGTACCAAACTAATACTACTAGCTAATAGTCCTACTATTATACTACCAGTTACCAGTACTCAGGGCTGGGCAAAATACTTTGAAAAATGTATTTAAATACAAAATACAAAATACACGATCGAAGATAGTCGAAATACAAAATACAAACTACTTCTTGAAATGTCTTTGAAATACAAAATACAAAATACGTATTTTGGAAAGCTAAGAAATTACAAAATACAAAATACAACCTGGAGTATTCCAAATACAAATTACAAAATACATTCTTATTGCGTATTTCAACCATTTTATTGGAAAAACCGTAAAATGCAAGTATTTCAATGGGAACACTTCATTGATTCAGTCGCAACAATAAGTGAATTATTATGAACTATGAAAAGACAAATAAAATTAACATAAAGTGAAGAAAACTTCATATTTAAACCTATTCCTTACTTCATTCATCAATTCTTCAAAATAACAAATGTTGATTTTCTTTGGGGACAACCAGCTTTTCAAAAATATTGTCCGACATCCGACATGGAACCTCTCGTAAAACGTAAAAGATGCAATCGAACTCATTATCGATCCCAGATAGTGTGCAAAAGCAAGAAATGTCAATGGGGTGAATATAGTATTACCAGAACATTTTCGGCCCGAACAGACCAAAAAGAGCATGGAAAACAAATGTATTTTGTATTTTGTATTTTGAAAATCAAAATGCTTTTCCGAAAAATGTATTTAAAATACAAAATTCGAAATACTAGCTGCCTGAACTATTCCAAAATACAAAATACAAATACTTCTCAATCAAATGTATTTAAATACAAAATACAAAATACTTAAATGTATTTCAAATACGTATTTCAAATACTTGTATTTGAAATACCGCCCAGCCCTGCCAGTACTACCCACCCCGCAAACCTTCAAGTCTGTGTATATTTCATATTATAGGCCGTGGTCCGTACTGTCAAGTTTACATCCTTCATCCTACATCCTACGGCATACGGCATAAGTTACCAGCCATTATGAACGAAACTTTATCTATTTTGGGCTGTCGTGGAAGATCAACTTCCTGGTGTACAGGGAAGTTGAACGACAGCCCATTTGCTTGCTGCATATTTTTTTGTAAGGATATATTTCCATTGTATGTATTTATTTTGGTAAGCAAATAAACAATATTATTATTATTATTATTATTATTATTATTATTTACTTACTTATGAGATATACTAACCATGCACAGGCACAGTTGATAATTAGGATTGCTGCAAAAGGATACAATTAAGTGTATTATTTCTTCAAGTATTTACGTTGGTTCCTACCTAATGATATTTTAATTTCTCTTCATATCACCTACCACCTGATGCTGACGTCCATCGTCCATATCAACCTGAGCCGTTGAGTCCCGAACATATAAAATGCAGCGTTTACGAATTGTTTACCGTCACAAATCGACCGATTGTCCTCAGTCACACCTTCTCTCAGTAGTTTCCCCTAAAAATATACAAAAAATAACAAAATGTGTCCAGGCTGCGATGAATTTTTTAACAATCAACATTTTGAACCGATCAATCCTGAGGTGAGAAACACACTTTTATGTCCAGAACGCTGAATTAAATTATATTCTTGACTCAAATTTCAATCCGCTTTGCTTTTCGCCAAACTAATAAGTTAAATGTGGATGCATTGGGTGGCTAGGCCACAGCCTACCCAAAATAAGAATTCATTTGATCACATGATAGAATCCAAGGGCAATCACCTAATAATAATTATGTACTCAGGTATCAAAGTGATCAAGTATTGATTTATCCAATTGTTTGCAGATCGATGAAGACGAAAGAGATGAAAACCAGATCATAAACTATGCAAAAAACAAGCAGCTGTTTTGCATCTATTGTTTTTTGCGACGTACGATAGGATTCTGGATGTCCGGACCAACAGGATTCTATCAAAATATGAATAAATGGGATAGAATATGGGACATGACGATGCATTAAACCATATTTTGTCTACCTGATCCTAATATAGCTATACATTAGCTTTTATCACTTCACTTTTCATTGTAAATTGTTCATTTATAGCTTTATGCAAATAAATAATATCTTCTGCAATGGGTTTGCTTGAAAATACATGTATGATTCAGTTTAAATCTTCATGCTTTGCGTGAATACTCTCCATGTATTGTCCTGATTCAGGAAAATGTAACTATATGTGCCTCTCACTTGTGTCTCGAGAAGATACAGTTTGTCAAAGTTTATACAGAAATTTTTTACACCAGATCTTCCATGAAGAACGGCAGAAGCATCAACAGAAATTTGGCAAGCATATTGCTTACAAGGTGTTGAGTTATCAATATATACAAGTTATCACCCCTGATTCCTCGCCGCTAAAATTTTTCACAGGAAAACGCCGAAACAGGTCGATTTTTGTTTCGAGGGAAACATCTAGGACATATACTGCCAAACTTTTATCTTCAACCCCTTCGCCTCCACCTCACCTCACTTCAAAATTTCAGATCGCATTACGTATCTTGTGATACATCAAATTGAAGCCAGTTCAATTCTCTTTCCGCCAAACATATTTTTAATTTTTGTAAACCACATCCCACTTCTTGTGAAACCCTCTCTCTATTGATGAAAGGAACATTTTACCCCTATAAACTCCAAAGTTTTGAAAAATAGACTTTTGAGCAGAAACAGGTCGATTTTTATTTCAATGGGGTCATCTAAGACTCGTATGTGCAAATGTTTATCTTCAACCCCTCCGCCCCCACCCTACATTACTTCAAAGGGGTCTGGTTTAAAAAAATTAGGAATAATTTCGACAGAAAGTCAATTTTATTACCTCCAGTTTGGTGAAGCTTGTGGTGTGGTGGTCAGCGCGTTCGACTACCACTCCAGGGGTTGTGGGGTCGAGTCCCGCTGTGGGCGCTCGGATTCCCGTCCCCAACACAAGCTCTTTGATTTAGTTGGAATGCTTGCTGAATGCAAGACGAACGATGGTGCCGACTCCATGTGATGTTGGCGGTCGTTAAAAATCCCTAATCTGTATTGGAACACACAGGGGTTCGGCAAAATTTCCGGTATAGTGGAGTAAAGTATTCACCGGCGTCGGTGTTAGGCCTTGTTGCGGAAATAGGTCGACGTTAAATAAACGATTGGAAAAAACCTCCAGTTTGATGCATCACAACATGAAGTAATGCTACTTGAAATTTTAAAGTAGGGTAGAGTGGGGGCAAAGGGGTTGAAGATGAAAATTTGGCCATACGTGTCTTGGATGACCCCCTTGAAATAAAAATGAACCTGTTTTTGATGAAAAGTTTATTTCTTAAAAATCAAGAGTTTATAGAAGGAAAAGTTTCATTTCATTACCAAAAAGAGGATTTTCACAAAGGAATTCTGAAGGGTGGTTTCAAAAAAATAGAAATATGTTTGACAGAAAGAGAATTTTATTACCCACCCTACAATTTGATGTATCACAAAATAGGTAATGCTATTTGAAATTTCAAAGTATAGTGGGGTGGGGGCGAAGGGCTTGAAGATGAAAATTTGGCAGTTTGTGTCCTAGATGTCACCCTCAAAACAAAAATCGACCTGTTTCGGCGTTTTCCTGTGAAAAATTTCGTCGGCGAGAAATCAGGGCTGACAACTTTTCAAATGAACACCCTGTATAATCAGTTTCACGGGTTTCGTCATTAAAGCAAGCTATGAGAAAAATGTGTTGTGTTAACATGAATGGTACGACGCTAACTAGATTATGACGCCTTGATAGATGTGCTATGTATAATGTGACCAGGTGTCACCGTCATCTCGACGCGATACACCCCATCATTGTCTCTACCATGTCTGGCGGCTTCGCGCTGACGCTGATAGGTGAGCGGCGGCGTCACTGAAGAGAATGATGGTCAAGCGTGGCAGTACTGAAAAGAATGGAATGTAAATCACTGACTAGTGAGTACTTCCTACTCTAGCTTATACCTACTGAAACATCAAGTTTGTAATAAGAAGAAGATTCACTCATTCGTACAAACACAACAGATATTTTCCATTACTCGTTCTGATGAAGAATGCCCTGAAATGGATTAGATATTGCTGCGAGCGACGATTCCCGTGCATTCTGGTAAACACGCGATCTTTCTAGACTCTTTCATTGCGTTGCAGTGTACAAATACGGAACTCTGCACATTTCTAGAGTATACGTGATGGCTTGGCATTGAAAATACATGGGAAGACTGGGGGAGACTCCAACGCTCGATCAAGACACATCTGTCCATTTGGCGGCGGCGCCGGCTCTAGAGCACGGCAGAATTATACGCGAAATGTGTAAGATTTTACGGGAGTCGTCGCGAAATCGTATGCCAGGTCATTGTGTAATCTGCTGGAAAACGCATGGAACATTCGAGATGAATTAGTCGGACCTATATAAGGCATCAATCGTCGGCTCACGAGCAGTTATGATTTGGAAGCTATCGAGTGCAAAACAAGCGAAGTAGTAATCGGCTATATTACTAAGTGAATAATTGTTGGCGTGTATTAATAATTGTATAGTATACGTAGTAATAAACAGTGTGTTTTAAAACGATCGTCTCAATTATAAACGAACCCGTACGCGAAATACGTAACAATATACTCACTAAATTATAAGGGATATAATTTATCAGCGTCACTTTTTTAACTGATCGTGCGATCTTGAGAGATGGAGTATTCTGGTTAGTGTTGCCGTCTAGACAAGACAAGACAAGAGTTGCCCTACTCTTGTCTTGTCTTGAAATATCAAGATAATTTCAAAATTTCAAGACAAGACTCTAACTCTTGATGGAAATTTTTCAAGAGTCTAGATAGACTCTTGAAATTGAGTTACAATAAAACCCCTTTTTCCAAGAAAAATACGTGATAGAAATATAAACATCTTTTAGCAAGAAAAATTGAGAAACTGTGAGAAGCAAGGAGCACCCTTCGAATAGAGACTGCGCTTCAATAAAATATTCTACTTGGGTATACTCAAGTTCAAATTGCGAAACAAAGACCCACTTTTATTGACATTGAAATTTATCATTGGTGTGAATGCTGAGAGAAAAGGTTGCCACCGCCACCCCCGACCTGTTAGTAGACGTATTTCTGCAATGGAATCTTATCTGAAATGACAAGATACGATTCTATAGCCGTAGATTGATGCCTGAATAAATATAGTCAACTACTGTTCATTTAACAAAGTACCTACTCAAAAAATCTGACACCGGAAAAGGATATAGAAATTTAACTCACCGCAGTCCATCGGCTCGAATCGAGTGAATAAGCAAGCCAAGAACAATACCAGGTTGCCACATGAACGTCGAGAAACAGTCAACGAACGAGTCACAGTCAAAAAAATAGCTAAACAATCAACTCCAATATTATTTTTTTGCTGTTTGGTGTTCGAAACATTGCCGCTGGACAAAGAAATGTAAATAATTGGGTTTAAGCAGGACCCAGAGTTTCCAGATGTCGTGGTGTGGACGTGGTCATAAATTTTTGTCGAAAATAAACCGATTACTTGCAAACCTGTGTCAGGTTCCCGCTTGTGTCAACCTGACGCGGGCAAGAAGACTAACTTCACTCAAGTTGTGGAAAAAAAACACCAGCTTAGTCGGTATTTTGCCTTGGTACATTGAAGGGATATCTGGCAGCAGCATGTTGTCTGAATCATTTTCCTTTTATTGGCAAGAAACACTTTGTTCCGCAGCTATTGACCAAAAGCCTCATCGAACTACCTAATTTCTTGGAAGTTGCGATCTGAGAAGGCGCATCTATTTTTTGGAAAATTAGAAATGAAGATGTTGGAGCAGCCCTTGAAAAAAAATCACTTGGACGAAACTTTCGCATGAGAACCGGAAAAATCAGTAGAGACATATAGAGTCTGAGGGAGATGTCATGTGAATACATAATCACAAGACATTAACATAATTCGACATGGCATCTCCCTGGCAACGCTTTCCCGTTCTCTGATGCAAAATTTATAAATTCATATTGATCTGCCACCACAAACCGAAAATCAAATTGTCTTCTGATATATAAAAGTCACAATATACAGAAAGATACTTCTATGTGTTGTTTTGTTTTTCCTAATTTTTAATCATAACTAGTGAATATTCATGGACTGTAGGTAGACTGCCCATCAGACACAGCCTGACAACAACGGTCAATGCATAATGACATGATGGCCTGCCTAGTGCGCAAGCGCAAAAGAGGTTTATTGCTCCAAACTCCCAGATTTTTTTCTGAAAAAAGTAGGGATTTTTGAGACGAGATATTTTATATCGTCTGTAGTGATCTCGGTACTTTGCCATTGCAATCATTTTCATTTCAAGTAGATACAGTTTTGAATAGCCTTTTGTCATATACCGTTTACCCTTATTTATGTTATTTTATGTTGTCAATAAACTCTGTAAGAAATCTCCAAGCTAATCACACATTCAGTAGAAAATGAAGACCACCAACGGAGAGTAATATCTGATTATTTTTTATTTTTCCTTTTCAAGAGTCTAATCAAGACTCTTGATCTTGACAGCCCTACTCTTGTCTTGTCTAGAAATTTCAAGACAAGAGTTTCTAGAAGTCTTGTCTAAGTCTTGACACCTTTTCAAGACAAGAGTCTAGAAAGTCTAACTCTAGACGGCAACACTAATTCTGGTCAGGTTTCCCCAAACACATTGTTTACTATGGACTTTCAAACAAAACAAAATAAATAGGTTGCGGCTATTGCATCCTTTCACGTAAGGGAGAACGACCAGCTCAAAAGGTGACATTTCTGAATTTACATCGTATGTGTTTGTGTGAATATGCAATAAGGAGCGAAAATTTGAAGACCAATAAATATGTCCAAATGAATAATTGATGTGAAAAGAACAACAAAAGCAACAAAACGCGAAACAATTTGAATGAGGACAGCTTATTAGCATAAACTCTTACGGAAAAATGCTAGATTGCCTGGAGGCAGACTCGGAGGTAGAGTTGTCAGAATCAGGTGATGATCTCATACTACACCTATGTACTTATATGTATGCAAAACGCAAAATTTCGTTCTAGATCTTCAATCCCATTAAATAAGAAGTCAGTCCTACAATTTTTTGTGCTTTTGGTTACTTTTTTTTGGAAGAGATAAGTAATTCAAATTCAAGATGTGACTTTCTCAAAAAAGTACGCTGAATAGCATTGATCATAGTTTGAGGAAGTACTGCTCGCCTTTGAGGAAGTTGCATGCCAGGGGTTTAAGTTTTTTAAACCCTCAAAAACTGAATCTATAGCCCACTATTTCCGGTGCATCAGAGACCTTTCAATTTTTAATTTTTTTGTTTGCAAAAAATTGAAAAAATTGAAAATTAAACTCGCAGTGAAAGAGTAGAGCCATCCTTTCTCTTCTCAAATTCACCTCAAAGAGAAATTTTTGTTTCGCTGTTTCGCAAGAAGGCGTGAGCGTATTTTATAGCAAACGACCGGCGCCCCTTGGGGACCGTTGGGGTACTATACAGGTGGTCCAGCATTGATCTGAAAATTTTTTAAGATTAAACCGTATGTCAAAAATCTATATTAACGGAGATATAGCCCGGCCGTCAAAGTTGAAGGTGAAAAACTGGAACGTTTGACAGAAAAATAGTTGTCGAATGTGTTTGGATGATGAAGAAATGCATTTTGAAAATCTGATATATATGCCGTTCATGTTTTGAATTCAGTAGAATGACTTTTTGGGGCAAAAATAGAGTGACAAGCTGGGAGGCTACGGCTACGGCTGATGGCACCTGCAAAGTTTTGGAGCGAAGCTGTCAGCGGCCATCAGCTGTATCCTCTCAGCGCTCCAGCTTGTCACTAAACTTTTGCTCCAAAAAGTCATTTTACTGAAAATAAAAAGTAAACGGGATATAGCTTTTTTTCTGTCGTGTTATCAAGTTACCGATTCAAAATAAAATATGTAAAAAAAAGAGTTACAAGTACTCTGTGTTTCTGAAATTTTAAACTCAAATATCTTCCCGAAACCACTAACTGACGAAAACTTGACCCATAACTTTCTGCTTCTTTTAATAAGGATATCACATTTCTGATGATTCTCCAACAGTCCAGTGACGTCGAAAATATGGGTGTAAAAAGGGACATCCCTCCAGAATCTACGCCACTGGGCCTTTTGTATAGGGAATTTTCATTAAATGATCGACGGACACCTATTGAAGGTTCATCTACACAAAATTTGAGCATAATCGGTGTGATGGTTTGGAAGTTTCAAAAGAAAAGCGATTCTTCACCTTCAACTTTTACAAACCATATCTCCGTCAATGTGCATTTCTGATCTATGGTTTTGCTGTTTGATTTTATTGGTTTTTCATGCTCTATCGATCATTGAAAATTTTCAGAATAATCCTGGACCACCCTGTACATATTATATCAGAATATTGAATTTTTGCAGTGATGATTTTTTAGGGTGATTTAGGATCTACAGAAAGAGCTTTTCTGCCGCCAGAATCCCATTACTGTTTTCGTTCGTATATCTTAGCTTGGGATATTGTATCTCATTGTAGAAATTAAAAAAAAAAGAACCAAACATATAACATATTGATGACTTTATTTCAACTGACAACTTATCAATTATTATAAAACAAAATTAAACTAAATATAAATAAATTAGGCGTACATATAGGTACTTAGGATATTGGTGGTGTAAAATCTACTAATATAGCAGACAGTTTGTATAGATAGGTATTTATTCTTATATCGATGAGCGTTCAACAAGCCGCTTGATGCTTCTCCAATATCCTGTCCCACTCTTCCAGGTTTTCGTATAATCCCGACGGTCCTGTGAAGAAACCTGTTGCTACACGTATCCAGAAAAGTACAGGATTGTCTTCCTGATGTCTCTTCCTCAAAACATCCTCGCTTTGCGTTCCATTGACCTGGTTAACCTTGATCTGCGAATATAAAATTGCAATGAATAATTTTCTCGTGTTATATTTCAGTAGGAATGGATACATTTTATGCTGTGTAATAAATGTTTACTATAGGGGCGATTCTGTATCGAATCCGTTAAAATTCAACGGGACTTTTTCTGTACCTAAATGCTTATAAACATTCAAAAAACTCCGACATGATTGACTTTATTTTTAATTGCCATTTAATTTAATTATTCGTATAACGTGTTCAATTTGAGGAGAAAAGTGAAGAGTGATTGTGATGCTTACCTCAGGAACAAAGGGCTCTAGGAGTTCATTGTGAAGACGATCGCCACATAGCAGACACATTTTGTTTTACTATTTTCGAACTGAACTTGATCGAATAAATGGAGTATAACGACTGAAACTGAAGATGAGCGTTGGATTTGTGATGTGGACACCGGTGGGTTTTGGTACATTTATAGTGCTACAGAGCAGGCGGGTGTCACGTGGATCATTAGGCACCAACTGTAAATAATACGTAGATACCCACCTACCTCAACTTGATATAATTTGAATATTATTTATCCGCAGTTGAACTAATCGACTGTACGTGCACTTTCAGTTGTTCAATATAATGCTTTGTTTGTTTGTTTGTTTGTTTGTTTGTTTGTTTGTTTGTTTATTTAAATCAAATGGTACAATCCACCAATAAATGTCACATTCAAATTCTGGATGAGTTCATAATCCGGAGGTTAGTGACCAAAAATCAAGTGAACCTTGCACTTGGTGATATAAGCACGAAAATTGGTAAGATTGCCCAAACGACCCTGCTCTTTCAGTTGAGAAGGAGTGCCTCGCAGATTTTTTCTCAGAGGGTAATCCAAACGGAAACAAGGTGGACAAACATTTAATGGAATCTCATCAAAGTCATCAAGATAATAGCATTGTATAACCATTACTAGTAGGTCAGCCCCGAATTTGGGATTTTGTCGCTAGATGTCGCCTAGAGCAATTAGCTCGCAAGATATCATCAGCGCATATGAGAAAAATTAAAATTTCTGTACCAAACCATCAACATCTATCATCTAAGTTGGGCGCCACGTTGAAATTTGAAGACAGCGTGATTTATAACTAATTTGAGCGACCAAACGACAAATGCTGAACACGCCACCTGCCCGTGCTTTCCGAAAATTGCACAATTTGAACGGCGGCTGGTCTACTATATAGGAGTAGTTATACAATGATAATAGCAAAAAAATCAACCGTGGGTAGATCTCGTCAAATATGACGAAAACCTATATACCATTTTGCAAAGTTCGGCCTAATGACAAAGATACAGCCCTCCAAAGTTTTTTTTGGGGATTTCAAAAATTTGTAACTCAGGAACGTTTCGACAAATTTAGCTTTAATTCAGCATAAGCTGGTTTGTCATAATTATCCATCAACCCGCCAAATTTGGAAAGAATCCAATCAGTGGCGTAGAGGTTATGAGGGGTCACCTTAAGTCAACATTTCTTCGGATGCTCTTGAATTATTGACCCTCATAACTCCTGCACCACTGATTGGATTCTTCCCAAATTTGGCAGCTTGATAGATAATTATGACAAACCAGCTTTTGCTGAATTAAAGCTAAATTTGTCTAAACGTTCCTGAGTTACAAATTTTTGAAATCCGAAAAAAGTGAACTTTGGAGGGCTGTATCTTCGTCATTAGGCTGAACTTTGCAAAATGGTATATACGTTTTCGTCGTATTTTGACGAGATCTACCCACAGTTGAATTTTTTGCTATCATCCCTGAAACACCCTGTATATCTTTATCCTTATTTTTGAGAGAGAAATATTGATACCTTTCGTATACAACCTTATAGTGGGGTCGGTACAGTATTATACGCTGCATTTTTGAGTAATGTAATGTCTTTTGGCACACATGTTCTTAGCACCTGTTTGAACAATTTTGTCCATCGCCGCAAGCGAAATTTTAGTTCAGATCCTGTATACAGGGTGAAGAAGAAAAACAATTTGAAAAAATTGTATCTTTTGAACGGACAAAGGTAGAGTATTTCAGGGCATGTCATATGATGCGCAATTTGATGGTTGTTGAGGTACACCAAACCATTTTGAAACATCAATAGACCTATTTCTTATGGGGAACAAAGACGTTCAGACAAAGACGAATAATTTCAAGCCACACCCCTGGCCAATTAAACGCCTTTAATTATTAGGCCCGAAATTCAAGGAAGGCGATACTGTCACAATAAATTAGAATTGTCACTGTCACTATGACTGTAACATGTGTCGTGTCGCTACACTGATCAAACAATTCGAAAAATGCGCGTATGTTGTGTGAAAAGTTGTCCGCCCAAAGTCCAAGACAGCATTTCCCCCAAATGTTGCATTCCACGGTTTTCCTGCCGACGAAAATAAGCGAAATAAATGGATGGCCGCCACTGGAAGACACGATGCCGGCATCAGGAAGAATTTGAAGGCTAACGAAACAACTTCAGCTGTTTTACAAGTTGTACTTGCAAGGCCAAAAAGGGGGCGTCCAAATCACTGTTCAAAGTGCTGGGAATGCTACCTCACCTTCCTATTTGGCAATTACTGCCACTTCACAACAAAACCCCAATATTTTGCTTCAATCTTAGGAGTCTCACGGGGCACTTCAGAGCGGAAGATTTCTATTCATCAGTGATTGAGTGGTACAAAGAAGACACTGAAAACAAATCGTCGGCCTAACGTGAAAATTGCATAAGTCCACATTTGGTCCAAAATGAGATTATTGGCGCATCTTGTAAAAAACTGTAGTTTCTATCAGCTGGCAATTTTAGATTTTGTTTTTAATGAACAACTACTAATGAACTAGAAGTTTCTACTGAAAAACTCGAGGTAAAATCACAAAAAACATCTCAAGAAATCAGTTTTTACCTTCTCCTGAACAATTTGTGTTTATGGACTTGAGCAATTTTCACGTTAGGCCGACGAAATGCTGTTCCGAACATTTTCTTGAGGAGCTTGTTCCTTTTTCTGGCTCCTGTGTAGCACTTCACTTTCTACCTTCGGCTTATTCACAAGTACGTCTTCAAAATATCCTTCCGCACTATACTTCAACCCCTTATCACGCTGGTTCCCCGTCATTTGATGCTTATAAACATGTGAAGCGTTGTCGAGTCTGTAGATTTGCATCGTGGCAAGACTTTTGCTCCACATTTTGGTCCTGCTCTACTGACAACTGATGACAAATTGTAACATATCGTTGTCAGGGGTAATGAGAAGTAGAAAGTTACTGACACTGACAGAGTTGCTACGGGAGAATGTGAGGCAAATCCCGCCAATGAGCGGAGATAGGAGGCAAAATGGGCGTGAAAAAGAAATAGGTCCATTACCGTTTTCGAGATATTCTAAGAAAACTGAGATCTGTCAAAAAAAACATTATCTTCATTATATCGCTTATTTTTGAAGATATCGGGATGAAATTTTGTATTTGTTTTATAAAAGACGTCATAAATGAATAACAGCTGCAGTTATTTTCCAGGCCTACTATTTTCCTGAATGAGACAGTCAACTTTTTTGGAGGGGAGCCGCCATCTTGCTTTGTGAATATCAAGCTGATGACCGAAAAACTGACTGAAAGTCATTAGGCTAGTATAATGCCATTATTCTATCATGTGAAAGATCACATTGGATGGACCATCGTACCACTTTTGCTGGAAGAAACATGACGCACTGATTTTATCGGGTTCCTCAGAACTAGAGGACTTACTTCCAGCCATCGAGCCATTGCAAGTAATTGAATACCGCAATTATGACCCCTGATCATTTCTCAGGTTGCTCACCAAGATTCATAGCCATAAGTTCAGCGGTTCGGTTTTAGCAGCTGTTTGAATTAAGACGGATTGCTTTTTCGTGAAAAGAAACAGAAAATTACGAGGTCTCCGGGTCAATTCTTAGGTCATTGGAAGTAGATCCTCCACGGAATGTTGATAAATTTATGCTAAATTATTAGAAAAAAGTGCATTCTATAGCATAGGTTTGAAGAAACGGCTGAAAATTGTTCGAAACGGTTTTTTTGTCTTGTTAAGCGTTAAATTATGGATCTTTTTGGCGATTTTCATGCCTCCAGCCTATTTAGATGATGGGATGAAATTCTTCAATTTCTTATCACCCTGTGATGTCATCTGCATAGATCGCCATCATGCCATCATTTCTCAAAGCTGAAGAAGGAATCTGAATAGAATATATTCCAAAATACATTGCGGCATCAAAAATTATAAGGTTCTCTCCATTATTAGTGTTTCCCTACCGCATAATTTGTTCGCTTCCTACCAACTGCAAAATAGTCTTTAGTTCGTCCTACATCACATGAGTACATCCTGTGCCAGTTTTTTAAAACTTATACTGAAGAATGCACTTTTTACTGATAATTCAGCATAAATTTATCAAAATTCCATGGAGGATCTTTTTCCAATGACCTAAGAAATGACCCAGAAACCTCGTGATTTTTGTTTTATTTTCATGAAAAATCGACACTATTTTATTTGAATAGCTGCTAAAACCGAACCGCTGAACTTATGGCTATGAATCTCGGTAGACAACCTGAAGATTGATCAAGGGTCAAAATCGCGGTGTTCAATTACTTGCAATGGCTCGATGGCTAGCAGTAGATCTTCTAGTTCTGAGGAATCCGATAAAATCCGTGATCATCTTTCTTTCAGCAAAAATGGTATGATGGTCCATCCAAGGTGATCTTTCACTTGATTGAATAACGGCATGATACTAGCCTAATGACTATCAGTCATTTTTTCGGTCATCAGCTTGATATTCACAAAATAAGATGGCGGCTCCCCTCCAAAGAAGTTGACTGTCTTATTCAGGAAAATTGTAGGCCTAGAAAATAACTGCAGCTGTTCTTCATTTATGACGTCTTTTATAAGGCAAATACCAAATTTTATTCCGATATCTTCAAAAATAAGCGATATAATGAAGATAATGTTTTTTTTTGACAGATCTCAGTTTTTTTAGAATATCTCGAAAACGGTAATTGATGTTTCTAAATGGTTTGGTGTACCTCAACAACCATCAAATTTCGCATCATTTGACATGCCCTGCAATACTCTACCTTTGTTCGTTCAAAAGATGTAATTTTTTTAAATTGTTTTTCTTCTTTACCCTGTATACAAGATCTGAACAGAAATTTTACTTGCGGCGATGGACAGAATTGTTCAGACAGGTTCTAGGGACATGTGTGTCAAAGGGCATTGCATTACTCAAAAATGCAGTGAACAGGACTTTTTCCGAACATGCCGACTCCACTACAAGCGAAATGGTGGGATCATGCACAAGCACATAACGAAATAAAGAGACCTATTCTGCGAGCTTTGTGAAGAAGCATGGAGAAGTGTAATAAATAAAAGAACCAATCTCTGAAGACAATGGTGAACTGCGTGGCGCGTGGCGATTTGGCATGCCGCATGCCGTGGTGTTTGGGTTAATACACAGAGGAAAGACATTATTTAATGTTCGTGTCAGAAATGGAAACCTTTCTGGTTTTGAAGACGGGGGTGGAGTCTCTTTTCTGATGGCATGATATTTTGAATAAATATATTTTCTCACTACCTACTAGCCGTGAAGTACATCACTATTGAGCTCTTCCTCAACTAGGATGGCTATTTTGAAGTAAACTACGCACAAATCAATACGTCGTTCCAAAAATGTATGCCCTTTTTCAACTTGATGTAAAGGACCCCGCACGATTCTTATGGAAAATGGCTCCCGGTTAAATTCTCTGAATTTTTGATATGTTGTAGCTCATGAGATACTAATCAAATACCGTGAACCCCAAACTCAAATAATGGACATTTTTTCACCCACAGGGGGTTGAAGTTGGAGGTTTTGACGGCTTCAAAATGATATTATGACGTTGATAAAAGCTTTTTATTTGGTTTCTCTTCAAGTTGTGTTTCATGCTGAATGTATTTATTTGACAGAAAAATATCAACCCCCTCCTCCACCCCCAACCCCTATCTACCATCATAAAATTCAAGATTACTCCCAAAAACCCTGCGGATGGCTCCTATGATTTAAATTATGAGTTTTGACATTAAAATTATTTTCCACCCCTAATGTTGGGGTGCCGATTTTCCAATTTTCCTCGGTTAATTTGGCTGAATTTTTGGTATTGTGTATTTCTAATTCTGCTTAACAAAAAGCTCATACCAAAACTTATTCCTATGAATAGTTTTTGTTCTGCAGGGGACTGAAGTTCAATATTTATGCTCTCAAATCTTCAACTTCAGTCCCCTGTAGAACAAAAACTGTCCATAGGAATAAGTTTTGGCATTAAAACTTTTTGTTCAGCAGAATAAGAAGTACACAATACCAAAAATTCAGCCAAATTAACCGAGGAAAATTGGAAAATCGGCACCCCAACATTAGGGGTGGGAAATAATTTTTATGTCAAAATTCATAATTTAAATCACAGAAGCCATCCGCATGGTTTTTGGGAGTAATCTCGAATTTTATGATGGTAGATAGGGGTTGTGGGTGGAGGAGGGGGTTGATATTTTTCTGTCAAATAAATACATCTAGCATGAAACACAACTTGAAGAGAAACCAAATAAAAAGCTTTTATCAACGTCATAATATCATTTTGAAGCCGTCAAAACCTCCAACTTCAACCCCCTGTGGGTAAAAAACTGTCCATTATTTGAGTTTGGGGTTCACGGTATTTGATAAGTATCTCATGAGCTACAACATATCAAAAATTCAGAGAATTTAACCGGGAGCCATTTTCCATAAGAATCGTGCGGGGTCCTTTGGCATACTAAAATGAATTTGTATTCTGTTTGAAGTGTCCGTTGACTTGATTCTTTGGCTAACAGTCCGTGGTTTTGCAAGACACTAGATGATCCACATCAATTTTGTACAGGGTGTTCAATTCTGAATCGTCAAGAAGCTCCCGTTTGAAAAAGAATTTTTCGTGCTGCCATAACCGAAAATGACAATATGCGCTCGGTGTCCTGCACTGTAATATTCAGAAAAAGATCTAGAGCGGCAAAGTAAAAAGTACACGCAAAAAATAAACTAACCTCGCAAAATCATTCACAATTCAAGAGAGATTACGTTTCCAATGTTATAGCTTGAAATTTTCGGTTCAAATCAGTTAAAATTATAAATAATCACTTTGACAATTGATATTTTAGGGTCATTTTTCTAATAGCTGTTGGTACAATTGCAGAATGATTTTTGACGTGTTGTGGCGCGAAGGTTCAAAAGTGATTAATTTATGCTATTTTTTGTGTTTCGTCGTCACACAATCAGTGATTTCGAAATTTTTGAGGGATGGCCCTTTTAATTGGGGAGGGGGAGGGCGGTTTTAAGCAAGAAAATTCAAATATAGGACGCAATTTTCCAAATCGACATTTAACACACAAAAATCTGCATCTAGTAGGTATATGCCTCGTGCCTTGGTGATGAATGGCAGAGGTACCAACTTGAAATTTATTCCAATGATTATTGCGATATGATCTCATTTATTTGTAATTTTATTAAAAGCAGCACGAAAAACGATGTATGCTACTCGCGCTGAAAACGGCATAGCATAACTCTCTTACATGCAGCTCTCGGCCTAGGGCCTCGAGCTGCATTCACGTTCGTTATGCTATGCCCGGTTTTCGGCGCTAGTAAGATAAAATACTATTTCCATTTGCCATTTGTCAAATAATGTCGAATTCGACCAAATTCAGTAGGAAGCAGTACAACAAAACTATCAAATCAGGTCTGCAATTAGAGCTTTTCACCGTTTCCCAGTCTAATGCACGCTATGGATTTTTAATTTTTTTCCTGACCGTTACGATCCGGGACGACCGTTCACCCGGGTTTTGACCAGGATTATCCACATTTGGTGATGCAGGACTCTACTCAGACGTGCTTTCCTGCTCGGAAATTGACCTTTTTCGAAAAATTACAACCGACATGGAAAGGAGATTGCATGGGGCGTTGTGTAGGCCAATTTTCTAATGGACGCGGTCTCGGTTTTTTCGGCCGTGATTTTTTCAAAATTAAACTTGCACATTCCGCACGATGAATTAGCATAAACTTGTTGAATATCTATTCTCCGGGTCGTCAACAGAGCAGGTTTTGCGATTTTTAGTGCAAAATAATTTCTACGAATGTGAAGTAATTGACCGAATCTCATACTCTATCGAATAATTACATAGAAAATTACAATCACAATCTTAATAAGTAGGTACCTATCCACAGATCATTGATGTAGAAAACGATTTGCACCTATATCTAAATAAAATGTGTCGAGCTCTTTATTACGCAGGCATTTCCAACATCAAGGAACTACCTATACATCATTTTCATTTAGCTACGTTTATCTAGAAGTTAAAGAAGAATCAGTGCTAGAATGTTTGAAAAAAAAAAACTATATAATGGCATATCTTCAACAATTGAAACTGCACGTAGAGTCGATTAGTTTCACTGCGACTGCGATTAAATATTATTCAAATTATGATAATTGAGTTGAGGCAGGTAGCTACGTATCATCTTGTACGATGGGTTCCTAATGATCTTCAATCTTCAAAGCACGTGGTGCCCGCCTGCTTCATAGGTACCCACCCACCACCACCACTATAAATGTGCCAAAACCCACCGCTTTACTCATCACAAATCTAACGCTCGTCTTCAGTTCCACATATTATCAAGTTTAACAGAAAAAAACAAAACAAAATGTGTCCGGGTTGTGGCGATCGTCTTCACAATGAACTCCTCGAGCCCTTCACTCCTGAGGTAAGCAACACAATCACTCTGATGAATTTATACTCATCACCGACTTAAATCAAGCACGTTTTGAATTCAAGAATATTCTTTCTATAATGAAACGGCTTGAAAAAATACAGCCAATCTTTATTGGAGTTTTTTGAATGTTTGGCTTCCTTTGTATAAACTTATTACGTGTAGCGCAGAATAGGTACTTACCTACTGTAAAGTTACAAAATTATTATTCACTGCAATTTTTTATTCGCAGATCAAGGTTAACCATCAGGTCAATGGAACGCAAAGCGACGATGTTTTGAGAAAAAGACATCACGAAAACAATCCTGTACTTTTCTGGATAAGTGCAGTCAAAGGTTTCATCACAGGACCGTCAGGATTTTACGAAAGCCTGGAAGAGTGGGACAGGATCCTGGAGAAACATCAAGCGGCCTGATGAATGCCATCGTTATAAAAAAAAAACTACCTATACCTACAAACTGTCTACTATATTAGTAGACTCTAGGCACTACAAGCATGTTAATGTTGACACTATACTGCTATACCTACCCCTAATTTATTTATATTTAGTTCATAGTTTAACAATTATTATTATTAATAATAATAAAAATTCAGCTCATTACTTGAAATAAACAGTAGAATATTTTTATTTTCATTACTGCAAAGATACAATCCTAACCAAGCTGAAAATACAAACTACGGAGAGTAAGGGGACGCCGATGACGGCGCGAAAGCTCATACTAGATCATCACTATGATGAAAAAAAAGTTCAAAAATTCAACATTCCGATTCGATACGTTGCACTCTATAGCCAACGTCTCGAAGCGGATTCTGGGCTGCGTTTTTTTTGCTCCATTTCTTTTCTTAGAAGCTGCCCTATTTGAGACATTTATCATGACACAAATATTAGGAAAACACGCGAAGAAGTCACTCCTTGGAGTCCTTGGTGACGTCATAAAAGGGTGAATCATGATTCAACCAAAATATCGAACTTTCGAATCAAGGAAAAAGCGAGGGGAGAAGGCAGGAATGAGAAACCGCTGCTTTAACGTTCCTTTATAATTTTTTTCTATGTTGATTTTTTTGTTGCCTTCTACAGGATAGTCAATTTTTCACGCTTGAAAATTAGCATTAGTAAGTATTTAGGCTGTTTATTGAACTGATACCAAGTCACTATTGCTGTGTTAAGGCTAAGCATCCTATATACCAAATTGTTACAATATTGAAAAGTGTCATAAACTATTAAGTTCAATCATTTTTTTCGAAAAACTGTATCAGATTCGGAAGAATTAGTATAGAGGTGAAATTTTGTGCACATATTTCTTTGATTATCATAAATGGCCTGTAAAAAGTTTTCTGAAATAGGTACGAGCTTGGGAACCTTGGATATAGTCACCATCAAGTGTTCAAAAGACCATCAAGTGTTATGTCTGCGTAATCAAGAACCCGACACATTTTTATAGTGCTTCAGTGACCTTGCATAATACTTCGGGAGGTGATTCCTCTCAAAAAAAAATAAGTCGAAAAGTAAGAATAAACTTTTTCCCCAAGTGCTCCCTGAGGGAGTTACAGCTTCTCAAAGGTACAAAATGCAACAAAGTTTTCAATTATTTGCTCAAGAACTGTCAAAGGTAAGAGCTTAAAATTTCATGTTTTTGATAGATTCGTTCAATCCAAAACTTTTATGTCTCTTGCATTTTTTCCGTAGGATGCATCATTCTGCAGTTGAAGTGAAAAAACACGGACGTGTCATGAATAATTGTCAACATAGTCCCAATTCCCTCTAATTTCGCTGTCACTGGTTAGATTTGTTCAGAACTTTGCATGTACATTTGCACTGTTGAGAAACTTCTCTATACCAAGTTTGAAGTTCCTACCTTGGACGGTTTTTCAGCAAATAATTAAAAACTTTGTTCAACTTCGTACCTTTGAGGGGCTGTAACTTCCTTGGAAAGCATTTCAAGGAAAAATGTTACTCCCACTTTTCGACTTATTTTCTTGAGAGGAATCATCTCCCGAAGTATTACGCAAGGTCACCGAAACACCCTGTATAGGATGGATCTGTAGGTTGGTACATATTAAGCTCGTAATTTTCTCTGTAATTATTCGGTATAGTATGAGCTTTGGTAATTACTTCACATTTGTAGAAATTATTTTGCATTGCATTTAGTCCAGTCAAAATACGTTTTACCCGGAAATAAATTCGGAAGTTGACGAAATTTGATGGATCGATGCAGAATTAACCGTGGAATAACATACTTGAATTGCCAAAAATTCCAAGGCTTGGCTTTTTTTCTAGGACCAATAAAAGAGCGTCATCCTTGTCATCGTCATCATCCTTGTCATCCATTTTCGATTTTTTCTGAATAACTTGTAAACTATCACCTTTAGAACACAAAAACCCGCGAAGCAAATGTAGCTCGGTAAATTCTCAAGAGATTAGTATTAAATTCATCACTTTGTGGTCGATAGTCTCTGAGATACAGCGTCTGCTAGAACGCAGTGAAAATGACTCAAAATTTATTTCCGGATTTTACGTAACAATTTGCATAGTGTCAGTTCAGGGGCTGTAACGTGGACAGCAAATGTGTGGATTCCGGTATGTTTTACATCATTGGAAAGCCAGTTCAACATTCGGTATAACACTTTTGTTTAAAAGTCGCCAACTTCAAAATGGTACTTTTCCTCGACCTTTGAAATCTCTACTTGAAGTCCCGAAGAATCCCCAAAAATCGATTATTTTCATACCATGCCATTTGCTTCATTTCCCAAGTATGGAAAAACCATCTAGAGAATACGTGAAGGATTAAATACCAAAAAAAAAAAACATGTTTCAGAACCTTTTTCCTAGTGATGGTTCCTGAGGTATGAGGTATATGGGTTGAAAGACTGAAACGACCTATTTGGAAAAAAGATTGGTAGTTCGGACACTAACTGCTGAATACTGTACGGACCTTGCATTTTAGGTGTAAGATGCCACTTGGCAGACGTGGAAAGTACATAAGTATATTCACTACGTCTGCTAAGTGGCATTTTGCATCATCAAATGCAAGGTCCGTACCAGTATTAGCAGTTAGTGTCCGGACTACCTATCTTTTTCTCCAAATAGGTCGTTTTAGTCTTTCAACCGAATAACTCAGGAACCATCACTGGAAAAAACATTCTGAAACATCCTATTTTTTTGGTATTCAATTTTTCACGTATTTCCTGGATGGTTTTGCTCTACTTGAAAAATTAGGCAAATGGCATGGTATGGAAATAATCAATTTTTGGGGATTCTACGGGACTTTAAGTATCGATTTCAAAGGTCGAGGAAAAGTACCATTTTGAAGTTGGCGACTTCTAGACAAAAGTGTGATACCGAATGTTGAATTGGCTTCCCAAAAATGTGAAACACGTTGAAATCCGCCACATTTTCTGTCCACGTTACAGCCCCTGAACTAACACTATGCAAATTGTTACGTAAAATCCGGAAATAAATTTTAAGTCATTTTCACTGAGTTTTAGCAGACGCTGTATCTCAGAGACTATTGACCACAAAGTGATGAATTCAATTCTCTCTCTCTCTCTTGAGAATTTAACGGGCTACATTTGCTTCGCTGGTTTTTGTGATCTAAAAGTGATAGTTTACAAGTTATTCAGAAAAAATCGAAAATTTCCAAGGATGGCGCTCTTTTATTGGTTCTAAAAAAAAATCCAAGCCTTGAAATTTTCGGGAATTTCAGTATCTTATCCTACGTTAAATTCTGCATCGATCCATCAAATTTTGTCAACTTACGAATTTATTTCCGGTTTGGCCAGATTTTTGCTTAATTTGACTGGACTAATTGTCGTCCAAAGTGAACGTCTAATACGGCCTTAATACTGAACCCAAGTGCCTTAGTTGTTATACATATAATCAAATCCAAGAACTTTCTTGATGTCTAGGTCCGACTGCAACATCCGTGTTATGTTTAGTTTGATTGTTATAAGTAGGCAACCAACAATACGCTGGTTGCGAAAGAGTGCGATGATAAAAGAGAGGGAAAGGATTAATCAGTGTTCAAGAGCGCTCGATATGGGATGGATCGCGGCCTGTTTGCTCCGTTGTTTCGGCATGATGCAATAATTGTAAAAATTGTGTTCAATAAAGTACGTAGTGAACTTGTAAAAAGAATCACCTTTTATTGCAAGTTATACACAACAGCAAGAAGTAGCAGTGCTCTTTTAAAGAGCAAGAAAGGTTCCCCGAACCAGCGACCATTCGAAGGAAAAATCCAACAACAACCCCAATTTTCTCCATGGACCTTCACGCCGGATAGATAAGTACCTACCACGGAGCTTTCACGGGCGCCGGCCAGTTCCAAGCAGCTTTACCCAGCAGGTATTAACATCGGCCATCGATCGATTTTAAAATCATTTCCGCATCAAGGATCGAGATCCAGCCATCTTGGGCGGTTCCATCTGCCTTAGCTCAGCGCGCAAAAGCCAAGCGTCACATGCAACGTCCTGTGCACTTCAGCCGGTAAGGCAGGGATTTTCATTCCAATCAGCTGTCGCTGACGTTCAGCAGCCATCTGCAATACCGATGTCAACAAAATAAAAACAGCTGTCAACTTCTAATTTTCAACATCACGTCCATTCGACCGTGTTGACGATCTTCATTCGTCTCAAGAGACGACAGGCAAGGCACAGGTGAATTCCATTGATCCTAATAATCCTTCCATTGTTCTTGAATAAAAATAATTTCCATTTGTTTCATTTCAACTACAGTACGAACGTGTTGTTAAGTCGTTTTGACACATTTCACATCACACCGCTTTGGTGTACGTTTTCATTTTCAATACCATTACAATAAACAATAATTGCAAGCCACTGCGGCTCGTCTTACAGAGTTTTGGTGTATATTTTTCCATTGATTACAGTGAACATTTTGCAAGCCACTTGGCTCATTTTACACTGTTTTGGTGTTTTTACATTGAGTGTATCATCATCAATCGTTACTCACGTTCATTTTCAACGAATTTAATTCCGATTAGCATTGTGTTGTTTACATTTGCGAGCAATAGTCGCTTAAATTTCAGAAATAAGTGGAGCATTTATCCATAATTGATTCGTACAGGTAAGTCGGTAAAAAGCATCCAGGATGTCGCCTAAACATTCAAAAGAAGTCAAGTTGTTGCTCGCCAACATGCAACTTTCGATTGAGGAGTTGTATGCGTTTGAAGATTTCGTTGAATCTTTTACTGTCGAAACTCCAATTATTAGGTTTGTTTTGGCAGCGAGTTGCGGACGGTTTGCTAACTGTGATTCAGCGCGCATACTCGGCTCCAACCAGTTTTCAAGTGGTTGGAAAGTTTTTGCTGCAAGAACGCGTAGCGAGCGGTTCCAGTTGAAACTAGGGACACAACAACTTGTCAAGTTTTCCCCGCCAAGCCGAGGTCTTATTTAAGGAGTTTCTGAAGCGACTAAAAAAGTTATCGACGGAAATCGGTTTTATTTTATTTTTCTCGTCAAGTACAAACTCATCCAAAAAGAAAATGTACAGACATTGCTATCAAATTTTGAAAATTTCGAAAATATTTTGAAAATATTTGAATTTGATTTTTGAAAATTCAAGAACTAGATAGCATCGACAATGTATCTTTCCTCAAGAAAGTCGCATGCAATTTGAACTTTCTATTTTCAAAAAAAAAATGGTACCAAAAATGACTTCTACTAATTCACTTTTTCATGTCTACGAGAAATCATTTTTGGTGCCTTTTTTGAAAGTAAAAAGTTCATATTTGGCATGCGACTTTTTTGAGGAAAGATACATTGTCGATGCTATCTAGTTTTTGAATTTTCAAAAATCAAAATCAAAAATTTCAAAAGATAGCAATATCAGTACATTTTCTTTTTGGAGGAGTTTCTACTTGACAAAAAAAAACCGATTCCCGTCAACAACTTTGTTAGTCGCATCAGAAACCCCTTAATAAATTTACGGAATTAATGTAAATATGTAACTTTCAGCAGGTAAAACTATTTTAAATTAACCTCGAAAATGCGTCTTTATTTACCTTTACTGTCACACTGTCACATTACGCGCCACGCCATCAATCAAAGATCGCCCGATTGCGAAGAAAGGCGTACGCATGCGTCTGATCACTAGTTTCTTCTTAATTCTCAAACTCCTCTGACCGTCCACAAACTGTTTTCGAACCGTTGGAGGCACCTGCCCAAACAGCTTACCAACAGTTGGCAACTCGAAGTTTACACTGCCCGAACGGCTTAACGGAAGCGCGCAGAATCCAAACGGTTGGAAACGGTTGTGTATCGCTGCCAAAACAAACCTATTCTTGATGAGTTGGAAATTCGAATCGAGCAATTCAAGCCAGTCTTAGGCAATTACAAAACATTTGCAGCAAATCTCATTGCACTTTCAATTACAAATGTTTCAGAGGAGGTTTTGTCCTACAAAGAGTTTGAAAAACATTATTTCAAGCTGCTAGCAAAAGCAACTGCTATTGTGAATCGCAATAGGGTCAAAAGGCATGGCTCAGCTGAGTCCTTACACAGCACTTCGTCACAACGTCCAAACTCTCCTCAAAATGATAACAATGTCAAACTTCCACGTTTATCGATTCCCACGTTCGATGGAAATCATTTAGACTGGGTTAGTTTCAATGAAACTTTTACAGCATTGATCGACAACAATTCGAGCCTTTCGGGCGTCGAAAAGTTCTTTTATCTTCAAGATGCGTTAAAGGGTTCTGCAAAGGATATATTGAACGAATTAACAGCCACTTCCGACAATTACAATTTAGCCTTGAAGATGTTGAAAGAGCGTTACAGTAATCAAAAGCTGATAATATTCTCACATCTAGAGGCGATGTTTGAGTGCAATAAGATTCATAAAGAATCCGCTGCAGAATTACGCAAGTTCCATGACAATCTTTCGCGCCACTTGAGGGCGTTGGAGAATGCAAGTTTGACAGATGCTCAGTTCAAGGATGCAATTGTATCCTACGTTGTGAAAACAAAGGTTGACTCACGTACCGCTGCCGAATTCAGCAAGCTAAAAATAAAGCAAATACCATCGCTTGATGAAGTCCATAAATTTTTGGGACAGAGATGTGAACTTTTGGAGGATATGAGTCAGAATTGCAAACCCCCCAATTCACAAGAAAAGAGCCATTCAGGTAAGCCTCAAAGCATGAAGGGCTACCACTCCAAACAGTCTTTCGTTGTTTCAAAGAGTGCTTACTCGTGCATTCTTTGCAAGGGAAATCATTTGCTCTTTGCGTGTCCATCGTTTTTGGGTTTGTCCGTGCAAGATCGGTTTACTAAAGCAAATGAGTTAAACGTTTGCAAGAATTGTTTGAAGCATAACAACAAAACAAAATGCAATTCCAACTACAAGTGCAAATTTTGCCAAAAATCTCACAACACGTTGTTGTGTTTTTCCAAAAAAACGGGTTCTGAGAATGAATTTGATTCTCAGAAGAGTGCAACAAACATTGCAAACACGCAAACGGTTCCGATTCAAGAAAACACTGAAATCGCATGCGCCAACACCATTTCTAATCAGGTTCTCTTATCCACAGCAGTTGTAAAGGTAAGAACAAAAGCCAATAAATGGGTCAAGGCAAGATGTCTCTTGGATTCGGGATCACAAGCTTGTTTTTTGACTGAAGAGTTCTGCTCTAAGCTCGAGTTGAAAACACTACCGGTCAAGACTTCTGTCATTGGTATCAATTCCGGAGTATCAGAAATCAAAGGCCTAGTAAAGGTTACAGTCGGTTCATTACAAAATAATCACGAAACTGATCTTTCATGTCTCGTAATTCCAAAAATTACAGAAAATCTTCCGTTACAATCGTTTGATAAATCGACAATTGCTATTCCGAGCAATATAAAGTTAGCGGATCCCAACTTCAACAGGTCTCTTCCAATCGACATGCTTATCGGCGCGTCGCATTTTTATAACCTGTTGTGTATTGGACAAATAACATTAGGCAAAGGCCAACCTCTTTTGCAGAAAACTCTTTTCGGGTGGATAATTTCCGGCAATTTATCTTTGCCACCTTCCAGGTTCAATACTGTTACAGTTTCGGAAACTGTCTGTGCTAAATTTTGTGGCTGACAGTAGAGATTCAATTTCAAACGAAGAATTACATGATTCTTTATCAAGGTTCTGGCAGGTTGAGAATATACAACCTACAAATAAAACTTCGTTGCTATCGCGTGAAGAAAAGTTTTGTGAAGATCATTTCCAAAAAACGACTATTCGTGACCCAGAAGGTAGACTAGTTGTGTCCACACCGTTCAATTCCAAAATTTTGCAATTGGGAGATTCTAAGAAGGTTGCGCTGGAGCTATTTTGCAAACTTGAAGAGAGATTCGAGAAAAATCCATCCCTCAAAGAGGAGTATACAAAATTCATACATGAATACATTCGACTGGGTCACATGACCAAAGTAGTCGAGCCTGAGCCCATCTACCAGTCCAATATTTCCTCCCTCGAAGGAGAAATAGATATTTCTCAAACACCAGATTTTTTCATGCCTCACCATGCGGTGATCAAATCAAATTCTCTAACAACTAAATTGCGCGTCGTTTTCAACGGTAGTTTCAAATCCACAACGGGCGTGTCAATCAATGACGCTCAGCTTGTGGGTCCAGTCATTCAAGACGATTTGTTTACGGTGTTGTTACGGTTTCGTCAGCACCGGGTCGCTCTCACCGGCGATTGTGAGAAAATGTACCGCATGATATTGGTTGATTCTCCAGAGAGAAGATTTCAAAAAATCTTCTGGCGCGATGATCCAAAGGATCCAATCGATGCCTATCAGCTTTGTACCGTTACGTACGGAACTTCTGCGGCAAGTTTCCTCGCCACTAGAAGTTTACAGTATTTGTCGGAAGGGATCTTCCGTGATCAAGTCAAATTTTTATATGGATGATCTTCTCTACTCGGGAGAGAATGTTGATGATGTTTTGCAAGCGAAGTCAGAGGTAACAGCCATCTTGTCGAATGCGGGAATTCCCATTCGAAAGTTCCTCTCAAATGAGGCTGGCGTGCTTGACGCACTTGCAGACTGCGAAGTTGCTACATCTTTTCATACCATACCCATTTACGAGAGATCGAACGCAAAGGCTTTGGGTATATCGTGGAATTCGGTTTCCGATGATATATTTTATGACGTTCAGATTAAACATACTGGTCCTTCTTACACAAAACGTTCATTTCTTTCTGTCGTCTCCCAGCTGTTCGATCCGCTTGGTTTGCTGACCCCTGTTATAATAACAGGTAAAATTTTAATACAACAGCTTTGGCAGTTGAGGATTTCGTGGGATGAAAATCTTCCTTCTCTCATAAATTCGCAGTGCGAGGAATTCCTTAACCAGCTGCCATTGTTGAAATCGTTACAATTGCCACGGTGCGTCATACCGTTATCGACTTGCCGAGTTGAGCTCCATGGTTTTGCGGACAGCAGCTCCAAAGCTTTTGGTGCTTGCATTTACGTTAGATGCAGAGATTCTAATGATCAAATAACAACCAGATTACTTGCCTCCAAATCGCGGGTGGCTCCATTACAAGTAACAACGATTCCCAGGCTTGAGCTGAATGCAGCAGTTTTGCTGTGTCAGCTGATGAATAAGGTTGAAAAATCTTTATCCATCCCTGATGCTCAGACTTTTCTTTGGACAGATTCTATGGTGGTCATAAATTGGCTCCATGCCTCCCCAAATCGATACAAAACGTTTGTGGCTAATCGCATAGCTACGGCCCAGGAGTTGTTCAAGAGCAGTTCCTGGCACCATGTCAAGTCGCAGGATAACCCGGCAGATTTGATTTCGAGGGGAGTGTCAGTTTCCGATTTTTTGAAAGCGAGTCTTTGGTGGAACGGACCTAGTTTTTTATCCGAACCTGACGAATTTTGGAAAACTCCAACTGTAACTCCTGATGTTACGGATGTGGAGTCAAAGTCCACATGTCTTATTTCGACGACTTCAAAGTCGGCTTCAGATGATTTCAGTCTGTTCAATAGGTTTTCGTCCTTTTCCAAGTTGCAAAGAGTACTGTCGTGGATTCGACGATTCGTTTCAAACTCTAGACTTTCTGTTGAAGACAGAAATATGAGTACCTCGTTGTCGGTTGAGGAATTGAAAGAATCGACTAAATGTTTGATCAAACTTTGTCAACAGGACTGTTTTTCATTGGAACTTCAAAACTTGAGGTCTGATCTTGCTTTGAAACCCGACTCAAAAATTTTATGCTTGAATCCGTTTCTAGACAAAGACGGAATTCTTAGAGTGGGCGGAAGAATAAAATATTCTGAATTTCCCTACAATAAAAAATTCACCATACTCTTGCCCAAAGGTCATGAGTTGACAATCCTGATTATGACTCATTACCACTACAATCACTTACATTGCGGACCTCAGCAATTATTAGCGTGCTTACGTGAAACTTACTGGCCAATTTCTGGGAAAAATACAGCGAAGTTAATTACCCGAAAATGTGTAAAATGCTTCAGGGTAAATCCTACTTCGTACAACCCCTTTATGGCCGACCTGCCTGCTAAACGATTGCAGTTCGACAATCCGGTCTTTCACAATACAGGCGTGGACTACGCCGGCCCAATTCTCATTAAGGATAGAAAACTTCGGGGATCAAAACTTGTTAAAGCATACATCTGCTTGTTTGTTTGTCTGACAACGAGGGCTGTCCATCTTGAGCTGGTAACCGACTTATCAGCGAATGCTTTCATCGCGGTTTTAAATCGATTTGTTGCTCGCCGGGGTAAACCACACACTATTTCCAGTGACAACGGGAAAAACTTCGTTGGTGCAAACAACCAACTCAAAGACTTTTTCAAATTCTTGCATTGTGAGAATACTCAGAACAGTGTCTCAAACCACCTCGTAAATCAAGGTATTCGGTGGGAATTTATTACACCAAAAGCCCCTCATCAAGGCGGCATTTGGGAAAGCAATATTAAATCTATGAAATTGCACCTGAAACGAGTTTTAGGTGATACCAATTTAACTTTCGAGGATTTTTATACTGTTTTGGTACAGGTGGAGGCTATTTTAAATTATCGTCCGCTGTCTAGCTTGTCCTCAGACCCAACCGATTATACTCTCTTGACTCCTGGCCACTTCTTACTGGGTAAACCATTGACTGCCTTACCTGAACCTGTTTTGATGTCTACGCCAGAGCACCGTCTCAAGCTTTTTCAACGAATACAGCGTATTAAACAACATTTTTGGAAAAGGTGGTCAATGGAAGTTGTTCCTGACTTGCAAAGAAGGACAAAATGGTTCCATCGACTTCCAGAACTTCTCCAGCTAGACTCTCTGGTGATTATTCGGGAAGATCACACCCCACCCTTGTCTTGGAAGCTTGGAAGAGTTCTCCAACTACATCGAGCACCAGACGGAGTAGTGAGATCCGTCACACTACGAACCGCTACAGGTGGTGAAATCAAGCGTCCAGTTCATAAATTGTGTGTGCTACCAGTGTAAACTAGGTGTGAGCAGTGAACATGTTTCTTTTTCTCAAATTTTGAGTTTGAAAACTAACTTTGTTTTTATGTGATATATTGTTATGTCATTGAAACACCTGATCATTATTTTGTGTGTATTTATGTTTAAGTTTTTGTTGAAATGCAGGACATTTCAAGGCCGCCGGTTATGTTATGTTTAGTTTGATTGTTATAAGTAGGCAACCAACAATACGCTGGTTGCGAAAGAGTGCGATGATAAAAGAGAGGGAAAGGATTAATCAGTGTTCAAGAGCGCTCGATATGGGATGGATCGCGGCCTGTTTGCTCCGTTGTTTCGGCATGATGCAATAATTGTAAAAATTGTGTTCAATAAAGTACGTAGTGAACTTGTAAAAAGAATCACCTTTTATTGCAAGTTATACACAACAGCAAGAAGTAGCAGTGCTCTTTTAAAGAGCAAGAAAGGTTCCCCGAACCAGCGACCATTCGAAGGAAAAATCCAACAACAACCCCAATTTTCTCCAATCCGTCATTTGTAACTCAAATCTAAAACGGATCCTAGGGCAAACTGACTACTTTTCTTTCAGGTGTGGAACCTAAGAGTTAAGTTGCTGACAGGCTTCAGAGGTAGTTTTCGCAGCTTCTATTCCGAAATTCGTTCAATAAGCTCTTCAGCTCCTTGGATGCTCTGTTCAACTTGTTCTTGTTATCAAGTAACCTGGTCAACTAACAACCCTTTCAAGTTTCACCTTTTCGTAAATCTTCTCCAGGATGGTTTTTGGTATCTATCCAGGTGCTGGTATGCTGTTAACTAATGACGTATCTTCCTCAACCGCCTCCTGTATGCGATGCTGCGCTTATATACAACTAACATTAAAAGCAAGGCTAAAATAAGCTAATTGACCTGCTTTTAGGAAACCATAGGGGGGTGTCTCAGTGATGGTAGCAAAAAATTCAACTGTAGGTAGATCGCGTCAAAATACTATGAAAATTTATTTGAAACTCATGACTTATTTTGAAAAGTTCGGCCTCACAACTAAAATACAGCCCTTCAAAATTCACTTTTTTTGGATTTTCAAAAGTAAGACAGGAACGTTCCGACGAAATTAGCCTTAATTCACCACAGACTGGTCGGTCGAAATTATCGTTACGAGGGTCATTAATTAAGAAGCATCCGAAGAAAAGCTGACTTGAGGTGACCCCATCAGTGCTAGTGGCTAGAAGAAAATTCAATTATAATGGCATTATATTGAACAACCGAAACTGCACGTAAAGTCGATTAGTTAAACTACGATTAAATATCATTCAAATTATATTAAGTTGAGGTAGGTATCTACGTATTATTTACGGTTTGTTCCTAATGATCTTCAAATTTCAGACCACGTGACGCCCGCGCGGTCGCCTGCTCTGTATAGCTGGACGACGACGAGCTCTATAAATGTACCAAAACCCACCGGTGTCCTCATCACAAATCAAACGTTCATCTTCAGTTTCACACCATTTCTTTAAGGTCAATTTGAAAATAATAAGACAATGTGTCCGGTATGTGGCGATCGTCTTCACAATGAGCTCCTCGAGCCCTTTGTCCCTGAGGTGAGCATATCACAATCATTCTGATCGTCTTACTGAACACGTGAGTTCTAATAAAATTGAAGGGCATTAAAAATACAGCCAATCATGTCGGAGCTTTTTGAATGTTCTAAGCAACTACCTATAGCAAAAATCCCATTACATTTCAGCGGGTTCGATACAAAATCGCCCCCATAGCAGAAATTCATTATGTAGCGCAAAATACATAAATTCCTAATGTAAAACAACATGAGAAAATTATTCATTGCAAGTTTATATTCGCAGATCAAGGCTAACCAGGTCAATGGAACGCAAAGCGAGGATTTTTTGAGAAAGAGACATCAGGAAGACAATGCTGTACTTTTCTGGATGCGTGTACTAACAGGTTTCATCACAGGACCGTCGGGTTTATACAAAAATCTGGAAGAGTGGGACAGGATCTTGGAGAAACATCTAGCGTCCTGTTGAATACCCATCGTGGTGAAAAAAATACCTACCTACAAACTGTCTACTACATTAGTCGACTTTACACTACCAACATCCTAATATGTTAACGTCTTCTTAATATGAGTACATACCTAGTATCTAGGTATGTCTAATTTATTCATATTTAGTTAAATTTTGTTTTATTATACTTAGAATCAAACTATCTCTTGAAATAAACACGTCATCAATCATTAGTTTTTTCCATTTCTTCAAAAATAGGTATGCAAAATTATTCTAAGCTGAGACATACGAATGAAAACAGTAAGGGGACTCTGACGACACAAAAGCTCTCCCTGAAAATCCTTAATTTCCCTGAAAATAAACCAATCATCAGTCCGAAAATTCATATTCTAATCGCTATAAAATTCACTTACGGTTTCGAAAAAAACAGCCTTATTTTCCAACAGAAATGTATCCTTGGGGTCAATTTGCAAAGATAAAGGCTCTACTTATTCACTGCAAGTTCGTTTTCAAACTTTGTTCTCAACATCTCAACCTTAACGATCAATTTCTGTTGAAAAATAAGGCCGTACAGCACGAAGACATGAGAGCATTTTGTATTCAAATTCGGCATGCTACTCCCTCAAAGACGAGTAGTACGACAGTGGTATAATTAGCTTTCAAATTTCCAAGACAATCAAAAAAATTTGAAAAACTTGAAGTCAAGTAGCAAGGTTGTAGGTACTTTTCTTTTAGTAAGTCACATATAGAAATTGGATTATCTTCTTCACAAAAAAATAATATCAAAAACACCAATTGAAATGACGATTAGCGATTAAAAAGTTGCAATATTTCATCTATTCATTGCAATGTTGAAGTTATCAATTGAATATTTTGTGTTTCGACATGATGACACGAATTTTGGTTTGAACACAGCAATGAAACTTCGGCCATGGTGCCAATCAACCACATCAAATTTTAGGACTGATGTCTTTTTAGTTAATGGGATTGAAGATCTAGAACGAGATTTTGCGTTTTGTATACATAAGTAGGTATCTCGATAGGTATAGTATGAGATCATCACCTGATTCCGACAACTCTGCCTCCGGGCAATCTAGCATTTTTCCGTAAGAGTTTATGCTAATAAACTGTTCTGATTCAAATCTTGTTGCCGTTTGTTGCATTCTTCTCACATCATATTTATTCGTTTGGACATATTTATATGTCCGTGAACTTGGCCGCTGATTCTCGCAGCCGCTGATTCGGCGAGGATAGCCGAGCCCAAGCGCAACTTACAATGGGAAAAACATGCAAATCAGCGGCTGGCGGCTGGCTGCGGCCGCAAAGACGTGGGAATTAGCGGCTGGCGACTGGTGGCTGAGACATTGAAATCAGCGACTGGATAATAACAAATATATTAAAATCCAAATGATATTTTGCTGAAACAGCTCAAGGAATGTTTAGGCAGGCCGCCTGCCCCCTGTGGGATCGAATCCAGCCCGCGCACTATGGAGCGAGGGGTGGAGTCCACCCCTCAATTTTCAAAGTCCAAAAAAAAATACTTATCCAAATAGGATTTTGCTGAAACCGCGTACAGATGTTCAGGGAGGCCGCCTGCCCCCTGTGAAATCGAATCCAGCCCGCGCACTATTGAGGGAGGGGAGGAATCCACCCCCCAATTTTCAAAGTCCAAAAAAAAAATACTTATCCAAATAGGATTTTGCTGAAACCGCGTACAGATGTTCAGGGAGGCCGCCTGCCCCCTGTGAAATCGAATACAGCCCGCGCACTATTGAGGGAGGGGAGGAATCCACCCCCCAATTTTCAAAGTCCAAAAAAAAAAAACTTATCCAAATAGGATTTTGCTGAAACCGCGTACAGATGTTCAGGGAGGCCGCCTGCCCCCTGTGAAATCAAATCCAGCCCGCGCACTATTGAGGGAGGGGAGGAATCCACCCCCCAATTTTCAAAGTCCAAAAAAAAAAGACTTATCCAAATAGGATTTTGCTGAAACCGCGTACAGATGTTCAGGGAGGCCGCCTGCCCCCTGTGGAATCGAATCCAGCCCGCGCACTATTGAGGGAGGGAAGGAATCCACCCCTCAATTTTCAAAGTCCAAAAAAAAAATACTTATCCAAATAGGATTTTGCTGAAACCGCGTACAGATGTTCAGGGAGGCCGCCTGCCCCCTGTGAAATCGAATCCAGCCCGCGCACTATTGAGGGAGGGGAGGAATCCACCCCCCAATTTTCAAAGTCAAAAAAAAAAATACTTATCCAAATAGAATTTTGCTGAAACCGCGTACAGATGTTCAGGGAGGCCGCCTGCCCCCTGTGAAATCGAATCCAGCCCGCGCACTATTGAGGGAGGGGAGGAATCCACCCCCCAATTTTCAAAGTCCAAAAAAAAATACTTATCCAAATAGGATTTTGCTGAAACCGCGTACAGATGTTCAGGGAGGCCGCCTGCCCCCTGTGAAATCGAATCCAGCCCGCGCACTATTGAGGGAGGGGAGGAATCCACCCCCCAATTTTCAAAGTCAAAAGAAAAAATACTCATCCAAATAGGATTTTGCTGAAACCGCGTACAGATGTTCAGGGAGGCCGCCTGCCCCCTGTGAAATCGAATTCAGCCCGCGCACTATTGAGGGAGGGGAGGAATCCACCCTCCAATTTTCAAAGTCCAAAAAAAAAATACTTATCCAAATAGGATTTTGCTGAAACCGCGTACAGATGTTCAGGGAGGCCGCCTGCCCCCTGTGAAATCGAATCCAGCCCGCGCACTATTGAGGGGGGGGAGGAATCCACCCCTCAATTTTCAAAGTCCAAAAAAAAATACTTATCCAAATAGGATTTTGCTGAAACCGCGTACAGATGTTCAGGGAGGCCGCCTGCCCCCTGTGAAATCGAATCCAGCCCGCGCACTATTGAGGGAGGGGAGGAATCCACCCCCCAATTTTCAAAGTCCAAAAAAAAAATACTTATCCAAATAGGATTTTGCTGAAACCGCGTACAGATGTTCAGGGAGGCCGCCTGCCCCCTGTGGAATCGAATCCAGCCCGCGCACTATTGAGGGAGGGAAGGAATCCACCCCTCAATTTTCAAAGTCCAAAAAAAAAATACTTATCCAAATAGGATTTTGCTGAAACCGCGTACAGATGTTCAGGGAGGCCGCCTGCCCCCTGTGAAATCGAATCCAGCCCGCGCACTATTGAGGGAGGGGAGGAATCCACCCCCCAATTTTCAAAGTCAAAAAAAAAAATACTTATCCAAATAGAATTTTGCTGAAACCGCGTACAGATGTTCAGGGAGGCCGCCTGCCCCCTGTGAAATCGAATCCAGCCCGCGCACTATTGAGGGAGGGGAGGAATCCACCCCCCAATTTTCAAAGTCCAAAAAAAAATACTTATCCAAATAGGATTTTGCTGAAACCGCGTACAGATGTTCAGGGAGGCCGCCTGCCCCCTGTGAAATCGAATCCAGCCCGCGCACTATTGAGGGAGGGGAGGAATCCACCCCCCAATTTTCAAAGTCCAAAGAAAAAATACTCATCCAAATAGGATTTTGCTGAAACCGCGTACAGATGTTCAGGGAGGCCGCCTGCCCCCTGTGAAATCGAATTCAGCCCGCGCACTATTGAGGGAGGGGAGGAATCCACCCTCCAATTTTCAAAGTCCAAAAAAAAAAAACTTATCCAAATAGGATTTTGCTGAAACCGCGTACAGATGTTCAGGGAGGCCGCCTGCCCCCTGTGAAATCGAATCCAGCCCGCGCACTATTGAGGGAGGGGAGGAATCCACCCCTCAATTTTCAAAGTCCAAAAAAAAATACTTATCCAAATAGGATTTTGCTGAAACCGCGTACAGATGTTCAGGGAGGCCGCCTGCCCCCTGTGAAATCGAATCCAGCCCGCGCACTATTGAGGGAGGGGAGGAATCCACCCCCCAATTTTCAAAGTCCAAAAAAAAAATACTTATCCAAATAGGATTTTGCTGAAACCGCGTACAGATGTTCAGGGAGGCCGCCTGCCCCCTGTGAAATCGAATACAGCCCGCGCACTATTGAGGGAGGGGAGGAATCCACCCCCCAATTTTCAAAGTCCAAAAAAAAAAAACTTATCCAAATAGGATTTTGCTGAAACCGCGTACAGATGTTCAGGGAGGCCGCCTGCCCCCTGTGAAATCAAATCCAGCCCGCGCACTATTGAGGGAGGGGAGGAATCCACCCCCCAATTTTCAAAGTCCAAAAAAAAAATACTTATCCAAATAGGATTTTGCTGAAACCGCGTACAGATGTTCAGGGAGGCCGCCTGCCCCCTGTGGAATCAAATCCAGCCCGCGCACTATTGAGGGAGGGAAGGAATCCACCCCTCAATTTTCAAAGTCCAAAAAAAAAATACTTATCCAAATAGGATTTTGCTGAAACCGCGTACAGATGTTCAGGGAGGCCGCCTGCCCCCTGTGAAATCGAATCCAGCCCGCGCACTATTGAGGGAAGGGAGGAATCCACCCCCCAATTTTCAAAGTCAAAAAAAAAAATACTTATCCAAATAGAATTTTGCTGAAACCGCGTACAGATGTTCAGGGAGGCCGCCTGCCCCCTGTGAAATCGAATCCAGCCCGCGCACTATTGAGGGAGGGGAGGAATCCACCCCCCAATTTTCAAAGTCCAAAAAAAAATACTTATCCAAATAGGATTTTGCTGAAACCGCGTACAGATGTTCAGGGAGGCCGCCTGCCCCCTGTGAAATCGAATCCAGCCCGCGCACTATTGAGGGAGGGGAGGAATCCACCCCCCAATTTTCAAAGTCCAAAGAAAAAATACTCATCCAAATAGGATTTTGCTGAAACCGCGTACAGATGTTCAGGGAGGCCGCCTGCCCCCTGTGAAATCGAATTCAGCCCGCGCACTATTGAGGGAGGGGAGGAATCCACCCTCCAATTTTCAAAGTCCAAAAAAAAAAAACTTATCCAAATAGGATTTTGCTGAAACCGCGTACAGATGTTCAGGGAGGCCGCCTGCCCCCTGTGAAATCGAATCCAGCCCGCGCACTATTGAGGGGGGGAAGGAATCCACCCCTCAATTTTCAAAGTCCAAAAAAAAATACTTATCCAAATAGGATTTTGCTGAAACCGCGTACAGATGTTCAGGGAGGCCGCCTGCCCCCTGTGAAATCGAATCCAGCCCGCGCACTATTGAGGGAGGGGAGGAATCCACCCCCCAATTTTCAAAGTCCAAAAAAAAAATACTTATCCAAATAGGATTTTGCTGAAACCGCGTACAGATGTTCAGGGAGGCCGCCTGCCCCCTGTGGAATCGAATCCAGCCCGCGCACTATTGAGGGAGGGAAGGAATCCACCCCTCAATTTTCAAAGTCCAAAAAAAAAAATACTTATCCAAATAGGATTTTGCTGAAACCGCGTACAGATGTTCAGGGAGGCCGCCTGCCCCCTGTGAAATCGAATCCAGCCCGCGCACTATTGAGGGAGAGGAGGAATCCACCCCCCAATTTTCAAAGTCAAAAAAAAAAATACTTATCCAAATAGAATTTTGCTGAAACCGCGTACAGATGTTCAGGGAGGCCGCCTGCCCCCTGTGAAATCGAATCCAGCCCGCGCACTATTGAGGGAGGGGAGGAATCCACCCCCCAATTTTCAAAGTCCAAAAAAAAATACTTATCCAAATACGATTTTGCTGAAACCGCGTACAGATGTTCAGGGAGGCCGCCTGCCCCCTGTGAAATCGAATCCAGCCCGCGCACTATTGAGGGAGGGGAGGAATCCACCCCCCAATTTTCAAAGTCCAAAGAAAAAATACTCATCCAAATAGGATTTTGCTGAAACCGCGTACAGATGTTCAGGGAGGCCGCCTGCCCCCTGTGAAATCGAATTCAGCCCGCGCACTATTGAGGGAGGGGAGGAATCCACCCTCCAATTTTCAAAGTCCAAAAAAAAAAAACTTATCCAAATAGGATTTTGCTGAAACCGCGTACAGATGTTCAGGGAGGCCGCCTGCCCCCTGTGAAATCGAATCCAGCCCGCGCACTATTGAGGGAGGGGAGGAATCCACCCCTCAATTTTCAAAGTCCAAAAAAAAATACTTATCCAAATAGGATTTTGCTGAAACCGCGTACAGATGTTCAGGGAGGCCGCCTGCCCCCTGTGAAATCGAATCCAGCCCGCGCACTATTGAGGGAGGGGAGGAATCCACCCCCCAATTTTCAAAGTCCAAAAAAAAAATACTTATCCAAATAGGATTTTGCTGAAACCGCGAACAGATGTTCAGGGAGGCCGCCTGCCCCCTGTGAAATCGAATCCAGCCCGCGCACTATTGAGGGAGGGGAGGAATCCACCCCCCAATTTTCAAAGTCCAAAAAAAAAAACTTATCCAAATAGGATTTTGCTGAAACCGCGAACAGATGTTCAGGGAGGCCGCCTGCCCCCTGTGAAATCGAATCCAGCCCGCGCACTATTGAGGGAGGGGAGGAATCCACCCCCCAATTTTCAAAGTCCAAAAAAAAAAACTTATCCAAATAGGATTTTGCTGAAACCGCGAACAGATGTTCAGGGAGGCCGCCTGCCCCCTGTGAAATCGAATCCAGCCCGCGCACTATTGAGGGAGGGGAGGAATCCACCCCCCAATTTTCAAAGTCCAAAAAAAAAATACTTATCCAAATAGGATTTTGCTGAAACCGCGTACAGATGTTCAGGGAGGCCGCATGCCCCTTGTGAAATCGAATCCAGCCCGCGCACTATTGAGGGAGGGGAGGAATCCACCCCCCAATTTTCAAAGTCCAAAAAAAAATACTTATCCAAATAGGATTTTGCTGAAACCGCGTACAGATGTTCAGGGAGGCCGCCTGCCCCCTGTGAAATCGAATCCAGCCCGCGCACTATTGAGGGAGGGGAGGAATCCACCCCCCAATTTTCAAAGTCCAAAAAAAAAAATACTTATCCAAATAGGATTTTGCTGAAACCGCGTACAGATGTTCAGGGAGGCCGCCTGCCCCCTGTGAAATCAAATCCAGCCCGCGCACTATTGAGGGAGGGGAGGAATCCACCCCCCAATTTTCAAAGTCCAAAAAAAAAATACTTATCCAAATAGGAATTTGCTGAAACCGCGTACAGATGTTCAGGGAGGCCGCCTGCCCCCTGTGGAATCGAATCCAGCCCGCGCACTATTGAGGGAGGGAAGGAATCCACCCCTCAATTTTCAAAGTCCAAAAAAAAAATACTTATCCAAATAGGATTTTGCTGAAACCGCGTATAGATGTTCAGGGAGGCCGCCTGCCCCCTGTGAAATCGAATCCAGCCCGCGCACTATTGAGGGAGGGGAGGAATCCACCCCCCAATTTTCAAAGTCAAAAAAAAAAATACTTATCCAAATAGAATTTTGCTGAAACCGCGTACAGATGTTCAGGGAGGCCGCCTGCCCCCTGTGAAATCGAATCCAGCCCGCGCACTATTGAGGGAGGGGAGGAATCCACCCCCCAATTTTCAAAGTCCAAAAAAAAATACTTATCCAAATAGGATTTTGCTGAAACCGCGTACAGATGTTCAGGGAGGCCGCCTGCCCCCTGTGAAATCGAATCCAGCCCGCGCACTATTGAGGGAGGGGAGGAATCCACCCCCCAATTTTCAAAGTCCAAAGAAAAAATACTCATCCAAATAGGATTTTGCTGAAACCGCGTACAGATGTTCAGGGAGGCCGCCTGCCCCCTGTGAAATCGAATTCAGCCCGCGCACTATTGAGGGAGGGGAGGAATCCACCCTCCAATTTTCAAAGTCCAAAAAAAAAATACTTATCCAAATAGGATTTTGCTGAAACCGCGTACAGATGTTCAGGGAGGCCGCCTGCCCCCTGTGAAATCGAATCCAGCCCGCGCACTATTGAGGGGGGGGAGGAATCCACCCCTCAATTTTCAAAGTCCAAAAAAAAATACTTATCCAAATAGGATTTTGCTGAAACCGCGTACAGATGTTCAGGGAGGCCGCCTGCCCCCTGTGAAATCGAATCCAGCCCGCGCACTATTGAGGGAGGGGAGGAATCCACCCCCCAATTTTCAAAGTCCAAAAAAAAAATACTTATCCAAATAGGATTTTGCTGAAACCGCGTACAGATGTTCAGGGAGGCCGCCTGCCCCCTGTGAAATCGAATCCAGCCCGCGCACTATTGAGGGGGGGGAGGAATCCACCCCTCAATTTTCAAAGTCCAAAAAAAAATACTTATCCAAATAGGATTTTGCTGAAACCGCGTACAGATGTTCAGGGAGGCCGCCTGCCCCCTGTGAAATCGAATCCAGCCCGCGCACTATTGAGGGAGGGGAGGAATCCACCCCCCAATTTTCAAAGTCCAAAAAAAAAATACTTATCCAAATAGGATTTTGCTGAAACCGCGTACAGATGTTCAGGGAGGCCGCCTGCCCCCTGTGGAATCGAATCCAGCCCGCGCACTATTGAGGGAGGGAAGGAATCCACCCCCCAATTTTCAAAGTCCAAAGAAAAAATACTCATCCAAATAGGATTTTGCTGAAACCGCGTACAGATGTTCAGGGAGGCCGCCTGCCCCCTGTGAAATCGAATTCAGCCCGCGCACTATTGAGGGAGGGGAGGAATCCACCCTCCAATTTTCAAAGTCCAAAAAAAAAAAACTTATCCAAATAGGATTTTGCTGAAACCGCGTACAGATGTTCAGGGAGGCCGCCTGCCCCCTGTGAAATCGAATCCAGCCCGCGCACTATTGAGGGAGGGGAGGAATCCACCCCTCAATTTTCAAAGTCCAAAAAAAAATACTTATCCAAATAGGATTTTGCTGAAACCGCGTACAGATGTTCAGGGAGGCCGCCTGCCCCCTGTGAAATCGAATCCAGCCCGCGCACTATTGAGGGAGGGGAGGAATCCACCCCCCAATTTTCAAAGTCCAAAAAAAAAAATACTTATCCAAATAGGATTTTGCTGAAACCGCGAACAGATGTTCAGGGAGGCCGCCTGCCCCCTGTGAAATCGAATCCAGCCCGCGCACTATTGAGGGAGGGGAGGAATCCACCCCCCAATTTTCAAAGTCCAAAAAAAAAAAACTTATCCAAATAGGATTTTGCTGAAACCGCGAACAGATGTTCAGGGAGGCCGCCTGCCCCCTGTGAAATCGAATCCAGCCCGCGCACTATTGAGGGAGGGGAGGAATCCACCCCCCAATTTTCAAAGTCCAAAAAAAAAATACTTATCCAAATAGGATTTTGCTGAAACCGCGTACAGATGTTCAGGGAGGCCGCATGCCCCTTGTGAAATCGAATCCAGCCCGCGCACTATTGAGGGAGGGGAGGAATCCACCCCCCAATTTTCAAAGTCCAAAAAAAAATACTTATCCAAATAGGATTTTGCTGAAACCGCGTACAGATGTTCAGGGAGGCCGCCTGCCCCCTGTGAAATCGAATCCAGCCCGCGCACTATTGAGGGAGGGGAGGAATCCACCCCCCAATTTTCAAAGTCCAAAAAAAAAATACTTATCCAAATAGGATTTTGCTGAAACCGCGAACAGATGTTCAGGGAGGCCGCCTGCCCCCTGTGAAATCAAATCCAGCCCGCGCACTATTGAGGGAGGGGAGGAATCCACCCCCCAATTTTCAAAGTCCAAAAAAAAAATACTTATCCAAATAGGATTTTGCTGAAACCGCGTACAGATGTTCAGGGAGGCCGCCTGCCCCCTGTGAAATCGAATCCAGCCCGCGCACTATTGAGGGAGGGGAGGAATCCACCCCCCAATTTTCAAAGTCCAAAAAAAAAATACTTATCCAAATAGGATTTTGCTGAAACCGCGTACAGATGTTCAGGGAGGCCGCCTGCCCCCTGTGGAATCGAATCCAGCCCGCGCACTATTGAGGGAGGGGAGGAATCCACCCCCCAATTTTCAAAGTCAAAAAAAAAAATACTTATCCAAATAGAATTTTGCTGAAACCGCGTATAGATGTTCGGGGAGGCCGTCTGCCCCCTGTGGAATCGAATCCAGCTCGCGCACTAGGTTTCTTATTTTCGATCAATGATGCTCTAGGCGGACTAGGCCTTGCCTTGCTACAAGCCTTACAAGCCTCAACCAAATTTTCAATATCCATATCTAACTTTAGCCACCAAAAATAAGAGCGCGCCTCACTTTTAATTCTTACTATTCCCGGGTGGGCAATATTTAATTCCTCTAACAACAACTTTCTGCACTTTTCCGGTATAACAACTCTGTAACCCCGCATTAATAAATGATTTTCTACATTCAGTTCATTTTTCGACTAATAAAAGGCTTGAACGGATCTCCCTCCAATTTGTTATGCCATCCTTTCCTAATTTCAGATAAAATCTTAGATAAAACTCCATCCTTTTCATGATGGGGTGCGTTCAGTCAGCTTATTTAGCCGCAAGTTTTAATTTTAGCCGTAAGCGCTGTATCGCTTATTGGCTGTTCTGAGGAGGCTGGTTCATAAGAGCCAATGAGTGTTGCTGCGCTTGCGACTAAGATTAAAACTTGCGGCTAAATAAGCTGACTGAACGCACCTCAAGCGTGACAAACAATCTACATTTCCATTCAACGTACCTTTCAGATATTTGATGGTAAAATCGAACTGAGATAAGAAAACAACCCAGCGCTGTAATCTGCCAGCCGCCATCACAGGAATACCTTCCTCACCTCCGAATAAATAAATTAAAGGTTTGTGAACTGTTGTCAAAACAAATTTGTGTCCCATAAGATAGTGATAAAAAATTTTACGGAAAAATGAATTGTTAATGCCTCTTTGTCTAAAGCGGAATAAGCCATTCCACATTTACTAAGATTTCTTGAAGCAAAACAAATTGGTCACTTCTTTCCATTAGGTAAATTGTACGATAATACTCTCGCTACTCCATATGAACTTGCGTCGCAACTCACTTTCAAAGGTAGATCTGGATTATAATGAATCAATACCACATCTGAAGTGATAGCTTCTTTCGCCTTAATGAAAGCTCCTTCACAACTTTTACTCCATTCAAAACGTGCATTCTTCTTTAACAATTCATACAGTGGGTGCACAATATCTGTAACATTCTCAATAAATGTTAAATAATAGTTCAACAATCCTAGCAAAGAGTTTAACTCTGAAATATTCTCCGGTGTTTTGCAATTCAGTATTGCGTCTACCTTTCGCCTCATCTGAGTCCAATAACCAATATATTTTTCAATTGATGTTCTAAGTGAGTAGTAAATTGGCAATTCACTGCAATCTTCTTGATTCTTGCAAACTAATCAAAGAGAGGTTCATCTTGTTCTTGTCGTGATTTGTAAAATTGTAGTCGTTCGTAGAATACCAATTTCTTTTTGCTATAGTGCTGATTCAAAATTGCACATATCTGTTCGAAGCTTTTCGTATGTGGTGCATCCGGGAAACACAGGTTGCTTAACAGAACATATACTTCGCCTTGAAGTGCAGTGATTAGTATCGCAACCTTTTTCTGCTTCTTGATGTCATTTGCCACGAAGAATTGTTCAAGCTGATCTTTGTACAAGTTGAAATCATCACACTGTCTAAACTCCGGCATCGTGCCGTATACCGCCGCCATGGCTTGAACTTCCGTATCTGGTTCTTACCCATGTTCTTCTAGCTGTTTACTAAAATTATACATTATATAATTCCATTATACAGGGTGTCCACGGTTCAAGTGCTCTAACTGTAGGGTTGTATTCTTTGGACAAATGCAAGAAGATTTTTGTTTCGGGCTTCAGTTTCCAAGTTACAGGGTGTCCAAAAATTGGAAAATAAAACCTTTTTTTGCTATAACTTAGTAACTACTATTTTCACGAAAACCAAACTTGGTACGATTGATAGACTATTAATCAGCTTTCATTCAGGGTTTACCATTAATTTGTTGAAAAGCCAGTGGCGTAGATATTAGGGTTACCGCCAGTGCCGGATCAACGTATTCGCCGCCCCTAGGCCTGTCTCAATTTCCCCCCCTTCCCAGCGAGCAAACCATGCCCACGCATGTTTACCGGTCACAACGAACTATTTTTCAACTAGAGTTTTTGTTATCTTAATAATTGCACAACAACTGTATCATAAAAATCAATATTCAAAATATGAATCTTGAAAAAGCTTAAAAACCACAATCGCCTGTGATTTGTTTTTTTTTCCAAGTTGGGCAATCTGGTAAGTTGATGGATTGAAAAAGTCAAGATGATTTTAATTAAATCTGTCAAAATGATGTTTGCAATGCTGAACTGCTCGTTTCATTTCAATTGTTGAAGTCAGATTTTTTAAACTGACACATTATTTCTATTTTTTTTTTGTCTTTAGACGCCCCTAAGCACGTTACTTTCTATAGTGAGAAGTGCTGGAAGGTGCAACAATGACAAAAATATAAGCACAAGATGTGATAGAGAATAAACAGTGTGAAAATGACTGAAGAAGGCCCATTTCTAGCACCGGAGTGTGATTCCGTCGCAAGTGATCTTGTTTATGAGCTATAACCCACCTTATCAACGAGAGACGCGATCAGGTAAGCTCGTGAGTGTATTGTGAGCAGGTGAAGCTCCCTTGTGTCAGGATGACATTGAACATCAAAAATCAGGTACAAAAACAAATTTTGGATTTTTAATGGCAAGCTGTAGTTTTTCTTGGCACTTGAAGCATAATTTTTGCTAGATGTCGCGCTCGGGCTCGGCTCAGGAGTAAACCTAGCGGTGTTTTATTTATTTTTTGATAACTTACTTTTGACGGCCAAATCAATTTTCACAATCAAAGCATCATTTAAAAACAATTGCCTCGATTTTGCCGCCCCCAAAATTTTGCCGCCCTAGGCCTCGGCCTCGTTGGCCTAGGCGTTGATCCGGCACTGGGTTACCCACCAATTAACCCCGGTTATCTACACGCCACTGAGATAAAATCAATCTTTGATAACATGTTCTGATTCCCGGACAATTCTAAGCAAAAAAGGTGCTCCTGGTCCGAAGCTCTTAAGTCAACCATTTTCGAGAAAAACGGCATTTAATGCTGGAGAACATGCAAATCGATCATAATAATAAATTGACTGATGAGACTTTTGTAAGCTGCAGTATTATTGAAAGTATTAAAATAACTGAAAAGAAGACTTATTGGAAATTATTGCTCTTGTTCAGTATTACTCACACTTATCACAAGATAATTCATTGGAAAAAAAATGACCAATTTTTTTTCCAATTTTTTGACATCCTGTAACTTGGAAACTGAAGCTTGAAGAAAAAAAAATATGGGAATTTTTTTTTTGCATTTGGCCAAAGAATATAACCCTACAGTTAGAGCACTGAAACCGTGGAAACCCTGTATTATATGTATATCGTGCCCAGGTGACTGACAAATAAGTCAAATCGTGCTTATAGCGTCCGTTTTCTCTAAATGCGCGTTGATTGAAAGAGTTGGAAAACAGGACTTCATACCGTACTTTCCAATAGGGTGGGATTGTCGCAAAGGATGAATCAAACTAAAACAAATGAGGTTATGTGTTTAAGTTTGAAGTTTGGTTTAAAACAGAGTGATACAGTACCTAGTAGGAGAACGACTATAAAATATCATCTGACGAAGGTGAGCGAGCATTCTGAATTTTCTACAAAAAATCTTTTTATTGAGTAGAAGCACCGAGTTTAGCACTTTTTCAGTATTTTAGCCGGTTTTTGTGTTGGGGTGGATTTCTCCCCTCCGTTTATAGTGCGCGGGCTGGATTTGATTTCACAGGGGACAGATGGCCTTCCTGAACATCTATACGCGGTTTCAGCAAAATCCTATTTGGATAAGTTTTTTTTTTTTGAACTTTGAAAATTGGGGGGTGGATTCCTCCCCTCCCTCAATAGTGCGCGGGCTGGATTCGATTTCACAGGGGGCAGGCGGCCTCCCTGAACATCTGTACGCGGTTTCAGCAAAATCCTATTTGGATAAGTATTTTTTTTTGGACTTTGAAAATTGGGGGGTGGATTCCTCCCCTCCCTAAATAGTGCGCGGGCTGGATTCGATTTCACAGGGGGCAGGCGGCCTCCCTGAACATCTGTACGCGGTTTCGGAAAAATCCTATTTGGATAAGTATTTTTTTTTTGGACTTTGAAAATTGGGGGGTGGATTCCTCCCCTCCCTCAATAGTGCGCGGGCTGGATTCGATTTCACAGGGGGCAGGCGGCCTCCCTGAACATCTGTACGCGGTTTCAGGTAAATCCTATTTGGATAAGTATTTTTTTTTTGGACTTTGAAAATTGGGGGGTGGATTCCTCCCCTCCCTCAATAGTGCGCGGGCTGGATTCGATTTCACAGGGGGCAGGCGGCCTCCCTGAACATCTGTACGCGGTTTCAGCAAAATCCTATTTGGATAAGTATTTTTTTTTTGGACTTTGAAAATTGGGGGGTGGATTCCTCCCCTCCTTCAATAGTGCGCGGGCTGGATTCGATTTCACAGGGGGCAGGCGGCCTCCCTGAACATCTGTACGCAGTTTCGGAAAAAGCCTATTTAGATAAGTATTTTTTTTTTGGACTTTGAAAATTGGGGGGTGGATTCCCCCCCTCCCTCAATAGTGCGCGGGCTGGATTCGATTTCACAGGGGGCAGGCGGCCTCCCTGAACATCTGTACGCGGTTTCGGAAAAATCCTATTTGGATAAGTATTGTTTTTTTGGACTTTGAAAATTGGGGGGTGGATTCCTCCCCTCCCTCAATAGTGCGCGGGCTGGATTCGATTTCACAGGGGGCAGGCGGCCTCCCTGAACATCTGTACGCGGTTTCAGCAAAATCCTATTTGGATAAGTATTTTTTTTTGGACTTTGAAAATTGGGGGGTGGATTCCTCCCCTCCCTCAATAGTGCGCGGGCTGGATTCGATTTCACAGGGGGCAGGCGGCCTCCCTGAACATCTGTACGCGGTTTCAGCAAAATTCTATTTGGATAAGTATTTTTTTTTTTGACTTTGAAAATTGGGGGGTGGATTCCTCCCCTCCCTCAATAGTGCGCGGGCTGGATTCGATTTCACAGGGGGCAGGCGGCCTCCCTGAACATCTGTACGCGGTTTCAGCAAAATTCTATTTGGATAAGTATTTTTTTTTTTGACTTTGAAAATTGGGGGGTGGATTCCTCCCCTCCCTCAATAGTGCGCGGGCTGGATTCGATTTCACAGGGGGCAGGCGGCCTCCCTGAACATCTGTACGCGGTTTCAGCAAAATCCTATTTGGATAAGTATTTTTTTTTTGGACTTTGAAAATTGAGGGGTGGATTCCTTCCCTCCCTCAATAGTGCGCGGGATGGATTCGATTCCACAGGGGGCAGGCGGCCTCCCTGAACATCTGTACGCGGTTTCAGCAAAATCCTATTTGGATAAGTTTTTTTTTTTGGACTTTGAAAATTGGGGGGTGGATTCCTCCCCTCCCTCAATAGTGCGCGGGCTGGATTCGATTTCACAGGGGGCAGGCGGCCTCCCTGAACATCTGTACGCGGTTTCAGAAAAATCCTATTTGGATAAGTATTTTTTTTTTGGACTTTGAAAATTGAGGGGTGGATTCCTCCCCTCCCTCAATAGTGCGCGGGCTGGATTCGATTTCACAGGGGGCAGGCGGCCTCCCTGAACATCTGTACGCGGTTTCAGCAAAATCCTATTTGGATAAGTATTTTTTTTTTGACTTTGAAAATTGGGGGGTGGATTCCTCTCCTCCCTCAATAGTGCGCGGGCTGGATTCGATTTCACAGGGGGCAGGCGGCCTCCCTGAACATCTGTACGCGGTTTTAGAAAAATCCTATTTGGATAAGTATTTTTTTTTTGGACTTTGAAAATTGGGGGGTGGATTCCTCCCCTCCCTCAATAGTGCGCGGGCTGGATTCGATTTCACAGGGGGCAGGCGGCCTCCCTGAACATCTGTACGCGGTTTCAGCAAAATCCTATTTGGATAAGTATTTTTTTTTTGGACTTTGAAAATTGGGGGGTGGATTCCTCCCCTCCCTCAATAGTGCGCGGGCTGGATTCAATTTCACAGGGGGCAGGCGGCTTCCCTGAACATCTGTACGCGGTTTCAGCAAAATCCTATTTGGATAAGTATTTTTTTTTTGGACTTTGAAAATTGGGGGGTGGATTCCTCCCCTCCCTCAATAGTGCGCGGGCTGGATTCGATTTCACAGGGGGCAGGCGGCCTCCCTGAACATCTGTACGCGGTTTCAGCAAAATCCTATTTGGATAAGTATTTTTTTTGTTGGACTTTGAAAATTGGGGGGTGGATTCCTCCCCTCCCTCAATAGTGCGCGGGCTGGATTCGATTTCACAGGGGGCAGGCGGCCTCCCTGAACATCTGTACGCGGTTTCAGCAAAATCCTATTTGGATAAGTATTTTTTTTTTGGACTTTGAAAATTGGGGGGTGGATTCCTCCCCTCCCTCAATAGTGCGCGGGCTGGATTCGATTTTACAGGGGGCAGGCGGCCTCCCTGAACATCTGTACGCGGTTTCTGCAAAATCCTATTTGAATAAGTATTTTTTTTTGGACTTTGAAAATTGGGGGGTGGATTCCTCCCCTCCCTCAATAGTGCGCGGGCTGGATTCGATTTCACAGGGGGCAGGCGGCCTCCCTGAACATCTGTACGCGGTTTCAGAAAAATCCTATTTGGATAAGTATTTTTTTTTTGGACTTTGAAAATTGGGGGGTGGATTCCTCCCCTCCCTCAATAGTGCGCGGGCTGGATTCGATTTCACAGGGGGCAGGCGGCCTCCCTGAACATCTGTACGCGGTTTCTGCAAAATCCTATTTGAATAAGTATTTTTTTTTTGGACTTTGAAAATTGGGGGGTGGATTCCTCCCCTCCCTCAATAGTGCGCGGGCTGGATTCGATTTCACAGGGGGCAGGCGGCCTCCCTGAACATCTGTACGCGGTTTCAGAAAAATCCTATTTGGATAAGTATTTTTTTTTTGGACTTTGAAAATTGGGGGGTGGATTCCTCCCCTCCCTCAATAGTGCGCGGGCTGGATTCGATTTCACAGGGGGCAGGCGGCCTCCCTGAACATCTGTACGCGGTTTCAGCAAAATCCTATTTGGATAAGTATTTTTTTTTTTGACTTTGAAAATTGGGGGGTGGATTCCTCCCCTCCCTCAATAGTGCGCGGGCTGGATTCGATTTCACAGGGGGCAGGCGGCCTCCCTGAACATCTGTACGCGGTTTCAGCAAAATCCTGTTTGGATAAGTATTTTTTTTTGGACTTTGAAAATTGAGGGGTGGACTCCACCCCTCGCTCCATAGTGCGCGGGCTGGATTCGATCCCACAGGGGGCAGGCGGCCTCCCTGAACATCTGTACGCGGTTTCTGCAAAATCCTATTTGAATAAGTATTTTTTTTTTGGACTTTGAAAATTGGGGGGTGGATTCCTCCCCTCCCTCAATAGTGCGCGGGCTGGATTCGATTTCACAGGGGGCAGGCGGCCTCCCTGAACATCTGTACGCGGTTTCAGAAAAATCCTATTTGGATAAGTATTTTTTTTTTGGACTTTGAAAATTGGGGGGTGGATTCCTCCCCTCCCTCAATGGTGCGCGGGCTGGATTCGATTTCACAGGGGGCAGGCGGCCTCCCTGAACATCTGTACGCGGTTTCAGCAAAATCCTATTTGGATAAGTATTTTTTTTTTTGGACTTTGAAAATTGGGGGGTGGATTCCTCCCCTCCCTCAATAGTGCGCGGGCTGGATTCGATTTCACAGGGGGCAGGCGGCCTCCCTGAACATCTGTACGCGGTTTCAGCAAAATCCTATTTGGATAAGTATTTTTTTTTTGGACTTTGAAAATTGGGGGGTGGATTCCTCCCCTCCCTCAATAGTGCGCGGGCTGGATTCGATTTCACAGGGGGCAGGCGGCTTCCCTGAACATCTGTACGCGGTTTCAGCAAAATCCTATTTGGATAAGTATTTTTTTTTTGGACTTTGAAAATTGGGGGGTGGATTCCTCCCCTCCCTCAATAGTGCGCGGGCTGGATTCGATTTCACAGGGGGCAGGCGGCCTCCCTGAACATCTGTACGCGGTTTCAGCAAAATCCTATTTGGATAAGTATTTTTTTTTTTGACTTTGAAAATTGGGGGGTGGATTCGTCCCCTCCCTCAATAGTGCGCGGGCTGGATTCGATTTCACAGGGGGCAGGCGGCCTCCCTGAACATCTGTACGCGGTTTCGGAAAAATCCTATTTGGATAAGTATTTTTTTTTTGGACTTTGAAAATTGGGGGGTGGATTCCTCCCCTCCCTCAATAGTGCGCGGGCTGGATTCGATTTCACAGGGGGCAGGCGGCCTCCCTGAACATCTGTACGCGGTTTCAGTAAAATCCTATTTGGATAAGTATTTTTTTTTTGGACTTTGAAAATTGGGGGGTGGATTCCTCCCCTCCCTCAATAGTGCGCGGGCTGGATTCGATTTCACAGGGGGCAGGCGGCCTCCCTGAACATCTGTACGCGGTTTCAGAAAAATCCTATTTGGATAAGTATTTTTTTTTTTGACTTTGAAAATTGAGGGGTGGATTCCTCCCCTCCCTCAATAGTGCGCGGGCTGGATTCGATTTCACAGGGGGCAGGCGGCCTCCCTGAACATCTGTACGCGGTTTCAGCAAAATCCTATTTGGATAAGTATTTTTTTTTTGACTTTGAAAATTGGGGGGTGGATTCCTCCCCTCCCTCAATAGTGCGCGGGCTGGATTCGATTTCACAGGGGGCAGGCGGCCTCCCTGAACATCTGTACGCGGTTTCAGAAAAATCCTATTTGGATAAGTTTTTTTTTTTTGGACTTTGAAAATTGGGGGGTGGATTCCTCCCCTCCCTCAATAGTGCGCGGGCTGGATTCGATTTCACAGGGGGCAGGCGGCCTCCCTGAACATCTGTACGCGGTTTCAGCAAAATCCTATTTGGATAAGTATTTTTTTTTTGGACTTTGAAAATTGGGGGGTGGATTCCTCCCCTCCCTCAATAGTGCGCGGGCTGGATTCAATTTCACAGGGGGCAGGCGGCTTCCCTGAACATCTGTACGCGGTTTCAGCAAAATCCTATTTGGATAAGTATTTTTTTTTTGGACTTTGAAAATTGGGGGGTGGATTCCTCCCCTCCCTCAATAGTGCGCGGGCTGGATTCGATTTCACAGGGGGCAGGCGGCCTCCCTGAACATCTGTACGCGGTTTCAGCAAAATCCTATTTGGATAAGTATTTTTTTTTTGGACTTTGAAAATTGGGGGGTGGATTCCTCCCCTCCCTCAATAGTGCGCGGGCTGGATTCGATTTCACAGGGGGCAGGCGGCCTCCCTGAACATCTGTACGCGGTTTCTGCAAAATCCTATTTGAATAAGTATTTTTTTTTGGACTTTGAAAATTGGGGGGTGGATTCCTCCCCTCCCTCAATAGTGCGCGGGCTGGATTCGATTTCACAGGGGGCAGGCGGCCTCCCTGAACATCTGTACGCGGTTTCAGAAAAATCCTATTTGGATAAGTATTTTTTTTTTGGACTTTGAAAATTGGGGGGTGGATTCCTCCCCTCCCTCAATAGTGCGCGGGCTGGATTCGATTTCACAGGGGGCAGGCGGCCTCCCTGAACATCTGTACGCGGTTTCTGCAAAATCCTATTTGAATAAGTATTTTTTTTTTGGACTTTGAAAATTGGGGGGTGGATTCCTCCCCTCCCTCAATAGTGCGCGGGCTGGATTCGATTTCACAGGGGGCAGGCGGCCTCCCTGAACATCTGTACGCGGTTTCAGAAAAATCCTATTTGGATAAGTATTTTTTTTTTGGACTTTGAAAATTGGGGGGTGGATTCCTCCCCTCCCTCAATAGTGCGCGGGCTGGATTCGATTTCACAGGGGGCAGGCGGCCTCCCTGAACATCTGTACGCGGTTTCAGCAAAATCCTATTTGGATAAGTATTTTTTTTTTTTGACTTTGAAAATTGGGGGGTGGATTCCTCCCCTCCCTTAATAGTGCGCGGGCTGGATTCGATTTCACAGGGGGCAGGCGGCCTCCCTGAACATCTGTACGCGGTTTCAGCAAAATCCTGTTTGGATAAGTATTTTTTTTTGGACTTTGAAAATTGAGGGGTGGACTCCACCCCTCGCTCCATAGTGCGCGGGCTGGATTCGATCCCACAGGGGGCAGGCGGCCTCCCTGAACATCTGTACGCGGTTTCTGCAAAATCCTATTTGAATAAGTATTTTTTTTTTGGACTTTGAAAATTGGGGGGTGGATTCCTCCCCTCCCTCAATAGTGCGCGGGCTGGATTCGATTTCACAGGGGGCAGGCGGCCTCCCTGAACATCTGTACGCGGTTTCAGAAAAATCCTATTTGGATAAGTATTTTTTTTTTGGACTTTGAAAATTGGGGGGTGGATTCCTCCCCTCCCTCAATGGTGCGCGGGCTGGATTCGATTTCACAGGGGGCAGGCGGCCTCCCTGAACATCTGTACGCGGTTTCAGCAAAATCCTATTTGGATAAGTATTTTTTTTTTTGGACTTTGAAAATTGGGGGGTGGATTCCTCCCCTCCCTCAATAGTGCGCGGGCTGGATTCGATTACACAGGGGGCAGGCGGCCTCCCTGAACATCTGTACGCGGTTTCAGCAAAATCCTATTTGGATAAGTATTTTTTTTTTGGACTTTGAAAATTGGGGGGTGGATTCCTCCCCTCCCTCAATAGTGCGCGGGCTGGATTCGATTTCACAGGGGGCAGGCGGCTTCCCTGAACATCTGTACGCGGTTTCAGCAAAATCCTATTTGGATAAGTATTTTTTTTTTGGACTTTGAAAATTGGGGGGTGGATTCCTCCCCTCCCTCAATAGTGCGCGGGCTGGATTCGATTTCACAGGGGGCAGGCGGCCTCCCTGAACATCTGTACGCGGTTTCTGCAAAATCCTATTTGAATAAGTATTTTTTTTTGGACTTTGAAAATTGGGGGGTGGATTCCTCCCCTCCCTCAATAGTGCGCGGGCTGGATTCGATTTCACAGGGGGCAGGCGGCCTCCCTGAACATCTGTACGCGGTTTCAGCAAAATCCGTTTTGGATAAGTATTTTTTTTTTTGACTTTGAAAATTGGGGGGTGGATTCGTCCCCTCCCTCAATAGTGCGCGGGCTGGATTCGATTTCACAGGGGGCAGGCGGCCTCCCTGAACATCTGTACGCGGTTTCGGAAAAATCCTATTTGGATAAGTATTTTTTTTTTGGACTTTGAAAATTGGGGGGTGGATTCCTCCCCTCCCTCAATAGTGCGCGGGCTGGATTCGATTTCACAGGGGGCAGGCGGCCTCCCTGAACATCTGTACGCGGTTTCAGTAAAATCCTATTTGGATAAGTATTTTTTTTTTGGACTTTGAAAATTGGGGGGTGGATTCCTCCCCTCCCTCAATAGTGCGCGGGCTGGATTCGATTTCACAGGGGGCAGGCGGCCTCCCTGAACATCTGTACGCGGTTTCAGAAAAATCCTATTTGGATAAGTTTTTTTTTTTGGACTTTGAAAATTGAGGGGTGGATTCGTCCCCTCCCTCAATAGTGCGCGGGCTGGATTCGATTTCACAGGGGGCAGGCGGCCTCCCTGAACATCTGTACGCGGTTTCGGAAAAATCCTATTTGGATAAGTATTTTTTTTTTGGACTTTGAAAATTGGGGGGTGGATTCCTCCCCTCCCTCAATAGTGCGCGGGCTGGATTCGATTTCACAGGGGGCAGGCGGCCTCCCTGAACATCTGTACGCGGTTTCAGCAAAATCCTATTTGGATAAGTATTTTTTTTTTTGGACTTTGAAAATTGGGGGGTGGATTCCTCCCCTCCCTCAATAGTGCGCGGGCTGGATTCGATTTCACAGGGGGCAGGCGGCCTCCCTGAACATCTGTACGCGGTTTCAGAAAAATCCTATTTGGATAAGTATTTTTTTTTTGGACTTTGAAAATTGAGGGGTGGATTCCTCCCCTCCCTCAATAGTGCGCGGGCTGGATTCGATTTCACAGGGGGCAGGCGGCCTCCCTGAACATCTGTACGCGGTTTCAGCAAAATCCTATTTGGATAAGTATTTTTTTTTTTGACTTTGAAAATTGGGGGGTGGATTCCTCCCCTCCCTCAATAGTGCGCGGGCTGGATTCGATTTCACAGGGGGCAGGCGGCCTCCCTGAACATCTGTACGCGGTTTCAGCAAAATCCTGTTTGGATAAGTATTTTTTTTTGGACTTTGAAAATTGAGGGGTGGACTCCACCCCTCGCTTTATAGTGCGCGGGCTGGATTCGATCCCACAGGGGGCAGGCGGCCTCCCTGAACATCTGTACGCGGTTTCTGCAAAATCCTATTTGAATAAGTATTTTTTTTTTGGACTTTGAAAATTGGGGGGTGGATTCCTCCCCTCCCTCAATAGTGCGCGGGCTGGATTCGATTTCACAGGGGGCAGGCGGCCTCCCTGAACATCTGTACGCGGTTTCAGAAAAATCCTATTTGGATAAGTATTTTTTTTTTGGACTTTGAAAATTGGGGGGTGGATTCCTCCCCTCCCTCAATGGTGCGCGGGCTGGATTCGATTTCACAGGGGGCAGGCGGCCTCCCTGAACATCTGTACGCGGTTTCAGCAAAATCCTATTTGGATAAGTATTTTTTTTTTTTTACTTTGAAAATTGGGGGGTGGATTCCTCCCCTCCCTCAATAGTGCGCGGGCTGGATTCGATTTCACAGGGGGCAGGCGGCCTCCCTGAACATCTGTACGCGGTTTCAGCAAAATCCTATTTGGATAAGTATTTTTTTTTTGGACTTTGAAAATTGGGGGGTGGATTCCTCCCCTCCCTCAATAGTGCGCGGGCTGGATTCGATTTCACAGGGGGCAGGCGGCCTCCCTGAACATCTGTACGCGGTTTCAGCAAAATCCTATTTGGATAAGTATTTTTTTTTTTGACTTTGAAAATTGGGGGGTGGATTCGTCCCCTCCCTCAATAGTGCGCGGGCTGGATTCGATTTCACAGGGGGCAGGCGGCCTCCCTGAACATCTGTACGCGGTTTCGGAAAAATCCTATTTGGATAAGTATTTTTTTTTTGGACTTTGAAAATTGGGGGGTGGATTCCTCCCCTCCCTCAATAGTGCGCGGGCTGGATTCGATTTCACAGGGGGCAGGCGGCCTCCCTGAACATCTGTACGCGGTTTCAGTAAAATCCTATTTGGATAAGTATTTTTTTTTTGGACTTTGAAAATTGGGGGGTGGATTCCTCCCCTCCCTCAATAGTGCGCGGGCTGGATTCGATTTCACAGGGGGCAGGCGGCCTCCCTGAACATCTGTACGCGGTTTCAGAAAAATCCTATTTGGATAAGTATTTTTTTTTTGGACTTTGAAAATTGAGGGGTGGATTCCTCCCCTCCCTCAATAGTGCGCGGGCTGGATTCGATTTCACAGGGGGCAGGCGGCCTCCCTGAACATCTGTACGCGGTTTCAGCAAAATCCTATTTGGATAAGTATTTTTTTTTTGACTTTGAAAATTGGGGGGTGGATTCCTCCCCTCCCTCAATAGTGCGCGGGCTGGATTCGATTTCACAGGGGGCAGGCGGCCTCCCTGAACATCTGTACGCGGTTTTAGAAAAATCCTATTTGGATAAGTATTTTTTTTTTGGACTTTGAAAATTGGGGGGTGGATTCCTCCCCTCCCTCAATAGTGCGCGGGCTGGATTCGATTTCACAGGGGGCAGGCGGCCTCCCTGAACATCTGTACGCGGTTTCAGCAAAATCCTATTTGGATAAGTATTTTTTTTTTGGACTTTGAAAATTGGGGGGTGGATTCCTCCCCTCCCTCAATAGTGCGCGGGCTGGATTCAATTTCACAGGGGGCAGGCGGCTTCCCTGAACATCTGTACGCGGTTTCAGCAAAATCCTATTTGGATAAGTATTTTTTTTTTGGACTTTGAAAATTGGGGGGTGGATTCCTCCCCTCCCTCAATAGTGCGCGGGCTGGATTCGATTTCACAGGGGGCAGGCGGCCTCCCTGAACATCTGTACGCGGTTTCAGCAAAATCCTATTTGGATAAGTTTTTTTTTTTGGACTTTGAAAATTGGGGGGTGGATTCCTCCCCTCCCTCAATAGTGCGCGGGCTGGATTCGATTTCACAGGGGGCAGGCGGCCTCCCTGAACATCTGTACGCGGTTTCAGCAAAATCCTATTTGGATAAGTATTTTTTTTTTTGGACTTTGAAAATTGGGGGGTGGATTCCTCCCCTCCCTCAATAGTGCGCGGGCTGGATTCGATTTCACAGGGGGCAGGCGGCCTCCCTGAACATCTGTACGCGGTTTCGGAAAAATCCTATTTGGATAAGTATTTTTTTTTTGGACTTTGAAAATTGGGGGGTGGATTCCTCCCCTCCCTCAATAGTGCGCGGGCTGGATTCGATTTCACAGGGGGCAGGCGGCCTCCCTGAACATCTGTACGCGGTTTCAGCAAAATCCTATTTGGATAAGTATTTTTTTTTTTGGACTTTGAAAATTGGGGGGTGGATTCCTCCCCTCCCTCAATAGTGCGCGGGCTGGATTCGATTTCACAGGGGGCAGGCGGCCTCCCTGAACATCTGTACGCGGTTTCAGAAAAATCCTATTTGGATAAGTATTTTTTTTTTGGACTTTGAAAATTGAGGGGTGGATTCCTCCCCTCCCTCAATAGTGCGCGGGCTGGATTCGATTTCACAGGGGGCAGGCGGCCTCCCTGAACATCTGTACGCGGTTTCAGCAAAATCCTATTTGGATAAGTATTTTTTTTTTTGACTTTGAAAATTGGGGGGTGGATTCCTCCCCTCCCTCAATAGTGCGCGGGCTGGATTCGATTTCACAGGGGGCAGGCGGCCTCCCTGAACATCTGTACGCGGTTTCAGCAAAATCCTGTTTGGATAAGTATTTTTTTTTGGACTTTGAAAATTGAGGGGTGGACTCCACCCCTCGCTTTATAGTGCGCGGGCTGGATTCGATCCCACAGGGGGCAGGCGGCCTCCCTGAACATCTGTACGCGGTTTCTGCAAAATCCTATTTGAATAAGTATTTTTTTTTTGGACTTTGAAAATTGGGGGGTGGATTCCTCCCCTCCCTCAATAGTGCGCGGGCTGGATTCGATTTCACAGGGGGCAGGCGGCCTCCCTGAACATCTGTACGCGGTTTCAGAAAAATCCTATTTGGATAAGTATTTTTTTTTTGGACTTTGAAAATTGGGGGGTGGATTCCTCCCCTCCCTCAATGGTGCGCGGGCTGGATTCGATTTCACAGGGGGCAGGCGGCCTCCCTGAACATCTGTACGCGGTTTCAGCAAAATCCTATTTGGATAAGTATTTTTTTTTTTTTACTTTGAAAATTGGGGGGTGGATTCCTCCCCTCCCTCAATAGTGCGCGGGCTGGATTCGATTTCACAGGGGGCAGGCGGCCTCCCTGAACATCTGTACGCGGTTTCAGCAAAATCCTATTTGGATAAGTATTTTTTTTTTGGACTTTGAAAATTGGGGGGTGGATTCCTCCCCTCCCTCAATAGTGCGCGGGCTGGATTCGATTTCACAGGGGGCAGGCGGCCTCCCTGAACATCTGTACGCGGTTTCAGCAAAATCCTATTTGGATAAGTATTTTTTTTTTTGACTTTGAAAATTGGGGGGTGGATTCGTCCCCTCCCTCAATAGTGCGCGGGCTGGATTCGATTTCACAGGGGGCAGGCGGCCTCCCTGAACATCTGTACGCGGTTTCGGAAAAATCCTATTTGGATAAGTATTTTTTTTTTGGACTTTGAAAATTGGGGGGTGGATTCCTCCCCTCCCTCAATAGTGCGCGGGCTGGATTCGATTTCACAGGGGGCAGGCGGCCTCCCTGAACATCTGTACGCGGTTTCAGTAAAATCCTATTTGGATAAGTATTTTTTTTTTGGACTTTGAAAATTGGGGGGTGGATTCCTCCCCTCCCTCAATAGTGCGCGGGCTGGATTCGATTTCACAGGGGGCAGGCGGCCTCCCTGAACATCTGTACGCGGTTTCAGAAAAATCCTATTTGGATAAGTATTTTTTTTTTGGACTTTGAAAATTGAGGGGTGGATTCCTCCCCTCCCTCAATAGTGCGCGGGCTGGATTCGATTTCACAGGGGGCAGGCGGCCTCCCTGAACATCTGTACGCGGTTTCAGCAAAATCCTATTTGGATAAGTATTTTTTTTTTGACTTTGAAAATTGGGGGGTGGATTCCTCCCCTCCCTCAATAGTGCGCGGGCTGGATTCGATTTCACAGGGGGCAGGCGGCCTCCCTGAACATCTGTACGCGGTTTTAGAAAAATCCTATTTGGATAAGTATTTTTTTTTTGGACTTTGAAAATTGGGGGGTGGATTCCTCCCCTCCCTCAATAGTGCGCGGGCTGGATTCGATTTCACAGGGGGCAGGCGGCCTCCCTGAACATCTGTACGCGGTTTCAGCAAAATCCTATTTGGATAAGTATTTTTTTTTTGGACTTTGAAAATTGGGGGGTGGATTCCTCCCCTCCCTCAATAGTGCGCGGGCTGGATTCAATTTCACAGGGGGCAGGCGGCTTCCCTGAACATCTGTACGCGGTTTCAGCAAAATCCTATTTGGATAAGTATTTTTTTTTTGGACTTTGAAAATTGGGGGGTGGATTCCTCCCCTCCCTCAATAGTGCGCGGGCTGGATTCGATTTCACAGGGGGCAGGCGGCCTCCCTGAACATCTGTACGCGGTTTCAGCAAAATCCTATTTGGATAAGTTTTTTTTTTTGGACTTTGAAAATTGGGGGGTGGATTCCTCCCCTCCCTCAATAGTGCGCGGGCTGGATTCGATTTCACAGGGGGCAGGCGGCCTCCCTGAACATCTGTACGCGGTTTCAGCAAAATCCTATTTGGATAAGTATTTTTTTTTTTGGACTTTGAAAATTGGGGGGTGGATTCCTCCCCTCCCTCAATAGTGCGCGGGCTGGATTCGATTTCACAGGGGGCAGGCGGCCTCCCTGAACATCTGTACGCGGTTTCGGAAAAATCCTATTTGGATAAGTATTTTTTTTTTGGACTTTGAAAATTGGGGGGTGGATTCCTCCCCTCCCTCAATAGTGCGCGGGCTGGATTCGATTTCACAGGGGGCAGGCGGCCTCCCTGAACATCTGTACGCGGTTTCAGCAAAATCCTATTTGGATAAGTATTTTTTTTTTTGGACTTTGAAAATTGGGGGGTGGATTCCTCCCCTCCCTCAATAGTGCGCGGGCTGGATTCGATTTCACAGGGGGCAGGCGGCCTCCCTGAACATCTGTACGCGGTTTCAGAAAAATCCTATTTGGATAAGTATTTTTTTTTTGGACTTTGAAAATTGAGGGGTGGATTCCTCCCCTCCCTCAATAGTGCGCGGGCTGGATTCGATTTCACAGGGGGCAGGCGGCCTCCCTGAACATCTGTACGCGGTTTCAGCAAAATCCTATTTGGATAAGTATTTTTTTTTTTGACTTTGAAAATTGGGGGGTGGATTCCTCCCCTCCCTCAATAGTGCGCGGGCTGGATTCGATTTCACAGGGGGCAGGCGGCCTCCCTGAACATCTGTACGCGGTTTTAGAAAAATCCTATTTGGATAAGTATTTTTTTTTTGGACTTTGAAAATTGGGGGGTGGATTCCTCCCCTCCCTCAATAGTGCGCGGGCTGGATTCGATTTCACAGGGGGCAGGCGGCCTCCCTGAACATCTGTACGCGGTTTCAGCAAAATCCTATTTGGATAAGTATTTTTTTTTTGGACTTTGAAAATTGGGGGGTGGATTCCTCCCCTCCCTCAATAGTGCGCGGGCTGGATTCAATTTCACAGGGGGCAGGCGGCTTCCCTGAACATCTGTACGCGGTTTCAGCAAAATCCTATTTGGATAAGTATTTTTTTTTTGGACTTTGAAAATTGGGGGGTGGATTCCTCCCCTCCCTCAATAGTGCGCGGGCTGGATTCGATTTCACAGGGGGCAGGCGGCCTCCCTGAACATCTGTACGCGGTTTCAGCAAAATCCTATTTGGATAAGTTTTTTTTTTTGGACTTTGAAAATTGGGGGGTGGATTCCTCCCCTCCCTCAATAGTGCGCGGGCTGGATTCGATTTCACAGGGGGCAGGCGGCCTCCCTGAACATCTGTACGCGGTTTCAGCAAAATCCTATTTGGATAAGTATTTTTTTTTTTGGACTTTGAAAATTGGGGGGTGGATTCCTCCCCTCCCTCAATAGTGCGCGGGCTGGATTCGATTTCACAGGGGGCAGGCGGCCTCCCTGAACATCTGTACGCGGTTTCGGAAAAATCCTATTTGGATAAGTATTTTTTTTTTGGACTTTGAAAATTGGGGGGTGGATTCCTCCCCTCCCTCAATAGTGCGCGGGCTGGATTCGATTTCACAGGGGGCAGGCGGCCTCCCTGAACATCTGTACGCGGTTTCAGCAAAATCCTATTTGGATAAGTATTTTTTTTTTTGGACTTTGAAAATTGGGGGGTGGATTCCTCCCCTCCCTCAATAGTGCGCGGGCTGGATTCGATTTCACAGGGGGCAGGCGGCCTCCCTGAACATCTGTACGCGGTTTCAGAAAAATCCTATTTGGATAAGTATTTTTTTTTTGGACTTTGAAAATTGAGGGGTGGATTCCTCCCCTCCCTCAATAGTGCGCGGGCTGGATTCGATTTCACAGGGGGCAGGCGGCCTCCCTGAACATCTGTACGCGGTTTCAGCAAAATCCTATTTGGATAAGTATTTTTTTTTTTGACTTTGAAAATTGGGGGGTGGATTCCTCCCCTCCCTCAATAGTGCGCGGGCTGGATTCGATTTCACAGGGGGCAGGCGGCCTCCCTGAACATCTGTACGCGGTTTCAGCAAAATCCTGTTTGGATAAGTATTTTTTTTTGGACTTTGAAAATTGAGGGGTGGACTCCACCCCTCGCTCCATAGTGCGCGGGCTGGATTCGATCCCACAGGGGGCAGGCGGCCTGCCTAAACATTCCTTGAGCTGTTTCAGCAAAATATCATTTGGATTTTAATATATTTGTTATTATCCAGTCGCTGATTTCAATGTCTCAGCCACCAGTCGCCAGCCGCTAATTCCCACGTCTTTGCGGCCGCAGCCAGCCGCCAGCCGCTGATTTGCATGTTTTTCCCATTGTAAGTTGCGCTCGGGCTCGGCTATCCTCGCCAGATTAGCGGCTGCGAGAATCAGCGGCTAACTTCACACCCTACATATTTATTGGTTTTCAAATGTTCGCTCCCTATTCACATATTTACAGGGACACAAAGCAACTACATCTCATTCACGATCTCAGTCATTAAATTCAGAAATGTCACTTTTTGAGCTGATTGTGTAGTCTTACGCGGAAGATGCGATAGGCGCAACCAATTTTTTTGAAACTTCAGTAAAAAATGTGCTGGAGGGTGGAGGAAAACTTCATTTCTCAAGATAAATTAAAAAAACGGCATTTTTGAGTTTACATCGTGAATGGGATACCTACGACCTACGTATAACGGTATACCTACCTACGGTTTTTTTGTTCATACTTGAATCATGTTTTAAAACAACTGGACGAATAGAAAGGACTCCGCACCACTATTACAGGGAAGTAGGCTGCGATTAAAACCGCTAAATTTTGAAGGTTCGACGCCGAGATTGTTTATAACGGGCGGTTTGACGCGGGACAGTTTGACGTCATGTCCATTTCGTCGCCGGGACAGTTTGACGTCATGTCCATCTTGCCGCCGGGACAGAGTTTGACGCCAGTACAAAAGACACTTTTTGTGTCTTTTTCTTTTCAGTTCAGACGGTCCAGTATCCCTGGAAATCCTGCTATTGCCCCTCCAGACTTTTCTTGAAATGTCATGGGCGTCATGTATGTCAAGTGGGGCTAAAATAGAGTGCTAGGACAGTTCTTTGCGCGGATAATTCTTCACTTTGCCGGATGGTTGTTCGCAAATATTGCGCCCGCGCATGCCCGGGCTCATTGGGGCTCCAAAGGACACTTGAAGACACAAGGGGGCTTAAGAGGGCTTAAAACTCTACAATGTAGGCACAAGGGAGGATAGGCTTAGAATATTACAAGAAGGCCTGGCGGGGCTCGCTAGGGCTCCAAACGACACTTCAAACGTCATTTGAAGACACAACTCCTTGTGTCTAACTAAATAGTGAAAATGAACTTCTCTGGATGTAATAAACCATTTTCTTATGAACTGTGTTGAGTATATCCCGTACACTTTTTGTTTTCAGTAGAATGATTTTTTTGAAGCAAAAATAAAGTGACAAGCTGGAGCGCTGGGAGAATACGTCCGATGATGGCCACTGATAGTTTCGCTTCAAAACTTTGCAGGTGCCATCAGCCGTACCCGTCGCCTCCCAGCTTGTCACTTTATTTTTGCTCCATAAACTCATTTTACTAGAAATAGAAGGTGTGTGGGATATACCTACCTACGGAATTGTTTCAGAGCAGGTATGTGAGCTTCTTAGTTGTTTCTTATGCGATTAAAAAAGTGAATTAGTAGAATACACTTTCGGTACCTTGTTTTGGGAATAAAAAATTCCAATTCGGCACGCGATTCCCAAAATGTAGGGTTGATGCTGTTAAATTTTCATATTTTTGGAGAAAAAAAATCACAAGATTTTTGAAAAATTTGAAATTCAAATAGCAGCATTCATATATTTCTTTTACGAAGTCCATGCCAAATCGAAATTTCTATTTTTAGAAAAAGGTACAAAAAGTGTATTTTATATCAAGGGCTCCCTCATTTATCCTAAAAATATGCAAAAGGGAAATCAGCAATTATTTCGTAACCGTTGAAAAGAAAAATCAGGGAAGGTGACCAAATGGAGATAGGAATCAACAGTATATTTGGAACTGATGCTCCAATTTTTTGATAAACCATGATTTTTTTTCAAAAATTTGGAGGAAATCTAGGGAATACTACTGAATTTCTCAATTTGTAGGACCTCCACAAAAATTCAGTGCACGCAAAACTGTACCGTCCAGATGTGGTCAAGTTTATAGTAGAGAGAGAAAGCTGGATGTAGCTTTCTCTCTCTACTATAAACTTGACCATTTTGTCTCTGGTTTAGATTTGATTGGCGCACTTCCGTCAGTGAAGCCGAATTCAACCTGGGATATCATTAAAAATGTAACTAAGAGACCAAATAAGGAAACGAATCTTGCGCAAAATTTTGAGGTTGAAACCGCTTCACAGACTCGGAATCTGCTGAATGAAGCAAACGAGTATTTCATCGAAGCCTGCTCAAATATGAGTAACACGAACGCTAAGAACGATAACTACTCAAGCATGAGGAGAAACTCGAACACATTTTTCCTGAATCCGACGAGCCCTGCAGAGGTGTCTGACATCATACAATCGTTGAAGACAACAAATTCCACGGGTCATGATGGGATTCCGATGAGGATTCTCAAGGCCACTGCTGACGTTATATCTGGGCCTCTTACGTACATCATAAATCAAGCCATCCTGACCGGCAACTTTCCTGCAAAAATGAAAATTAGCAACGTGACACCAGTATTCAAAAAAGGAGACAAAAAGAACCTGTCAAATTACAGACCAATAGCAATCTTGCCGAATATATCGAAAATTTTTGAAAAACTTATCTACAACAGACTCAGCGACTTTCTTGAGAAATACAAGGTACTGACTGAAATGCAGAATGGATTCAGGAAAGGAAGGTCAACGGTTAGAGCAGCATACATGGCATTAACGGAGATTCTGGATTCGATAAACCGGGGCGAACAGGCGACGGCTGCGTTTATTGACTTGTCTAAAGCTTTCGACTCCGTGTGCCACAAAAGGCTGCTACGAAAACTGGAAATGTATGGAATTAGGGGAGCTCCGCTGAGGTTATTTGAGTCTTACTTGGGAGACCGTGTACAGCGAATTAAAATATACGATGCCCTGTCAGGAGAGGAGCTGGTCTCAGATTCTAAAGGAGTCAATAGAGGAGTGCCCCAGGGCTCCATTTTGGGTCCACTGCTATACATAATTTATACCAACGATCTGCCTGCTGTTGTACAACAAAAAGCGATTATGTACGCTGATGACACATCAATAATTTTTCACCGGAAAGACATACAGGACATGACGATGGACATACAGCAGTCTTTTCTGACGCTTGAGGCCTGGTTTTCATCAAATGAGTTAAAGATGAACGCAGCAAAGACAAAATTGATGAAATTCTCACCAACTTACGACGAGACTACACCATGGAGGTTGGATCTGAATGGGGACATCTCCTTGACAGCGGAATCCTGCGTCAAGTTCCTTGGCCTTCATCTGGATCCTCGATTGAGCTGGAAGCATCACATATCGCAGTTAACATCACAGACATCGAAATTCTCCTACGCCCTGGGAGTCCTTGCGAGGGTGGTGTCCGTCGGGGCAGCTAGGACAGCGTATAATGCCTACGTCGCGTCGAGGATACGCTACGGTGTCATCTTCTGGGGTGATTCCATCAGGGTTGAGGATGTACTAAAAACACAAGAGCGGTGCCTTAGGAGAATTTTCAATTTGAGGCAAACCGATTCGTGTGTCCCGGTCTTCAAGGAGCAGGGCATACTCACTGTCATCGGTCTCTACGTGTTGGAATGCGTAACTTTTGTGAAGAAGAACTACGACCTTTTCAGTGACTACGAGCCGCATCATGAACATTTCACAAGGAGCGGCCGGAACCTATGCCATCCGAGGCCTCGACTAGAATTAGAAAAAAGAAATGTCACCTTCAACGCAATTAAATGTTACAATAAGATTCCCGGCTATATCAGAGACTTACCTACCAAGCAGATGAGAGTGATACTGGGAGAGTACCTGACTGGACGAGCACACTATACACTTGCACAATTTTTTAACGAAGAGATCTCCATGTAGCTTGTTTTTGATTCGTTTGTTTGTTTGCTTCTGCGGCATCGGTGTGTTTGTGTTTTTTTAGTTGTTTTTTGCTATTTTTAATCTTATCTGTTTGTAATTGTTTTTTTTTTTTAATTCTGATCTGTTTGTTTATTTATTTATGGTATTTATTTACAATGCTTATGACATGTTCCATGGCGCAATGCTATTTATATACACCTCTCGTGTGTGTAAAGAAGGGAATAAATAAAGATGATGATGATGATGATGATGAATTTTCCGTTGTATTGGAAAGTTGAGCGATTTCATTTACTTACAGATTTCAAGTCGTGGTCAGTGTAGTTATTCTGAGAAGGCTCCCCGCTAGCACTTCAATGTCTTCTTTGTCATATTTATTGAAAAGTAAACAAATGTCAGAATTTCAAGTAGTCTACATAGTTCAGTCTTTGTTTTGACTCATCCTTTGATACTTTTTTTTGACAAAAACATAAAAAAATCTGTCACATTCCTCTTACCCCTGGTTGCAAGAAGGTCAAATTTGCTCCGAAGCAAATTAGTTTCGGTACCAAACTTTGTATCAAATAGTAGGGGAGGCGTAAACAGAGACGTGTTTAGAGTGACGACTGATATGTGTCAAACAAAAAATTTAGTACAATTTGGAATTGGAATACTGAGCTTAGATTGTGCGTGGGGGAAGACGCACGGGAGAAGATGGAAGAGCACTGCTTTGCCTGATTCAAAGCGAGTATAAGTTTGGATTTCAATTTGATGCACAGACAATGAGAATTTTGGCTGGTGGGTGCAGGCAACCAGTTATACAGGCTCCAGTTCAAATAATCCTGTATTTTGTCACTTCATGGAGCAATAATTAATTCAAGTTTAGTTTTCAACAGTATGTTTTTGGGTGGGATTTGAAATGCGACAAACAAAGAGAAAAATGTTTTTTTCTCTTGAGTTTGCCGAAAGGCGGAAAGAAACCAGCAGGGTTTGGCTATCTTTTGATCTCTCCCGGCTGCAGAGGTATATATGTTGTTGAAAATCTATACAACTCTCTTGGTTGTTTCACAGAAAATTTACGTCTGGTATGCTGTACTGAAGAGCTAAAATAATATAGCGAAACAGTGTGTCTACAGCTTCCATTTCTGAAGAAAACTACCACCTTCTATTGAAAAGTCATTCGTTCCGTCAGTGGAAACCTTTCCAAAAGAGAAAAAAGACATGCACAGCCATTTTCAGTGTGTGAGATTTATTTTTGTATCAAAGAAGAACCTCGACAAATCTTTGAAATCCGGCATTGTTTCCTCCCTCCCAATTTCTTTCGATGTCTCATGTCGATCTCCAGCAGGTTTAGGTTTTGTCGTCTGTCCTGTGGTGGACGATTAGTAAGGTCGCCGACGACTCCTGCAGTTTTTCTTAGCGTTATAAGCTGTTCGACCGCCTGTCGAAGCAAATAAAGTTATTGTGCAGTATATCACTGAGTCGGCACTGGATATTACCCCGACGGGTAACTGGCGGCCCAGGATTGTACAAGTTTCGTCAACGAATTGTCCCACAACATATCGTTGTCAGCAAAGCGCTTGGTTGCTCCCGTGGGGGTTCTGGATTGTCTTCATACTTTGGCCGGGGGTTAGTCCTGTTTGTTGTAGTCTTCAATTTGATGTATCACAAGATAGGTGATGCTTTTCGAAATTTTGAAGAAGGGTGGGGTGGGGGCGAAGGGTTTAGGGTAAAAATTTGGCACCATGTGTCCTAGATGTCCCCCTCGAAACAAAAATCGACAAGTTTCGGCGGTTTCCTGTGGAAAAAAAATTGCCGGTGAGAAATCAGGGGTGACAACTTTCCAAATGAACACCTTGTAGAATGCTACGAGTCAAATCAGAATGTTGCATTTTTGTTTTTATCGTACTGGTGATCTACACCTTTTCCAGTTGTAGTTCAGAAAATATCAATTGTATTTCAGATATCGTCAACTGAATTTCAGATCAATCAAGTGTAGTTCAGAAAGCGTCAATTTTATTTCGGATTAGTCACTTGTAGTTCAGAAGACGTCAATTGTATTTCAGATTCATCAAATGTAGTTCAGAAAACTTGAACTGTACATCAGATTATGTCAATTGTATTTCAGAAAGCGTTAATTGAAGTTCAGAAGACATCAATTGTAGTTCAGAAGACATCAGTTGCATCTAAGATTAGTAAAATGTGGTTCAGAAAGTATCAATTTTATTCGGACTCCTGCAAATTGAGGCACCTTTGCACAGCCACAGCTTCAAACTCAACATCTTCTTGTACGATGAACTGCAGATATTCGGCACATCTTCTGTGTAACAGATGCCTGCGGGGATGTTAATCGCACGACCGGCTTCCGCAGCATTGAAGAACGACAAATGCCACAATTATCTTGGAGCTGCATTGATTGATAAATTATACATATAAATTATTTTCTGAACTACAAATGACATGTTCTGAAATACAAATCACGCTTTCTGATATTCAAATGATCATTTCTGATACACAATTGACGCTTTCTCAAATTCAATTTATTAATCTGAAATACAATTGACTATTTCTGAAATACATTTGACTAATCTGAAATAAAATTGATACTTTCTGAACTACATTTTACTAATCTGAAATGCAATTGACGTCTTCTGAACTACAATTGACGATATCTGAAATACAACTGATATTTTCTGAACTACAACTGGAAAAGGTGTAGTATAAGCTTTCGCGTCCCCTTACTCTTCGTAGTTTGTATCCTCAGCTTTGGATTGTATCTTCGCAGAAATGAAAATTATAAATTAAGATTCTAGTGTTTATTTCAAGTAGTAACCTAAGTCTTTATTCTTATTAACTAAAATAAAACTAAATATAAATAAATTAGGCGTATGTAGTAGGAGTAGGTGTATTATGGTGTTAATATTAGGATGTTTGTAGTGCCTAGAGTCTACTAATGTAGTAGACAGTAGGTATAAGGTAGGTTTTTGTTCATAACGATTGCATTCATCAGGCCGCTTGATGCTTCTCCAGTATCCTGTCCCACTCTTCTAGGTTTTCGTAAAATCCTGAAGGTCCCGTGATGAAATCTTTCACTGCTTCTATCCAGAAAAGTACGGGATTGTTTTCCTGATGTCTTTTTCTCAAAACATCATCGCTTTGCGTTCCATTGACCTGGTTAACCTTGATCTGCGAATAAAAAATTGCAATTAATAATTTTGTTACTTTACAGTAGGTACCTATTCTGCGCTACACGTGATAAGTTTTTACAAAGGAAGCGAAACATTTCAAAAGCTCCAATACGATTGGCTGTATTTATTTAAAACCGCTTTATTACAGAAAAAATATTTTTGATTATTCAAAACGTGCTTAATTTCAGTAGGTAATGAATGTAAATGCATCAGAGTGATTGTGATGCTCACCTCAGGAAAGAAGGGCTCGAGGAGTTGATTGTGAAGACGATCGCCACAACCCGGACACATTTTGATTTTTTCTTGTTTAACTTGAGAATGTGGAACTGGTGACGAGTGTTGTATTTGTGATGAGGACAGCGGTGGGTTTTGGCACATTTATAGTGGTCAAGTGGTGGTGGTCGGTGGGTACCTATGAAGCAGGCGGGCGCCACGTGCTCTGAAGTTTGGAGATCATTAGGAAGGAACCCACCGTACAAGATGATACGTAGATACCTGCTTCAACTCAATTAAAATAATTTGAATAATATTTAATCGCAGTAAAAATAATCGACTGTACGTGCAGTTTCAATTGTTGAAGATATGCGATTATAATTTAATTTTCTTCCATCCTCTGCTAGCACTGATTCTTCTTTAATATCTAGATAAACGTGGCTAAATGAAAATTATGTATAGGTATTCACTTGATGTCAAAAATGCCTGCGTAATAAAAAACTCGACACATTTTATTTAGGTATAGGTGATGCGTACCATTTCTTGCATCAATCATCTGTAAGTAGGTATTTGATAATATGTTTGTAATTTTCTCTGCAATTATTCGGTTTAGTTTGAGATGCAGTAAATTAGTTCACATTTGTATGAATCATTTTGCACCAAAAATTACAAACTTATCTGCTCTGTTGACGACCCGCGGAGAATAGATATTTATTTTAATAAGTTTATGCTAATTCATCGTGCGGGGTGTGCAAGGTTTATTTTGAAAAAATCACCGTCAAAACGACCGAGACCGTGTCCATTTGAAAATTGGCCTACACAACGCCCTATGCAACCTCCTTTCGATGTCAGTTGTAATTTTCTGAAAAATGTCAATTTCAGAGCAGGAAAGAACGTCGGAGTATAGTGGACAGGGAGCTGGTGTCTCAAAACTTACGTCATAAGGTACATTATTTTAACCCTGTAGGTCTAATGTGCGTTGATGAGGTTGTTAAAAATTTCTTTGTCTTACATGTCATGTCTTACATGTAATCGATTCCGTTTTTCATCCTGATTACAAATATATATCACACTTGGTGGGTTACTCAACAAAACGCCTGTGAAAAAATTGATAAATTTTTGTCCTTTTTTGAAAATTTCAAACTTGTCTTATGGACCGAAAGCCCCCAAAAATTTTGTCTTACGACCAGATTATCGATCAAGGGGATATTCCCACACAAAATCCAGTTGGTTTCATTCATGTACTTGATGACGTGAATTTTTTGCCATTTTTTCTAAAATTGACAGGCTCATACCAGCCTAAAGCCCCCGGTCTGACATGTAAGACAAAGCAATTTTAACAACCTTATCAACGCACATTAGACCTACAGGGTTAAAATTATGTACCTTTTGTTGTATGTTTTGAGGCACCAGCTCCCTGTCCATAGACGGGGTCGTCTCGGGTAGTAACGGCCAGGATAAAATTTGAAAATTCCATAGCGCCAGACTGAGAAACGGTGGAAAACTTTAATTGTAGACCTGATTTGATACTTTTGTTATACTGCTTCCTGCCAAATTTAGTTCCAATCCATCGGATAAATTTTGAATGACAGACAATGGCAGAGTTTTGAAATTTGTCATTTTTTGTCAATTGGACATTATTGGACAGATGACAGGTGGAGAAATACTTTCAACAATTTTGAATGCAGTTTTTCAAGGGCTTTTAGAAAACATTATTGCAAGTCAAGTTTGATTTACCGTTATGATCAAAAACTTTTTTCCTTGTGACTGCTATGATTTTTTTGGTTTTTTCAGTTATGTTGGGAGTACTGCAATCAACTTCAAAGTGACATCTGCATTTTGATTATCCGTCCTGGCATTTTTCGTACGCCCACCGTACCGTACACCGTACCATACAACGGATCACCTAAAATTGTATACCCAACTAGTGGAACATGTTCCGTCTGACGGTATTTGTAGGTACCCTCTAGATTGAAAGCACTCAAAGTGACACTGACATTAAATAATTTATTACGTCATTATGGCCAACCTTCGATAGGTGAATAAAAAAATAATTTCTTAGCACTCTAGAGGAAAAAAGTTTTTGATCATACGGTAGTAGTACTGATTGCACTCCCGGTTACATAAACTTTTGAATCTCAAATCAGGCAGCCTGTATTTTTTTTAATGGCTTTGATTACTTTGAACCTATGTCTGTGCAAGTTTTCTACGACGAAAAATGAGGCAAATTTCAAAAGAAGGTTTGAAATATGGACAACTTGAACAAAATCGAAATGATCAATAGATTGTCTGCAGAGATTATTGTTTTTTATTTTATTACTATTCCCCATGCTTCTTGATAAAGCTCGGAGAATTTTTCTTTCGTTCTTGTGATGAACCCACAATTTCGCTGGAGACTCCGACTAGGAGGTAAGCTGGAAACTCGGAGACTCCGATTCGGAGGTAAGTCACAAACCCCTACAATTGGCGGAGGAGCCGCTCGAGAGCTTCCCAGATTCATAGCGACGCTGCTAGACTTCTTTTTTGATCTCTCCTAGTTAGGCAGACGAAACTTGCCGCGAATTCTATCAAAAAGTTAACCACAGTGACATCGCTACGCTTACACACTGTTGAATAAATTTTGTTCCGGCCAATGATATTTCAATGCTCAATGTTCGACGTTATATTGTTCAACCGTTTGGAAAATACAGAAGATTTAGCTACCGTGAAAAAGACTCCACTTTTACGGGGCCGTAAAGTTCCCGTGTGGAGCATTTTTCGAGTCATTGTTATGGAGTCTTTTTTCTTATTTTTGATCATAGAATCTGCTGCATAAGTTAGGCAGGCTAACTCAGAGACGTACGTACATGTATACAATGTCAGAGTTACTTGCAGTTATCCGAATAAACGTGATACAAATTCAATCTCCTGTAGTACAAAGTAGTAGATATTTTAGTTCCTTAGTTTCTTACAACTTTTCTGCGAGTTTTTATTCCCTTCGAATCCTTCGATTCCAGATTGAATGAAAAGGAACGAATAAGATATATTTTGCAAAAAAAGTAAATAAATGGATGCAACAAAATTACAAAGATTATTCTAAAATGTGAAGATTTGAAATATCTATACTCCACTCTGCTGCGGAGAACTGAATTCCTATATATCTTCAGTCGATTAGGTACCTATCTGTCGTCGGATTAATCGAATAAGTAACCGAATTGAGAATCGGTTGTTAGATTCCGTAGCAGCCAGCTCTGTAAGACTATTAATAACTCTACAAATCTATTCTCGACTCTAATAGTAATAATTGCTTACGTCTAATTATTTGAAATGACTGCAAAGCTGTATAATATAGGTATAAGGTAATTGATGCCTAAAATAATGTTTCACTGATAGGTAATGCCCGATTGCTTAAATTTGCAGACTTGGCTTTCTAATTAACATTTAGTTTGTAGGCATCTACTCTACGTGACTATACTTAAAAAGTCATTTTTGAACGCCTCTCTTCTTATCGACAGCTCATACCAGGTGACACTATTACCAGTTAAAATCAGACTTCGTCTTTCATTAGTGCACCTAGGTAGAGGTCAGATCACCTTCACACCTTTATCTCGGCACTAAGAGCAGTTATCGGTATCAGATGCATTAACCGTCAGATGTATTAGTACCACCAAGAACCTGTCATGACAGAGGGGGCTTTTCATGCCAAGAACAAAGAAGGAGTATTTGGTGGGAACATGGCGTCCGCGAGGGTCTCTGTTGGTGTAGCTGTGGTGAACAAAACGCTTCATGGAAGTCCATGTGGGCGCAAAATAGAGCGTTCTAGGAAGCTGGAGGCGCCCATGGCGCCTGATTAGAGGGCTGCTTATTAGGCACAAATGATAGGTAAGAGAAAAACTGAGAACCCAAGTGTCCAGGTGACATAAGTTTGTGTTTGTGAATTTCTTAGCCAGTGAGTTATTAGTAGGTACCTACTGCCTACCCTACTACCTTCATAATTATCATGTACCTACTCACATTGTACTTTTGGTACATATGAGTACCCACAGTCACAGTCAGTGTGTTGTAGTATTGGAGGTAAGTCGAAAAAATCTTTGTCGTGAGTCAAGTTGCCTGGGAGCATTTTTATCTCTGGCATTGTGAATCGCTTGGTTTAAAACTTTGGGAAGTGAGGTTATGCTATCATCATGATGTCACACGACTCACACGTCACAATTGTGATAAAAGACGTAAATTTGGCGAGCTTGATGGTTGATAAGCGCTGGTTTTGACCATTGCTCCAAAGCACACGCGCAATCTTGGAAACATTGGGAAAATCATCAAAACTAACACTTGCGGGTGTTGCCAGGCAACCCACCGTGTTATTTGCACATCTAGAGCACCTGAGCAGTCATCTAGCAAAAACCCGAGCTCAATCCGAGGTCTACTAAGAGCCGAGATATTCCCCGGAAATGTCTGGACGCAATAACGAGGACATAAGCGCGCTCCCACTTTATGGATTTGCCCTAAAAGCCGCTGTTGAACTTAGCACTTATTGAATTGGCTCATCTCTTCCGGAGTTGTTTTTCCTAGAGTCTCAATATCCAAAAACAGATTTCATGAATGGTTTCAGCAGATGCGAATTAGTGAGACGTTTATACACATAACAGATCAATTTACTTTCCTCTTGCATGTAAATTGTAATAAAAACTGATTTTTGTGACCACCCCGAAGAAATTCTTTTTCTCAATATGAAGAACAATGTTAATAACATGGTGGCAACGGCTGTCAATGTTTGAAATAGAGTAGAGTGAATAATTTTTCAGAGGCGTGACGATAATGTAACGGGGGCTTGTGCATGGGAATTCCTGTAGCTTCAATTTTCAAGAGGGGCCCCTAGGCCCCCTAGTCAAAAAATTTGGCGTGACGCCATATCTATACATTTGAAACAAGGGTCATGAAGACCAGTCTTATCGAAAAAAATTTTGAGATGAGAAAATAAATAATAAAACTATTTTTAATAGAAATAGAAATTTATTGAAACCAGGTACAAAAAAAGAGCACTAGGTAAGTAATACATTTGGTCACAAGCGGGGGAGTGACTTTCATCCACTTGGAGTTGTCCCTCGAGTTGCCCTTATACTTCAGCTTTTTGGCGCAGGAAGCTTCCCGAAACCATTTTTCTGATGCACAAAAGTCACAAAACACACACTGGATAAAACTGCATATCTAAGGATTCTAGGGAACGCACAAATCGAGAAATTCAGATTGAAAATGTTGCAAGTAGTGTATTGCAAGGTGAAACAAGGGTTTCGCATCAATCACTTCTATGGTTCTGTAACAACTGAAGGAAGAGCAGTTAGCACTTACTACAACGCAAGACACTCAACGACAAGACGCACTCATACAATCGGGTCAAGTCGCATCCCTCGAATGTGGGCGAGCCTGAAAAAATTCTAATTTGAAATTATCTGCTAGAATTTGTTTCTTATTGTCGAGAAAGTTTCACTTCAATGAAAAGGGAATGACCAGATTATGAGAGACAAAGTGCATGCTTATTGTAGATAATTATCTTGAGAAATAGAAACTTGTGTTGAAAATATGTTTGAATTTAATTTCAGTGAATATGATACGTTGAATAAAATATGGAGACAAATTACTTTTGCATTACGATGGAGCAACTAAATTGTGAAAGAATAATACACTATTTTCTTATGAGCTGTTATAAGTACCTACCGAATTATTTTAGGTACGTATGCTTCTAAGGATTTTCTAATGCGACTGAAAAAGTGGATTAGTGCAAATGTAATGCACTTTCGGTACTTTTTTTTTATTTGGAAGTAGAAAATTCCAATTTGGCACGCGATTCCCATAAAGGAAAATAGTCTGGGGGCATAGGGTCAAAAAAGGCTTGGCCGTGTGCAGCTTCGTGAAGATATATAGGGATATGTCCTAATCGATTCCATGGGCTATCAAAAACCATGAAAAATTACGGTCGAATATTGACATCTGCTGCAGGCAAATATGGTGGAGGCGCCAAAATGGGCTCCATCTGGTGATAAGAAACTGGCTGTAGATCGTTTGTTTTTCAACGGATTCCAACACCTGGGACATCATTTTGTAGACGAAAAATTCTCTTCTTGTTTCATGCTTAGATTTACAGACGTCATTTCGGGAAATTGTCAAAATTGTCTTCATAAGGTATGCTAAATTCCGGCCTTTTTCTAAGGTTATCTGATATTTTTGAAACTTGGCAGTATTATAGATTTTAAGGTGCCCTTTCCGAATTTCCACTTTTCCACTTCGTACATTTGCCGTTTTGGCCGCCATATTGCAAAGATGGCGCCCAAAAAACAGTTTTTTGTTAATATCTCCATTTCAGTCAATGTGAGGTGGGAGCGTTTGTATGCGAGTATGCGAATGGAAGCTCATTCAATTCTTTACAATTTGACACCTTACTCGTGTACGTGCTATTTCCGATTCTTGGATTATGGCTTCTAGAACTCCCTGAAGCATCAACTTTTGTCATCCAATCAGCATGTCAAGTTGATCTTAGCTCCACGTGGCAGTCAACATAAAGATGAATAATGATAAGTTTGTCAACCACAGACCATTAATATCCAGAAAATCAATTATGGTAACGGTTGCTATGCAACTACAGGGTGGACTCTAAGGGTAAATTGACTTTGAGAAGGTAGATATAGCTTGAGAACCGTAAGTCGCACATGAGTGATGCAGATGTCAAATTATAGAGAATTTAATAGACCTCCACTTTTGATTTAAATTTTAAAATTTGATGACGAATTTTCCAAAAAAAAAATCGAAAATATGTTTTTTGAGCGCTATCTTTTAAAAATTATGGCCAGAACAGCAAAGAAGCAAAGAAGTGGAAAAGTGGATGTTCTGAATGATGACCCCAAATTTCATCATGATAATGAGTTTCGAATGTATCTGATATCCTTCAAATGCTATATTACCTTTATTTCTTTCTAAAGTCAGTTTGCTTTCACAGTTCACCCTGTAATTACACAATTAACAACACCATGATCGATTTTATAAATTTTTATTATCTATGGATAATGGCCAAGAGCTATTCGTTATTATTATTAGATGTGGTCGTTTGGCCTTGAAGGAACCTTTCTGCACTGCGACCTGTAAGGTCTTTTGTGCGTTACCATACTTCTACTTCATTCCCAGGAAGTCAACTTCTTCCACAAAGGTGATGATTTCTCTGGGAGACGAGCTATTCATTGGTTATTTGCTTACTATACATGACGGTTATATCAATTTAACATGCTGATTAAATGCCGAAAGTTGATGCTTCCGGAAGTTCTGAAAGCTCTAACTCAAGAACCGTAAATTGAAATTGCACATGAATCACTGATATGTCAAATTGTAGAGATTGGAATGAGCTTTCCTCCGCATACACACGTTTCAATCTTGTCTCAGTTGTATTCAAGATATTGACAAAAAACTGTTTTTTAGGCGCCATCTTTTCAATATGGCGGCCAGAACGGCAAAGATACGGAGTGGAAAAGTAGAAATTCGGAAAGGGCACCTCAAGATCCATGATACTGCCAGGTTTCAAAAATATCCGATAAACTTCAAAAAAGGGCGGAATTTAGCATGTCTTATATAAAAACAGTTTCGGCAGTTTCACGAAATGACGTTTGTAAATTTAGGTATGAAATAAGAAGAGATTTTTTTGTCTACAAAATGACGTTCCAGATGTTGAAATCCGTTGAAAAACAAGCGAGCTACAACCAGTTTCTTATTACCAGATGAAGCCCATTTTGTCGCCTCCACCATATTTGCCTGCAGTAGATACGAATATTCCACCATAATTTTTCATGGTCCTTGATCCCCCAGGAATCGACTTAGACATAACTCTATATATCTTCACGAAGCTGCACACGGCACGACCTATGCCCCCATACTAAAATGTAGGGTTGACGCTGTTAGAATTTCAAATTATCGGAAAAAATTAGTTATTCCCAAATATTTTGGAAGTTCGAAAATTAGATAGCATTGTCCTCTTAGAAAGTCGCATGGCATTTTTGAAATTCCTATTTTCATAAAGAAAGGTGCCAAAAGTGTATTTTATGGGGTAATAATCCTTTTTTAGTGGCATTAGAAATCTCGTAATCAAAATTTGACTAAAATTTGAAGACACCCAGTCTCCAACAAGATACTTTGCTCAGCTCTATGTTTATTGATGACTTTGTGAATATTTAGTTGACTACATAGTTTCCTCTTAGTAGACAAAACAGTTCGCCTACATCTAAAAATAATCTCTTTTCATTTTATAATGTGTTCTAGTTGCTTAGAAGTTAAAAGTGCGTGCAATGGGCAGATTACATGTAGAGGCGATTACGTCAATAATTAAAAATGGTATAAATGTCAATGTATCAACGTCAATGTCAAGTTCATGCTTAAGGACGGAGTCATATTGGTAAAATAAGCGTTGCAAAATCAATCCGTGTGGGTTTATTCCTTGACGGATTCTTACCATTTTGGACTCTTTCGAAAGATACAAGGATGTACTTTGGTTTGAGCCCATTGGCATTTCCAAAATCCAAAAATAATTTTCTCAAATGTCAAAATTCAAATTTTTTTCTTGGATTTCGGAAATGCCAATGGGGCTCAAACCAAAGTACATCCTTGTATCTTTCGAAAGAGACCAAAATGGTCAGAATCCGTCAAGGAATAAACCCACACGGATTGATTTCGCAACGCTTATTTCACCAATATGACTCCGTCCTTAAGGCTCAATCTTACAAAACCAGAAAATAGCGTTATTCGAGTATAAACCTGAGATAAATGGCATGCTAACAAGGCGAGGACAAAGGTAAAGTAGGAGATTATACCAAGTATGACTATACCGAGCTTATCCCGGTTTCGTAAGACTGGGCCTTAGAGTTTTAGCTCTATGTCTGTGAGTTCATGCTTTTAGGATTTTCTTTTTAGTTGACTTAAATCCCTCATGCTTTCGATAGCTTCTAGGTTAAGGTTGTATTTTTCTAACTTGAAAAAAGCGAGAGGACCAGGTATGGAAGTTACAAACCAACCATCAATTTAAAAGTCAAAACAGCATTGGTAAAAAAATGACATTTTTCAAAAATGGATGGCTATTGACAGGTGGTGGCAGATGATTTCCCTTTTTGACTGTCAGTAGTGTCAATTGTCAACAACATAACGAAATTCCATCCCAGTGCCGACAGTCCATTTTACGTCCGTACAATACAGTACAAATGTCAAAAAAGTGACGTCCACAACTATCATCCGCCAAACAAATTTATACTTAGACTCAGTATTTCAATCCCTGCTTAACATTATATTAGTATTTATGGCATTCAACCTTTTGAAAACAATTTGCATTTTTTGGAAAAAACTATAAAAAATAGCTGTAATTGAACTGGTGGTCAGGTCAATTTTAGAAATACGTTTTTTGCTTCTGTATTTGGAGCATTGGTAGCGTCGAAACTGCAGAAGACAAAATAACACCTTTATCTCTTCCTCACTCATGGTGTGTCACGGTCTGTTCTTCACTGTGAATCGGCAACCTTGAAGAATAGCTAATTTGAGATTTTCTTGGGTGGACTCTGGTTAATTGACCAATGAAATTAACAGCATTGGTTAGAATAAAATTTAACAGCGTGTTAACGCTAACACTCTGTTAACTTTTTGGTAGAACTCGCGAACAGTCACTAAAAATCCAGTACGTATAACTGAACTCCCGAAATAATGATAAAATTAGATAAGTAATTGGTAAATTACAGCCATTAAGTTACTAATGATCTTTTAACTCTGTGACGTCCTAACTCCACACCAATACCGTATAAAACATATGGCACCGAACAAGGGACCAACACAATTCCACAAATTGTCTTGAGAGTAATAACAATATACAGTATACGCATTCAGCTCGAAAACATGTGCAAGCTAGATTTCAACAAATGTTTAAAGAATTTGCTGCACGGAAAAACTCACAAAAAGGTAATTTTTTGCAACTCACAACTTGAATAAAGTAAAAATATTATTTTTATATTTTCCAGCAAAATTTACTGCGCTCAGTCATGGAGAGCGAAGATAATTCCACAGAAGTGATAATCGAAATATCCATGAAAAATGGTAACAATAAATTTTTGGCCGAAAGTTTTGAAAAAGCAATTTGCAAACTGATGGAGGACAACGGAGAAATCATCAAACAGTCGCTGGTCGCAGGAGGAAAACAATTGTTATGTTCCATCTGTCAAATCACCGTGTCGAATAAGCCAAATGCGGTGGTTTATTCGTGCCAGCATGTTTTCTGCCCGTCCTGTATAAAGAAAGAGGAGACCCTGGAGACTGATAGGTGCCCGATATGTGAAGAAGGCCGTGAAGGGAGAAAAGAGGTAAGTGTTTAAGACATTCTAGAAATTTCGTAGGTTCATTTTAATGGTGAACTTTGAAAAACAACATACATATTTGAAAAAATTGTATTCTTCCTAAACTTGAATTGGAACTCCACTGAATATCATCTTGGCTATGTTTTGGGGAAGAACAAGCACCATCTGAACATCTCGGGGACTCCGTTGCGTTACGCTGGAGATTGCAGAAAGCATCACCCGGGATTGGTGAGCACTTTCCACGACTGGGATAGGGATTGGGGTATGAAGCCGTGTTGAATAAATAGCTATGCTTCATTAACTTTTTATTGAGACCTGAAAATTGAGTGGAAGTACGTATTTTGTAAATATTACATTTTAAGCTAATTTATTTCATAAAACTATTTAGTACTAGTAGGTTAAACCTATGTTCAATTATTTATTATAGAAATACCATGTAAAAAATAAATGTCTAGCATATAAACATGTTGAACGATATCTCCAGTGAAATGCTCTTTTCAAAGTCGTCTGTATCGATTTTGAGCATTTTTCCGAAGTATATTCGTATATCGACAAGCTAAAAGTTTCATACTTAGTTCACAATGAACGTAAAAATTACATAAGACGTAAGGGATCCTTACGGAAAGTGAACATAATTTCATAATGAAACCAGCAAATATCTGAAAAACGTGACTTGTGAATGTGCTCATATTCAGCAACCCCCAGCGGAGTCTTTCCATCGTGCTTAAGGCCTACCAAGCGAATGTTGGCCCTTTTCCGTAAGATTTTTCATGTATTTCTTACGTGCTATGTCTTTTGTGAATTGGGTATCATAGCATTTTGGGTCTTCAGCCCATAAACCTGTATCTAAACTGGACTAATAATAACGTACATTGCCATAGTCCCGAATATTGGGCCGATGGATTCGTCATGGTAGCTAACAAACACTGGTCACTCAATGCAACCATCTAGCACTAGTCAAACATTAAACAACTTGTTCGCAGTTCAACTACAAAAAATTAATCGTTCATTCCAGAAATAGGTTATTCGTATTTACAGAACTGCATCACACGTAAATATCCTGGTGTTGTTATTTTGCTGAATACTGAAACTGTAAGTGCCACTCGAATAAAATTACAGGGGCGATGAAAGACTTGCTAATCAGTGGCTCTCAAACTTTCTTACAAAACGTTTTTTAAGGCCAAACAGACCTGACCGCACTTGCCAAAAAAAATTAATTGCGTTTATTATTCGGCCTGGTACCTCAATTAGCAGTCCAGTTCAAGTACAGGTCCATCATGCTTCAACCCAATAAATTATCATTAAACCTCAAAACTGTCACGATTTGATGTGACATAGTAACAAAACAAGTGAGTATGCCTTCACGTGCGTGAGTCTCAGTAGCGCATTTTCTCAAAGAGGCATATTGTGAAAGTGAAGAAATCTGGTTGAAGGAGAAACACCATTCCTTGCCCACTTTCTTCACTCGAAACTCATTGTGATATTGTGTTATCAGAATGGGGTACTTGCCAATGAAATAGATTTGAATGAAAATTCTTTCACTCATCAATATATTTTTTTGTTTGAGGGCGGAAGCTGGGAGCGGCGACTTATCAGCAGTAGTTTATTCTTTCCCATTTTCAGTCGGCTATCCATATAGCGAAAGAATTAGATCGCTATGTCTTCGGGTTCATGTTTTCCATTTATCTCTCACTTTGAGGGCAGCGTGTGGGGGTGGCAGCATTCTGCAAAGTAACTGTTGCACAGTTTGAGCTAAGAGTTTCTTAATGTTTAAGGAAATATGACAATCAATGAAAATTGAAAAAGTTGCATTTTTTTGTTTAGAGGCGGGAGCTGGAGGCGGCGACTAATCAAAAGTGGCCTATCTCTTCCCATTTTTAGTCAGCTATCTATATAGCGAAACAATTTAATAGCTATGTCTTCAGGGTTATGTTTTACATTCATCTCTCACTTTGGGGGCGGCGTGTGGGAACGGCAAAGTTTGGCAAAGAAATTCTTGCACAGTTTGAGTCAAGAGTTTCTAAATGTTCGAGGTGACAGTATCAGCTAAATCAGTGAAAATTGTTGAAAGTTGCACTTTTTTCTTTTGGGGGCGGAAGCTGGAAGCGGCGCCATATCAAAAGTAGCCTATCCTTTTCCATTCTTAGTCAGCTATCCATATAGCGAAAAACTTGGATCACTTTGTCTTTGGGTTCATGTTTTTCATTTATCTCTTACTTTGGGGGCGGCGTGTGGGAGCGGCAGCGTTCGGCTGAGCAAATGTTGCACAATTTGAGTTGGCAGTTCCTAAATGTTCAAGGGAACATCTCAATCAGTAACATTTGTGAAAGTTGCACTTTTTATCGTTTGGGGGCGGAATCTGGAGGCGGCGACTAACCAAAAGTAGCCTATCCTTTCCCATTTTTAGTCAGCTATTTATATACCGAAAGAATCAGATCACTATGTCTTCGGGTTTATGTTTTTCATTTTATTGCACTTTTTATCGTTTGGGGGGCGGAATCTGGGGGCGGCGACTAACCAAAAGTAGCCCATCCTTTCCCATTCTTAGTCAGCTATTTATATACCGAAAGAATCAGATCGCTGTGTCTTCGGGTTTATGTTTTTCATTTTATTGCACTTTTTATCGTTTGGGGGGCTGAATCTGGGGGCGGCGACTAACCAAAAGTAGCCCATCCTTTCCCATTTTTAGTCAGCTATTTATATACCGAAAGAATCAGATCGCTATGTCTTCGGGTTTATGTTTTTCATTTTAAAGTGATTGGGGGCGGTTTTTCGCAGTTTTTTCATGTCGGCGGCGCATATTGATGACGGAATGTTTCTTGGCTTACGTTTATAAGTGGCAACTATGTATTATTCAAAAAATGAGAGCACCAGAGCATCAGGTCTGGTAGAAAGTGTAATATTATGTTATTTCAAGTTTATCGGGGGCGGTTTTCTCTATGTTGGCGGCGCAATATAGACATCCAATATAGCCTAGCCCTCCTTTGGGAGTGGCAGCTATGTAACAGCGAAAAAATTAGAAAGCTAGGTCGTCTAGTTTGGGAGGAGTTCGAGGAACGGACGGACGGACGGACGGACGGACAAAGCGGTTGCAATAGCGATTTTCATCAAGATGGAAAATGCGCTAAAAAAAGCTTTATTATTCTGGAGGTCTCCTGCGCCTCATTGAGGCCTCTTGAATAAGCGAAAATTCTTTACTGTGAGCTGACGATCTTTAGACTTTTCATTTAGTTGTCACACAACTAAAAGTCCAAAAGCATCTTCGCTGTTATAGTTTTCCACGAAGCTGATAGTATCTAATTCAGAAAAATCCTGTGAAAACCAACAGGCAGATTCTTTGAATAACCTAATGAACTTTTAACTCAACGTTTTTAAATGTCCACCACCACTCACATACTCACTTGCGTATCAAAGCGATTTAAAAGTGAATGGAACCATCACAAAACCACTATTTATCTTCAAGAAGAGCAGGTACCTACTCAAGAGTCTGCTCTCGCATATCTCTGAAGTTTTCATTAAAAAAAATGTGTCCGAAAGTATACAGTCGCAAAGATTTTAACAAAAAGAGATAATTTTCCAAGTTGGTCGCAACTGATGCTTACCCACATAGCAAAATTCCCAAAAAGGTAAAGGAATTCAAGTTATTCAAACCTTAATTTATTAATTATGCATGTTGCATGGGTCTCGCTAATTTATTACAATTATTTTTTTAATTAGGTACCCATTGTCCAGAATAATATCCTTCGTTTAACATCGGCAGAAGATTCCACAGAAATAATTATGAAGGTGTCGACAAAAAATAGCACGAAGATTTCCACCGAACACATCGAAAACTTGATTTACAAACTGTCGAAGGACAACTACTGGAAAACAGTCGAGCAAGCTCTGGCGATCGAGAGACAGTGGCCGTGTGCGATGTGTCAGCAGAATGGCACAGCATCCAAGCCTGCCACGACGGTTTACATGTGCCATCACGTCTTCTGCACGGCCTGTATCAAGAAAATAAAGGCTCTAGAGACTGGCAAGTGCCCGATTTGCAGGGAATACGAGCAACGTGGACTTCATGAGGTAAATAATGATGATTATTATAACTATTTTGGTGCCTGCTCTCAAGCGGCTGTCCCAAAAGTCCGAAGGCGGACAATTTTTCCGGACTTACAAAAAACAGAATGAACGAAACTCTGTGGACGCAAATTCTGAGACACACTGTATAGGTATGATGATCCAGTAATGCCCTGAATGTGAGCCTGACATCAGTAACCCGAAATTTACAATTATTAGGTTTGGCGCCTGTCTATACAGCGTGTGCCAGAATAAAGCAACCAACGATAACCCATAATTGTAGATTACTGCATGTTCATATCGTTAGGTATGTCATAAAGTGAAAGGGGTATGAAACAGTTTTCCAAAATTTAGATTTAAGGGAAGTATGATACATACCTTTACAAGTGATAAAAAACCGTTTTTATTCAACAATTAAAATTATAATTTATTATATAATTATATACGAACACAGCTACGATTTGATTTGGTATAGGCGTATTGTCAAAAAAGACCTATTCACTTTTCTGACAGGAACTGTTCCCTTAATGGGAAGTGTACCTACATTTTCATTCAATAAACAATAATGAAGTAGGCATAGGTATTCGAAAGTACCAACTTTTAGAGTAAATGCGCGAACATACACTAGTACAGCATTCCTTTTGAGGAAGAAATACATTTCACGTGCTTCTGTATTGTAGCTCTCCTAGAAAATTTCAAATTTCAAATTCAAGTCTATGAAAAAACAGTGAGGGATAATTTTACATTTATTTTAATCATATTTTTACAAAATATCGTTACAAAATACCTGTACTGCCGTCTCGAAGGACGCCAAATTTGATCGTGAACAGCTTGTAGAATAATCGAAAATAAAGATGAAGCACTCTGTATAATGTATGTTTTATTTTCAGATCTTGATGGAAAATCAAAACAATGGCGGACAATGTGAGGATGTTGTGCAAGTAGACAAGCAGCACAAGCCTTTGAAGCTTTCATCAGGTTCCATAGCTGACAGGAGGCGACAACAAGAGTTATCTGAAACTTTGGTCGAGTGGGATGATACTTGGAGTATGAAACCTTGCTGAAATTGAACAAGATATCTACCTCAACCAACTTATTTGGCAGCGTGGCAAAAAATACCCCTCAAGTTTTCAATGGCTTTACCTTATTTAGTTACCATTTATTTATATATCAGATTTAACTAAAATAGACATATTTCTGTACGGCTGTAACATTATCACGACTTCAGCTTTCATACAATTCCGAACTTTATTTCAATAATCTCCTGAAATTTAATTTCAGACTGTGGAAAATGGATTATGGCCACAACTTCCGGTAATGGATTTCACAGAAACGAAATCCGAATTCACATTCCAGAAAACAGACGTCATGAAAATCAGTTTCAACCTCCAAACTTGGAAATTCGGTTTCTCTATTTTTTGTCAAGAAAGTCACCCTGTATGAATTTTGCCTCAAAATTACTGTTTTATATTAGGAAGCTACATGAAAATTGTGATGATTCGTGGAATAAAACCGACCGGGAGTCGGACTTGGATGCCTGCGCACTGATGAGCCCCTAACATAGGCGAACCACGTGTCTGTGGATATAGTTCTGGTCTGAGGGGAGCTTTGTTTGATTAAAATTGCGCTAGAACCGCTATGGCCCCGAGGCGCAATTATTTGCGTGTTTGTTCTCCCTGCTATGATTCGGCAAATAATTTTGTTTGGCTCAGTTGAACTGTGGACTGTGGCTGGGAAAAACAATAACAAAGCAGGTACACAGAGCACCTCAGTTTTACAAAAGCCACCATCCAGTCTTTGAAGAAATAATAAAAGTGGGATCAAACTTTGGATCAAACGCATATCATTGCTGGTGTGAACGCAAACGAAAGTCGACCTAGGCAGACAGGAAGACGAAGCTCTGGTGACCATCGTCGGAGACCATCCCTTCACCAATGCATTGAAGCCAATGGAACGATCCAAGAGCTGAGATCTTTGAAATCAATCCGACTTCCTTATTGCGAAGCCGTACCGAATGAATTATTTCGCACTCAGCTGTACTTACCTATTTTACAAATTTCAATTTTTCTATTGGTCATTGTTTCAGATTAATCAAAATAAATTGATTCAAACTTGCAAACTGAGTCGTACTTTAAAATAAGTAACTAAATGGTACGAATCAGATCATTCAATAAATATAATAATAAATAAAAATCACAATAACAATAACAAATTTTTTCGAGAGTTAGGTGAACGAAAAATTCTGGTTCAAAAATAATGACAAAGAGGAAAAATGAAATCCCAGAAAAATACACAAACCCACAATTTTTTTCTTGTTATAGTTTACTTGCACCAAACAATGCTTTCTTCCAGAATCATAGCCTTTCGTGTATTTTCGGAATATGAATAGTATTTTGAATAAAAAATTATACAGGGTGGGTGACCTTTTTGACAAAAACTTGAGGAACAGAAACTCAAGAAACAAATGCTTGACCAACAATGCTGGACACATACTTTAATATAAAGAAACAAAAACTCAAAGTCTGGCCCCCCTATTTTCGCAGTTTTCGAATAGATCGATGGTGGAGTGAAACAATTTCTATTAGAACAAATCTTTCGAATAAAAGTTGTAGGTAATGGCTGTCAGCACCACTTTGTTTTTTGAAAATTATATTTGTTCGTAAATATTGTTATTATATTATTATTATTATATTCTGTCGACATTGTCAATCAGAATTTTATACACCATCATTTTTACTTCAATTTTACACAATTCTGATGTGAACATGGCTATTTTCTATAGCCGAAACTAGTCGTCATTTTACGAACAAATATAATTTTCAAAAAACAAAGTGGTGCTGACAGCTATTACAACTTTTATACAAGATATTGTACACCAATGCAAGAAGCATGTTAGATTTCTACGAGAAATCTTTCGAATGTCAATTCATTTATTAATCTTTTAGGAGATGGCTTGGCGAAAATGTTGACGGAATAACATGAACCACCTGTATCTCTGAAACGGAAGATCGACACTCTCAAGCTCATTAACCATTACCCTCAGGCTTATAATAGATTGCAACCTCCCTCCGGTTGAATGTCAACCTTCGGTTGAGAACAAGTTTAACTCAGTATTGACTCAGATATACCCAGGGCCGTTCCTAGGGGTTTAAGCGCCCGTGTGCAAAGCTTCAGGTCTGCGCCCCCCCCCCCCCCCCATTCTATACTCGACCAAAAGGATGAAACAATTCAGAATCCATGTCACTGTTCTTTTTTTTTATTTTTTCACAAAAGTAATATAATATCTGTATTACACTACTAGTGGAAGTGGTATACACACCTAAAAACACATCGATACCGCATTTTGGAGTGGTGTAACAAGATTTTGTGACGAGTTTTGTGGTGTAAAGAGATTTTGCATGGGCGTACTTTATACCGAGACAAGCGATTTGACCCGCATCACTCGATATTGATATTTTGTCCCTTAAGGGGCCAATGGGGGCCCTCCAAATTTTCAAGATGCAAGAACTTTTACAAAATGATCATTGAGTATCGTCATATATGTCATAACTGAAAAAATCCGTTGAAAGAGGTGTACTGAAGAGGTCACCTCTTCTTGGGAAAATGACATTGCAAAAAAATTGTCTTCATATTTAGGATTACGGAATGCGATTCAGTTGGAGAACGCAACAAAGCATATGAATTTATCGTTTCCTTACATAGCAGAAAAAATAAAAACAGTCTTTTTGACCTCTGCCAAAGAATTTTCTTTTCAAGTGTGAAGAATGGAATGGGTCCGACGACTATTGATGAAATTATTTTCAATAGATCCGTAAGCTTCTGTTATGACATACATGACGATACTCAATGATCGTTTTGTGGAAGTTCTTGCATCTTGAAAATTTAGAGGGCCACCATTGGCCCCATAAGGGACAAAATATCGAGTGCTGCGGGTCAAATCGCTTGTCTCAGTATAAAGTACGCCCATGCAAAATCTCGTTACTCCACTCCAAAATGCGGTATGCTTTTGCGTACCGCTCCCACTATACACAAGTTCTTGTATTCATTGAACAATCTGCCAAAATACTGTCAAAACAGACATAAATCTTACAAAGAATAACAATTCAGTGAATGAATTTCAAAAAGCATTAAAATCCAGGATATCAATGAATCTTGGGTTTTCAAATACATTTCTGCATTTTCGCTTGGAAGTTTTCATTATCTTTCAGGAATCATAAGTAGATACCTAACTTCTACTTGTTATGCCCACTCTATGAAAATTCGCAGCAATCGCAACGCAACCGCAACGCAGAGCGCAACGTTTCTGATTGGCTCGCAAGGTATTCGCAAAGTTATCGCAGCGACGCGAAAGGCTTGCGAGCCAATCAGAAAAGTTGCGCTCTGCGTTGCGGTTGCGTTGCGTAATTTCATAGATCGGCCTTTAGGTAGAAGCATTCGCTTCTATCGGATTAGAAGGATTCGCATTCGTTAGCGAAGAACGTTCGCAGAACGTCCGTTTCCTCATCTGGGGCGGGGTTGGCTGCCATGGCAGGGGTACGAAATAGCGCAGTTCAAAATAGCGCGGGACGAATTAGCGTGCATAAAACAGCGCAAGTATATTACAGCGCAGGACAAAACAGCGCAAGACAAAATAGCGGAGGTTCATAACGGCGCAGGTATATAACAGCACAAAGACGAAATAGCGCAAGTAATAGCGCTACCGCATAGTTATTACCGTGGTCCGTGATTGTCTTTGTCTTGTGATACGGTTTTCTACGACTAAAGCTTATAGTTTATAGTCGACGCAAACGGATACGGAGCCGCATACGGTTACGCAAACGGTAGCGTAAGCAAAACGTAAGCGTAACAGCGGCGGAAAATTGCTTCGTATTGGTATGATTGGTTTTTGCATCGGGCGCTAAAGCGCCGCCCGGCTATAGCGGGGGCGCAAAGCGCCCTTTTTGGATTGTTTCCAGTCGGTCGAATTTTTGCGCCCTTGGCAAAGTGCGCCCGTGTGCGTCGCACGCCTTGAACGCCCTGTTAGGAACGGCCCTGGATATACCCATCAACCTCCGGTTGAGAATCAAACGGCGCGGCGGTCAACCTGACATTTTAATTACTTACTTATTCCTTTTCGCTTCAAACTCCGTCAATGAGTGTTCTATCAATAGCATATTTGATTCCACTGACGACTGTCACACGGTCATTAAAATAATACCTGGCATTGAAATTCTGAGACGAGATCAGTGATGAAAACGAGTATACTTGCAAGTATGCCAGAAAACTGATTGAAAAGCGTCTTGTTTTATATCCTTGAATTCATTTTGATTTAGTCAGATTGCTTCTATCCGTCTTCCACCCTGTAAAGGATCAATGACCGTGTGAGAACTTTCATCTCAGATTCCTGTTATGCTTGCGAAAATTCTCACAGTTTCCTGAAATGTCTTCTGGAAATTCAAGCAAGAATTAGGAGGAGAATTTATTCATCTACGCAATGACGTTCCAGGTGTTAAAATCCGTGCAGAAACAAACGATGTTTGGCCAATTTCTTATCTTATTACCAGACGCAGCCCATATTGGCGCCTCCACCGTATTTGTCATGGTGAATTTCATGACTCAAACTCTTTTTGTAAACAAGTTGGAGTTGTTGCATTATTGAACACCCTGTATACGGTGTCTGCAAATAGAAACATCTGAGCACCACTTCTTAAAAGTAAGGTATGTACTTCAACTGGTGCCAAATTTCAATCCTGTACTCAAAAGTGCAAGGTTTGTATATAATATGCCCGTTAACCACCAAACTATTGCAGCACAAGACTTTTCAACTGCCTCTTTTGTTTTTTTTCAATAATCTCCCTGGTTATTGGCCATTTTCTTTAACTACTTACAAGAACTGAAAAGTGTTTCCTAAGAGCGTATAATGATCTTCAAAATGGTGCTTCTGATATCGAGTACCTACTCTTTGGGCAACCTCTTTCAGGTATTTTATCAGCTGCAGCTACAAGAACTGAGGAGTGCCTTCATAAAAGCACAAACTGACCTTCAATACCTCTATCATGGCGCTTCTGATGGACATGCCATCCAAGTAACTACTGTCCAAGTGTCCAACTAACCAAGTCCACTGTGATTGGCCGTTAGAAGTGCAGGTGTCGGGGTATTTTTGTGAGGCGGCATTGTGCTCGCTACGGCTGTCAACGATGACATCTCTCCGATGCGGTCAATTTTACGTCAACACGTATGTCGAAAAAAACGTGACGTTTCGAAATTCCACTCATTTGAGTTGAGTTATTTTATTTCGATAAGCGGGAGCTCTTGAGTGACTTTCTTATCACTGACACAGTATACTATATGGAATAAGTAGAAAACTGTGTCAAAGCACACTTCGAATTGATATTGGCTAGATGCAATCGATGCAAAGATTCCGCAGAATGAGAAAGAAAAAACAAACTGTGATCTAAAACAGCCTAATCAAGTCAATCAACGATGCCTTTGGCCGATTCAGAATGAATTACGCTGTAATAGCTTGATGGTGACATCACTTGGCGCCCTCTTCTAAATTAAAATTGATTGTTCTGCATGGCAACTTGATTCAATTGTGGCTCGTTGTAGTTGTTATACCCCGAACTATCTTGGAAAAATAAAAGATGTCTCGCCCCTATCAGAGTTATAATTTTTTGTTTTTTTTTTCAATTTTCCCCTCGATTTCTTCCATCTACAATAATTATTGTAGTGAACACCCTGTACAAGAAATAGAAGGCGGTAAAATGTCAAAAACCTTTCAAGATATTGAATCGAGGTTTTCAAAAATATAATTAGGAAAATTCTAAAATTGTTTTGAAAAAAGTTAAACACGCCTAAAAATGAACCACTTTTCCCTCCTACTTTTGTCACCCTGTATATCATACAGTATATTAGCAAACCAAACACGATATCCAAATATGAAACTTGCAGTCAGAAGAACGCTTGAATATTTAGCACCATCTTTTTCCAAATCGGTTCATTTTTCGTCACGATATCCTCATTTGAACCTGAGCGAGTTTTTGGGGTGGACCAGTTTAATCTTTGATCTGTTTAGTTTGCAAGTCACAAATTTTAAAAAATCGAAAGAAGTGAACTTTGACGCTATGTATCTTTCTTAGGAAGTAGGTAAGTGAGAGGCACGTATATTAATTTTTTCTGAATCAGAAGGATGAGGAGAATCTTTTCCCAAAGTTCGATCGGTTCAAACTGATTTACCCTGTATTAGGTAAAATATAACAACTAGAATATTAGTCTACAATTTTTGAGGTCTTTTGTCATGGCGAAGGAAAACTCCTACTGTGTATTGGTACTGAAACTTAAATTCTGGTAGCATACATCCTACACAATTTCCCCAGTGAAGATATAAACATCTGATTGGCTTTACTCAAACGTAAATCAAGTTTGGAAGTTTGATTATGTTGAAACTACACAGTGACACCAGTACCAGTGTGAAGCGAAATTAATTGACTGTGAAAGTATTGCTCCGAACGTATCTCTACCTGTAAATTAATGCTTATTAGGACACTCACTGAACACTACGACGCGCGAATAAGACACAGACCGGCACAATTGCCGGAGGAGCTGCACCTAAGGCTTCCGTGAATATTCGTGGAGCCCAATAGACTTTTGTTTTTGTATAGAGCTATCGCGAGAACAGGTGGAATATATGCCGAAACTGAAACGACGAGAACCTTCGAGGCTTTTCAGGAAAAAGTCCGGAATATTTTTGGATGCAGAAGCCGATATACAGGCTGTCTCAGAAGTATCGCATTCTGAGTCCAGAGCGATATCGAGGGCTTCACGGCAATTCTCGTAACTGAAAAATGGGACTTTTCACAGAAGAGCAAAAAACCCCAATAGTACAGAAAATTAGGATATTTTGCAATGTAACTGTAAACAGTGACAGTTCTTTGGTAACACTGCAAAGTATCGTAATTTTCTGTACTATTCCCGGACTGTTTTTTGGCACTCTTGTAAAAAGTTCAATTTTTCAGTTCCGAGGTGCTGCCGTGAAGCCCTCGAAATATAAAATCCAGTCAGGAACACGAAGAAAATATTTCAAAATAATTAATGACGTTTATTTCCAAAGATATGGGGGAGGGGCAAAGGGTGGGACTTCGATGGTCCATGTTTTAGTTGTTTGAAGATATTTTGAGAAACTTTTTCTGACGGACTAATCAGTGAAAATTATCAACCACTGGGTGCATTGATCTACTATTTATTGTACAAAGTGATTCATTGATCTCAAAAATTCATTCTCCTTCAAAAACGCAGGTAAAATATCTTCTATGGAAATGATAAGAGTTCATATCTTGTTCTTAATTATTTCAGGGACCAAGGGAATATTTTACAGGCGTCAATAAAGAAAATTTGGTTTTTGAGATTTATGCCTCACTCTGTATCATTAACGAAAATTTAGTGCACACTGCACACCCTCTGGTTTGAAATTTTTTCTGATTGGTCTATCACACACATCTTCCGAAAATCACTTCAAATAACGGAAATAGTTTGGGGCGACCTGAAGCCGTAACCTTTGACCCCCCCCCATATCTTAAAAAATTAACGTCCATTTTTTTCAAATATTCTCTCGTGTTTTTGAGTGGATTTCATAATATAATACCGCTCTGGACTCGGAATGCGATACTTTGAGACATCCTGTATAAAGGAACGGTCAGCATCGAAGAGTAGAGCCTAGTTCAAAGCGACAATGCGAACACAGGGGAGTGCAATATCCAAATAAATATTTTATGTTTGATTTTTTTTTCTTAGAAATATTAAAGTAGTAACCAACGCGAATCCGTAACATTGGTGTCAGAAGCAGCATAACTAGGAAAAATCCACCTTGCAACTACAGGAAGTTGGAAAAAATTCAAGAATTTTTTGTGAACGTCTTGAAGCATTTCCAAAGCGGATAAGTCAAAGGCGCCTTAGCTGTCATGATGAAAATGAAAAATCCTCCAAGAGAACAGGAATAGGAACATTATTATAGAAAAGAAAGAAAGAAAAAGTGTCCAGAAGACTAATGATGATAATGGAACAACAATAAACGCGGTACTTCGCCGGTATTATAAGAAATCAGATTAGAGAAAAAGTGGTAGCGATTGAAGCAAATATGATATCTGGATCCTGGCTCACCGACTAAAGAATGAGTTTAAGGGTGTTCCGAATCGACCGTAAAAAAAGCTTGAAGCAGTTTAGGGAAATGCATCAGGATTTGGTAGGTATGCAGATACGGCTTTGCTCTCGAATACCATCAGAAAATGACAGAAGCAAAATCTTACGGAACTTGACGCAATGTGTCATTTGAAAGCCCTTCAAGAAGCTGAGCAGTTTGAAATATTCTGTCACCTGTCAAATAATAAAAAATGTCAAAACTCAAAGCTTTGTCAATAAATTATTCAAACCTATTTGTTAGACTGGAACCAATTTCGGCAGAAAGCAACACAACGCAAAAATCAATTTTCTCAGTCGAGCGCTATGAATTTTTAGATTTTCTCCTTGCCGTAACCACCCGAGACGGCTGCTCGCCCGGGTTTTGACCAGGACGAACCGCGTCTGGTGCAGAGCTCAACTCAGACATTCTTTCCTGCTCGGAGATCGATTTTTTTAAGAAATTCCAAATGATATCGAATGTAAAATACTCAACACTTAAAATGGCTCACCCAAAAAATTCAGTGGAGCTCAAAGTGATATAGTTAACTCATCAAGGAACATTAAAAAAAATATATCGCCGTAAAAAGCTGGCTTTATGCACTTTCACATTCTACATGCCATATTCCATAGATGCTCCCCACATTTGTTATACAGGTCAGGTGTCGCGTATAAGGTTCTGAAATAAATGGAAAGTTTGAATAACTCCTTATTCTGTTGAAAAAAAACTGTCCAGGGAGGTACTAGAACTTATACCTCGAAACAGTTTCTCAAATTTTCGCCTATCTCTTTTATTTACAGGGTGATCTAAAAAAATCAACTTTTTGGTTTCGCGGTGATAACTTTCAGCTCCGTCAACCGATTCTCAAAATCGAGGGCTAATATTGGAGTTGAAACTTCAAAGAACACGCCTTGTGGCTAGCATTCATCACAGATGTGATCGTAGAATACGGGTTTCCTCGAGATCTGGTCCTTTGAAAGAAATAAACAGAATTCAACTTGCCTTTGAACCAGCCATTCATTCCGAGCAATTCAAGATCTTCTCCGCCTTTGTGAGGCAAAAAGTGGTTGATAGGGAGGCCAAATTACAGCTTCATATTTTTCTAAGAAAATAATGCCCCTGCCCCTGCACACCTGAGATTGCACTTAATCTAAGTTACGGAAATTACTTTAGCTTCGATAATCAAAGCTATCATTCGCCTGTCATTCAAGTTGTCTTCGTTTCGCAACCTAGGTTACGTGCAATCTCAGGTGTGCAGGGACATTATTTTATTCTTGGAGAAACATAAAGCTGTAATTTGGCTATACCGTCAACTAATTCCAGCCTTACAAAGGCGAAAAAGATCTTGAATTGAATGAATGGCTGGTTCAAAGGCAAGTTGAGTTTTGTTCATTTCTCTTACAAGACCAGATCTCGAAGAAAATTCAGATTTAGGTCAACTTTGATGTTATTCCCTATCTTACGATTACATCAGTGATGAAACCCTAGCCTCAAGGCGTCTTCTTTGAAGTTTCAGCTTCAATATGGGCCGTCGATTTTGAAAATCAGTTGACGGAGCAAAAAGTAATCACCACGACACCAAAAAGTTGATTTCTTAGAACACCTGTAAATAAAAGAGAGGGACGGAAATTTGAAAAATTGTTTCGAGGTATAAGTTCTAGTACCTCCCTGGACCAGTTGAAAAAATTCCAAATTTTTTCAACAGAATTGAGAGTTATTTAAACTTTCCATTTTTTGCAGAACCTTAGTCGATCCCCTGTATAACAAATGTAGGGAGCATCTATGGAATATGGCATGTAGGATGTGAAAGTGCGAAACGTTCAAGTGTTGAGTACTTTAGATTGCATTGTTTAGGCTTATTTTAAAAGGCGACACGGTTTCGGTTTTTCCCCGGTGATTTTTCAAAATAAAACTTGCACATTCTGCTGAATTCAAAAAACTGCAGTGCAAACTCCAACCTGCGGTTATGTCCACGAAATATTCATTTTAGGTGCAGACTTGCTTAGAATCTGGATGAATTTTGGGGAGAGAAATTTTTGGAATGGACAAAGGGTTACCGAGTTTTGCCTCCTGGAAAAACTGCAAATTGCCAACTTTTTATCCCGTGAACGGATTTCTACCATTTTTTTTAACAAGAAATAACTGGTTTCTGAACATTTTCCGATGATTTCTTTTCAAAATTTCACGAGTTTTCCAGTTGGAAATGCAAAACCAACTTGGCGTATCGAGACCGGACACAAATGATGGAGCTTGAAATTTGAACCTAATTGACGGCTTTTATCTGCATTGAAATTATTTGGGAAAAGCTCGGGGAAAAGCTTTGAGATCTTCCCGGAAAATTCATATTTTCAAATTTTCATGTTTCACATTCGTTTCAATCCTTCTGTCTAAATCCAACTTCCCGCCCAAAAAGACGGATCGAAAAAAAATTACTATAGGTTACTTAATGCTAGTCTTTTTCATGTTAACCATAATTCTCATTTCTCCAATTAAGAGATGAGAGCGGTTCAGCGGTTCGTAACACCCTGATATCCTGTAATCCACAAATCTTACAGAATCACTTTAGTGTGCTTGAGAGACAAAAGCTGATAAGCATCTTCTAAAGGTTTCATTGTTTTTCTCAAGAAAATAGTAAGTTACTGGACATTAAGTTCAACGACAATAATAATAAATTTTGACGTATATAATTAGTACTCATTCATCCATTTAATGTTAAAAAAAAAATTGAAACAATAACCGATGTAATAGGTACCCACCTATAATAGGTGATAAAAAGCAAGCATTGCAAATATAAAATAATAGTCGACGCGGGTTCTAGGTATTCAACCACGGAATGAAAATGAAAATTTATTCCAAAGCCAACTCAAAATCACGTGTTCCTACACGATACCTATACCTGGAAGTGAGTATGAGCTTGCCTTTTTTGGAACTGGCAAGAAAAAATATTACAAAGTTCTTTAACCCTAAATGCAGGTACGACGTTTATACCTGAAACGTACAGATGAACCAAAAAAATCAGTATGTCTTTGTTCTCTATGCCATGATCAAAATTTTTTGGGTACAGTCTAAACTAGTCCTTCATACAGGTGTTCCCAGGACAATATCATCTATACCTATCTAATATGAGCGCGTACATCCACACAAAGGCGTCGTGGTGTCTAACCGTCCATTGATTGCGGTAGAGATGGGCGAGCACCCGTAGCTCTGGCAATTTTGAAAGAAATTTAAGTTTTTCGAGAATTCCGTCGGTCAGTTTTGGTTACGGCAAATGTTCGTGAACTTGCAGCAAAATATGTGCCAATTCTGAATGGAAAATGTGGGGGATATCGACCCGTAGAGTTTCCCACCTCTTTTCGGAGAGCTCCGTTTCGCTCAGCTGATGCAAGCTCATCATATGGGTTGTGGAGTTGAGCTGGAGTGGTTGGGTTTTGTTTGTGCTGGATCTACAAATCCTGCACGAAAAGCATTTCGTGAGTATAATTTTTTATTTTTATAATTCAAAAAAATAGGCTCTTGGAAAATGTTGGTTTTTTTCAATAAAAGACCTATTTTGTGATGTCTAAGCAAAAAAGTGCTTCGTTTGGCAGTTTTTTCGTCATGTAAATAGTGTGCTATTGAGCTTTTTTTGTTAACTCACTGTGTTTTTTTTTATAATTAATAATTTTGAAATGTTAGCTAAATGTGAACGGACTGAAAAAGGTACTTTAACCTTTCACTGACGAATTTTTTTCGATACAACCGGTTCATGTAGCCTTTTTAGCTTAGCTGGCCCAGATCATGGTTTTCATGATAGGGGAAAAATGATGAATGACTTGTAGAACAAAAAAAATCTCACGAGACCTAAACGTGCAGTCTAAAGTCCTCACGGAATCCTACGATTCTTTTTTTGCGTTTATACAATTATTATCTAATTAAAACGTTATGTCATAAGAGTAGACTTCTAATTGAGAGCAATTGCAAAAAAATTAAAGTTTACAAGGTTGTTTTTTGTTGAGGAAAGTTTCGGCGTTCTGAAAAATTAACAAAATATTGAATTAAATTGTGAGCTATGAGGAAAAAATCGTGAATTGTTATTTTATGGGGCCATTCTGATGCAACAACAGTTAGAATATTCAAGCTCTACCTTTAGCCTTTTACCTTTGTCTAATGGCCATTATAGCAAATTGAGTGCTCGAGTCGCCGATTTATTTTTAGTTTATAGGTAGCTTTTAGTATTTCAGTAGATATACACCGAGCGCGAGGTCGTAAATTAAAGGATAGATCAATAACGCGAGAACGTTAGTTTGAAAATAGAGTAAATTAAGAAGGAAAATTTGTATTTTTTTACTGGATTGGATACCATTGAAGCAAAACCAAATTTTATGCACTGCAATTTGAAGATTTTCCAGGATATGATGCAATACGGGCAATGGCATTATCATTTGGATTGGTTTTGGACCTTCGAATTGTTCGAATATTTTTCAAAAATAACTCAATCAACTGACATTTTACGACGTATTGTGAACACGTCTTAATGTTCCATTCATTTTTAAACTTACCTATCTGAAAATATATAGTGCCCACTTACCTACTTAGTTTCAGTCATAAAATAATTCCTAAATTATAGTTTTTTTAAGTTAAGAAAAAATCCAATTTGCTTGTAACTCTAATTTCAATACATAACAACTTTTTTCAAATAATAAGTTTCAAATAATTTTTTTAATAATTCACAAAATTTTCAAATGGCAATAGGAGTCGAGTTATACGAGGTGAGACGTCATTTCAAAGATCTTTGAATTCTCTTCATGACTATCTAGTTTTTTCATTTAAGTTGTTTGAAAATTGAAGCAAAAAATAATGAAAAAAAATTAATTACTGATTGATTAATTTGTAGTCCGTTGTGACAGATTTTGTATGCGTTTGTTGAACATCTCGAACAACTTACCTGTTGGATGTAGTATAATAAAAATAAATAAATAAATGAAAAACAGAAACTCTCGAACATACTCTCAAATTAAAAAAAAACTAGATATGTAGTCATACAGAGAATTATTACTAATAGTAATAATAATTATTTATTTCCAACAGGCAAATATGTGAAAGCCCAATTACAGGGAATATACAACAAAAAAGGTGCATATACAAAGAAAAAACGTAGTGTGCATCAAAATAAATAGATAACGGTAACATTATACGAGTACACTGTTCAATAATATTGCAAGAATTGAAAGACCTTCAGTATGAGGTACTACTAGGCCACTATTGCCATTTGAAATTTTGAGAAGAGTAGTAACCCTGACGATGGTGTGAAACACCATTACTGAATTTATGATATTTAAATGTCCCCTTCGAAAATAAAATCGACCTGTCTCGGCTTTTCCTTTTTTATCGCCCGTTCTATAAAAAACTAGGGAGGAAACTTTCCACTGTGCCACCCTGTATGTCAGTTTTTCAAGTTTTTATTCTTATTTTATAATTATTATGTATATGACGTAATGTAGGTGCCGTAATATGGAGCATATTACAACAAGCTAGATAAGAGCTTATGATTATGTCGACTCAATAATCAAGTGAAATGCGACTTTTTCAATTTTTCAATTATAGGAATCAATTGCGATCAATTTTTTTCAATTCATTTTCATTTATAGGAAAATCAAAGACACATATTGCTGAATTTTCATCTTCAACTCCTTCGGCCCCCAGCTAATAGCTGTATTACACTACACAATTTCATGTACAATTTCTTGAACCATCTGCCAAAATAGTGTCAAAAAACAATGAACTTGATTGCTGATTTGACAGATTGTACAAGAAATTGTGTAGTGTAATACAGCTATAAGAGAATTTTTGAAAAGGAATTGGAGACATTTTTCAGGAGATTAGAAAAATTGAAATTATTTTTCACAGAAAGAGAATTTCATCACCTTCAGTTCGATATTTCACAATATAGGTAATGCCATTTGAAATTTCAAAGTAGGGTAGGATAGGGGCGAAGAGGTTTAACATAAAAATTTGGAAATACGTGCCTTGCATGTTTCTTTCGAAATAAAAATAATAGTCTAAATTGACCATCGATGATATATGTTTCCATTTCATCACTTGATATCCTTTTTTTCATATTGATATTTTGATATTAGTCAATTTTTAATACTTTGATAATTATTGATATATATATATATATATATCAAATACCAATAATTATCGATATTATCGATAATATTATCGATGTTTTTTTTTCATCAAACTTTGATATCCAGATCATGATATCGCCCATCTCTAGTCATTCCCTCCTTCCCTTGTCGTTAATCCTTACTGTGCTGTCAAAGGTACTGGTTAATAGATGTTTTTGAAATTTACAATGGACTTGTGTATTAGAACAGGTTTCCAAAGAATTTTATGTAATATACAGGTGATTCAAAAGTGTCGGACCATCGTGAAGGTGCGTGATATGGAGTTGTAGTAGAGTGCTCGAAAGTTGTTGAAAAAATCCAGGTCTTTTAATTTTGCAGTTATGGAGGAACAAAAAAATGGTCCTTCAATTGCTTCTATATTATACCTTCTACACATTTTACATTATCCTTTATTTATTTTATATAATTTTGTAATTTCCTTCACGAATAAAAATTGTTGATTATATTGCTTCTATTTTCGTTGTTTCGAAAGATTTTAGTAAACTAATAGAGAAAAATGCAAACAAATAATGGGTATCAACCTCTGAATCTGTACTGAATTTCTGTTTTCTATACAGGGTGAGTCATAAACTACAAAAGTTTAGTGTTCCTAAAAAGCCAAAAGCGAAAGAATTCTATTGAAATAAACTGCGTTTTATTGGGCTTTACATGGGTTATGGGACCACTGTGACTGTTTTCAGTTACTTTTAGAATAAAATAATAGTTGTGGTAGAGTGCTGGAAAGTTGTTGAAAAAATTCCAGGTCTTTTAATTTTGCAGTCATGGAGGGACAAAAAAATGGTCCTTCAATTGCTTCTATTTTCGTTGTTTCGAATGATTTTAGTAAACTAATGGAGAAAAATGCAGGAAAATAATGGGTATCAACCTCTGAATCTGTATTGAATTTCTGTTTTTTATACAGGGTGAGTCATAAACTACAAAAGTTTAGTGTTCCTAAAAAACCAAAAGCGAAAGAATTCTATTGAAATAAATTACGTTTTATTGGGATTAACATGGGTTATGGGACCACTGTGACTGTTTTCAGTTAATTTTAGAATAAAATAATTTCCAGGGTTCATGACTCACCTTGTATACGAAACATAAATCTATTACAAATTCAAAGATACATATTTTTTATACTCATTGTTTTTACATAAACAGTTCACTAAAATCTTTTGAAACAACGAAAATAGGAGCGAACGAAAGATCAACTTTTGTTTCTTCATAACTTCAAAACTAAAAGTCATATAGTTTTTCTAACAACTTTCCGGCACTCTACTACACCTTCATATTACGCATCTTCAAGGTGGTACGACACTTTTGAATCACTCTGTATACCTAAATCAATCTTGATGTCAAGGGATTAGTCGCGAGTCGAGAATAAATGCAAATGCGATCGTCTCCCGAAAGATAAGTCGAAGTGTTCGCATAACACAAGTAGCACGCTGGTGTGATGCTATCACTCTTGGCATTATACTCTGCCATGCTTTAGAAATCATTCGAGGGTAATAATCAAAGTGGAATTTACATGCGATCATTTCCAAGAAGATAGGAAGTCCTTGTATTCACATAACACACGCCCTCAAGGATATATAGGACAGCCAATCAGTTGTTGTCAGCAGTAAACATCCTTCGCGCCGGTGTGATTCGAACACTGATTACTGACTATTTTATTAGAACCCTGCGCATAAGTATAGAAGACTCGAAGACTTTTAATGTTATGTGAATAAATTGAACTTTACGGTACAATTAAACTGTGCCACTTTTCAAATTCTCTGAGACGTATCGTCAGTCCGGAATCCCACTTCAGCGTCTATGACCTTGTGTCCATGTCTCAAGTCAAAACTGTCAAACGTTTTTTTCTATTTTCCTCACCATGGGCTCTGTACGTCCTTACACATTGACAGCTGAAGGTCAAGCACGCTCCCCATAATCAATTTTACGGCTTTTTCCAAACAGTGAACTATGGAAATTGAACTTTTCCACTGATATTTCTAGCATAATTGATGTCAATTTCCTCGTATAAAAACAAGCCGTCGAAGAGACCTTTATAATTTTACCTGCTAGGTTTCGGCAATGGCGGTAGGACATTTATGATTCAGAGTTGGCAGGTTCAAAATTGAACTGTCAGAAGTGACAGCCGGAGTAAGAGTCATGTGGAAAGTTCTGTTCGGCGTCTTCCTGAGCTGTGAACTTGTGCCGCGTTAAGGACGGAGTTGAATTGGTAAAATGAAGCGTTGCAAAATCAATCGCTGTGGGTTGATTCTTTGACAGAATCTCAATATTTAGGTCTTTTTCGAAAGCTACAAGGATGTACTTTGGTTTGAGCTTATCGACATCTCCAAAATCCAGATTTTTTTTGACGGAAGAGAATCTACCAACCTTCTTTGGAGGAGGAATTGAAACATCGTGGCTGTTTCATGGTTCAGTATTTATTATAACAAAATCGACAGCAAAAAGATCCTATCGATTGAACTGAACTTTTTCAAATTTCGACTCGTAATGTTGACAAGATTACATATGCGATAACTGCGATGCGCGGACAATAGAAACCGAAGGTTCAGAAGCTTATCACTCTTGACTCCGCATTTTGATCTTCTCCATTCAGCAGTGTTTGCATCTTAGTCGGTGCCTGGCTTCCTAGTCTGGAGTGGCCTCTTGGTATGTCCGTCAACAGATTCCAGAATGTCCTTGTACATTCTTTTCATCCCCCGAAGGTTTCCTCCGCGACTTCCTCTTACATTTCAGCATATCCCAATATATGCTGCCTATATTCGCTGTAGAATCCGGGAAGCGTTGCAGTGAATGGAGCATTATACTAAAAAAAATTTTTGATTGAAATGGAAACTACATTGAAAAATAATTGACCCGTGTTTTTTTATTCAGTCAAAAACCGTACCGTTTGGGCGCAATAAATAAATAACATCAACTAGTTCTGACGTCACAGCGAGTCACCGCCTATACTGCCTGTGTAAATGACGTCAGAAATAGGCAGAATATAGGAATTTCGTTTATTTATTGCGACCAAACGATACGATTTTTGGCTGAATGAAAAAATACGGGTCAGTTTTTTTTTTCAATATAGTTTCTGATTCCATCGTTTTTTTTTTTTTCAAAAGTATAATACTCTATTGTGCAAGCTCTCGATACGGCGTCTTCGCCAATTGTGCAGGTTTGTGGCTTACTCCTGAGCTGCAGTCTCCAACGAAAAGCGGAACCATTTGTTATCGTTAAAGAATTATAAAGCAACTATCTAGGTATTGTACATACATAGGACATGCAGCTCTTTATATTCGTCTACAGTCAGATTCCAGCGCAGTCCACCAGATTCAGTGGTCAAAACTGTAGAACATTGACCGTGGACATGAATTTCGATTGAAAGTTGCAGAGTCGTTGCTCATTTTTTTATAAATAATAAATATAAAAATATTCGTTTTATTCAAATTGCAGCATCGCACATTACGCATCGCCCAATTTAATTAATTTACCTTTTCCTGTACTTACGCATCCTTGTTTATGCGATTACAATCAATATTCTGCAACGTTTATCCAAGATATTAGGCTGAGCAAAGGTACCTATGTAGGTACTAATAGGAATAGTTCACATTTTTAGCATGTCCTATCAAATTCTTGCAAAAACTGCCTATTCATTTTCCCGAGAATTTTCCTCTATTTACTTTACTGTAATGAAATGCCCCCGCACCGTGTATCGCTACTTATAAACACAATATCCGCCGAACATTCTGATCCACAAAATTCATAATCGAATCTTTTGTTTGACACTATGTAAATCATGGGCATATGTAATAATATGTTGAGACAGATTTGCATGTGATTTATTATTGTTTCTTTTTCATAGAATCGCCTATCTAAGGCCAAGTTACTCATCAGAATCGCTTCATGAAACTGTGATGCTTGGTCGAGGGACGGGACTATGCATTTTAATATTTCGATAATTTTATTACTCCATGCATAGGAAATGGAAACCCTCTGGAGGACGACGCGAGGAACCTTATCAACTAAAACACTCGCTATACCATACCGAGTATTAAATATAGTTGGTAAAACCGCAGTCAGTTTTTTGCTGTATCATTATCGAAGCCTCTGTACAGAATACTGATATGTATAGCCCAGACTAATCCTGGTCAATTGTTATGTACACAACACTGACATATATTCACCAGATCCTGGTGAAATTCTAAGTAATATATTTAGATTAGTATAATTAGCTCAAGTTTGCCGGCTCTCAGTCATGGCTTTAATTAATTAAGTATAAGTATAGTACTACACACATGTGCAAATATGTTCTCTAATTGGATTTTTCTCGTTTGATTCCAGGTATACTTGTACCTGATATTTAGTGTGATAGAAGAAAGCAATGGATCCGATTGGGTAAGTACTTTTTATTTTCCGTTATTTTTATTGTGTATCTCACGAATTCACGATGACTTATTTTGAATAAATTTTACTGTTTTTTTCAATTTTTAATTCTGCAGTCAAGTTGACAGAAGTCAGTAGTAGTGTTGACAAATTGCTTGTCAGTGCATTGCTCTGAACTCACGAAAACAATGTCTGTCGTAATTCAACTCAATGTAAGTCAATGCTTGCAACTTGTCAACATTAAAAATATCAAGTTCAGCACCTTGCCTGAGTGCATCGTGAATATCATTGGGCACAATAATATGCATTACAACCGATCACAATGCCTATGACAACAGAAACCTAATTCGCTCTTATCTGTTTCAGTGCCAGCTGTTTCAATTTGAAGTAAGTTTTTTCTGTTTTATTTTATTTGACCGCACGGTAGCTGCAACACAAGTATGAAAATACTACTTCTCAAAACTGTCAATTTTGTGTTTTCAAACTTTTGTCTGTCACCGTTCCTTATATCCTCTCTGTATCAGTCTAGGGCTACCACTGTGGTATTAAATCGATTCTTGGGGGGGTCACGGTCATGGAAATTGTAGGTACGGTTCATGATTGCTGGTTTATATTTTGTGCTTTGTGGTTATATTTAAAGTGTTCAGCACGCGAATCGTCCCAGCCATGTCACGTTTCGAACATTAGGTATACCTACTCACCTGATGCGTAACTATAAATTACTTAATACCAGTTCGGCAAAGTTTGTGTACATAGAGCTCAGTTGAGAATTTTTTATTTTGTTTCTTTGTAGTCACTCAGTAGCTTCTAAATTATTATTCTTATTGAGTAGGGTAAGTCCGGGTCAGATGGCCCACCTTTTTAAAAAAAATTGGTGAAGCTAGACTTATAAAAATATGATAGTTGATTTTTTAAATTTTGATACAGGTATAAATCTAGAACATATCAATGCAGCAACAAAAATGAATTTCGCAATATTTTCGTAAAGAAAAAAATTAAAAAATTTTCAAGGGTGGGCCGTCTCACCCAGACCCTATGGGATAGATGGCCCACCCCTGAAATTTTTTGCTACTGTGGGTGGAAGGGCCCAGCACTTCACAATTTCTTCTTGCGCAAAGCGCCGCCACAGATGCGGCACAAACTCAGATATTTTGATCAACCTTCATGGTAGTATATTGGAAATAGAAAAAAATAGGTGCTTTGCTGGAATTAATTCAAACAAAAACGATTTTTGTACCATGGCAAGCTTACAGTCCATTCTTCAACATATCAAAAGTCCTCAACTCTGGGACTGCTACAAATCAGTATACAGGGTGAAAGTTCATTATTTTTCTTTACTTTCTTTTTTTCTTGAAAAACTGATGACCGAAAAAAAAGGTTTTCAGGCTGGTTTGATAGGCCATAGTCTTCCAATGAACATATAAAAAATATACCACCCAGCAACTGCTGCGTATGAATAACAGGGTGAAAACTATTTTTCAACTTCAATTTTTTTTCTTGGTGGAACTGATCTAGATGGAAGCCGGTTCCAGTTCTTTTGCAAGCTGATAATGTCATAATGAACATATGAAAAGGACACATCTCTGCATCAGCTGATTTTCAATTTACAGGGTGAAAAGTCATTTTCACGTTTCAATTTTTTTCTTGATGAAACCGGCTCACACAACAATTGCGTCTGGTTTTTCTGTAAATTTGAGGTTTCTAGTCAAACATATCGAAATAATACATTGCTGCTATAGCCACGTTTTTATTAACAAATTTAAATGTTTGGTTGCGTTCCAAGATTTTTTGAATTTTTGATGCATTATACCCGAATATACCCAAACATTTGAATTTGTAAAAAAAAACGTAGCTGTAGCAGAAATGTATTATTTTGATATGATCGACTAGAAACTTCAAGTTTACAGAAGAATCAGTCGAAATTGATGTGTGAACCAATTTCACCAAGAAAAAAATTGAAACGTGAAAATGACTTTTCACCCTGTAAAATGAAAAGCAGCAGTTGCAGAAATGTATCCTTTTCATATGTTCAGTATGACATTATAAGCTTGCAAAAGAACTGGACCCGGCTCCAATCTAGATCAGTTCCGCTAAGGAAAAAAAATTGAGATGAAAACTAGTTTTCACCCTGTAACTTGATACACAGCAGTTGCTGAGTGGTATATTTTTCATATGTTTATTGAAAGACTATGGCCTATCAAACTAGCCTTAAACCGTTTTTTTCAGTCATCAGTTTTTTGAGAAAGAAAGGAAATAAGGAAAAATAATAAACTTTCACCCTGTATACTAATTTGTAGCAGTCCCAGAGTTGAGGACTTTTGATATGTTGAAGAGGGAACTGAAAACTAGCCATGGTAAAAAAATCGTTTTTGTTTGAATTAATTCCAGCAGATATTCTATTTCCAATATACTATGGTACCACTTTTGCAATTCAGACATGAAGTCTTGTGCCTTCCAATCAGAAAACTATCATTCTGACAATGACTTTCCAATATGTTTCTGTAATCTGGCTGCCTTTTCTTGCACACGCTTCTTTCTTTCTTCTTAAATGGCCATTTGTCACAAAAAAGTTTGTGCCATCTCACCCTAACGTATAGAAGAGATGGCTCGCTCAATTTTTCTTAAATAAAAACGCAAATCAAGTCAACCAGTGGTGTGAACAAAACCTTAACGAACCATTTAAACTTCAAAGCACCACGAGAAAGTTTGATATCTGCAATTGATTGTTGACAACAGCGTACAAAGAAACTGATAATAAATTTCGGGCATTGGTGAAAATTTGTTCGATTATTAACTCCCTAGATTGCAGTTTCTAGCGACGTTTGACACTTTCCTGGTGTTGTTGTCATTAACAAGGAAGTGCACAATGACACGGCAGGCGCGTAATCAGAGTCTTAGCGAAGATATCCCGGTGGGCCAACTCACCTGATGGGCCATCTGTCCCGGAATTACCCTATAAAATATTGAGAAAAAAATTGATCTAGTGACACTCTGTCATCAGCGAAAAGGGGAAATACTTACATACCCACTTAGTTAGAAAATTTATTTACGGTTTAATTTGGCCGTTGGGTTTTTTTGAAGCACAACATAAATTTTTATTGTTATTCAATAAAGGAAATTGTCTATATAAACGCTTGATCATTATTGGACATTGAGTGCTCACAGAGTGCAGCAAATTCAGTTCAACCTAGATTTTCAAAAAAATCATGATTCATTTGTAGGTGAAGTGTACCTACCTGTAATTGATAAATAGTTGATATTTATATCGAATTCCTCATACTCAGTTCCAAAAATAAAAGAAAACTTCCAAGTCGAACAAACAAGATGCCATGCAGCCTTGATAAATCGAAGATAGTAAATCACTTACCAACTTTGCGACAAGAAAAGTGCTGGATTTCAATTACAGTTATTATTAAATCCATAAACCATAGATACCATAACCTACCTAACATTTTTACATGACAGCTTTATAGGCTTTGAACAGTCTTTGTTTAAACTTTGTCGTGAATGCAAAAATGCAGTAATTGATATAATATCTCATTGATAATTGAATGCAATATATTACTACAAACCCTATAGATTTAACGAGGCATTATGCTCAAGTCCTTATACGAAACGTCCTTTATTCGGACCTTCACCTCACACATCAGTAAATCCCTTTTGTCGGCACTGATGCTGCTCCTACACCATCAAGGTTTGTCATAGATTTCCATAATAATTCACTTCGTTCATTAATAAGGCATGGCGTTTCTGAGATGAATAATGTGCTGTAGGTTATACGAAATTCAGCGGCCTGTAAAATCATACATTTGAATGTATAGAGAAAAGTGGAAAAGTTTTCCTCGCAATTTTTCCGGTGGTCTGAAAGATTTTTTACAAAAGAAAATCCTTGGCCTTGCCCTTGCCTCGTGCATCGTTGTGCACCAGCAAAGCCGTTGACAGTCACAGTCACAAGTGAACAATATTGGAATTGGGCTTTATTGAAATTTATCATCGTCGCTATACTTTACAAAGTAACGCATTGAAGTTATTAATACCTAATTTGTAATACTGTGCATGGAAATGTGGAACGTAGAGCAATCAATCTTGATTTGAAATGGGATGCTTCTTAATTTGATGTGATAATTGGAAATGAGAGAAACTAATAATTGGTGGGAGGGGGAGGTATGATGAATAGTGGAACTACAGTGGTTGACACTTGACACTTGATTACTCTCGCCTGAAAATGTTGCAATACATTACTGGTACCGTAGTCTTTCAGCCTCCTCACCTATGGAACTAGATCTACTATGTAGCACCCTGCTAAATACGCTAACCACCAACATCAAATAGGAGACACAAAAGCAAAACCTCTTTTGACATTATTTCTACTTATCAAATTTCATGTCAATGATGTGGGTATTACGGGTATCTACTAGTGCCTACCAGGCTACTAGACGTCCCAGTATGGATCCCTCTCAAAAAAATCCTGCACGATTAGGCACTCGAGGTTTACCGCAGGTGACGTTTTTTAAATGTAAATCGCCTATGGCGGGTTTAAAACAGGAGAACTCGAGTCATGAAATCCAAGAAGTGTAGAATCAATCTCAAATCTGACGTTCATCTTTTGTCAGAAAACCATCGCTGCAGCCATTGGTTTTTTCTGGTTCATGAAGTATGCATTGATAAAAACAATGATAATTGAATCTTTTTTTTTATATAAACAAGCTTCGGACGTCAGATTTTCCTTTTGGATCACAGCCACCTCAAGCCACTTGTCATTATCACGTTAAGAAGCGTTGTCAGTTCAACTTTTTTTGAAGAAAATTTAATAAAATTTCAAAGAAGATACTCTGTAGATACTCACCCAATATGTATTACGAACGTCTATAGCGGTAGTTTTGATATAACTGATAACCTTTCTGCAGCTAATTTCAACGTCGGATTTCTCAGCTGATTCACGACCACCTTGGGCATAACCATTCCGATTTAGTAGTCCAAAATACGAATCCCTCAGTTTTTAAACGGCGCCGGCTATGGAATCATCACTTTTCTATTGTAATTTCAACCAATAGACCCGAAATTCTCAACACATCTACTTAATTTTGATTGGCAGTTCGAGCTGCATCTGCCAAACTTGATATTTTGACATTTCAGAACCCGAATTAATAAAATCTTTTTGAATTTGGGACAGCATATTTTTTGCATTTTTAAACAGATCGACGAAAACTATAAGTACAGGGTGTTAAATTTGAAAATCAAAACCAACAACAAAAATTTATAAGCTGGGAAGGATTCAATAAAAACGTAGCTACTTTTGTTTTACAATATGAAGAACATAGCCAACTGAAATAAAAAAATTGTGTGAAGAAAGATCGTGAACCGTACCTCTCTTTGTTTAGGTATAGGTAATAAAGTTGTATACTTGACAGAATTGTTTTTTTTTTTCAGTGTGGAAGAAAATGCCAGGGCCATCGAGGAAGAAAAGAAACAAGACGAAAAATTCAGTGAAATAATTGTTAGTTGTAGATCTCTTAGTCATTATGAACAAAGAAGTATTAAATGCCTGCTACCTCAAGTAAGTATTCAATTGATCAAGTTGATTCTCTTAAAATCACAACCTAGAGATAAATATTCACAGTCATACAGACAGGCAGACGGACGGACGGAGAGACATACACACAGACGAACGGAAAGAAGGCCGGACAAATAGACTAACAGACGGACGGACGGACAAAGCGTGGAAAGTCTTTTGGAGGGTACTATGTCATGGTGATTATTGACAGCCCCCTATAACTCCACATGGCCAATATGTAATAACTGTATCTACATAGCATCAGTAATAGCACCAGCAGAGGCTCCAGCTTAGCATAGCCCCCAGCCAGCATAGCCCACACAGCCCATAGCTTACTATGACATGATTTTCCATTGAAAGCTCTTTCTATTAATTCAACTGTCAAGTTTATTGAAAGTCTAACCGCCGATTTCATATTCGACTAAAAATCGACCTCAATCAAATTATGTCAGTGGCAATCTAAAGGCACCTTCGACTATAGTAGGTTCACTTGTACTGTGACTCTAGTTGGCTGGGCAAATTTTCTACTTTAGCATTGTAGGCTTGCCGCCTTTTCACCTGGTGTGAAACTGTCTTTTCTGGAAGTGAAGTTATATTCCTTATCAAATTAATAATAAAATCTTGAAAAACTGACCTGGTCATATGTGGAAGTGCGACTAGGGGGACGTAGAGCTGTGTTGCCGTCATTTAGACACCAAAAGAGCACGGGGCAGCCGCATATCTAAGTCATCTTGACGGCGGCCCATTCAGAGTCGACAAAAACTCGTCCCGGAAGCCCCAAAACGAAAGCAAATTGCAAATTGAAGGTACCAGCATCAATTTCGGTTCAATACGCAACTTTGAGCGGCTGGGTTTTTTGAAATTTGGTTTAATCCACTTTTTACACGTAAATTCTTTTGCCAATGACAGACTGCAGGGCGATCCTTGTATCGCCCATAATTCTTCAGGGTTTGGCTTGTATTTTTGACTGGAAGAGGCGAAACAGTTGATGATTGCATGGGGCCCCTTTTTTGGACGAAGGGCATTGTATACTCTTCAATTTGAAGCACCGAAAGTTGAACCGGCTTCAAGAGGTTAGGAATATTTTTCACAACTGTCAAATGTCAAGGTTCTCTTGATTTATTTGTTCATTAGCGAAAATTGAAAACAGGTCGAAAAATTGTTACGTTTTCCAATAAAATGGAAAAAAGCGTCAGACATCACGTCCCGCAAAACTGTTCCGGCTATCTGTGAAGGAAATACGTAAAAAATGTGTTTCAAAACTGGTCCGGCCAGAGCAGCCATCTGCAAAGTTTTGGGGATTTTCTATATTTCACATTTGGAAACTTAGAAACAAAATCTCACAGCCGACTAGAATCACGGTACAAGTGAATCTACTTTACTTTAAAGTCGACTATGAATAAACCGGCAGTTCTGTTGGCTAGCTAGAGTTTCTATAGGTGACAAAAATACAATCTAGAATCTAGTTGCTTTCTGAAATTGACATTGACATTGGCCCGCGTGATCGTGAACTACATTTCCTGGGCAAATAAAACGGGGCAAATGAAGGAAAATCTTTCTTGGCATTCCCACCCTGTCAATCTCATTGGAGACACGGCAATGTCCAATTACGAGCGGAACGCAAATATCTTTGAGTACCTACAAGACGGAATATAAAAGCGAGGCACACTCGGATCGATATGTCGTCACGGCTATTTGATTTGAGCTCTGAGCTGTGTGCGCTGTCAACATTTATACAACAGCAGTGGAGGCTGGTCGGGATGGACAAGTATCTACTTGATACTAATATTTAAAACTTGAAACTGACACAATGACATGGACATGGTTCAATTATTCATTTTTATTGCTGTCAAGTTACTTTAGGATACGTTGCTTTCTTTCACAACATTTGGATGATAAACAGGGGGCTTGAATCGTAATGATGGGGTGACTGACTGAACAGAAACTATTGTTAAACTAGCTGAAGTAGGTATAAACTATGGCCGAAATAACATAAGTTATGTCAAGCATTTAAAGGAAACGTACTAAAGTGAAAATCTTCCACAGATCCTTGCAACAGTTATATCAGCTTCATTCCACATAGTCGTCGGGATGGCGCTGGCATTTTCCGCCATTTTACTGCCACAGTTAAAAGAAGAAGAAGACACATTTCCAGTGACCAAAGCAGAATCTTCATGGATTGGTTAGTTTCTTGTTTCCTGTTTTCACACGTCACAGCCTGCCTAAATTTGAGCCTAAATTGTAAATCAATATGATCATACGATAGCTCGGCAGAAATTTCAAATTAACCGCGTTGGGGAGAGCGTCTGCATTTGGTCCCCATTATCCCATGAACATCAGGGACGGCCGACATTGTGGAATGTACACCTAGAGGGTGTTGACAAATTAGCGGAAAATAAGTCCAAATAATTGAGGAAAATGCTCGGGAAAATGCATAAGGAATCTTGAAAAAAGTTTAAAAAATTTACGGAAATATGAGGGGTGTCGAAACGTGGGCCATCAAGCCCCTCGTCATTGAAAACGATTCCTGTGAACTCTTCAGAGAAAGATAGAGGTGGAGAGAGCTATTTTTTCGATTAATAACTCTGTTTTGGAATTCCATTTACTATTGAACAGGGTGAGTCATAAATCACTGAAATCCTATCTTCTTCCAGAATGCCCGTAAAAATTTCTAGATGTTAGTAAGTGCTTGAGCTGATGTAGAACAACAAACACAACGCGATGCGTTCTCATACAAACCTTTCTCCTGGTATTTATGAAGAATAATAGATTTTCGGGATTTATGACTCACCCTTTATAGTGAATAGAATTTCAAAACTATAAATAATTCAAGTTTCCAACTGGCGCCATTCAAATTTAAAATTTGTGCCGAGCTAGAAGTGCGCTGAGTCGAAATATTTTATATTCACCTAATTTGGAGTTTGTTTTTGTTTCCAGCAAGTTGCATAGTCCTGGTGGTTCCAGTGGGTGCCATAAGCGGAGGCTTCCTAATGGACAGCATAGGGCGTTTGAACGCCGTCAAGTTGGCAGCCATTCCGGGGATAGCGGGGTGGATTTTGATCGCCATGGCCTACAATGTCCCCATGCTCATAGTCGGACGGCTGCTGACAGGGCTGGCTTCGGCCCTCGGCACTTCGCCGGCCATAGTTTACATCACCGAAATCGCCAGGGCCGACATGAGGGGCTCCCTCATCTCTTTCGCTCCCGCCTATGCTTCGCTAGGTAGGAACGCGTTCTTTTTCTGTATGTCATGTGATAGGTGCTTCAATAAATGTAATGCCTTAAGGTGCGTTCAGTCAGCTTGTTTAGCCGCAAGTTTTAATTTTAGTCGCAAGGGCAGCGACGCCCATTGGGTCTTACGGACCAGCCTCCTCAGAACAGTCAATAAGCGATGCAGCGCTTACGGCTAAAATTAAAACTTGCGGTTGAATAAGCTGACTGAACGCACCTTTAGATCACGCTTGTCAAGTTGGCTATGCGCTCAGTTAGTGTGACGTAGGTTGGTGTACATGGCTACATGGATATAAACCGAAGTGACAGTTGACGTGACCACACTTTTAAACCGCACTTGATCTTTCTTGCACGGCTTTTCTCAGAGAAGAGGGTGATTTCTTCCCGGAACGGCCTTTCATACATTTTGTTTTTAGACAACCCGCATCACCTTTTACTGTTAACGATTTTAGACTCAAGAGTTGTCAAAGTCAACTGCCATTTCGGGTTTGCATCCATGCTTGCCATGGCAACGGCGCCCTGACCTACTACACTAGCCTAGGTCATCACTAATTGAGTGTATTGTGACCTGTCACCTACTGTCAAGAAATTGGGAAATCGCTATAGAGGCAAAATATTTTTGTCGTACGTCAAGTTGACTGCGAGCTCGATTATCAAGTCGGCTATGCATGCAAAACGCAATTTAGGTGGTAGAAAGAACACAGCTCTTATTATAAAAGCAACGCGTAACGTAAAATTGACCACTCCGGAAGTCATCTCACAAAACCAACATTTTCAATCCAAACAGCCAATCACTACTTATCAGGAGTCAGCCGAAGGAGCCCAAACAGCTCTCTGAAAGACTACAGACAGCAGATCGAAATTGGTTCCTTCGGAGCGGTTAATTTCATGTCAGTACAGATATCAAAAAAACCATTTTCTCAAAGTTGTCAATAATCTGCAGATCAAATAGCAAATCAACGTGAAGTTGGCAACTGTGCCTCGACCTAATCCTAGCAGAGTGAATGAATAAGAATCTATCAAGAATGTAACCACTTGATTTCAAGCTGGAGGCGTATAAATCAGGATTGCGGCGTAACTTGCCAAATGCGGCAATCCGATTCGTTGATTGAGATTGTTATGTTCCGTTGCCATAGTGATCATGCTCGCGACGAGCGTATCTCCAACTTGAAATCGTGCTTCTGATTTCATGTCGCAAAGATCTGATCACGCTAATAAAAAAGAAATGTTGACAGATTGTCAAGTAAGGCACGTAACTGTCAACTTTAACAGGCGAGTATCAGTTTTCATGCAACTTGACGGCGAAAATTATAGATAGATAGATAGATAATATTTTATTTGTTCAGTACAAAAAAAAAATGTACATGTTTTGCCTGTAAGGCGTAGAACGCGCCATGATCACTAAAAAATAAAGATAATGAAATATAAAATATAAAATATTTGGAAAATATACAGAAACATAATAAAGAAAATGTTCGAATATGAATAACATCTAACATTATGTGAATATTTCTAACATTATATGAATAATGTTAGAATATATTCGAACTGATCTAAAACTGAGAGATCAAAAAGTAAAATTTTGATTATTTACAGGAATGGTGATAGCTTTCCTGAAGGGCTGGTTTCTGAACTGGAGGGTGGTGGCGTGGTCCTGCAACGCCTACACGATACTGCCATGCATTTTGATAATGTTCATCCCGGAAAGCCCCGCTTGGCTGGTCTCCAAAGGCAAGATCGAACAAGCTAGCAAGAGTTTAGCTTGGATCAACAAGTACCAACCTCAACCTGAGAATAAGGTTGGTAGCTCATTCTTAAGGCCGCTCTATGAAATTACGCAACGCAGCCGCAGCCGCAACGCAGGTTTCTGATTGGCTCGCAAGCCTTTCGCGCCGTTGCGATGGCCTTGCGAATACCTTGCGAGCCAATCAGAAACGTTGCGCTCTGCGTTGCGGCTGCGTTGCGAATTTTCGTAGAGCGGGCATTATTGTCGTTATTTAAAATTGACCATGTTGTTGTCTAACTAAAGAGACATCTAAAGAGTCCACAGAGCATCGACGTATCGCCAGCGATACTGTCGCAGACCAATAGGAGGTGGTCACTATTCGCCTCCCTTCAAATTCTAATCTCTTATTGGTCGATGCAAGTGTCGCCAGCGATACGTCGAAGCTCTGTGAACACAGCTTTGCTCACATATTCTGGCAGAATGTCAAAACGACAATCGAGTTGATATACTTGACAATGTTGTTGTCGTATTAAAGATATGAATAATAAGTGGGTATATTAAATAAGTGACTTATCAATTATCATTTAATAAAAATTATCATCAGCGTTGATATAATATTTATTTTGCAGCCACACACTTTGGCTGAAATGCAGTTGCAAGCGCTGCAGCGTGAACACCAGAAGAAACTGGACGAGGCAAACAGGCTGGGACACCACGGCATCATGACCAAAGTCAAAGGTTTCTTGAAACCCACTGGATACAAGCCCTTGATCATTCTCATCTTCCTTTTCTTATTCCAGCAGTTTTCTGGCATTTACATTACACTGTTTTACTCAGTGAGGTTTTTCGAAGTAAGCATTATAGCATAGCGGATCATCAAATCAAACGTCAAATTGTTCACATTTTGATTCAAAACAAAGAGAAGTTTGTTGTTGAATACTGATTTGATTTGAAACAAAGATCTTAAAAAAGCTCGTTTTGTTATTTGTGGTTATTTTTGTAATTTTTTTAGGAAGTCGGAAGCACGATGAATCCTTATTTGGCGTCGGTTCTGATTGGAACCGTCAGATTTTTCATGTCTGTGGTTAACACCTACATGCTTAGGACTTTCAGCAGAAGGCCTTTGGTGATGACGAGTGCTTTAGGCATGACGTTCTGCATGTTGATTTCCGGATTGTTCACCATGTGGATAAAAGACAGTAAGTTTTTGTTTTGTTTCGAGATTCGCCATGGCCACGAATTTCGAATACAGCGAATGCTGGAGAGCGTCCTCATTGGTCGTCAATGATAGCTGCGGTGTAACTTTAAGCACTAGAGTACTTTGACGACAGATGAAATTCGTGCCGATCTATAGAAGCTTGGACCCAGTTAGAAGATTGACAGATACGTACAGTTACGGACGTAGAAATTGTGAACATCGAATAACAAAAATCTTTGTAGTCGCTTTTTGTCAGTTCGATTGACGTTTATTCAACTTTCTGTCAAATAGTAAAATTGAAGTTACTGTTACGTACTTAAAGCCTTATTCTTTATAGCTTTATAGCTACTTTTATGAATATTGAAGTCTCCAAGGTCAGAACAAGTCAGGTCAGTTGTACGCAGGATGGAGACTTCAATAGTCAATCGAGTCACAGACCTTCCAAACTTTCCCCAACTAATCTTTCCGTATATTTTATTGTAACGACCATTGTTTTTCTGCTTCGGGAATGCTGGTTTGTGCAATTTCATCAAGAAAAAACATTTAGTCTTGGGTTTGGACACAAATAATCCATTGACTGAATTGGCTGAATGGCCGAGTTTTTATCATTATAGTCAACTCTGAATTTTTTTTTGTTGATCGCACGGTATGCATGAGCTTAGTTGGTGACGAAGCATCCCTCAGTGAATGAGGTCTGGTCAGTTGAAGCTCTCCCATCGGTGTTCAACCAGGCACATGTTTGGCGTAAAATCGTGTGAAGTTGAACAGTTTCATGATAAAACCGCTAACAATTTTCGGACTCATGTTTATTCAATTCACCTCAAGAATCACTTCCTAAAGTTTTTCGCAAGCATTTTGTGGTATTAATTCACCTCAAGAATCACTTCCTAAAGTTTTTCGCAAGCATTTTGTGGTATTCTGATTCTGTATGCCTTACCCTAAGTTTGAACAGTTTGTTTTGGAAATGCTGGCTTGCATGTGTGGGTTTTCTTGGTGTATTCATATGTTAGTGAGTGAGGTCTGGTCAGTGAAGTCATGTTAAAGTTGATGAAAGAACGGGTAACGGTCTGACTCTTTGCTTTTGAGTTGAGTGAAATTCCAGCTCTCATTCAGTAGGAAAACACGCCTAAAGAACGACAACTTGCAATGTGATAATTCCATTTAAGACATTCGGAAAGTTTTTCCTTGTACACGTCATAGGAAATTGTAACCGCGATCTCGGACTGGATCGAGAGGAATATGTCGAATAATGCCAACAATAATCAGTATGCGGTTCGAACTTTGGATCTTGAGCTCGATCTTAAATAAGCAATTCCAATTAATTTCATCGGATCGTCTTTTTTTATGTACAGGGTGTTCACGATAAAATTCACCCCCTCCCCCCTCTGGGAGATTCCTCTTTGAGATATTTTGAAAAACTAAAAACTTTTTCTCAACGATTATTCCCAAGGATCTTGAATCGATCGTCTGAAAGTTTTCAATTGGTACCGTATACAGGGTGTGACATGTAACTTATTTATTTCAAATGCAACACCCTATATTTTATTACGTCATTTGATGAAACCTTTCTTTTTGATTACAAAGATATATAACATTTATGATTTATTTTGACAAGGAAGCTGTCAAAAAAATTATAAAATAGGTAGTCAAATAAATTAAAAATTAAAAATCACGCGACACCCTGTATTAGGAACGAATTAGACCTTTATCCATGCAGAGTTGAATTCTGCAAACAAAATGCTGCAAGAATAACTTTTTTCTGAGTGAACTGTAGAAACCAAAGCCATCTTGCCGCGAAACAAAATCATTTGACTGCCTATTTTATTATTTTTCCGACAACTTACTTGTCAAAATAAATCATAAGTGTCAAATATATTTGTAGTCAGAAAACAAGGTTCCACCAAATAACGGAATAAAATTAAGGGTGCTGCATAAAAAAAGTTACATATCATACCCTGTATACGGTACCAATTAGAAGCTTTTAGTGGATCGATTCAAGGTCCCTGGGAAAAATTGTGAAAAAAAAGTTTTTAGTTCTTCGAAATATCTTGAAGGGGAATCCACTGGAGGGCGGTGAATTTTATCGTGAACACCCTGTACAGCAGTATATGAGTACCTAATCATTCTCATTAGGGACTAAATAGATGAAGTAGGTATATTGCAAGTATTCTAATCCGCATCGTTTGCAAAATACGGCACAAAATTAACATGGGAGAACCTACGACGAGAGAACTGGACTTTCTGTGAAGAGAAGCTCGCATTCTTCAGATATAACGACATATCTCTCCGTGATTAGGGAGTCTGGTCAGTTGAAGTTGATCAATGGACATAACGATGAGTTCGAGGATCAAATGATACAATTTTGGTATTAATTTGACTTTGCCAGATGATCCTGTTTCAGCAAGATTCTGGCTTCAAATGTTTGAGTGTGTTTGTTAGTGTTGGTGAGTGTGGTCTGGTCAGTTGAAGTTGATTAAAGGAAGTGGTGATTTGATATTTGAGAACAAGTTGCTGGGTTGGGAACTTGTGATTAGAGGCTTCATTTTCAAGACAGTTCAACGTGAGGGTTTTAAAATAAGAAAAATTTAAAAGAAACATCCATCTACACTTTTTCCAATTGTAGTTCAGAAAATATCAATTGTATTTCAGATTGATCAAGTGTAGTTCAGAAAGCGTCAATTGTATTTCGGATTAGTCACTTGTAGTTCAGAAAGCGTCAATTGTATTTCAGGTTTATCAAATGTAGTTCAGAAAACTTGAACTGTACATCAGATTATGTCAATTGTATTTCAGAAGGCGTTAATTGAAGTTCAGAAGGCGTCAATTGTAGTTCAGAAGACAGCAGTTGTATCTTAGATTAGTAAAATGTAGTTCAGAAAGTATCAATTTTATTCGGACTCCTGTAAATTAGGGCACTTTTGCACAGCCACAGCTTCGAACTCTTGATCTTCTTGTATGATGAACTGCATATATTCGGCACATCTTCTGAGTAGGTATGGCGGCAGTTGAGGCAGACGTTTCTAGGGACTTTTATCTGGTGACTTTTGGTTGGCAACACTGAATCTAGTGACTTTTTTGACAGGTCGTTAAGCATTGGATCTGCATTACCGGCATTTGACAGGTGGCGCGGGAAATTTGAAAAGTTTTCAGTTTATCTGGTGACTTTTGGTTATTATCACTGAATCTAGTGACTTTTTTGACTGATCGTCAAGCATTTATTCTGTATTACCGGCATTTGACATGTGGGGGATTTTAACGTGCGGGAAATTTGAAAAGTACGTGGAATTTGGATTTGACAGGTTGGGTCACAGATTGTGTTTGGCTGGAGACATTTGTTAGCTTGAAAGCGCGGGATGTTTGAATTCCCTATACCCACTGAAGCACTCCTCATTGTATCTTAACCCTTGCAAACTCTCAAGTGGTTTGGTTTCAATAGTTATTTTTGGTATATAAACGCAAGCAAATAGAACCATTTTATTGACAGACCAATATACTGTGCTAGTTACATAGACAATAATTACATACAGTTCAGGGTAAGACCTCAACATCATGATTTATTCGTAGTTTAATTCACATAACTGCTTACATAGACAATTATATTAAATTCAAAATAAAGCACAAACAGGTGATCATAAACAAATTTACAGTATTGATTATACATAAAAACATTGATTACTAAAATTACTTGAAATCGAAGTACGTTCGATAAAATTTCTTAGTTGCTTACATAGACAATTACGTCAAATTGAAATAAGGCACAAACAGGTGATCGTGAACGATTTTTCATAGCTGAGTATACAGGCATCAACTACCTATAATCGAAAAACATCTAATACATGTTCTTAGTTGCTTACATAGACAATTACGTGAAACTTAAAATAAGGTACAAACAGGTGAGCATGAATGACTTTTCATAGCTAAGTATACAGACATTATTCACTTGAAATCGAAGTACATTTGATACAATTTCCCAGCTGATTACCGCATACCATTACATAAAATTTGAAATAAGGCACAAACAGGTGATAATAAACAAATTTACATAGTTGATTATACATAGAAGATATGCACACGAACATAAAATCGAAGTACATTTGACTATTTTTTAGTTGATTACATAATATACAATTACATGAAATTCAAAATAGGGCACGGAGAGGTGATCATAAACAAATTTACAGTGTTGAATAATACAAACTTGAATTACTCAAAATCGAAGTAGGTACATTCAATACAATTTCTTAGTTACTTACATAGGCAATTACGCGAAATTCAAATAAGGCCAAAACAGGTGTTCGTGAGCGATTTTTATAGCTGATTACACAAACATTGAATACTTTAAAATAGGAGTAGGTACTTTTAATACAATTTCTTAGTTGATTATACCATATAAAATTATTTGAAATTTGAATTGAGGCACAAACAAATTATAATAAACGAATTTATAGGGTTGATCACACAAATATCAATGACCTGAAATCGAGGTACATTTTTAATACAATTTCTCAGTACAAACATCATTCACCCAAAGTCGAAGTACACTTAACACGACAACTTGATGGTCGGCAGTTCTGATGTGCCGGTCGCGAGGCAAATTGTTGGAATCATCGTCATCATTATTGGACACAATTAACTCCTTCATGGAGCCAAAATTGAGTAGCTTGGAATTCTTATAGCTCAGTTTTATTATTTTCACTTTGCAAACGACATCACTTCTATTCTCGGGTGCTGGGAAGGCGAAGGGCCCACTGTTGGCTCTTAGAGAGAATCGTTGATAGTGTGAATTCAGTAACTGGATCAGGTTGACAGTATAATTCTAGTTATTGTAGTTGTGATGAGAACATTCCAGGTGAGTACTACAAAAAAAAAAAATCAAAAATTGTATGTTATGTCTAACAGGATATTATAATACAAGTTTCATAAGACATAGTATTGTTGGGGGGTACGGAAAATGAACGAGTGAATATGCCTCCACGACCGTGAGGCTTATTGTTTGTAGGTATATGCATTTCAACTACCTGAGAAGTCGCACCCAAAATAACGGCTCTTGCCAACAGGGAATTGGTTGAAGGCCTTTTTTCTTATAATTTATAAGGTTATGACGGTATTACGGGAGCATAATTATTGAAAATAAAACATGCTAATTGTCGCAAGGCCCTTAAGGTCGTGAGTGGCGTGACAATATCCACCATGTAAACCGTGGTAATAAGTTTGAATTTGAACAATCTATACTGTTTATCCGCGTAACCAGTCTTTTTTCCATCAACTGTAGTCATTCCACAGAGTTTTAACAAGAGATTGATTTTTTTTTTCAATAAAGTTTGACCATCGAATCTGTGGGTGATTTTTTTTTTTGCATAAGCATGAGACATTACATTGAAAAAGATCGATGGAATTGGCTTAGCTTTGCGTGGGGTAGGTATAATATACAGCGAGCCGCGGCTTTGCAGTCGTTTCCAAAAATCCGGAACTATCGACCAGGGGCCTGTATCGAAATAGAATTTTTTTGTCAAAAGAGAGTTAAATTTTTTTCTAAATATAACCCGTACATATAGTAATGTGTTTCCATAAAAATATGTACTTAAATAAATGAATTGTCCGCATAAACATAGTGAAAATTAAACTTACACGAAAAACACAAACACGGCACAGCACCAACCCATGAGGCTGCTAGATAACGAATGCAAACGCACCACCACCACCTGTCGACTGGGTGGTTGTTCGTAACTTCTTACCTGAAAAGCCCTGAGCTATTAATTTTTTTTACCTGAAAGATCGTGTCTGAACAGGAATTTTTAGTATCATATGCACATATTCACGGAGCCAGCAGATAATCAATAATTATTATATAAATAGAAACTTTATTTAAAAATTACTTTGTGCTTATCACATAATGCTCCGACTTGAAAAATATCAGCGCTGAATTTTGTCAGTCCAGTACGGCAATGTAAAAATAAAAAAATATAAAAGATATAAGTATTTAGGAGCTCAATGTGTTGAAAAGATGTTTTAATAAAAACTATTAACATATGGACAAATTTACATAAAAATACCTAATGTTTTTCAATGCTCAAAGGTATTAGCCTAAAATGTTAGCGATTATCGATTGCATTGAGTACACCTGCCTACTGAAATTTTTCAAGTACCTGAGGGTCTAATATAAACGACTCTAGCAAGCCAGCATTTTATAAGAATTTTCTACTTGACCGACCTTGAATTTTCAATAAATACCCTTTGATTACCAGGTTGAGAAAGAACGAATGAATACGAGAGGTAGCCAGTAGTGTAGGTAGCGCGACCGAAGAAATTAACAAGAGAGTTTTGCAGCATTGCCCACCCGCTGACGAGTGCTCTTCAAGCTACAAATATCTCCGGATCAAATATGTACCAAGCCATATGCGTAGTATCAGAATGGTGCATCTTAATACTTAACTCGGCCCTTTCAGGATGTACCTATGGGAGAAGTTTGTGCAAATAAAAATACGCACTAGTTATTGGTTACAGCTTTGTTCATTTCAGATTTTTAAACAGTTCCATACTCCTATCCTTACCTTAGATATGAAAGATTTTATTGTATCTATCTATGTACTAACAAGACTCTAAGAATTTTCATTCACATGTTCGAAAATATTTGCAGTCATTTCTTACAATAATTAAAGGGTTTGACTGTCGAAGAGACAAATATGGTTTCGCCAGCTAATGATGTTGGATATAAGAATCCAAGCTCGCATAGAAGGTCGAACGCAACCCGTTGACGCCTCTAATATTATTATCCCACTTTCTCGTCGTCTTCCTTCCAATAAAAGTACCTCGCCAACATTAGCACTTTTGGAAGTTTTTAAATACACTAACTTATCTGTAACTGCGCCTGGGTCGGTAGGACAGCCATATTCTTCATTTTTTTCAATTCACTGAAATTCTTTGCCACTTCTTTTGAGGCTGGAACCTAACTTGGAGAGATTTCTATAGGTCCTTATTGGTGCAGATTGACCTTTTGTCGAGAATCCAAATCGGTAGCAAGAAGCATCATGGACAAAGTCGTCATCACTCATTTCATCATCCATTGTCTCACCGCTGTCCGTCGTTTTCAGATTTTGAGAGAAGGTTACTTCTAATTGATGAGATCTCGAGTGTATTGCAGATGTAGATGAACTGGTTCCGCACCTACGACGTTGGAATTTTTTTTTGTGTCCATACTTGTTTTGTTGAAGATATGTTAGCTCGGGACATATTCTTCAAGAAAACTGAGCTATTTTCAATATTTTGTAGGATATATGCGATGGCAGGGCCTTCTTCTCTTTAGTTTCTCGCACCAAGCGTGCTAACATAGACTTTAAAATACCGAAAACTCGGGCACTTGTTCTAACCTAGGTCTCTCGAAGGACTTTAGTTATAGCGCTTTGAATTTTTTCGGAAATATTTCTCTTGCTTTCTGCAGCTCTACCTTCTATCGTTATCAAAAGCTCGATCATTTCTGGATATTTTGCTCCCGCTCATTCAAATATACAGATACTCTTCATTTCACGTTTTACTTATCTCAGCATGATGAATAATCTCACCATTATTTTGTCTCCATCGATTGTCCCCTTTCAGTGTCCACTTCAATGTCACCTTTGTACTCTTCAGTTGTCCCTAACGTGTCCCTAACGTGTCCCTAACGTGTCTCTAACGTGTCCCTAACGTGTCTCTAACGTGTCCCTAACGTGTCTCTAGCGTGTCCCCAACGTGTCCCTAACGTGTACTTTAACGTGTTCCCTAACTTGAGTGAAGCGGATCGAACGTGCGGCGATAAAAACGCGCTTGACTAAAAATGCGCTTGACTGAAGCCACTCTGGACCCGATCGAAACTCGAGCAGATTGAAAGCTGCGATCGAAACGCAGTCACTGCTAGAGACCAGCGTATACCGACAAGTCCTAGCGAACAGCCTATAACGTTAACTCCTAGTTGCCGGCCTATGCTGATAGCGACAGCACAAGTGATCAGGTTAGGAGTATAGAGACTTAGCGGTTGAAGCATGACGACTCGGCGGGCAGAGCATGACGACTCAAAAGGCCGACGTATGCAGACTTTGCCAGTGGACAGCGTATAGCGAGAAGTTCTAGTAGTCATGCTCTGTCTGCCAAGTCGTCATGCTTTAACCGCTAAGTCTCTATACTCCTAACCTGATCCTCCTCACCATTATTTTGTCTCCATCGATTGTCCCCTTTCAGTGTCCACTTCAATGTCACAGATGATAGCGTTCGCAATCATCGTCTCAACTCCTTTCATCAACGTCACCATCATCAATCATCATCGTCATCAACCCCGATCATAGATGATAGCGTTCGCAATCATCGTCTCAACTTCTTTCATCAACGTCACCATCGTCAATCATCATCGTCATCAACCCCGATCATAGATGATAGCGTTCGCAACCCTGTCGACCTCCAACTCTTCTTCGTCTAGGTACCGTTGCATGCTCTTCACACTCTCTTTAACGTCTGTTGGGGGATCACGTCGAAGTTGCCACATGCTAATGAGAGAGAGAAGCCAAGTTAGCGGATGATTTGAAATTATTTTGAGGAGAAAATAGCTTACGTTTGCAGAGATGGTATTGAAGCTCCGCAGTACTTGACTCGTAGGGATCGACCTGACGATGATTGCGCTCGCTCGCGGGTGATGTTTTTACGTATGCTTTAGTATTCGACGCGTGCTTTAGGTATGGAGGATGTGAACTCTCCCAGTTCTCGGGATCCTAGTTACGATGATGAAGGAGTTGAGATGATGAATGCGAACGTTAGCATCTATGATCGGGGTTGATGACGATGATGATTGACGATGGTGACGTTGATGAAAGAAGTTGAGACGATGATTGCGAACGCTATCATCTATGATCGGGGTTGATGACGATGATGATTGATGATGGTGACGTTGATGAAAGGAGTTGAGACGATGATTGCGAACGCTATCATCTGTGACATTGAAGTGGACACTGAAAGGGGACAATCGATGGAGACAAAATAATGGTGAGGAGGATCAGGTTAGGAGTATAGAGACTTAGCGGTTAAAGCATGACGACTTGGCAGACAGAGCATGACTACTAGAACTTCTCGCTATACGCTGTCCACTGGCAAAGTCTGCATACGTCGGCCTTTTGAGTCGTCATGCTCTGCCCGCCGAGTCGTCATGCTTCAACCGCTAAGTCTCTATACTCCTAACCTGATCACTTGTGCTGTCGCTATCAGCATAGGCCGGCAACTAGGAGTTAACGTTATAGGCTGTTCGCTAGGACTTGTCGGTATACGCTGGTCTCTAGCAGTGACTGCGTTTCGATCGCAGCTTTCAATCTGCTCGAGTTTCGATCGGGTCCAGAGTGGCTTCAGTCAAGCGCATTTTTAGTCAAGCGCGTTTTTATCGCCGCACGTTCGATCCGCTTCACTCAAGTTAGGGAACACGTTAAAGTACACGTTAGGGACACGTTGGGGACACGCTAGAGACACGTTAGGGACACGTTAGAGACACGTTAGGGACACGTTAGAGACACGTTAGGGACACGTTAGGGACACGTTAGGGACAACTGAAGAGTACAAAGGTGACATTGAAGTGGACACTGAAAGGGGACAATCGATGGAGACAAAATAATGGTGAGATTATTCATCATGCTGAGATAAGTAAAACGTGAAATGAAGAGTATCTGTATATTTGAATGAGCGGGAGCAAAATATCCAGAAATGATCGAGCTTTTGATAACGATAGAAGGTAGAGCTGCAGAAAGCAAGAGAAATATTTCCGAAAAAATTCAAAGCGCTATAACTAAAGTCCTTCGAGAGACCTAGGTTAGAACAAGTGCCCGAGTTTTCGGTATTTTAAAGTCTATGTTAGCACGCTTGGTGCGAGAAACTAAAGAGAAGAAGGCCCTGCCATCGCATATATCCTACAAAATATTGAAAATAGCTCAGTTTTCTTGAAGAATATGTCCCGAGCTAACATATCTTCAACAAAACAAGTATGGACACAAAAAAAAATTCCAACGTCGTAGGTGCGGAACCAGTTCATCTACATCTGCAATACACTCGAGATCTCATCAATTAGAAGTAACCTTCTCTCAAAATCTGAAAACGACGGACAGCGGTGAGACAATGGATGATGAAATGAGTGATGACGACTTTGTCCATGATGCTTCTTGCTACCGATTTGGATTCTCGACAAAAGGTCAATCTGCACCAATAAGGACCTATAGAAATCTCTCCAAGTTAGGTTCCAGCCTCAAAAGAAGTGGCAAAGAATTTCAGTGAATTGAAAAAAATGAAGAATATGGCTGTCCTACCGACCCAGGCGCAGTTACAGATAAGTTAGTGTATTTAAAAACTTCCAAAAGTGCTAATGTTGGCGAGGTACTTTTATTGGAAGGAAGACGACGAGAAAGTGGGATAATAATATTAGAGGCGTCAACGGGTTGCGTTCGACCTTCTATGCGAGCTTGGATTCTTATATCCAACATCATTAGCTGGCGAAACCATATTTGTCTCTTCGACAGTCAAACCCTTTAATTATTGTAAGAAATGACTGCAAATATTTTCGAACATGTGAATGAAAATTCTTAGAGTCTTGTTAGTACATAGATAGATACAATAAAATCTTTCATATCTAAGGTAAGGATAGGAGTATGGAACTGTTTAAAAATCTGAAATGAACAAAGCTGTAACCAATAACTAGTGCGTATTTTTATTTGCACAAACTTCTCCCATAGGTACATCCTGAAAGGGCCGAGTTAAGTATTAAGATGCACCATTCTGATACTACGCATATGGCTTGGTACATATTTGATCCGGAGATATTTGTAGCTTGAAGAGCACTCGTCAGCGGGTGGGCAATGCTGCAAAACTCTCTTGTTAATTTCTTCGGTCGCGCTACCTACACTACTGGCTACCTCTCGTATTCATTCGTTCTTTCTCAACCTGGTAATCAAAGGGTATTTATTGAAAATTCAAGGTCGGTCAAGTAGAAAATTCTTATAAAATGCTGGCTTGCTAGAGTCGTTTATATTAGACCCTCAGGTACTTGAAAAATTTCAGTAGGCAGGTGTACTCAATGCAATCGATAATCGCTAACATTTTAGGCTAATACCTTTGAGCATTGAAAAACATTAGGTATTTTTATGTAAATTTGTCCATATGTTAATAGTTTTTATTAAAACATCTTTTCAACACATTGAGCTCCTAAATACTTATATCTTTTATATTTTTTTATTTTTACATTGCCGTACTGGACTGACAAAATTCAGCGCTGATATTTTTCAAGTCGGAGCATTATGTGATAAGCACAAAGTAATTTTTAAATAAAGTTTCTATTTATATAATAATTATTGATTATCTGCTGGCTCCGTGAATATGTGCATATGATACTAAAAATTCCTGTTCAGACACGATCTTTCAGGTAAAAAAAATTAATAGCTCAGGGCTTTTCAGGTAAGAAGTTACGAACAACCACCCAGTCGACAGGTGGTGGTGGTGGTGCGTTTGCATTCGTTATCTAGCAGCCTCATGGGTTGGTGCTGTGCCGTGTTTGTGTTTTTCGTGTAAGTTTAATTTTCACTATGTTTATGCGGACAATTCATTTATTTAAGTACATATTTTTATGGAAACACATTACTATATGTACGGGTTATATTTAGAAAAAAATTTAACTCTCTTTTGACAAAAAAATTCTATTTCGATACAGGCCCCTGGTCGATAGTTCCGGATTTTTGGAAACGACTGCAAAGCCGCGGCTCGCTGTATATTATACCTACCCCACGCAAAGCTAAGCCAATTCCATCGATCTTTTTCAATGTAATGTCTCATGCTTATGCAAAAAAAAAAAAATCACCCACAGATTCGATGGTCAAACTTTATTGAAAAAAAAATCAATCTCTTGTTAAAACTCTGTGGAATGACTACAGTTGATGGAAAAAAGACTGGTTACGCGGATAAACAGTATAGATTGTTCAAATTCAAACTTATTACCACGGTTTACATGGTGGATATTGTCACGCCACTCACGACCTTAAGGGCCTTGCGACAATTAGCATGTTTTATTTTCAATAATTATGCTCCCGTAATACTGTCATAACCTTATAAATTATAAGAAAAAAGGCCTTCAACCAATTACCTGTTGGTAAGAGCCGTTATTTTGGGTGCGACTTCTCAGGTAGTTGAAATGCATATACCTACAAACAATAAGCCTCACGGTCGTGGAGGCATATTCACTCGTTCATTTTCCGTACCCCCCAACAATACTATGTCTTATGAAACTTGTATTATAATATCCTGATAGACATAACATACAATTTTTGATTTTTTTTTTTTTTGTAGTACTCACCTGGAATGTTCTCATCACAACTACAATAACTAGAATTATACTGTCAACCTGATCCAGTTACTGAATTCACACTATCAACGATTCTCTCTAAGAGCCAACAGTGGGCCCTTCGCCTTCCCAGCACCCGAGAATAGAAGTGATGTCGTTTGCAAAGTGAAAATAATAAAACTGAGCTATAAGAATTCCAAGCTACTCAATTTTGGCTCCATGAAGGAGTTAATTGTGTCCAATAATGATGACGATGATTCCAACAATTTGCCTCGCGACCGGCACATCAGAACTGCCGACCATCAAGTTGTCGTGTTAAGTGTACTTCGACTTTGGGTGAATGATGTTTGTACTGAGAAATTGTATTAAAAATGTACCTCGATTTCAGGTCATTGATATTTGTGTGATCAACCCTATAAATTCGTTTATTATAATTTGTTTGTGCCTCAATTCAAATTTCAAATAATTTTATATGGTATAATCAACTAAGAAATTGTATTAAAAGTACCTACTCCTATTTTAAAGTATTCAATGTTTGTGTAATCAGCTATAAAAATCGCTCATGAACACCTGTTTTGGCCTTATTTGAATTTCGCGTAATTGCCTATGTAAGTAACTAAGAAATTGTATTGAATGTACCTACTTCGATTTTGAGTAATTCAAGTTTGTATTATTCAACACTGTAAATTTGTTTATGATCACCTCTTCGTGTCCTATTTTGAATTTCATGTAATTGTATATTATGTAATCAACTAAGAAATAGTCAAATGTACTTCGATTTTATGTTCGTGTGCATATCTTCTATGTATAATCAACTATGTAAATTTGTTTATTATCACCTGTTTGTGCCTTATTTCAAATTTCATGTAATGGTATGCGGTAATCAGCTGGGAAATTGTATCAAATGTACTTCGATTTCAAGTGAATAATGTCTGTATACTTAGCTATGAAAAGTCATTCATGCTCACCTGTTTGTACCTTATTTTAAGTTTCACGTAATTGTCTATGTAAGCAACTAAGAACATGTATTAGATGTTTTTCGATTATAGGTAGTTGATGCCTGTATACTCAGCTATGAAAAATCGTTCACGATCACCTGTTTGTGCCTTATTTCAATTTGACGTAATTGTCTATGTAAGCAACTAAGAAATTTTATCGAACGTACTTCGATTTCAAGTAATTTTAGTAATCAATGTTTGTATGTATAATCAATACTGTAAATTTGTTTATGATCACCTGTTTGTGCTTTATTTTGAATTTAATATAATTGTCTATGTAAGCAGTTATGTGAATTAAACTACGAATAAATCATGATGTTGAGGTCTTACCCTGAACTGTATGTAATTATTGTCTATGTAACTAGCACAGTATATTGGTCTGTCAATAAAATGGTTCTATTTGCTTGCGTTTATATACCAAAAATAACTATTGAAACCAAACCACTTGAGAGTTTGCAAGGGTTAAGATACAATGAGGAGTGCTTTAGTAGGTATAGGGAATTCAAACATCCCGCGCTTTCAAGCTAACAAATGTCTCCAGCCAAACACAATCTGTGACCTAGCCTGTCAAATCCAAATTCCACGTACTTTTCAAATTTCCCGCACGTTAAAATCCCCCACATGTCAAATGCCGGTAATACAGAATAAATGCTTGACGATCAGTCAAAAAAGTCACTAGATTCAGTGATAATAACCAAAAGTCACCAGATAAACTGAAAACTTTTCAAATTTCCCGCGCCACCTGTCAAATGCCGGTAATGCAGATCCAATGCTTAACGACCTGTCAAAAAAGTCACTAGATTCAGTGTTGCCAACCAAAAGTCACCAGATAAAAGTCCCTAGAAACGTCTGCCTCAACTGCCGCCATACCTACTCTTCTGTGTAACAGATGCCTGCGGGGGTGTTAATCGCACGACCGGCTTCCGCAGCATTGAAGAACGACAAAAGCTACAATTATCTTGGAGCTGCATTCATTGATAAATTATACATATAAATTATTTTCTGAACTACAAATGACATGTTCTGAAATACAAATCACGCTTTCTGATATTCAAATGATCATTTCTGATATACAAATGACGCTTTCTCAAATTCAATTTATTAATCTGAAATACAATTGACTGTTTCTGAAATACATTTGACTAATCTGAAATAAAATTGATACTTTCTGAACTACATTTCACTAATCTGAAATGCAATTGACGTCTTCTGAACTACAATTGACGATATCTGAAATACAACTGATATTTTCTGAACTACAACTTGAAAAGGTGTAGTTAATACAATTTGGGGGAACCACTTTTCTTTACTAAATCTATACTTTCTTTTAGAAACAACAACCATGACATGGGTCCCGGTGGCGTCTCTTCTCCTCTACGTAATAACTTCAATGATCGGCCTGCTGCCGATCCCGTGGACCATGACGGCCGAGCTCTTCCCCATCGAGATCCGCGGTATCGCCCACAGCATAGCCTACAGCTGCGCCAACCTGCTCATGTTCCTCTCGGTTCAGAGCTACGAAAGCCTGAACGAGCTCCTGCACGGAGCGGCCGGGATGCAGTTTTTCTTCGCCGTTGTGGCCATCCTGGCCCTGGTTTACACCTTCGTGTTCTTGCCCGAAACGCACAAGAAAAAACTCACAGACATCGAGGAGTACTTCAATCACAACACGATCTACCTGGGCCAGAAGAAGGAAGACAAGCCCAAGAAGAAGAAAAAGAAGACGGCGGCGACGAGGGCCACCAAGAAAGACATCGTGAAGAAGACCAACGGTGAACAAAACCAAAAGCTTATGAATAACGTGTAAGAGATACGCGCTCTCTTTGACCAGTATTATAGTATTTTTTCGTAATAGTCTGATATTTTACTACTTACTTATTTACTTGATAATTGTATTTTTTTAATAATAATTGATAATAATTGTTGTTGAAATTTGCTGTGAAAAAACAACTTCTCTCATTTGTGTGTGATTTAAATCATGAATCGGTGATATATTTTAGCCATGATGGTCGAAACAATCGAATAATCTATTTTTATGAAAATGACGATTTAATTTATACATACGTAGCACGTAGAGGTCTGTTTCAAACGTTTGTGATATAGTCCAATAAATTTCAAAGTTAATATTGTAGCCTTTTATTCGTCATAATAAAACGTAGTTCCAATCATGTTGGCGTGATCTACGTTTATGCCATAATTTGACAGATGACACCGGACACAGGAAGTGGGAGCCGCTAAGCTGATGGCAATGCACTCTTGTCTGTCCAACAATAATGATTGTTGGTGCAAAATTAAGTAAGATTGAAACTAGTAGTGCTGTTATTGATAAAATTCTTTTTTGACGAAGTACAAACATCCTTCTTTGATTTCACTCACGTCAAATTAAGCAACAATGATTTTTTTTTCAACAAAGTATTTTTGTGTTAAATACCATAAAAGCGGTAATTATTAGGTAGGATACTCAGTCCTCAGTCCATTTGATTGGTTTATTGTGAATGAGGAACTAGATTCGTCTAAATACGTTATTAAGTAAACTATTAAAATGTAATGAAGTCTCATCTCAGCATCATCACCTGAAGAAAAAGCATCTCGTCACCCACTTTCATAACAATTTCGTTGAGTAACATCCTGCAAGTGCGGTATCAGAGTTCATTTATTGAAAAGATACTATATTGCTTTATGCCATATTAGTGCCCACTACTTGGTGCAGATCTTTTACCTATAGAGCACAATTTTTCTGGTAAAAGTGTGTAATGCATAGATATACTTATTGCACCACGTTCTAGTGCAATACGCAGATTTATGTCCGGTCATTTATCTTCCAGCAGTGTGGTGGCCAACCATATAGGTACCAGTGTATGTGTAGTAATTTGTAAGAAAGTTAAGTAATGAACGAAGAAAACCAAGCGATTTGATAAGATATCCTACTAGGATTCAATATTCCGGCAATTGCAAATTTACATTTAGAAAAGGTCAACGTAGGTTATGTGTGCGTAAAATTTAAACTAAATGCCTAGGTATCTAGTATCTATACATAATACGGTAGTCGATTTTTTCGTCATTCTCTACCAGACACATTCTCCAAGTAAATTGTTGAAACGCGCGTCGACCAATAAAAAACTTCAAAAAACCGTGGCAAGACTTTGAGAGAACATCTAAACCTAATTAAATTGTTAGTGCCTAGCTACTTCAATTGATTGGTAATGTACCCATTTACAAGTCAGTAATTCAGTATAGTATACCCAATAAATGCCAATAGAGAAACTCTACCAAAATCTAACATTCCAAATTTATGCCCGCTGTTCCACTATCAATTTCTGGACAGCCAGACCTAGCTGGATTTTTTTTCTGGTGAACTACAGAACTAGGCGAAGCCGTCCGTTACTGACTGAGGTTAAATCAACTGAGCTTGATCCCACAGCAAAGTTCGATTTGTTTTAAATATCTGTCTGTAGGTATGATAAATCACGTTTAGGGCCAGCTTTTCATCCTCAGCTTCTTAGTTAACTTTAGGACACCTGTAGGATCTTATTGAAACTTAACTCGTGGAGACCACGATGCGTGAATAAGACACACACCTGCACAATTGGCGGAGGAGCCACGCATCGAGCGCTTGCCGAAATATAAGCCCCAAGCCGATCAACTTTTCTTAAGCTCTCATAAATAATTCAGAGAGGTTTTCGGCCAAATGGAATGAAGCCCCAAACAAATTGGTCCAGAATGAATGGACTGCGCTCTCAAAAATAACTTGACTTGCTCTTCCTACAAACAGATTTTAGACTTTGGTTTTTTTTTGGGTAAATTTTGTTGGAACTCCCATTTTGAATTTTGGTCTTTAGCAAATTTTGATCTTCTATCATTCTTACCTAAGGTCTTGACTTATGTCAAACTTGAATAAAGAAGTGACAGTTTTGACAATATGTCCACTGCGCCAAAGATAAGGCCAATCTGGTCAATAGCATTAGCTCCATTTCTTTAGCCATCAATCTAAGATATTACCAACGTCATTTGATAGCGGTGTGTCACCCGCTTCTTAGCAATTCCTCGATTTTTCTCCTCTGTCTAACTGAAATGAGGCGAAGTGAGGTTGTGGCATGTCATTTGACATGGGCAATCCACATTTCAGAATGTGCGGCCAGAAATTTCAAGAATTAAGTCAGAAATAAGTCAAAAACCGTTTCGAGATTTTAATAAGTGCTCTCCAAAAATGACACCAGAAAAAGTCTGGAATTTTCTTAGCAAAAGTAACCCAGTGTTGAAAATTGACCAGTTCGGCACTCCTTCTGTTATCACCCTGTATATCAAGTAAAATGTCAGTGAACACTGAACACGCTGTGATACCTTGTAGCCAAAAGGACCCTCTTTCAGGCATCAGAAGGCTTTTAATAATCGGTAAAGTATTTTCCGAGATATGCCCCCTCAAGATGAAGCGAAATTTTGGGGTGGACCACTTCATGTGTTGACCTGTTTATATTGGAAGCTCCAATATTCGTGTTCAACTATTGATTGGAATGTGCGACCGAAATACCACGCAACTGCTTTTCCGAGTTTTTTCTAGCCACCTCACAACGCGAAACAAAAACAGAAGAGCAGACAGAACAGTAAACAGATATCAGAGTGAGGTTAAAGCTCTCAAACTTTAGAGAATTTGCGATTGCTTGACAAAAATCTGTTGCCAACATGAAAAAAAAAAGATGATTGCCGGTTAAGCTCAGTTTATCTCAACGGAGGCGGAACTAGTAGTGAAATACCCATCGACATTTAACCAAACGTTCAACTTTGACCAATAGTCAGCTAATCTTTTCGTTTAAACGAACACTGAAATACCGGCCCCAAGGAGCTACAGCTTCGTCAGGGAACTTTTTGAACCTATGTCTGTTTGAATCACCTCAGGAATCACCCCCCTTGAATATTCCGAAATAATTTTTGAAAACCTTCTAATAATAAGTTCGAATGATTATTTCGAAAATGCTCTCTTGCAGGTGTGGGATTGCTTGGTGTAAAAAATAATCTGTTAGTGAGTGAGGTCTGGTCAGTGAAATTCATGTTGAAGTGTCGATCAAATGTGACGTGCAACGACTTGAGTCCCCTTTTTTGGGAAATCAGCTCCCATGCAGAAATCAAAATATGTTTTAAAAGTATATTTCCTTACCTAGTGTACTGTCCCCCCCTTCTGGACCCCTGGCTGTGATTGTCGTCACCCCCCCCCCTTACCTTGGACCTCTTGTCCTCCGTCTGTTTTTGTGACTCGATAATTTTCTTTCATGTCATTTATACGCACTAAGCTCGAAGCTGAAACAAAGAAATCCCAACGCGTTATTTTTAGATTCTAAAATTCTCGCGCGCGAGGTGTCGATGTTTTGTGGTTCCTCGAAGAAAGAAATGCGATCCAAACACGAGTATGACATCATCCATGAAAAAATGCGTAGGTAGCGTCAACAGGGCCGTTGGACATCCCCAAAAATTAGCGAAATACCCGAGACACGTAGGGAGTCTCCATCCTTGCTTCAAACTGGGCTGTAAAAATCGCGAAAACCCCTCTCTCGATCCTCTTTGTCTTGAATTTCCGGAAACAAATAAATAACGCCCGAACAGGAAGATGCGATTTTGGAAACGGAAATTGAATCACAAAAAACTAATGCAGCGATTTAGGGTATGATTTTAGAAAATAATGAAAAACGACCCACCTGTAGTAAATTACGGCACACGTCGGCTTCTGAACGTCTGACCCACGAGAGCACACCAAATCAAGTCCCGCTTCGACCTAAATTCCCGTCGCGTTTTAAATTTAGTTCCTAATATAGAAATGATTTTCTTGCGTCGAAGTATTAGAATGCATATTTGTAATTTTGTAAAAAGTCACTGATAATGCGTTCCATCACATTAGTAGATGTGATGTGTCAACCGAACCATGGGAAAGTAATAGTCGGAAAACTATTTATTTCAAAAATCTAACTTTGAAAGGCTATAACTAAATCAAAAATTTATTTTCAAAGGACCCCGCACTCGACCCCGCATAATTCTTATGGGAAAAAGGTCCCCGACGGATTTACTTCAAATTTAAGTATTTTACAGCTCTCGGTAAGCTGATAAAAAAAATATCATTGCACCTCGCGTTGCATCAACTCTCCGGAACCAACGATTTATCCTCCAAGAAGGCGGAGGGTTGAATGTTCTTCAGTTAGCAATGGTTTTTTGTTTCGTGATAAAGTGCCTGTTGCTGCAGACGGATAGATCGTGTTTTTGTCATGGGATGTTCCGTGACATACATTTGCCATAACATCGAACAAATTGGAAATATTTCATACCCCACTACCCCATACCCCATACCCCCCTTTGAAATATTTGAAAAATGACAACATATTCAATGTTGAATAGTAAGTCAACTAACCGATCAATTTGGCTTAATTTTTGCAATGTTATGGCCAAAATATTTTTCATCAATTATTCGAAAAAACTCAACCCTTATGATCTTGCAATCACCCATGCATTCACTCAACATTAAAAACTGAAATTCCGTTAGTAGCTGTTGAACTAAACAGATCAAAGATTAAAGTGGTCCGCCTCAAAAACTCGCTCAGGTTCAAGTGAGGATATCGTGACAAAAATGAACCGATTTGAAAAAAGATGGTGTTAATGATTCAAGCGTTCTTCTGACTGCAAGTTTCATTTATTTAGGTATCGTGTTTGTTAAATATACTGTATGATATACAGGGTGACAAAAGTAGGAGTGAGAAGTGGTCTATTTTTGAGCGTGTGTTACTTTTTTAAAAACGATGTTAGATTTTTCTTTATTATATTTTTGAAAACCTCGCATCAATATCTTGAAACGGTTTCTGACATTTTACCGCCTTCTATTTTTTTGTACAGGGTGTTCGTGTATGGAGTATACACTCCTCCTTGGAGACATCCTCTTAAACATAATTTCAAAAATTGAAAACGATTCTCATACAATTTTTTCCGTGGGTTTTGAATCCGTTGACAAAAAATTTCTGTGGTATATCGCTTACAGTAACATCGAAAATTCATCTGATTTATCTCAAATGGGACACTCTGTATTGTCATATGGGAATCGATTCCATTTTCCATCGTGATTATAAATATATATCACATTTAATAGGTTAGTCAACAAAACACGTGTGAAAAAATTGATGAAGTTTTAAAAAAATTCGAAGAAAGATTGTTTTCAAAAGTGACTCAGTGAATTTTTTATATTTTTCTATCAGTTTGGGTAAACGAATTTGTTCAAAGTTTGAAACTCTTACTAAACTCACCTCAAACCGACAAACTTTTGAAAGAAAAGATTTTTCCATATTTTTTGAGATTTCAACAATTTTTTCAACAGGTGTTTTTTGGAATAATATATCAAGTGTGATATATATTTATGATCAGAATGAAGAACAAAACCAATTCCCATATTGAAATACAGGGTGTTCAATCTGAGAAAAATTTTCGATGTTACTGTAAGCAAAATGTCGCAGAGAATATAGTGAACAGATTCGAAACCTACGGAAAGAATCATGAAAGAGACGTTTCTATATTTGAAATTATCTCCAAGGAGAAGTCTCCAGGGAGGGGGTATAATTTATACGTTAACACCCTGTACAAGAAACAGAAGGCGGTGAAATGTCAAAAACCGTTTCGAGATATTGCTGCGAGATTTCCAGAAATATAGCTAGAAAAAATCTACAATTGTTTTTAAAAAAGTTACACACGCTTAAAAATGAACCACTTTGCGCTTCTTCTTTTGTCACCCTGTATATCATACAGTGTATTAGCAAACACGATATCTAAATATGAAACTTGCAGTCAGAAGAACGCTTGAATCATTAACACAATCTTTTGTCAAATCGGTTCATTTTTCATCACGATATCCTCATTTGAATTTGAACGAGTTTTTAGGGTGGACCACTTCAATCTTTGATCTGTTTATATGTGGGAAAATCTTTTTTCAGTTTTAATTATTGAACAGAAACATGTACCCTTCTAGCCCTACCCTTGATAAAATGACCTTCTATCATGTCTTTGTCAATAATGAACCGAACAGTGTTTGTTTGCTTAATCTTTCAAAAAAACTGGTCATTGTGTGTTTTAGTGGTGACGTCGATAAGGGAGTTGCCCAAAATAAGTCACTGTCGATGTCGCTCCGTGCAAGGGAGCTAGAGTTTCACCTCACTTTTCAATTTCTGTCAGGTAGGTATCTATGCATTTCCATAAAAGACTAGATCAAGTCGTTTTCTTTTACTAAAAAAAAAATACATTTATTTGTCACCGTATTCTTCATCAAGAAAATTATAATACAAACATTATAAAATATTCATAAAATTACAACACATTGCACAAATATTTACAGGGCGATCTGACGAGCGTGACTGTGTGCGTGCGGGATAGAAAAAAATGACGCATCGCCGCGGCACCCCTCGATACTGAAGAAAATAGGCAAATACGGCGAACTAAGTCTTATAAAAGGGGTGAGGGGTGCCCAGAGCGGCGATGACGTCATTCCTTCCGCACGCTCGTCTTATGTTTTATTTTTCGTTCTTCCCGCCGGACGCCGTCCTCAAAAAAAAAGACGACGCACGCGCGGGAACCTTGGTAACGCGATGACGTCGCACATTGTAGCTCAGGGGGTGTAGTTGGCGACGTCATCCGAGAGAGGTAATTGAGTATCTAGTAGGGGCCTCCGGACTTGGGAGGGGGTCCGTAGCTGCCGGAGATTCCGCCGCCACCGCCGCCTCCGTGGCCGCCACCGCCGCCGCCGCCTCCGTGTCCACCACCGATGCCGCCGCCGATTCCGCCTCCGTGACCGCCGCCAATGCCGCCGCCAATGCCACCGCCGATGCCGCCACCAAGGCCGCCGTCAAATCCGCCTCCGGATCCGCCGCCGAAACCGCCTCCGAATCCACCGCCGCCGCCGCCTCCAAATCCGCCGCCGCCGCCGCCGCCTCCGTGGCCGCCGCCGGATCCCTTCTGCAAACGGAAGAAAATTGCAAGTTTACAAAATGATCGTTGCTTTAGGGTTTCTTTTCCTGAAGTTCAATTTCTTTTTCTCAAGTTTAATCAGGTTGGGGTGTGTGTCATATGTCAGTGTCAACACTATCGACTGTCACTTGCGAAAAAAAGAAAAGACTGCATTGAGCACTATGGCGGGGATAGAGCAAGAACGAACGTTCAAATAATGGAGATACTGATCATTGCACGGCCTTTTCCCAAAATATAGACTTGTAATTAAGGCTAATTGAAGAAAGGTATGATTGTAACAGTTATTGAGCTAGCAAGGTTCCAGGATCAAACTTCGGCAGATGATCAACTCTCAACATGTTCTAAGAACGGTAGAAATATATAAAAAAAAGTCTAGGTATTCAGTTATACACAAAAGAAAATCTTTTTTTTTGTAGAAAAACAAGGCCTAACTGATTGAGCGCGGCAGTTCTAAAAATGTTTCTACATTGAAACTATCAATGGGGAGTAATGCTAAGAAGAGTGAGCTATGCTCATGCCATGTCACAGTGAGCAACAGTCAATTCCAAGAAACCATATCTGCCAAATAATCCATTACTAAGATACGATTCATACAGAATTGACAGCAGTCCTAAAAACGCTTAGTTTTCTAATACCCGAGGAATGATTCAAGAAAAGCAGTTTGGAAAAAAATCAATTCAGAACCGATAAATAGGTACTCATTGATTGACGAGTAATGAAGTATTCAAACAATAATTAAAAACTTTCTGTAGCAGATGGGCCCCATCTTCGGAAGATCGGAAGTCAGTAATTTACGAGATGAAGATGATATGAATAATAAAAAAAAAACAACAACAGGTGAAGATGTTGCGTCCAAAAGTGGACCACGCCATTCGCTTTCAATATCAACGACCCGGGACGTGTCAAGTGTGCAAATTAACCAGTAGTTCACGTGGTGCAGAGAGAGGAAAGTCGCGCATCACACCGGTGGTGTACCATCATCATCTTTTATAATAGCAGCGGAGGCCATGGGACTTTCACCCAACAGTGAACTGGTGCGGTCTTCTGTGCGAGATGCACAACAAACAGATGATTGGAGAAATTGCAGATGCCGAGATATTTGAAAGTATACATCGGAACAATTGTCACCAAAGCAGGGTGACGTCATATCCGCTGCGCGGAAGCAATCTTCCTTTTATTGTCTAGTCGTAGTAGGCGAGATAGTATCATAGAAAATTTTTGTTTGTACATTTGACAGTTGCTTGATAAATGACGTAAAGATGAACGTTACAGACAAAAACATGAAAAAACTGTTACGGTGTGGAAAAAACACACAACAAATTACCTGAGTCTTGTATCTGATGAAGTAGACTTCCGGTTTGCTTGGTTGGGTCGGCGCTGGTGTGGGAATGTGAATTTCAGGCGCTTCTTCCGGTTTCTTGACCAGCACGTAGACGAGGGTCTTTTCTTCGTTCTGGGGTTGGACGGGGATGACTGGAGCGGTCGGCGCCGGGGCGCTTGGCGCCTTGATGAAGATGATCTTGTAGTGCTTCTGGGCTTGGCCTACGTGGATGGGGCGGTGCGGCCTGAACTCTTCGGGTTCTGGTGGTGGCACGTGGACGTAGATGTGCTTCTGGACGGTGGTGCCGCCTCCGAAGCCGCCTCCGAATCCTCCACCGAAACCGCCTCCGCCACCGCCGCCGCCTCCGAAACCGCCTCCGCCTCCGAATCCGCCGCCGCCTCCGAAACCGCCGCCGCCTCCGAATCCACCGCCGCCGCCGCTAGAGTGTCCACCTCCGAAACCACCTCCGCCTCCGAATCCACCGCCGCCTCCTCCGCCACCTCCGTGACCTGAAACAGAAATTTGTTACGTTCCGCAGTTCGAGTATATGCTCAAAATGTTATTAAGAGTTTCTTCAAGATCCAGTAATTTGACATTACCATCAGATGTTTCTTGAAATTGTGTGTTTGAACGCTTATAGCTCTCGAGCAAAATGTTTTTAAATTACCTCCTCCAATTCCACCCCCATGGCCTCCTCCGAATCCGGTACCGCCACCGAATCCACCGCCGCCTCCGCCACCAGATGGAGCTCCGTACGAACTAGAAGGTGGGGGGCTGTAACTGTAGCCAGCTTCAGGCCTTGCGCTGGCCAAGGCCACTAAAGTTGTTACTAACTGTAAGAAAACAATAGAATAGTTAATAAAAATCACTGTTTATAGTATAAAATTCCTATACTAATTCAATTGTTCTTCCTTTAGAATACTGATAATTTGTGTATGAAGTGAATGTGTATTTTGTAAATAGTAACAGTGACAGTGATAAAGCTTTTTTGGCCAAATTGGGTATATGACATTAAATCCCGCATTGAACAGATGGGAAGCAAATAGTAACTCTAGTAACTAGTAGTAGTAACTGAGAGATCTTTACACACACAATAACTAACATTTTTAATACGAATATCTAAATCACATCGAAAAAGAAAAATTTGAAGAAACAAGCGACAGAAAGGTAGGCTGTGAATTGGGAAAAAGTTAACAACAACGATTGGCCGAAAAAGTGACAGATGAGTACAAAGACGTATGTGTCAGATGCGCAAAAAAGTGAAGCTACATGGCTGTCTTTTCAGTTCGAAAAATCAAAATTATTTTGACATTTCTATCCAAGGTGCCTCAATTTTGGTGTTGAAATTTTTGAAAAGCTCTAACTTATTAGTCAAACAGCCTGAAAGTGGTACAATGAATGCGGCATCAAATTAAATAGATACTCTCTATCATTTCAAAGCACTTTCTATGCAAAAATCGAAGAGTGTGCCTCGGGTTCACGGGGTCAACGGCAAAGTTCGAAACCTTGCGATGGTAAATGGTAATGTCTGCGTGCATTATTATTATGGCTATACATAGTGGGTGATTGGGTTTCAAGATCCGAGCGTCGAGAGCGAAGAAAGTTGTGACATTGGAAATTATTGGCCTTGTTATTTATTGCCCTTTCTCGCATCCTTCGGATCATCCCAATCGCGATGTTCGGTGCTCATGCGGTTATCTGCTGGTCCTTTTATTTTGTTGTGGGCTTCAAAGGAGAAAATCGTGCTTGCTCGACTTGAATTTGGTCCGAGACTGCTCAAGTAACCAGCAGACGCGATTTGACAGTTTATAAGGAGGCTATGCGATAAGCATCAGGGCTGTTTTTAAAGATGCATGCTGGCAAGTTTTAAGGGTTGAACTTTTTCTGGCGTCTAGACTCTCAGTCTCGTGAACGCGAAGCGAACTGATTAGAAAGGTCAAAAAGGCTACAAAAAACAAGATTCGAAGCCCAAGTGACAGTTCCAAATTTTCAAACGGCTGTCAGCTGTCATTATTGTCAATAATAATTAGCAATAATCGTCAATTGCAAGACTTGAAAAATAAACATTTGTTCGCATTATAAGATCGTTAACGCAATATCTTCTTGGTAATATCTACTACCTTGGTTGTGTTCTCTTTTATTCTAAACCAATCTAAAAAACATATCATGAACGGAACTAAAGAAAGGTTGCCTCTAATGACTAGATTTTGCATAAAGATTTCTTCGGGAATTCTATAGTATGAAAACGAATCTGTAAGAAATCTTACAGTTGAACTCGCAACAGCCGGAACGGGCCTAGGGAATTTATATTCCAAAATACGTCTACTGCCATCAAATGTCAATGAAGTGTCCATCCATACTTGCACGTGATTGACAGAAGTACCCAAGCAACTAGATTTGTTGATTGAAAACATTGTTTCAGAAAAACTGAAGTATCTATGACTTGTAAAGACTTCTTCACTGCAGCATTAGCTTGCTGTATCTTAAGATCAAACGATCTATATTGAGGTATGGATGTGTTTTAACTACTATTGGTTTTACTATTGCTACCCCGTAGGTTCAATGACTCATTTTCGATGCCTTTCATGGCCCGCTTGACCAGAGTGTACTTCAACAAAATTTTAAAGATTTCCCAAAATATTTTTCTTTTTTTTTTCAAAATTGCTAACTCAAAAATATCTATTCTATTTTAGAGCATTCTGATGCCTTTCAGACCCACATGCAGCACTTTCGGTAACACTTGTGGCCCCCTTGAGCCGTACCTGTCAAGTTACGAGGAAATCTAGGCCAAACTGCCAATAAAATCACGATTTTTCATTAGAATGTAACTTTTGACAAGCTTCGATATTTTGGTGGTTTTCTCGAGCTGTATGTCTAATTATAGTTGTAGGAACCCAAGATCGGCTTGAGTTTCAATAATGTATTTTTCCGTACTGCATCTACTTGTAGGTCTGATCACGCAAAATTTGGAAAACCACAAGTTGCTTCGCCCTCAAGTTCATCGTGTTCCGAATGGCTTATGAAAATAGTGACAGAACTGACAGATGCCTGTGTCATAGGCAAGCGGCGCCTATCAGAATCGTTATAATGCTTCCTGGGGTTGCATCTTTGAGGACAAATTGGAGATTTTGAGAATGCAAAGTAGAAAAAGTTCAATCTGAAAATATTAGGATGGATTGGGCAGTTTTGATGTTTGTGATCGGTTTGAGCTATAAAATGAATTTAGATAACTTGGAAAATAACCTGACCAAACTCTAAAATTGAAAATCTACGTATGTAAGTGAAGCTAAGAAACAAGAGCCCCTTTGTGGACGCTTTGCTTGCGTGATCCTACAATTAGCGGAGTTAACCAGTGAAATAAAGTGAGATTTGAATCCAGCAGCAAAAGTTTCTTTTTTGCATAAAAGCTGAAGAGTGAAGATGGTTAAGGACGGAGTTGAGTTGGTAAAATAAGGCGTTGCGGAAGCAATCTCTGTGGGCTTGCTTGACTGTGACAGAAATTTACCATTCAGGTCTCTTTCGAAAGCTACAAGGATGTACTTTGGGTTGAGCCCCGGAAAAATTTGGAAATTTTGAAATTTGAAAAAATTATTCTTGGATTTTGGGAATGCCAATGGGCTCAACCGCTCAAGCCAAAGTACATCCTTGTAGCTTTCGAAAAAGACCTGAATAGTAATATTCTGTTAAGGAATAAGCCCACAGCGATTGATCTCGCAACGCCTTATTTCACCAATTTAACTCCGTCCTTAATCGAATAAAGTTTTTTTCTATCAAAAAGTTTACTTTAAAGAACACAAATAGAGCCAAAAAAAAGAACTGATCAACGGGTAGAAACAATTGAATATATTAAAATAGCAAACAACAACAATTTGAACACTTATATCATGTCACGTAAAAAATTTCACCTCAATCACTAACAGGCACAATAATAAAAACTAACTATCCATAACCTCTCCAACCATTTCTAACCATACTACCATAAAACATGCGAAATTAATGCCCATTTAAAGAAAGCTTAAGACAAATAAATTGTGCAGTTAATTTTTTATTATTTGTATTTAGATACTTATAATTAGGTAAGAAGGTACCTAACTAAGTATTTCAAATGAGAATTCCAAGCCAACTCGCGCATTTCGGATGAACATTTCCAGTAATTTCAAGAAGAACATCAACTCCAACTCAAATCAAGTAACTGTCAAACTATAAAAGCTACTTGATTGAAAATTAATCAGCGGTTGTGCCAAAAAAAAAACTATAATTGACTAATAATATAAAAAGGCCGAAGAACATAATCAATTATTCTGATGAAGAAACAAAACTTTAAATAAGAAATGAGACAATAAGTGAATGAAAATGAATATACAAAAACAAGTAGGAAATATATGCAATTTATTCTCATTTCCCTTTCATTCTCTTTATGCTCGGCGTATACATATGAATGGAGTAACGTACTTTACTATGTGACATGTAAGTAAGTACAACAATTGTACCACCTGGTCTTACTTTCAGAGCAAACTTGATTGCAAAAGTAAAATTAAAAGTTATATCCCAGTTATAGGTATCATAAAGGTAAGTATATCCGACAGAGATGAGAAACCGTGTGAAATTTTCACGCACACAAAGCCTACTATAGATATAATGCGAGATGCATAGACGCATCCAATTAAGCAATCTGATGAGTTACCGGTAACGAGATAATGCGAAAGGGAAAGGATGTCCTAGGATCTTCCGAGTTAGTGAAAGTACAATTTTCTTCTCATTTAAGTTTTCATACCAATTTTCCATGGATTTTCCACAAAGTTTACGATTAACAAAAAATTTAAAAAAAAAGTCAACTCCACAACAAAGTATAGTTTGTGAACTATAAGGAAACGAAAACCAGTAAGTACAATAAAAAACTAAGAAAAACAAAATTGTGTTTGCATGGGGTGGTGTGTTTGCAAAAAACAGAAGGCGAAAAAATTTACATACCAGAAATGGTTTCATCTTGATGAACCACTAAACTATGATCAAATGATGAATACGATTTATCCCACATAGTTTAAATAGATGCTCCCCCCACCCGGCGCCCCAACTGAAGATTCACACTCGTCCATTGTATGCATTGGCAGGCTCCGCAGGTGAGCTTTTACATTCACTTTATATGAAGAAAAATTACTTTTACTGCTTTGGTGGTGGAGTACGCTGCTCTTCAGGCCCAAATATGTTCCATATAATATCGCACACACGCGTATTATTTAACATTAAACATTAATTTATTCCATCTAACGAAGAATTCCGCTAAATGCTCAACACTGCATTTGATAACACCATCCTGCAGGCGATTTCAAATTAATTGAGCGGAAATTATACCCATACTTAATAACGTCTCGCAATAACCAAAAATTACGTTTAGTGACACTCGGTTCCTTCGGCAAATTGAATGAAGAACAGCAAACGTTGAGGAATCGCGTACACAAATCGCCAATTTAGGGCATATAATAATGCCTAATCGGATGTTGCGTTCGAGCGATGCTAATGATCTGGAACCAAAACCTAGAGGGAATTGGGCAAGATTTGAACTTTAATGGGAAACGAATCGTTTGTTAGTTATGAATATGCTAATTGCGCCAAGCAGAGGTAGGCATACAATCCCGGGCATTGTCTTGTTGTATGTTCGATATCAATTAAAGTTATTGTATTTGTACCTAACTTTGTATTACGTGTGTTGCGATGGTGATATTTCCGGTGTAGGCAATAATAATAAAAGCTTTGCATTTCAGCTTCATCAGCTTCAAAGAATACATTTCGTGTCACCCAGTATACATATAACGACTTCTACGATGATCTGAAATGAGGTACTTATTAGGCATATGTAGTAACTCGACCGATAGTCAGGTTTCGCGGGTATAGTTCTTGATCGAGCATTGGAGTCTCCAGAGCTTTTTCGTGTTTCCTGAGCTAAGCTCGTTAAATTAGAATTCCATTGTTCCTATTTTCTTTTATCGAATTGCCGTTATTTTTCACTTTGATGAAAACGCTTGCAACAAACTCTTTTCGTCAATACACCTCGATCTATCATACATCAGAAACCCATCAATCACTTGCGAGAATCAAACAGTTTTTCATTGATTGATTTCTACAAGAGTGCTAAACTCACTCGTAAGCTCGTTATTCTTCGTGTTTGGATTGCTAGGTAATATCAGGTCTTTATTTAGACATTCGCTTTTATTACTATGGTCGCCGAGGCTCACTCGATTGCCTTACTAAATCGACTGATTTATTAGTAAACCTACCGGGGTGGGCAAAAAACGCAATATTTTATTTTCTTAGCTGCATTGTAGTATATAAGTTTATTTACCTTACGGGTTTACACTTCCGTTTATCCATTTTAATACATTGAATCTATTACAGCTATAATTATACATTTGTAATTGTTCCTGTCAATGCTTGGTTCAGTTCTCCTCTTTTATCAACATCCCTCTTCCATCCTCTCCATCCTCCTTTACAATCTCTTCCAGCCACTCCATCCCTCTTCCATCCTCGCTAAATATTTCTTCGACACTTTCCTCTCTCTCACTCATTTCGGTGCGTCTTCTCATCATATGTTCCATCGTTTCTGCTTCATTTCCACACATTCTACATATTCGCTCTTCGTCCTCCTTCCAAAATCTGTTTTTCCCTTTCTTCATTTCCGCATCTGAATCTTGCCATTATCTTTCTTTCTCTTGCGTTCTCCCTGTCTGGATATATTGGCTGTTCTTTTGTCACTAGCCCTTCGTACTTTCTGTGATACCTTGATTCTTTTATTTTTTCCACCCTCTCTTGCTTTTCGACATCTTTGTCCCGCATCCTTAGTTCCTCCATCAGCAAGCCACCATTTTTCTTTATTCTTGCAATCTCTTCTCCTGGGTATCTGTTTCTTCTGTAGTATTTCTCTCTTTCTTCCCATGCTCTGCCTTCTGCTCTTCTGTTCTTTTCTTCTCAGCATTCTTGTCAAATTTTGCAATTTTCTCTGTCGTACATCTTCTCTTCGTATTTTACTACTCTCCGGCCTGTTTCTATTTCAATTTTCCATATTTTGGTCTCTTCCCTCACTATACATATATTCCGGTGTTTCTTTCTTTCAGTCACAATGTCCATTTTAGGTATTTTTCTTGTACTCTTTCGATTTCCTCGTATTCTTCCCATCCCCAGACCTCTACTCCATACGTTATCACACTACCTATCAGACTGTCAAACAAAGCCCATCTTCTTCCAATGTCGTGACCAAATTTTCTTTCTTCTGGCCTAATAGTCTGTTCGCTTTTCTCACTGTTTCTGTGACACGCGCCTTGGGGTTGTTTGTTCTGTTGAAGATGTATCCTGAGTATTTGACTTTTCTTATTTCTTCTATTTTCTCTTGTTCCCATTTCCATTCCGTTGTTTTCCTTGCTCTGCCTTTTCCAAATACCATCATTTCTGTTTTGTTAACGTTGAGTTGTAGTTTTTTTCTTCTCATATATTTTTCTAGGTTCTTCATCATATCTTTCATGCTTCTCTCATCTTTCGCCAGAACGACCCGGTCGTCTGCGTACGCCAGCGTCCATACTTTCTTCCTACCCACCACGATATCTCCTGCCTGTGCTTTTTTGAGCATTTATTCTAGGTCTGCCAGGTATGCAATAAACATATTGGGACTCAAAGGACATCCTTGCCCCACTCCTCTCTTGGTGTAGAAGCTTTCACTCCCTTCTCCTTTTACTCTTACTTTGTTTGCAGTTATCTCATATGCTTCCCCAATTTTGTTTATCAGATGTTCATTTATACCTTTTTCTCTTAAGCTTTTCCAAAGTCGTTCTCTATCTACATTGCCAAATGCTGCCTTTAGGTCAATGAACATAGCATAACGTATGGTCCGAAAGTTTTGGGAATTTTTTTAAAAGATAATAACTTTTTTTGGATAATTTCAATTTTGTAGCTTTATATTGCAAAAACTAGCATCATCTTTAGCAATACCAAATTCATATTCAACATATTGAAGATGGGCCATTATCTTTGATGGCTCTCGGTTTTCTTCTGCCAAGTTCGATCATTCTCTGGACAACAGCAGGATTAATTTCTCTGAGCTCCTGCCTCCCAATGTACCGCAAGCTCGACCAATAGAAAATTTTTGGTAAGTATTGAGCAGGATAGTATACGACAAAGGATGGGAAGCTGCAAATGAAGACCAATCACGGCGTCGCATTTTTCAATAACATTAGAGAATTTCACATTTGAGAAATTGATACAGAAAATCATGGAACATGGCAGAAGAAAATTGAGACCCATCGAAGATAATGGTCCATTATCAATATGCTGGATATGAATTTGTTATTGTTATATATGATGTTAATTTTTGCAATATCAAGTTGAAAAATAAAGACTATTCAGAGAAAGTTATTAGCTTTGAACAATTTCCCAAAACTTTCGGACCATACGTTATACATGTCCACCTTACTCTTTCAATTCCCTTTTCACTATGTGATGTAGAATGTACACGTTGTTCACAGTTCCTCTTCCCTTTCTGAACCCTGCCTGCCCGTCTGGTAACACTCCCCTTTCATTCATCTCTTTCACCAATCTAAATTTTGTATGCCGTGTTAAGCAGGGTAATTTCTCTATAGTTTGCTATCTCATGTCTGTCTCCTTTCTTATGTGATGGACATATTATTCCTTCTCTCCATTGCTATGGGAACCCTTTTGCGCACCACACGTCATTCATTACCTCTCTCAATCTCTCTACCACTTTGTCCGGGCCATACCTCCATGCTTCGTTTTCTATTCCGTCTTTTCCCGGCGCCTTGTTTTTCTTTAGCTTTTGTATTTGCCTTGTTACTTCTTCTTTCTCAATCTCAGTGTCATCGATTTGGTTGGACTCAGCTCTCTCTCTCTTGTTTCTGGTTCTTCCTTTCCTCCTGGTAGTTTCATGAAGTGTTTTTGCCATTCGTGTTTCTGTATTCTGTCACTTATTTTTTCTTTCTTTTTTTTGTCTCTGTTCATGTATTTCCATACTTCGCTTTCATTTCGGATTTCTTTTATCTTCCTTCCCTCTTCCTTTCTTCTTTCTTTTTTCCTTTCTCTGCATTTTCTTCTGTATTTTTCTCTGGCTTCTAGGTAATCTTGTCTTGTTCCTCCGTTGTTTTCCCATTGTCTTAATCTTTCTCTGGCTTCCCTTCTTTTTATTGTGCATTCCTGGTTCCACCAATCATTTCTTTCCGTCCACCCCTCCGTTCTCTTTTTCTGTGTAGTCTGATCTATGTATTTAGTTAGCTCCTCTATCTTTTCATCTACTGTTTTTGCTTGTATTTCCAGATTGTTTCCTCGTTCCATACTCGCCTCTCCATTACAATTCTGTTTTTTCTTTCTATTCTTTCGGGTACCTACTTTTCCCTCCAATTCGATCTCTATTACCAGTGGCATGTGATTTGATTCGATTCTCTGTCCGATGGTAAATGTTTCCACCCCAGTGAATGCTTCTTCATTTACTATTGCTTCGACTATTGCGTAGTCTATTGTTGTTGCTACGCTTCCTCTGATATAGGTGTATTCTCCTTTCTCGTCTCCTTCTTTATTTCTGTTTAGCACGGCCCAGCCTCTGTCTTCAATAATACCCATCAGTGTCTTCCCTTCTCTATTCTCTTCTTTGTCTTTTGCCGGCCTCCTTGTTTCTTTCCCCATTTCTTTGTATCTTTCTCCTCTCCCTCCTATCTTGCATTATAGTATCCTCCTATCAGTAGCCTTTCCTCTCCTACTTCTCGTATCTTCAAATCTATTTCTTTTTCCAGCTTTCTCGTGTTAGTGTTGTATATTGTTACAATTTGCCATGTTTTCGTCAGATCTTCACATTTCTTCTCGTAATGTTCATTATTGGTTCACAGGTTTCTTTGCTGCATTGTAATTGTAATTAGCAAAGTATTAGTGAGAATAATATGCTACGTATGGTTTGCGATAATGGACGGCGGCGTACGATATCCGCATTCCATGTTGTTCGGCAAAATCTTTAAACTCTTTGAAAACGAATTGTTTGCCGTTATCTGTTCTCATCGTCTTCGAAACGCCGAACAACAAGAGCACGTGGTCTTTCTCTTTCAACAACTTGACAAAATTTTTGACCAAGGACGTTCGAAGAGAGGAAAGATGGAGAGCTTTGAAAAGTGGTCGAGAAATGGACAAGATGTAGAGGTTCCCTCCGTGGGACTTCGGTAATGGACCGACGAGATTCACGTAAATCAGTTCCCACGGATTAAGAGCGTCCACTCGGCCGCACGTGGCCAGCTGGAGCCTTCTGTTACGGCTTCTGTACGGGACACACGGTGCACTTCCGAACTCATGGAGCTTCATCCGAGGACGCGGTAAAATGTCTTGGAGACACCTCCGTGTCCGGATGTTGGGGCCTGATTGGCCTCTTCGAGAATCTTGTCTCAGTGCTCTTCAGGAACAGCCATCCTCCAGCTTCGAGCGTGACCGCTGTGTGAACTTGGGTCTCTCATGATGCAATCATTTTAGCGCAAAATGGTCTGTCACGGCGGGTAATTAGGTGGCCTCGACAAAAGGACGAAGCTTTTCGATTGTCCACACCACAACCAACAGCTCCTTCTCCGTAGCGCTATACTTACGCTCGCAGGCGTTCAGCGAGTGACTGATACAGGAGATGACGTGTTCGCCCTCTGCATCTTCTTGCGTAAGAAATGCACCGACAAGTAGTCGCTCGCGTCACACTGGATAGTGAATGGCTTGGTATAATCGGGACAAGACATGACAGGACCTGACCTTCCGCAGCAAACTGAAAATGAGGGCAACGACTGACGGAAACTTCAGTACAAACCGTCTGTACCACCCCGCCATTCCTAAGATGAGTCGTTTTTCTTTCACTCGTTTCTTTTAGATCTTGGGGTGTACTTTTGTTTGGGTTACTTGATCGACATCAGGGACATGGATCCCTATCGTCTTTTATGGGTGACGAATTGAAGTTTGAACTTCTTTCAAGATAAACTAAACTTGCACTACGTGTCAAGGGCAACCAAACTTTGTCAAGGGACCCCATAGCAAGTAAAGTACTGCTGAGGTTCAATCCATCAGAGACTGAAACACTTCAGTGCAAGTCCAAAATGGAAGAATTAACGAGACGTATACAAGAGCTCAGAATAGACGTTAGGGCGAACGATTTTGCGAGCATCTCCACCAGGTTGTGTCATGTTCGTGGAAGACTTACTAGGCTTTCGGCACCAAATGGGGAGTTTGAAATTGCGGAAAAAAATGGATGATTGTGTCCCAACAGTTGGAGGGCCGACCGCAGGAGTCTTTGCACGTACAGCAACTCCGATCCCTAGTGAGACTGGAGATGGTGATGGAAGCCTGTAACGTCGAGAAGATGAGCAGAGTAGTCCTAAAGAGCGCGTTACTCGAGAGTTGCTGACTGAAGAACTGCATAATGTCAGCGAAAGACTCCTGGAGAGATTGGACCTGTTGAGTTTGCGTACTCCTGTCAGGACCCTGACCATTTCAGCAAATTTAACGACTACGACTACAGCAATGACAAAAGTCTCGTCGACTATCCAGCCTTCTTTTTCTGCTTCTTTTACGAGTGAAGGCGAAACGGCAGTAATAACCAGCGCGCCGATCTCGACACACCTCATCACCTCATCGATCTCTTCGACCTCATTCCCACCATTTCTTCATCAATCAACGAATCCACTAGCAACATTCAACCAATAACATTATCAGCCACATTATCAGCGAGCTTCTTGTGTACAGCCACCTGACATACAACGGCATCACCTGCTGTACCGCTACAGAATTATTGTTAAGTTTTCCTTCAGCACCAAAGTTTAATATGCCTCATTCTGTTTTTCCAGCTACTGCGTGGAAATGGGGACTGACTTTTGATGGCAAGTCTTCCAGTTTGGCTGCCTTCACACAACGATAGCAGAGATGATAAGCATGCTTTTCCAGAGGAGTAACGGGACCACAATTATTTAATTTTGTAATGATTTACTGTACTGTACTTTTAAGCGAATCAGCAAAGCTGTACCTACATCGTGAGATTCCCTATTGGAAGGACTGCGGTTCGCGTTCCAGCCTGTCGACTATGACAAGGGATTAAGGACAAAATACCCCGGAAAATCTCTACACTCGTCTCTCAAACCCATCTTTTCTGACTGTTCGACTGTCAACAGTCAAGTACAACCTTCTGCCGTACCTTCAACTGGAAATGCACCAGTGTCTAGCGGGGGCTGTGGACGAACTGTTACGATTTGTTGCGTAATTGAGGATAGCAGAAAAAATGCGGTGAAGTACAGATCACCTCCAGTGGATATTGGTCAACTACTAGAGCCGGGCTTATGTGATACCACAAGGAAGGGAGAGATCGAAGGAGCCATTCTAGTCTTCACTGGTATGCCCACTGCGTCCTCTGCATATGTAAAGATTTCAGAGATACAGTCATCAGTGCCGCCACCCAAATGCCGTCAGCACCGCGAAAAGAATTACTCTGCTGGAATTGCCTCCAGTCAGGTCATACCGCCAGAGTGTGCACAGCCATAGAAACGTTGTACTGTCACCACACACGCCACATTGTTCGGCGTGCGAGCCCAAGGCATCTCAGTCGAGGCCTCGGAAAACTGAAGAGCACCTGAGAGCTCAGGACAAAAAAGCCTTTTCGCCAAAACCAGTTTCGGTCACCAACCTGCGTTATCATTTGTCTCATTTACCGGAAGACCTCCGCTCGTATTTCCGCGTCAGTGTTTGGGGGTTGAGATGGTTGGGTTGCTCGATAAGGAAGCTTTCCACATCTGTGTGGGATCAGAAGGTGTTCCACTTCTCGAACGCATTAGCTGTCGACTGGTTAAGGCTAGGATTGCTAAACGTCGCGTAGCCAATGGGCAGAGGGTAGGAACACTGGGCGCTTGCCGGGTACCTATAGCAGTTGGCAACAAAGACAAGCTGTTCGGCGTCCTTGCGCTCCCTAGTCTCTACCACACTCTCATACTGGGCTTGGATTTTATCCAACAAATAAGACTGAACTTGGATGTGTCTCGGGGCTTCATAGAGGCACTTTCGGTGGTTGCAGAGATTGCCAGTGTGACAGCTGAGACGGAGCCTTCCGAGGAAGAGTGGCAGCAGTTGCAGCGCTTTTGCGGACCGGTTTGTCTTGAATTCATCTCCTGTGCTAGCTTGCATGGACCTGGTAGATCATCACCGGATCAGGCTTGAACTGGGGGTGGAGCCGGTCATACAAGGGTCAGTTTTCTTTATCTTCGGCTCGTCAGCATCACGTCGACGCAGAATTAGAAAAGATGCTGGAGATGGGGGTGGTTGGGCCGCCGATTTCACCGTGGGCTTTTCCGATCGCGATGGTCAAAAAATCACTTGACCAGTACCCTTTCTGCGTCGACTAGTAGGTACAAGATGAATGCTGTTACCGATCAAGATGCGTATTATTCATTGTCATATATCACATCCATACTTGATCGCCTGGGACGCGCTCGATATTTATCTTCGCTAGACATTAAATTCGCCTACTGGCAGGTGCAGATCGAGGAATCATCCCAGCCGATGAGGGCGTTTACGGTGCCGGGGCGGGGACTTTTCCGATTCAAGCGAATGCCGTTCGGCTTGCACAATGCGCCAACCACTTGGCAGAGGTCAGTCGACCGCATCCTGGGGCCGGAGCTGGAAACGTCGGTGTACGTATATTTGAACGATATCGTCATCGTAACGGAAACCTTTAATCAGCACCTGAGTCTGCTCAGTGACGTCTTAGAGCGACTGAACAGAGCAGGTCTGGTTGTGAGCCGAGATAAGTGCCAGCTCTGCCGATCAGAGCTAAAATACCTCGGCTACGTAGTTGACGGACAGAGCCCACATGTGGACCCGGAGGAGGTGCGGGCGTACCGAAGTTTTCGTCAGTCGTCGCCTCCATTTCCAGGTTGCTGCTGAAGGACATCCCGTTTGAGTGAAATGCCAATTGTCACTGGACCTTTCACCCTCCGTTTGATGATAAGGAAGCAGCAGTTGAAATCCGTTTGATGATAAGGAAGCAGCAGTTGAAATTAAATGTCAATCAAGTTATTATTCTCCAAGATATCGTTTTTCTCTCTTCTCTCTCCCTCTGTGAAACCGGCTCTCGTCGAAAATCCTGACCTGTCAAACTTTTGCAAAGAGACCTGATTCAATAACGATTCAATCAGCAGGCACGATTTGAAGAAACGATAGCTAATCATTATAAAAATGTTGTGTTACTTTCATGTGCCCGTCGATATTTCCAATTGTTGCTAAATACCTCCTGCCAATCAAACTTGATGGACGCGTGTTCGATATTGGTACTATTGGTAGTATCAAAGTATATGTACCTATCAAATGTGAGATCTTAATTTGCCAGAGTTTTATCGCTACCTTTACCCGAGTGCATTTTACGAAATCATATAAATACATAATAAAATGATGATGACAAAGCTAATTTTTATATCCGTGCTACAGGTTTCTCGCTTAATTGGACGTCGGAGCCTTATTATTATCATAATATAAATGGCTTAAGTTATGTCAAAACGAATTCACACAAGCACTTTAGATAAATAAATTAATAACATGTAACTTAATATAAATTTATTAGCCAATTTCCCGCGTGCATAACTGTCATAACACGTTTTTTCTCCCATTCACAAATTGGTTTATTTTACGCAAATTATACCTAATCTTCTTCACTACAGCCTACTAGATGCCATTTATAATACGCACTCGAACTCGGTCAATCTCGTGTTACGCAAGAATTATAGATAATCTCAAGCAGTGGAGCGTCCGACACGCTCTACATACTTCTATTACATGGTCAATTTGCGATCTTCATTGAAATTTTGCAATATGATTTTGTTTAGGTAGGCACACTTATCTGCCTCTACCTACATATATCAGAAGGTATCATACAGAAGCCCACGCATGTGAAGATGACCACCACGGTACTTAAATTTTCCAAGTGATAAATCTGCGAGAGTTGCACTCGAAGAAAGTTAATCTAGATGCAGATGGACTGCTGGAGTTGAGCGAAAAATGTGTAATGACAATTTGATTGGCCCCTTGCGTCATGCTCCATTTATGGGAAGATATATCTTAATTTCAGGGTAGCGGAATCTTGATGGTAGCTCTTGATGAAGAGAGCAGACAGACGGGTACTTCCTCATGGAGGTAGGTAGCTCCTGCAGAGCGGAGATTTGCTCGCAGATATAAGCCGTTTGATGGGTGCAAAAGGTGGGCATTATATCGGAAATGGCCGGTCACTAAACTATGTGAAAGTAAATCTGAGGAATAGCAGACCGTCGTCGGCCGGTAAAAAACACGCACAACACGCTTCCTAGGACATTACTGCTAGGTATGCGATAGTACTATGTATATAATAGTACTACTCTGGGTATTCCAGTGGCGTGCGCGAACATAAGATAAACATCACAGCCTGTGAAATCTATACCACACTGCTTCATCATCGATCATCCTTATTATGACTTATTCCATCCGCGGGTCTCCTGATTCCAGGGCCCTATTTTCGGAACCGGGGAACAGATCATCAGGTGATGTTGCCTAGGTGACAGCCAATCATAGCCCTGGTTGCCTAGCAACTTCGCATAGAAACGGATCACACGTTTCCCGAAAATAGGGCTTGAAAAAAAGCGCAAGCCATTACGACATGCTCAGTTTCAAACCGACGCGACGCCGACGTATATTTCAATGGGGATGGCGATTATCCAAACTCACGTAGATGGCACCAATGTTCCATGTGGATGACCGTCGGTCACGGATTCCGTCGGTTGTCATTGCTGGGAATGTCAAATTTGCGCGCTCTGTCACTCGCCGTGGTGCGTGGATAATTAACAGCGGGAGATTTGAAGATACCTCGACGAATGAGGTATCAGGTTCCAACTATGATTAACTTCGAGTGAATGCCAAAGAGGATTAAAAGTAGTGTTACGAATTTGCTTTTGGCATTAGGTATGGTACTTACTTTAATAATTGAGAGAACATTCAAACACACTGTTTATTGCTGCGAAGGTACTACCAACGGTACTACTAATTTAAAAGTCACATACATTTTCGCACTAGGTAGATCTTTCTCTCTTTGTTCTTCCTGAGCAGCCACTTCGTTATTCCCCCAGTAGATATTGTGCGAGTTGATCCAGGTGAAAAACTCATATTGGCTGTAGGGACACTGTGTTGGTATGGTCCTTTCCACAAGGGATGAAAGGTTACCTGTCCCAAATCATTCTGTTTTCATGTATACCAACCAAACACCGGAAGAATCACGACTGAGGCGGAATCAATCATTCTCTAGGTAGTAGAATTTGAAGCCATTTTTCAATAGAATGAAGCAATTAAATGCTGCATAATTCATCATTTATCAGTTTCTTTCCTAAACGTCAAGAACGCATTTACGCCAAGCTTGATGTCCACAACCCAACATAAATATATGAACATTTCGTTTCATCTAGCGGCATAAAAGGCCTGTTTTAAAACTCATCGGCCAAATTACATCCACCCCTTACACGAATTTGTACACCTAAATCCAAAATAAACACCCTCCTGACAGCTGGAATCCGTTGGGACGGACGCCTATGGCGTTCCGTGAGGCCGACAGCTGTCAGTGCCTGACTCCATGGGACCGTTCAGTAAACAAACGGTCGGCCAGCGTGCGGTTCCTCTACGCCGGCCAGCCCGCCCGGTCGCGTGATATGAGGATCTCTACGTTTTTGTTGACACAAGCGCCATCTACTGAGATATGCGCAAACTAAACTTCATTCTTGTCATTTGTCCGAGGATTTTTGATAGTCGGCAGTCGACAGTCGCCGGATCCTAGATCGCCGGCCAGCTGGGTGATCTCAACATGGGCCCTAGCGTGCAACAGTGGACGGGAACATCCCACATACTTAAATTGCTATACCGCGCAAGAGAGACGTCCGACACCTGTAATAATGGGCGCCGCCATCTTGATGGTTATTTGGGGATTTTGGGTGCTGTGAACTGGCACCACTTCGCTACTTGGCCACTTGACTAAGCACGACATCATTTTGCTTCTCCCTCAAAGTACGTGGAATCAACACTAAGAACATCAAGTGGGAATCAACAGATGAAGAAAAGGTGTGCGATCATTCCTGCGTCCAAAAGCTCGGTTAACTACGTGATGTTCATTTACACTGTCAAGAAGCTGCCACGTTTCGTTTACTCAGAGTACAGTGGCTCCCAACCATCCAACTCGATGTGATTATTTCGTAATTTCAAGAAGTCTAAATACACTTACGTGATGGTACTTGAGAAAACTGGATCGCTATTGTAAAATTGCAGAAGATTGCTAATCAGTTTCACGGCCCTTAAGATATTTTGTGGTAGCTATATATACCTAACTCGGTATTTTGAGATACACTGGAAATTAACCATCAAGATGGCGTCATTCTCTAACTCCTTCTGTTGCGCGGCGCGGCAGAATGCGCAATAGGTTCATGAGCGGTATAGCTATAGTATGTTCACTTGTACTGTGACTCTAGTTTGCTGAGCAAATTTTCTACTTTAGCATTGTAGGCTTGCCGCCTTTTCACCTGGTGTGAAACTGACTTCTCTGGAAGTGAAGTTATATTTTTTATCAAATTGATATTGAAATCTTGGAAAACTGACCTGGTCATATGTGGAAGTGCGACTAGGGGGACGCAGAGCTGTGTTACCGCCATGTAGATACCAAAAGAGCACGAGGCGGCCGCAAATCTAAGTCATCTTGACGGCGACCCATTCAGGGTCGACAAAAACTCGTCCCGGGAAGCCCCAAAACGGAAGCAAATTGCAAATTGAAGGTACTAACATCAATTTCGGTCCAATACGCAACTTTGAGCGGCTGGGTTTTTTGAAATTTGGTTTAATTTACTTTTTACACGTGAATTCTTTTGCAATGACAGACTGCACGGCGATCCTTGTTATCGCTTATAATTCTTCAGGGTTTGGCTTGTATTTTTGACTGGAAGAGGCGAAAGGGTTGATGATTGCATGAGGCCCCTTTTTTGAACAACGGCATTGTATACTCTTTAATTTGAAGCATCGAAAGTTGAACCGGCTTCGAGAGGTTAGAAATATTTTTGACAACTGTCAAATGTCAAGGCTCTTCTGATTTATTTGTTCATTGGCGAAAATTGAAAACAGGTCGAAAAATTGCTACATTTTCCAATAAAATGGAAAAAAGCGTCAGACATCACGTCCCGCAAAAATGTTCCGGCTATCTGCAAAGGAAATACGCAAAAAAAATGTGTTTCAAAACTGGTCCGGCCAGAGCAGCCAATTGCAAATTTTGGGGATTTTCTATATTTCACATTTGGAAACTTGGAAACAAAATCTCACAGCCGACTAGAATCACGGTACAAGTGAACATAGTATATTTAAGTATGTGGAACATCCCTATACAATCAATTAAAATCGCGAGCCCTCCACCCTCGCCTTCACCCAGTGGCGTAACTAGGGGGGGGGTTTCGGGGTCAAAACTCCCCCCATTGGCCATCGAATTCCATGAAAAAATTTCAAATGCGACTCTTTTTTATTCGTTTTGCTCGCATATTCGCATATTTTTCAGTCGTGACCCCCCCCCCATTGGACACTTCTAGTTACGCCACTGCCTTCACCCATATCCCAACGTCCATATCTTGGGGTTCGAGGCTCGTGTTGTTGTCGCGTTTTTTCAAAACATCGTCTTGAACCTGGAATACCCAGTCGTTGAGGTGTCGGTCCACAATACCTATGCACGCCACTGCACGGATGCCATGAAGCTACAAAACCCAGTATAAAAACATTAAAAGTGATAGTCTTTTGTGCATTACCCATTGACGATGATCATTATCATAATGTAATCACAGCGTGCAAACCCATCATCTAGTAGAGAATAAGAGGGTCCAATAATACTGGCTAGACATCTTAGGTCTCTAATGCAAAACTGGACGCGCGTCCCAACTTTGGTATTGTTCTCGGCGTGATGTGCATGGCAATTAGCCAGCCGCCCGGCCCGGCCATCTACGAAGATGACGATAATGATGATGAGAGTCGAGTGAGCGGTGGATTTTTGACGGCTGTGTCGTAAGACCCTAATAGCAATTTTGTATGTATAGGAGGTGTGTGCGTTCGCGCGAGCTTTTCTTTTGTTCGGGGATCACGTACATGGACGATTTTTCTGTGATAGGAGAATGTTTGACGGCAGCGTTTATGCATCAGAAAGGCAATTTTACTGTCGAATATCCTCCAGGGCGACTTTGATTGAGACGAGGAAGCGCGAAGCAATAACTCAAATTGGTTCTATTGGCAATCAATAGTTGACTTTAGCAAGTAGGTACCTACGCCGAGATCTACGCTTAACAGCGAGTGATTTAGAGATGGCTGATTATTTTGTGGAATGTCAAATATAAGTGAATCGGTCATTTGGAAAATGGGGCAAATCCAAAAATTGATCCAACAGTCCAATTTCATGAATCCCGTTTTTGCTGAATTTACATTCCTCAGGTGTCAACTCACCTATTTTCTATGAAAGCGAGCCTTGTAACACTCTTCTATCCATACAAGACTTGCTCATGGATTGACGTAGATTTGGAAAACGGGACATCGCTCAAGAGATATCCCGTTTTCAAAATGAACTGCGCTGATTCTTTATCTGTAGCTTTTGTATCGCCTAGACCTCGGCCTAGACTTTTTGTTTATCGATATCACAAAGGTGAAGAGCGTGTGGTGTGATGGTCAGCGCCTCGACTATCACTCCAGGGGTCGTGGGTTCGAGTCCCACTGTGGGCGCTCGGATTCTCGGCCTCAAAACAAGCTCTTTGATTTAGTTGGAATGCTTGCTATGTGTGTCGCATAGCACGTAAAATACGAACAATGGTGCCGACCCCATATGCGATGTTGGTGGTCGTTAAAAAATCCCTACCCTGTATTGGAACACACAGGGGTTTGGCCAAATTTCCGGTATAGTGGAGGGAAGCATTCACCGCCGTCGGTGTTGGGCCTCGTTGCGGAAATAGGCCAACGGTGAATGAACAATAAAAAAAAATTATCACAAAGGTGGTGCAAAAGTACTAAATTAGATAATCCAGTGTGATGGGTACCTCTATTTCATAATTATTCACAACGTCAGATATACTGCCTCGGCTCGCTTCATCCTAGGCGTAAAAAATGCCTTAAATAATAACATTTTGGAATAGAAACATTATTCGTTTATTCTAGGTGTATGTTTATTTATCAAGCGCTCACCAAAAGAAGATTTTCAGGCAATACTATTTTTTGCATAAAATGGCTGCAATATTCATTTTGAAAACAGGGCACCTCCTCGTTGATTAAACATTTTTTATTGACACGCTGTAAAACCGAAAAAACCTACGTTCAATTTTCATGTTAATTTCTTACTCTGTTGACGCACAATAAAGTTTGACATATTTTTTTCAAAAACTGATCAAATGAGACGTTTTTCACCTTTCCCGTAAAATTCGGAGAACTGGAGATGTCCTCTTTTCCAAATGATCGATTGAAGTACATTGTAGATGAACAGTAGTATAGATAATGGCCACTACGAGCGCACCCCAATATGAGGTTTTAAAATATTAGCAAAAACCCTCAATTTTAAAGATAAGACAACAACAACAAAAAAACAGTTACCCTACTAACAAATCTTACCATTTTTGCATTTTTCACTAAAAAAAAAGCAAAAGTAGAAACCCTAATTTTGCTATCATCCAGCGCACCCAAATCTAAGGGGTAAAAACAGTACCAAAAAGACCCAATTTTCACTATCATAGAACTCAATCTTGAGACTTTTCGAGACTCTTAATCTAATTTTACCCATCATATTTTCCAACACAATTTGATTAAGGGGCAACTTTTTACCCCAAAACTGTCGAAAACAGTACCACACACACCAAATATTGACACATTCCACCAAAAAAAAAACAAAACAAAAACAAAAAAACAAAAAAAAACAAAAAAAACAAAAAAAAACAAAAAAAAAAAAAACTACCAATTTATTCTTAGCGCACCCTGAATTGAGAGTAATAACTTGATGCAATCATTTTTTCCCAATATTTTGTCAATAATTTAGAAAATTAAAAGTTGGCTAAGCAGCAGAATATGTGAATAATAGGTGATCATTGCTAGATTTTGGGTAGGGCTGGACAATACTTAAATCGCAATATCGAATATCGATATCAAAAAGATATCGAAAAATCGATACTTATATCGATAGGTACATCGATATTTGAAAATGGTCATATCGATATTCTACCCAGGCCTATTCACAACAGCAAAATTTTGCCCGGGCATTCCCGCGGGCTTCCGTATTTGTATTATGTCATTTTGTGTCACTGATTTGAGTGTATCCTGATCTGGTTTTCATGTTTTTTGAATCGTTGGCAAGCCGTGTGGGCCCAGGAAAACTAGATTCATGGCGCCGTGATACCCCCCTGACGGCATGCTTTCCGGCAAAAGGCAGCCGGTTGCGCCCCCTCGAATAACCTGCCATATACAGGATCGAAGCCGTGTCGTTGGGACGCACCAGGTCAGGAAGCCACAGGCAGGGAGATGTCACCTCATGGAGTTGCAATCCACGTTTACCATCACGTACATCACTTCAGCGCATACATGAGAATGCATACCTGTAGAGCGCGGTAATTTCAATTTTGACGCATGAAGTATCACTGTCAATGGCAACTTGTCAATCAATAATCAAAATGTAAACAAACGCCGTATGGCAGAAAGACGCAGAAAAGATTCAGGTGATACGAAACACAACGAGCTGTAGGGCGATCGACGAAACAAGAGCGTTATTAGGTTAGGTCGGTCAAAACGTCAAATCGACGTCAAGCGCTGTCAGCTGCCATTCGCGTGACATAACACACGCATACCGTATTACAGTGTTGTCAACTTGTTGTCGTGATATAGATATGGCAACGTCCTACTTTCACAGGTATGCGCAGAAGCCTTTCGGGAAACAAGGATTGCAACGGCCCGGCCGGCCCCGGCAGCACTTCAGAAAAGGAAGTCTCTTTACTTTTGTACCGTATGTTCGTTAAAATCATGAATTAGGGCAGTCTGTGAACTTCTAAACGTATGTCCAAAATGTATTCTATGACGACTGCTCATCATGTTGACATCAAATTTGAATGATTTTTAATGAATTCACGACATACGTTTTTACTTCCAGAGCCTGCCCTAGTTCATGATTTTAACGAACATACGGTAGTTTAAGGAATTTAGTTGATTAGCTATCTTCGTTCTTTTACCGGCTATTACCGTTCTTATTGTCGAGGAGTGCAGCTTTTGCCAAACCCTTTATGTGGTTACTTACTACTTATTACTTATTTCTTTTGATTGACTTCTTGTCGTCACCTAGTTCTAATATGCTTGTAATTCACCGTTTCTCTTAATTCTACATATTTTTGAAATTGAAAATAAACTAGAGTCAATCAAACTGCTGTGCTTTTTTTCGCGGAACCGTCCCGTTCCTCACAACCAGATGTGAGTAATATTCTCGAAAATTGTGGGGCAACCTCTCAGTGGCGTAACTGCAAAATTGGGGCTCCCCCGCAAGAATTAACAGGGGCCCTTGCGGTGGCGAAGAGGTAAATTCAGGCGTGTTCCGAGGTGGGCCTGTTTTTTTTTTTGTAACATAGGGGAACTGGTCATCTAAATCGCCCCTCTCTGTGCGGCCAACCATGGGAATTTTTTTGACGGTACAAACACGAAGAAAGTTTTTAGAAACAAAAAAGTAATGAATTCAATCAATTTACTCGCATTTCGCATTTCCACCAGATCGGCCAAGTTCAATAAGCTCAAGACTTCCAATAAAGAATAAGTAGAAGTACCTAGTGCAAAGTTTCGCCGAGTGGGAGCCTATTTTAAGCAAGGGGGATTTATTTAGGACATTTCAGGGGCCAAAAAAATTCTAAAGTTAAAAAAAATACGAAAGTTAGAGTTTCACAAAACTGCGAACTCGTAGCTCGCAGCTCAAACAAACAGCCGAGTTTGGGAACCCAAAAATAAATTGTAGGTACGCACAAATCTTTCCGATTGTATTTTTCTTTACACAGACTACTTGGGGGCCCAATAAAATCTCAAAAAGTTTGCCCCCCCCCCGCAATCGCGGGGGCTGCGGGTACCTAGTTACGCCCCTGCAACCTCTTCAAGTATATCGAAGTATCTTGACGATTTCGAATTATCAAATTACCGAAACTGATAAACATTTGTAGGTAGGTACTGAGTGCTGCAAAAGAACGAAAGGAAACAGCCCTGTCTCTACAGCAAATGCAAAATTGTCATTTTGACACCTAACCTGATCTTTAAACTGTCATATCATGCCACCATCAGAGAAAGGACATTATAGCAGGACTGCTAATAAAAGTTGTGGAAATTGGAAGTCCCAAGTTATAAACGATCATGTCGGCCTTCTACTGGAGTTATGGAAATGTACGGTACTATTAGTCCAGTTTAATCACAGGTCCATGCCTCTTTCCTATGGCGAACGAGTCTCCCTCTTGCGGGAATAGTTTAGTGTACCCCAATAGACGTGATTTGCCCCGCAGCACACAAAATTTCGTCCCTTAGGGGGCGAATGGAGACCCTTCAAGCTTTTAAGATGAAAGAACTTTCACAAAATGACCATTGACTCTCGTCATTTGTGTCATGAAGTAAACTTATGCATCTATTGGGAAGGCTGGCCACAACTGTAGCTAATGTTCGCTCCATTCTCCACACTCGAAAATAATGTTACTAGTGGCGATTCTTGTGAATTCTGGAGAACATCCGGTCTTTCTAGACTCTTCCCATTAGATGGCAATGTATAAGTGCGAAGCGGGCATTCCAGTACATACGTATAGGCTTTGGCCCGTGGAACTGAACTGGTGACTTCAAAGCCCGAGTGGGACACATCTGTCCATTTGGCGGAGGTGCCGGCTTCACAGGACGTTGGAATTGCAAGCGAAGGGTGTAAGATTATTCAGGAGTCACCTAGAAACCGTATGCCGGGGTCATTGTGGAATTTGCTGAAGAGCGATGGAAGATTCGAAAACACTAACCGGAGGTATATTGAAGCACCATGGATAGCCCACAGAGTAATATTGAATTCAAAGCAATCGAAAGCGATAGAAAGCGAGTAGTCTCAGCGATATTTCAAAAGTAAATAATTGTCGTATATTTATTGTAGTGCGTAGTAATAAACAGTGTGCGTGTTTTGGAACGATCGGCTCAATTATAAACGACTTTAAGAGCGAAATACGTGACAATAGTATTCGTTGACAGACGATAAAAATCTGTTTTAATTTCTCCATTTCTTGCAAGGAAACGATAAATTCATATGTTCAATTGAGTTACCAATCAAATCGCATTCCATGAGCCTATCAGTTATGAAGACAAAATTTTCGCAAAGACATTTTCCAAATAAGTGATTATTTTTTAGTGAGTTCCCTACCGTTTAAAATTCGAATTTATGGCAAATATGGAATCTCTTAAATTCTTGGGAATTCAAATCAATGAAAAGAGTTGCGCAAGTGACCACTTTGGCGCTGCAATCTCAGATTCAATCGCATATTATACTAATTATACACCGAGAAGAAAGGCCGGAATCGATTCGCAGGTAATCCAGATGCTACTTTACATAATGGTAGCAAAAATAAGTAGGTACCGACCTACTATATGTAGGTATCCACAACACAATTTACATAACCAAGACAATAAGCTCAAAGCTTCGACAAGTATGATAATCTGACATTTATAATATGATTTCAAATCTGACGAGACATGATTAGTTATAGCTGGCATTTGTTATGTGCCTTGTTTATTGGCCATATACAAATCGATGGCTAGCCTAGGTTGGTAGAGGACCAAGACATAAATGAAAGTGCTAGTAAATAATTGACTTTTAACTTACCTGACGCTGATACCTAACGGTAGATATTTATATTGTTTATTTCATTATGTTACTTTTTAATTATGTTGATCCAGATACCTCGTTTTCGAAAACAATTTGTTGAGCGCAAGTGATATTTATTGAGCTGTCACTTTTGACATGTACATATTTAATCACGTTGTGCTGTGAAAAATGTAATTGGTTTTTGTTTCATCTCAGACCCTATCAAGATCGATTCGGTCGTTGCATTTTTTTATCTTTTTATATTTTATTTATTTACGTTTTCAGTTGACATTCGGTGTCAAATAATTCAGTGATTAAGATTACCATGGAAACCCCAACGTGCAATCAAGCGGCGAACCTGAATCGTACCGCCAACTGTATGAGGCTTGGATTTTTTTTCGATATTTTTTTTACTGAATCATCGGCACTTTCTTCATTGCCATTTCGTAAAGGTGAAATTGAAAATAATGCATGCACGCACACGAGTGCTTAATAAATCTGGATCATCATAAATAATATGTAATGCAAAACACCGGCCCGTACTCGATTACCTTTTGGTAGCCATCAGGGCCGTGGCGGCGAAAGGATGGGGTTACGTGGATATGGCGGTCAAGAACCTCACGTCTGGCCACCACCAGGATCTTCGCCAGAGAAAGCCCTGATCACCGGGACCTGTTTTTGCCGTATTCTGTTATTTTCAATTTCGTTTCGAATCTTCACTCAATTAGCCTCCTGCATAAATAAGTGCAGTAATAAGAGGATCTGATGATGCGGACCTGGTGTTGTTCATGATCTCTTATTGCAGTTTCACTTTTTTTCACAGAAGCCCAATAAAAACCGCAATAACTTCATCATGTCTTCAGGTCTGTACAGGGTGTTCCTTTTATTATTCATATCATTTAGATCTCGAAAACGAAGAGAGAAATAGCGAAATAAATAAAAAATACAGGTGTCTAAAAATATCGCATTCCGACAGTCATGGTATGGAATTCTCTATGAAATTCATAAAAAATAAAAAATGCTCCAACTAATGTTTGAAATCAAGTAAGTCCTATTATGAAAAGTCAAAAGCTGGTCGTTCGAACCCTTCCAATCTAATGATTTTTTTTTGTACAGGGTGGAGTCATAAACCTCGAAAATTGATATTCTTCAAAACGACTCTTTACGATTAAACGAAATTCAATCATGAATTTGCTAATTGAAGATTTTCTTTGGTGAATTCTAGTAAGTATAGTGGACCAATGAAGAACAGAGTTTCATGAGAGATGATGGAAAAATGTTTGGTTCACTTTTGTTCCAAGTACCTACTTAACAAAATAAGTGTCACCCTGCAAAATTTGACCTAACTTGAACCTAGACAACTTTGGAATGCTCCAAGTGATTCAGTCAATTTTCAGACCGTTCGCTACCCCAATCCTTCAGCTATTAGTCCGCATTCTTTAAATACACGAAATATTCCACATAGTATTTCTACAGGCTGTTCAATAGACTGGTGCAAAATTACTGGAAGTTTGACTTACTCCCTCTTGAGCGAATTTTTTTTTCTTGAACTTCAACATCATCGGCAAGAAGGTAGAACTCATACCTCGGGACAGCTCTTGAATTTCCGATTTATCTCTTCAATTGACAGATTGACCTCAAAAAGTCAACTTTTTGGTGTTACAGTTGTAGCTTTCTTAGTCGCTGACCGATTCTCGAGATTTTAGGCTCATTTTGAGGCTAAAACTCCAGGTAAGATCATAGGATCAAAATCAATAACAAGCAAACATTAAAAATACCGGGTTGCATAAAAAGTGACCAAAACCTTAGCTGCTCTTGTAATATGAATTGGGAGGAGAATCGGATGAAAATCAGCTCACATTCTTAATAATCATCACTTCTGAAAACTTCAAGGTATCCTCTTCTTGCATGGGACCTGAATTGTTAGTAAGGGGAACCAAATCACAACCGCATGTTTTCGGGGGAGAATCGGAGCCTTGCTCACATGAATCTGCTCGTAACCAACGTAACAAACATCGGAACAATCACTCACTTGTCGATCACTGTTTGTTAGTAATTATTAGGCTTTTTTTACTTTGTTAGGAACATTTTTAGGTACACAAGGGCGGAATTTCTCGTTCCAAAGCAAACAGTTCAAATATGGCTTTTTAACCAGCAATTCTAGTCTCATAGAAGAAAAAAGCACAGTAAAGTGTTCAGAATGAATGGTACTTCAGAAGGTAAGTTGATTTTCATTCGTTTCTCCTCTCAACCTATAGATTTCGAGAGAAGTTTAGGTTTGGGTCACTTTTCATGTTACCCTCTGTATCTTGAATGTCTGTCTTGAGTTGATTTTGATCCTTTGATATTCCTACCTGAAGCTTTAGTTTCAGAATGAGCCGAAAACTTTGAAAATTGGGTAACGGGGAAAAAAGAGCTATGATGCATTACAAAAAAGGTCACTTTTTGAGGTCGCCCTGTAAATAAAAGAGATACACCGGAAATTCAAAAACCATCTCGAGGTATGTGGTATGCGTTCCTTCCTATGATGTGGAAGTACAGTAAAAAAAATTTGTTCAGAAGCGAGCATGTCAAACTTTCAGAAATTTTGCACCAGTCTATCGAACACCCTGTAGAAATATTATGTGGATACTTCATGTGTATAAAAAATACGGACTAATAGCTTAAGGGCTGGGCTTGTGAATGGAAACGGTCTAAAAATTGATTGAATCGCTCGTAGCATTCCAAAGTTGTCCACTTTCAAAGTTGGGTTATTTTGCAGGGTGACACTTATGTTATTGAGTACTTTAGTCGGTGTTTTTTTTTTCATAATTCTGTCACAACAAAAGTCATAATTTTGAGACACCCGTATTTTTATCGTCCCTGAAATATTCTGCAAAGCTCCCACGACGAATTTTCTACAGTTGAGAGACGCTCAAGTAGATCTACCACAGGGCACAATGATTATGCAAGACGAAAAATTGAGGAATCACCCAAGTCTTACCTTCTCATCTGTTTACTATTTAATGACTTTTGTTACGACCCATCATCAGCGTAACAGGTACACAAGCTGTAAGACAAATTGAATTAAGATATAACCGAGAGATTAATGCAGTATTTTAAGACTGGTAGGTACAAGATAGCCTAATGAATAAATTCAAGCACGTAAAATTCTCTCCTCTCTGCAATTAAAATTAATTAACAAAATTTCACAAAGAAAAATGTGAGCAATTATCTGAAATAGCCAAAAGCGACGTTTTTGGTGGTTGATGGCCATTCTTTTCCAAGCATCATAACTTTTCAAGCTGATGCACTATGATGGTTCGGTTTAATTATTACGCCTCTGCACTCAAGTTGATTGACTTTCAAAGTTTTATGTAAGTGTATGAGAGATATTCGTGATCTACTTGCAATGATTTAAAAGGAAGTCGTCTAGCGATGTTAGATCATGCGATCATGGAGGCCACTACATCCAAGCTTGTACTTTTAGAGTTTTAGAATATCGTAGAGCTCACTCCAGATTCAATCCGTTAAGATTATGTCTGACGGTAGCTAGAAAATCGTACCTTCGCTTTTCAACAGAAATTCATCATTATAAGGAAAATATTGAAAGAGACAGGGTGGCTCTTGTTGTACACATCGAGTATCTTTGTTTCTGTGATTTCTTTCCTCTCGATGTCGATATAACAAGAACTATTTCTTTCAATATCGACCCTAACGATAAATTTCTGTTGAAAAGTAAGGCTGTGGCGAAGCATTAAAAGTTTTCTGTGGAAGTTTTCCAAATCTGAGAAAACTCTCATCTGCCGATAAAAAAAATAGGTACCTACAGTGTTTTATTACAAGAAATTGGCTTCGCTGTGTACGACTTTTCCTTTCTTTTCCTTTTCCGTTTCCTCTCTAGGTACCTTACCGAAATTTTTCAATAGAAATTTCAAGTCTTTATATATTGCGTCACTTTCTCTAATTACTTTATAAGGAAATTATTTATCGACTGAACACGCAAAGCGCGTCAGCAGAGTAGAGGTAATTCTCATCTCATTCCACGCACCATCACGAAGACCAAAGATAATAAAATTGTCTCGTGTGCCTTGCACCTCCTACTATGGATGGCTTGTCTTCTACAGATTTATTTGTCAATACATGTTATTAATTTGAATAATATGTACCTATTGTTTTGTGTAAGTAGTAGCAAATTCATACGCCTACATCTATGTGACTATGACAAGTCGACATGAGAGGGCTTTTGGATGAATTTATTGCCATTTTATGTGCGATTCGTTTTATTCGATGAATTGATGATATATGGCGCTTAATTCTTGTCACGCGGACTTTCTCTTCAATTCTCATGGTAATATCTGATTGAGTTTGGGTTTCGCGTTATGTTGTAGACGCGTTTGCCAAAGGTTACGGAGTGTGGGTGGTTGGTATTAGAATTAGAATTGTGTCAGACTGATAAGAGAGAAATGGTGAATTGTTTACGGCAAAGTTACGACGAATCGAGACAACGTCCCTTTCGATGACGTACAGGGTGTACCAAAATGTAGAAGACGGAGCAGGGCGTATATGCCTGATAACTCAAATCTGTCAAGGGCCCTATTTTTGGAAACGTAGAACGGATCACATCACTTCACCTAGCCAACCATCACATCAGAAACATGCGTTCTAAATTTAAGCCAATCGGATCTCGACGTGATGATGAATTGATGAATGCGATCCGTTCTCCGTTGCCGAAGATAAGGCCCCCTGGTCATTTGACTTGACAGTACTGACATAACAATATAATTATAAGTAAGTATCTAATACCAAATGATCCACACGTCTTGAACACTCCCACTTTCAAAATACAACAGTCACGACAAGGATTTTGGAAATTCGTCTACAAAACCGTAAAACAACGAATGGCACCACCACGACTCGACATTTCATGGCCTCAAAAAAAAATTCACGAAGAAGAAGCAGAAGTCCAAGACTCACTCATTTAGTTTATATACAATAGCAACAGGGGCTCGCAAGAACGCATCAAGAACAGTTTATGGAAGTTTTTGTTGAAATTGGCAAGGGAAACTCGGGAACACGGGAACAGCAGGTTCACGACCGAAGAACGACAAGAGATTCCGCAAGCAGCATCGCTGAGTTCCGGAGTTCCATAGGTACATCATGAAACTAGAGAGGCTTAGCAAAAGATAATTTTGTGCAAACATCATAACTGTATTACAGCAATTTAGTTACCCATCCTTATCGTTATCGGTACTATAACCTCCGTATATTTTTTCAACTGTATTCCTTCCTTCCTCTTTTCCATTTCTTGGCGGTTTGGGATACTTTCTGTGATACTTGAGCCCAACGTTCCGAGAAAACCATGAATCTCCCATTTTTTCCTCAAAAAAAAAAGATTCAACCACTCCAACCCAACTACGTTCATTGAGCCCTCTACATCTCTAGGCATGCTTTCTCCATTGCTTTCACAAGCCTGGATGTTTGAATTGACAATAATTTCCATTTTCTACTTCACTGTAGTTGTAATATTCGCTGTGATATAAGCACATATAAGCACACGAATCAGATGGGATCGGCTCAGAGTATTTTCTGATGACCAAATCGTACACCTTACTTGACAATCTTGAATTTTCAGTTGATGGCTTCATCGCGTCAAGACACACTGCTTAATAAATCCTGAAACTTCTTCTTATAATAGTACTAGCGGTAAGCAAAATAAAACTGCATTTTATGATACAAGCAACAGATTTGGTACACGTGAACTTTGAAGAATTCTGAGCGATTTGACCCGTAGTTCTTGAAAATCCCTTCGGGGGGAGCCGAGATATGGGAGCGGGGGAGGAGGGGTTGATTTCTCTTTTTTAGAAAAAATCTATATGCGCCAAAATGGCATGGAAAATATTGAATTCAAGTGAATTGAACATGCTGAATACACTAGTCAATCGTAATTTCATAAAAAAATGCAAATAGTAGTTTTTTTTCAAAATGGCCGCCAATAAATGACAAAAAAACATGTATGAATAAGATGTTCGAGTAAGGTATCAATTTATATGTTTTCGAGGTCGCTGGACTCATTTCTCTTATTAAAATTACCATATCGAACATATTTATCCATTTTGGGTCAGGGTGAATGAACCACCCCCCACACCTGAAGTGAAACTTTCAAGATTTGAAGTGAATAATCAAAATACCAATATAGAGCTGCATATAAATAATATGTTTTTGATTGAAAAATGAAAATTACCGATGTAACTACATATTTAAACTCACAACCATCCCTGGAAGCTCCAACCACCCTTGATGGGAGGGTCTTGTATAACCTAGATTTCCTTGTGTCATAAGAAAGTGCTTTGAAAATGTTTTCACCCTAAACTGGCAGGTAAAGTGTCCATTACAAGCGTCTTTTGACGCAGGAAATCTTACTTTTCTGCGTCAAGAGACGTTTTGTTTGCTGAAAATTTGCTGAAAACTGTTGGAAACCAGACCCAGCAACGTGATATTTGCCAAATTGTGCCAGAATGACATTTCAGAATTCCGGTACCAATTTCTTTCTTTGTGGTTTATTGAGGTAGTTTCGGGTGAAACGTTATACATAATACGCTAGGAAAGTTAGTGTCTTTACAGGGAACGTAGGCTCCCAAGCCTCGCTTACGCGCTTGTCCTTGAATATGCCTACTAGCCCTGTAAAGATTCACTTTCCTACCTTATTATGTCAATAACCACTAAATGGTGTAAAATAGTATGATACCTACTTACTTAATGATATTTTATGTATTGTTACAGTTTTTAGTTGAGATTCCTCACCACTTGTGAACATGTTCATGGGGTTTAAAATTAAACCCGAAGTAAGCAACTGTACCCTCAATATAGCCTTCAGGAGGTCGTGGGTTCAAACTAATCGGCTAAAATGGTTTTCCAGACGATTTTAACGTCAAAGAGATTATACGAATATCTAGGATAATGATCGAAAGAACACAAAAATCATCACAACAAAGAAAGTGTTATCTAAGGGGGTCGAGTCTGTTACAGATGGATCATACGACACACCTTCTTAAGGATGGCAAAGGGTCTAGAGACCTTCCTTCTCTAGAAGTATGCCTAACTAAAAAAAAAAATATTTAATTTGGAAAAGCCATATCTCTTAAAAACGAGGATAAAATTTGAAACAAAAAGAGCACGTCAAGGAAAGTTAGAGGAACAGCTGGTTATAAACTGGAATTTTCTGCTATTGCCGGTGTTTCAAAGAACACCACACCAATTGCCCACCCGGCACGTCGTAGCCAGCATTGATCCGAAAATTGATTTTCCAGTCAGATCCCCGAAGAATCATCCCAGAATTCAGAGAAAAAACATCCAAATCGGATCAATTGTTCTTTAATACTTTGACTTCAAACTTGGGTGAAAATTTATCCGTGTTAATCAGTTATAGCTGTATCACACTACACAATTTCTTGTACAATCTGTCAGTTCAACAATCATGTTCATTGTTTTTTGACACTATTTTGGCAGATTGTTCAAGAAATTGTGAAAGGAAAAGTGAACGGGATATAAACATATCTATTCATAACCACAGTACGTAAGATATTACCAAGTAGGTATTATTATACTATTTTATATCATTCAAACTCATTTTTGAAGCGCTTTCCTGCGATACAAGGAAAGCTAGGCAATACAAGACCCTCCCATTAAGGGTGGTTGAGGATTCTGGAGATGGTAATGGTGACTTAAGAAGTGTATAGTTAGTTACATGGGTAACTTTCATTTATCATCAAAAAAGAGATTATTCAGATGTAGATCCATATTATTCTTTCGATATTCACTTCAAATCTTGAAAGCGTCACTTCAATAAGTGTTGGTGTGGTTCATCTGCCCTGACCTAAAGGCGATGATTTTGTTCGATATGGTGAATTCGATAAAAGAAATGAGTTCAGCGTCCTCGAAAACATATAAATTGATACCTTACTCGAATAACTTATTCATGCATGATTTTTTGTCATTCATTGGCAGCCATTTTGAAAAAAGGCTACTTTTCGCAATTTTTTATGAAATTAGGATCTACCAGTGTATTCAGCATATTCAAATGACTTGAATTAGACATTTTTCATGCCAGTTTGGTCCATATAGATTTTTTCTAAATAAGAGAAATCAACCCCTCTCCCCCCCCCCCATAACTCGGCTCCCCCCGAAGGGATTTTCAAGAACTACGGGTCAAATCGCTTAGAATTCTTCAGAGGTTACGTGTACCAAATCTGTTGCTTGTATCATAAAATGCAGTATTCTTCACTAGTTAGCTGCTTACCGCTAGTACTATAAGCAGGATTTGAGTTGAAATTGTGGTCAACTTAGGAATTCCTTGGTCGCTGGATTTTCCCATTTCGAAATCGCCACAGGTCACAGTTTCTGCCACAGTCATACTTTCTGAAATCAGAAGGGCGCTTAGTAATGGATAATTTGTAAAATCATCTCACATTTATTCTGTATTCCAACAATTCAGTCAGCTTCTTACCTTATCAGCAGAATAATAAACTGCCATATTTTCTCCTTCCCAGATGTCTTTGAGTCGCATTTCTTGGCACTTTGAGATACTTCCTGACATGCTCTTTCCTCCCAAGAATCCAGTTTCCGAGACGAGCTTGTGACGTCATGTGGAAATGCCTAATTTAATTTACGTGGAGATCTCAATGCCCGAGTAAGAAACATCTGGCTGATTGGTGGCGGCGCCGCTCCATAACACGCTGATAAATACATGCAAAAGTGCTGGACTGTTCGAGAGACTCCTAAGTAAGCCACATGCCGCGGCTCAATGTGGAATTAGCTGGAGGACCAGTGGAAACTCCCAGAAAACCAGTCGGAACTATATGAGTACCATGGATCGGCCAACAGACGAGTATCAAATACAGAGCGATGACAGCGAGAAAGAATTAGCAATATACCCAAGCGCAAATATTTGTTGACGTGTATTTATAGAAGTACGCAGTAACAAACAGGATGTGTTTCGAACGATCGTCTCAATTATAAAATCAGTCGATTATGTCCGGTCGAAAATGGAAACTTGCAAATTTTACTTTTAATTATTGTGTCGGGACGGTTTAGGTGTGCCATCTAAATTGAAGAGTGGTTCTTGAAGCATTTTTCCTTAGCTTTTGTAATCCGAAATCAGTTTTTCAGAAAAGCGGTCAGAAAATCTACTTTTTGATCAAATAACAAAGGGGCGCATTTTTTCTATCCCGGTCCTGGATTCTGACTTACCCAGTATGGCTTCGGGGTAAGTTCCAATAGAGAAATATTACTGGTGAACTTCAAAAAAATATCTCTAGTCGTTTCAGAAATATCGCTCATCAAAGTTTCATACGAAACACACAAAACACCATGTATCTTTGTAGCCAATGGAAAAGACAAAATTTCTTTCCTCTATCTCCCATTAGCCTATGTAAGGTCACTCATGAATCAACCTGTATAGCAACGCCTAATTTTTATCCACCAGAAAGAAGCTTACAGGCGTAGCTGATGCTCGGGAGATCGTTGAAAACAGTCTTGGACTTATAAGACCATTTCCAAGGTCACTGAAGACCTCAAAAAACGAAGACGTCAAGTCAGCGCTGACAAACCAAATCATATCCCCCTCCAGGCTGCCCCTTTCACGTCAGTGCGGAAACTGAAAATGTGACAAATAAAACATTAACCGTCGGTTCCACAAAACAGATAATTTGAGATTAGTTGATTTGCGATTTTTGTTTGTCAATTTGTAGCTGACTGATCAATGGAAATGCTGGTTTATCCCTCAATAATGGAAAGATGATGGGTCTAGTACAGATTTCATGCATTTTTTGTGAGTAATCACCTAGCATTCAGCAGAAAAAAGTTCAGTTAATCTGCAATCAGCCTTGATCGCTGATCATCTTTTTTGTGGAACTGACGGTGAAGGCCCAATTCGACTAAGTGCTATGCGGTCTTCCGACATAGGCAGACTAGTTTTCATTCTATTCCAATGAATTGATACAAACTGACTGTATAATAACCGACTCCATACCTAATAAATATTTATCGTGAAAAGCCATACTATGTGCACAAGGCGAATGAAGATTCACTCTGTACATGCGAAAAGGAGGGTCCTCCTCATTATTTTTGCAACGTCGCCGCAAACTCTCTGACCCGCAGATTCTCAGAATTGCAAGAACTTTCTTTGTTTTACCATTAACGTTACTAAACAGGAAATCCAGGGCAGGCATTGTGTCTTCATATGTATAGTGGCTATACGTACGTATACGTATATCTTCAATACTTCTTCTCCAGAGATAATGGCCCGCGTGTATACGCCAAGCGGATTCTCACAGCCCAATTTTCCGCAATAATCATTTCAGGAGGAGAGGATTTCCCCCGCGCCATCAAACCAAGTATACACAGAAGGTGTTTGTACTAGCCATTAGAAGCTGTTTGTCGAAGAGCGACGTGACGAGGTTTCTTTCTTCATTATCTACACTGCCACCGCTGCACACGTTAGACAAGACAAACGCACGCCAATATCCTTTGCCATTGTTTGCCGGGCGTTTAGCGTGCGGAATGTGTGAATTTCGATTTCATTTCGTTTTGACACACATTTCCGGTGCGCGCTGATGCGGCGACATTTTTTCTTTCATAGTCAAGGTCACACGCCGAGTGCTCGGTTATCCGAAAAGAAGGGGGTCAAGTGTCGCGCCCTGCGGCGCGTTTTCTTCCGAGAGCAGTTGTTGTTCCTTCTTCTGGGGAATTTCAAAAGTGTGTATCATTGTATCGCATAAATCAAGCCACGTCAATTTCGTTGTTCGGGCATCTGCACAATAATATTGTAATCTGTTTTTTTCGAATTCGCAGAGCTCACACGCCATTCACGAATTCCGCCATATCCACCTTCACTTTAATTGTCTTTTACTTTATATCGCTAGGTATATGCCATGCCGTGGCTATGAGGTATGATGCAGTGAGTTACCAACACCCATGTACGGGTTCAACGATTTATCATATAAATGTTTCGCAATCCCGAAAACACATCTAAGCAGAATAAAACGCGGTAAAAGTTGGAATATATCATTGTGCAAAACTATACAGACACACGTACCGACATCAAGCATGCGAGATTTATGGTCGAAATTTGATGGAGTTTCTTTATTTCCTACATTTTTGGGAGAGACAATGGATATACCGGGTGGAACACGGAACGTATTCTCACCTAAAAATATGTATTGTTTTCAGGCAGCAGCTTTAAAAGTTTAAAAGTTAGAACGTTAACAGTAAAATTTCTTGGATTTCTGGTTACCCGAGGCACCTTCTAGCTTCAAATTTGAAAAAAAAAACAGGTACCTATTGTGTCTATCTTGAATCGTCCCAACTTCCAAGGAGTCGCAGCTCATCTCCAGATAGAAAGGAAGGGCCGCAGCTCCGCAACATCCACGGACAGGACAAAGCTCATCTTCGAAATGTGTCAAATTCCATCAGTGGACGAGGCGGTAACGGCAAGTCATTCTTCCAACAGGTATCGCCACCAGGTTCGAAAATAACTCACCGCGAAGAGCATCCAGCAGATTCGGCGGTAAAAGCATACAGTATACACCCGAAACTAGGGATTGGCGATATCGTGATCCGAGTATCAAAGTTTGATAAGAAAAAAATATCGATAATTATCAAAGTATCAAGAATTGATAATAATCAAATATCAATATGAAAATGAGGATATCAAGTAATAATATGAAAAATATATCATCGATTGGAAATTTAGACTTGCATGATTAACGAAACTTACTTCTTTGGGGGCCTTTGGTCTTCTATCTTGTTATTTATCAATGTTTCAATTATATGATAACCGTTGCCTATATTTCGATAATATGTTGACAGTTATCGATATTCGATATTTGCATGATAATTAACGATATTTGATCATTATTGACATTTGATAGGTATTTTGATAGTTATCGAGATCTGATATTTTGATAATTATCAATATGTTATGAAAACGATATCATTAGTTGATATATCGATATATTGATATATTTATATATTGATATATCAATAGTTCTGCCCATCCCTACCCGAAACACCGTTAGGTCTAAGAGATGACGGGCTTTTCGGGCTTCCGGACTAATCCGGAGCATCGGAACAGAAGAGCCTGCACACTACACACAGTGCAAAAAGTTATTCATTTATGTCGAATATATCTAACACGTAATTTGCACTCGTGGTGTCCTCTTTTATCCATGAGATGTGGCATCATAATGACCCATTTCCGATGTTTGTCTTCTTGTCTTTCAGTTCGAAGCTTAAAAGTTTCCTGCAAATAGCAATGATATGGTGGGAAGTTCTAAATTTGCGCGAGAATCACTATTTGGATATTTCCTCAAGCCCAGAATAACGTATGGTCCGAAAGTTTTGGGAAATTGTTCAAAGCTTATAACTTTTTCTGAATAGTTATTTAGTTATATAGTTATTTTTTAACTTGATATTGCAAAAATTAACATCATATAAGTATCACAATAACAAATTCATATTTGACATATTGATAATGGACCATCATCTTCGATGGATCTCAATTTTCTTCTGCCATGTTCCATAATTTTCTGTATCAATTTCTCCAATGCGAAATTCTCTAGTATTATTGAAAAATGCGACGCCGTGATTGGTCTTCATTTGCAGCTTTCCATTCCTTGTCGTATACAATCCTGCTCAATAGGTATTCACCAAAAATCTTATATTGGTCGAGCTTGCGGTACATTGGGAGGAAGGAGCTCAGAGAAATTGATCCTGCTGTTGTCCAGAGAATGATCGAACATGGCAGAAGAAAACTGAGAGCCATCCAAAGATAATGGCCTATCTTCAATATGGTTAATATGAGTTTGATATTGTTAAAGATGATGCTAGTTTTTGCGATATTGAGTTACAAAATTGAAACAATCCAAAAAAAGTTATTAGCTTTCAAAAAAATTCCTAAAACTTTCGGACCATACGTTAGCACCATCACTGGGTTCATCCCGATGATGACATTGATAAGAAACATAACAAGAATTCAAAAACCCAGCCGGTAGCACGATAAGCTCGGCCCCGCTTTCAAAGGCGAAGGTCCCGGGTTCAAATCCGCACTGGGCCAGATGGACTTTTTCACGCGTTTCTTAGTACTGGAGCATCTACTATCGTGCGGTGATGCCCCGAGAAAAGAGATGAAACGAGAAAGCCATCGAAACAAAACCCCACTGATCAATCCTCACTGTCTCAGAAATGTCTTCGTTGTTATCGTCAATACTGTTATCGTTACTGAAAAAATCCCACAGAAAAAACCTGCCAATAACCTAGTACTTGATGCAGGACAGAAAAAAAAATAAAATTTGTGAAAATCAATGAAAACAGAATTATAGAAGGCCTATTACCTACTTCCTACACTCTAACCTTGGAGTTGCTGATTTCAAGTCGGGAGTTCATTTTCAGATTTGTTTTTTTTTTCAAAACAAAATGCAACTTCTTACTGAGACACTTTTATATTTACTTGGTGTATACCTGCACCATTTGTATACCTAAAATGTTTCCACCAAGTCACAAGATTCATTCACCCTAATCGTTGAGCCCTAATTGAGGACGATTTACGGGATTTCATCCCTTAAATTTCCCACCTCTTCATCAGAACTGCTACTGCTGCCACTGCTACTAAACAGGTTTTAGGCGATTTGCACAGTTATAGCTGTATTACACTTCACAATTATTTGTACAATTTCTTGTACAATTTCTCGAACAATCTGTCAGTTGAACAATCAAGTTCATTGTTCGTTGGCATTATTTTGGCAGATTGTTCAAGAAATGTACAAGAAATTGTGTAGTGTAATACAGCTTTTTACACAAAATATGTTTTTCATGATTATGCATTACTGTTGCGTTAGACAAAACAGAAGGACTTTTCCCAAAAGGATAGGTTATTTTACATTGTAAAGAACAATGTGCGGTTCTAGCCCTTCCACTGACTCAAGAGTGGGTTCCATTTTTCGGAGTTGTTCGAGTTCGGTACGTTTCAAATGGAGGTACAGTTGCGGCCTCATAAAAGTTCACACCGATGACAATCGCGTGGCCATGCTCATTCAAAATTACGTCAAAATTGAATTAGCATGGCCACTCGATTGCCGTCGGTGTAAACTTTTATGGGGCCGCAACTTTACCTACATTCATAAAGTAAAAGTTGCATGGATATCGCATGGTATTCGCTATGAATTGAATTTAACATGTCAAAATAAAAACCTTACTTATCAATAATTTAGTTTATAGGTTTCAAATATGATTTTCAGACGTCTCCTTTCATTTTACTTACAGCTTTGCAATTTCTTTCCAAAGTTTATCGTTGTGTACCCCAAGAAGCGTTCCTTTCAGAACTTTATGTTGTCGTTTATATATCCCAATGACTTTTTGATGATTGGCATATACTTCAGCTTTTAGGCATTCTCAGAGTCGAGTCACATGGTTTAAGACCTGTTGGACGTTGGACGACCGAGATTCAAATTGCAAGAGATGAGTATGATGAGATGAAAACAGACCCCTTTTCGGGCCCAGATGACAATGATGACATCCATATCACGTTGATTGACGTGCAAGACGTCACTTTCAGAATTGTCAGCTGTCAGAAAATGATCGATCAGGTGTCTATCGTAACGACCCGTCCCGGAGGTTCGGCCAGGAGGTTTAGAAGGAGGAGGCTACGAATCGACGTCAAAGTTTGATATTTTTTGACGTTTTTCAACGTTACAGCTTTCCATTATTTGTGACAAGTCCATCATACAACCGATGCAACGTTACGCTTTCAAACGTTAAAAAAAGTCAAATTTTTATGTCGGTTTGCAGCCCTCCCTGACTCTAACCCCGAAGCAGATCTATGACAAAGAGAAGACGAAAATGGTACTGAAAACCTTTCCCGCATTTGGCTGAGATTTAGAGCTCGCAGGTATAAATCGCACAAATCGAAAATCGAACACACAAATCGAAATCAAAATCAAACGTTTTGACATTTTGAAAAGATGGAACTTCACATCGGTTGCAACTTGCACTTGAAATTGAGTACTTAGGGCTAAATTTTAAGTCCAAGTTGCAACCCGCGCAGCGTGGCGCAAGTAGTCACGTGATCCCTCTGTGCCAATGAGCATGCAATTATTGGATCACGTGACTACTTGCACCACGCTGCGCGGGTTGCAACTCGGACTTGAAATTTGGCCCTTAGATCCAAAATTACGTCGGATTACCATGACAACGGTCGGTTAACGGACAATCAGTCGCTGACTTTGCAATTTGCACCGTCGCAACTTTGCGCCATTTGAAACTTGAAATTGAGCCTTCTTGAAAAATCATTATACTGGACTAAATTGGTAACTTTCGTTACATTCAACTTCTGTTAACTCAAGTTCGTTAACCGTCAACTTTGATACTTTGAAATGATCCTACTTGTTTCAAAACTCGAAATAGAAGATGTTTGAAAGTATGAAATAAACTTTTCAACTGAACAATATAAAAAAGCTCCGAGGTTTTTAGAAAACGTCAAAAAAAAAAGAGTTTGACTGGTTTTGGAGCAGTCATGGTTTTTGGTGAAGAAAGTATCAATTTGGAGATGAAAGAATTGTTCGAAGGTGTTTAATAAGACTTTTTTTTCAAATAGGTGTTCAAATACTTTGTTCTTATTGTGTTATTGGTTCATTAAGTAGAAAAATGGTTGAAATAAAATCAAGTGAATACTTATATTTCGTTCACATTTTATCTTTAGTAGAATGACTTTTTGGAGCAAAAATAAAGTGACAAGCTGGGGGACTACGGCTACGGCTAATGGCACCTGCGAAGTTTTGAAGCGAAACTATCAGCGGCCATCAGCCGTATCGTCCCAGCGCTCCAGCTTGTCACTTTATTTTTGCTCCAAAAAGTCATTCTACTGAAAATAAAAAGTGAACGGGATAATATCTAGGTAGCTGAATCAATATTTGGCAGACAAAATTACAAGTTTCAGGTGGGTATACAGAAATTGCTTATTGCAGGTCCGCTCTGCGCCTTCACACTTACATAACGTTAATTGGTATTTACAATAATTAAGTACCTATCATAAGAGAACGTATGGTGTACTCGTATAAGGTAGATATGAGTACATATAATTTTCAGCTCCGCGGGAAAACTTCCTACTGCCTAATTTGTACCTAACTACCTATCCTCTATACCTACAAATATATCCCTATATAAATTTTTGTTCTCAATAAAGTGAAGCCATAATATTCATGTGTTTATTGTTTGGCGTTATGGCCTATTTGAAGCTGAAAATGAGGATTCCTCGAAAACAATTTCCCGATTTTGGAATTTTTTGGAGTGGTGCCATGGAATAATCTTTTGATTCTAGAGTAGGAATCATTTTGAATTGTTGACCTGGTTGTTGCCCTTATATGTACGAAATACAGGGTAGCAACGAAACAAGTGCAAAAATGACTTGACTTTAGCCAGTGTTACCGTTTTGAGAAAACAGGTCGTAGAATTTTCTAGGTCACATTTTAAGTAAGCGTAGGTACCTATCGAGGTACCTATGTACAATGTACAGTTGCGGCCTCATAAAAGTTTACACCGATGACAATCGTGTGGCCATGCTCATTCAAAATTACGTCAAAACTGAATTAGCATGGCCACTTGATCGCCGTCGGTGTAAACTTTTATGAGGCCGCAACTTTACAGTAATGTGTAGTAATGTCACTGTTTCCGTAGCTCCTGGTCTGGCCAACAAAGTACGCAACTTGTTTACAGAGGCATGGCAGCATCTTATAGTTTACAGTTTCAAGTTTTGTTTGACTTGACACCCTATGGTTGGCAGTCATCGAGGCAGTCATCAACTTCGCGCACACGGTGCCACAAAGCCTGAAAGTTGCAAATTTTTTGTTTGTTCGTTTAGAAATTCAAAGTTCTCCTCCAATTCTGTATCAATCCACCTTTCCCGTGATAGAAATCACTCGCCCGCATACCTGTGAGCGCACACTCCCGCTAGTACAAACGGCTACGACAGGCCACTAGTTGTGGGTTTACAGGTATGCCTGAAACTCTCGTGGGAAACGTGGATTCACTTGAAACTTATAACAAATTGAAACCTAAAATTTGAATTTTGATACGGTGAAAGTTGTCTTTGTGCAACTTCAGGACAGTGGCCGCCATTTTCCAAAAAAATCTTCAATCAGAAATGCAGTACTTGACAGGTGTCACAGAATCTCGAGACGTAGCTTCAGTCGTGATCCCTGGCTTCAGTGCAGATGCAGACATCCTTGATTATCTCCTCAAGATAACGAATGTCCCTGATTATGTCTGTGAATACCTGAGACCACGTCGATTTTTGACCTCGCGCAGAAAAAAACATCGGCAGGGATTTTTGGAACTTTCAGTATGTTGTATGTAGATTGTAGAGAATCACATTGTGACTGGTAAACAGAATAAAAAAAATTCTACTCCAGAATTTTCGTTAATCCGAACCCTATAATGACTTTACTACAATAATGGTATACCTGCTTGACTTAAACGCCGCTGAATGCGTGTTCAGAAAAATCGAATGCCCAAAAGCTGTCAATCCTTTAATTTTGATTCATTCCCTCATCAAAAGAAAAAGATAAAACTGCATTCTTCGTGCTTGTTTAGTGCAACAGAACAAGCTTTATTTCTCTTCCCGTACACGCGTTTAAGAGGTACCCACATTCCATGAGCTTTTTCCGGAAATCCGGAGGCTTTAAAGCGTTTTCCCATGTACCCAAATTAATCCTGGCGTCAACAAAAAAAGATGTAATACGGATTGGCTTTTGCTTTTACGTAACTCGTAACTGTATGTAATTTTGTCAACAACCTCTGCTGCGTGTGCTGTGTTGAGCTACGATTAATTATGTACCAAAATGAGATGATGATGAATAAAAAAAACTACCGTTCGACGCTTCCAAATTACGTAAAAGTTGTGAAGAAAACGCTGGTATATCCCATCATCGTGAGTCTGTATTATGGTGCATCTCTCTCTGCCATCTACCACTGTGCCTACCTCTAACTACACAAATCAGGAAATAAACTCCGATAATTCCGGCTGCGCGCTGCGAAATTGAAAGCAAACCGGGTCGTTACTTGAAGTCCGAGTACAATATCCATTAACTGTGAAAGTATGAAAGCCCCATCACGAATATTTGACCTATTGCCTTCAGGTTATTCAGACTTTGTGCTATGGAACTATACCGTAGCCATGTACTTTCAGACGCATCATGCACGTTCTATTATACAAATCTACTGTAAGAGAAGGAGATCACCAGTTGCATAAGAATCACCGCGTTTTAAATAATTATTGTTTTCGTTCAGACATTCTGTCGAAAGAATCTCGTCTTCAACAACTCTAGTGCGGGACCTCACCAACCTGTTTATAAAATGTTCTCTCGTCTCAAACTCGATAGCTCGCCATTCCTGACACCTGAACTGAGCATTACTTTTGAAATAGCTACTGGTATGGGGGCGTAAGTCTTGCCGTGTGCAGTCTCGTGAAGATATATAGAAGTATAGTATTGTTACGAGCGGCGACTCCTGTGCATTCTGGAGAACACCTGGTCTTTCTAGACTATTCCCATTAGATCGCAGTGTACAAGTGCGAAGCTCTAGTGCATTCCAGAACATACGTGTAGGCTTTTACCCGTGGAACTAACCTAGAGTGGCCAATGGACCCGAATCCAAGGCCAAGAGCACAGAAAAAAACTAACCAAGAGACTTCAACATGAGAGTACGACACATCTGTTCAATTGGCGGAGGTGCCACTCTATAGCACGCCGGAATTACACGCGAAAGGTGTAGGAATTTTCGGGAGTCGCCGCGAAACCGTATCCCGGGTCATTGTGGAATTTGCTGGAGGACCGGTGAGGAATTCGAGAACACTAGTCGGAAGTATATATAAGCACCATGGTTCGCTCACAGAGTAGTATTGATTCCAAAGCGATAGTGAGCGGATAGAAGCGAGTAGTACCAGCGATATTCCCAAGCGTAAATAATTGATGACGTGAATTTATTCTAATACGCAGTGATAAACAGTGTGTGTTTTAAAACGGTCGTCTTAATCATAAACGAACTTAAACGCGAAATACGTAACAGTATTAAGGTATGAAATGATAAGGGAGTTTAAGCCACATCCACATAGGATTAGTGCAGTGGCAACGGTATGGTAAAAAAGCTAAACTATAGGTTTTTGCATTGAGCGTTCACATAGACTTACGGTAAGAAACGAGTGGCAGTGGGAGTGCAGTTGGGATGGCAGGAGTTTGAAGTTTTCTGGAATTCCGCACTGCCCTTGCCAACCTTCTTGCCATCGCCAATCACAATTCACGATTCCGCTGCAAGCTATTATTGCGACACCGCTGACGTAACTTTTTGTTTTTGTTTCCTGCACATTTCTGAAGGCAAAATAATAGCTGCTTTCTTTCGGTCAGGATCACGGATCATGATTCGGAAATCAGCTGACTGGATTGGTTGGATTGGTTGCACGTGACACAGCCAACCAACCCCGTGAGCGGATTTCCGGATCATGATCCGTGATTCTGACCGAAAGAAAGCGGCTAATGTTGTTTTTTTGTGTGTGTGTAAATACATATGGATTATTTTGATAAATTTCTTTTGGTCGCACATTTGCTATGTCTCAAATCGAATGACTTGGGGGCGACCCTCTTGAAAGTCAACTCTAGTCATTTTCCATTCATTTTTAACCCGTGTGATATAATATTATTTTAGATTTTACTCTATGATTTTACGAATGAAAAAATTGCTTTTTAACATGTTTTACTGTACTGTTGTTTTTAATCTGCTCCACTATTTTACTCTTTTTTTCATATAGATGTTTTATCATTGTTACCGTCTGATTTTGAACCAACGTGAAGACACAAATGCACCTGCACACAAAGTTCCACTCAGAACTTTAATTAGGGTTTACCATATTTATGACCTTTTTGATATTGTTAGGATTATTCTATTCGCTGTAAGTTGTTTAAAGGGAAATAAATTATTATTGTATTGTATTGTATTGTATTGTATTGTATTGTATTGAATCTCAAAACGGTTGTAGGAAAAATTTGGCGGGATTTCTGATGGGGAGGGATAATTTACAATGAATGATTTATTGATTCTGAAGCTAAAGAAGAAAACCTCACACCAATAGGACTATTAGGAGAAGGAGGCAGCGTGATAGGGACAGGAAAAGAAACACAAAAGTCAGCGGCAGTGGAAGAAGGCAGAGCGACAGGAGAAGTAGGAGCGGAAGAAGAAACAGATCACACAGGAGAAGATTTAGGAGAAGAGGAATCTGAGGAAGAAAGTGAAGTTTCCGATGACTCAGAAAATGATGCGGGTGAAAGGTATTTCTTGAATAAAGATGAATGAAAAGAAAAAAAAATAGATATTTATTCAACTACAAGTATAACATATTATTGTAGAACTATAACCGTAACTAAAAAAAGTTCGAAAAATTCAACGAGGAAGTGACATCAGTGCAAAGAGTTCCCATCACACTGATGGCATTTCCCCGTTGAATCGCGAGTGATAGTCTTTCTCTAAACCAGGAGCCCTCTTTGTGATTTCCGGTGGCTTCTACCAACTTGAGGCTGATGTCTCGAATAAACGCTCGCGCACTTGGACCAAAAGAGCCAAAAGTCTCGATGGCGATTGGGATGAATAAATACTCGTTTAAATACAGGACGCTGTATTTAATCCTTTTTTTGGCCTCAGCTTTTTCAGCCGCCGCGCCTGGGCATATGGCAGTGCTGGATAAGTATGATGGAGCCACCGTGTCGACTATTGTCAAGTCCCAGACAAGACATTTCCCATGACTGTATGGAATTAAGGACATTCCATCGGGACGTTTGCCATCAGTGCGAGCCATCAGACCAGGTGGTTCAAGGACAGGATGAAGACCAATCGTTGTTAAAGCTCGCTTGATGATGTTGTTGGCTTCCTGGTGCCTGGTACTGCGCCCTTGGCGAAATTTACAAGAAAGTCCATGAGTTCCTGTCGCGTCGACGAGAGACCCGCATCGACAAATGTGTGGTTCCACCGTTTTACACCCAAGTCTTAGACCTGACGAAATGCGGATAATATGTCTGTCCAACAGTGTTCCTATATTGGACGATGGTAAGGCATGCAACCAGGAGCTGGATTCTTTCCGTGATACTGCTAACAAACGGGCTTGGTCCCTCACGTCAATGGCGGTTTCAAAAAGATGGGTTTTGGCCACATTGATGATGGGATCGTCCCAGTCGCGTTGTTTTGCAGACGTTGGTAAAGTGGAGCTAGTGAGTTGTTGCCAGATCGTTATGGCTTCTACTCTTCCGTGTAAAACAGTTTGTAAAAAGTTGGATGATAAAATATGAAAAAGGTCTTTGCAAAATGTTGTAGAAGAAATAAAACTTGGTAAAGCCACGTCGACAGCAGATCTGATGCCAAAGCCTCCAGAATTCACAGGCAGAGAAGCTTGTATCCATTCGTTATTAGATAATTTTATGTTTAGAATCTCACTGACTGCGTGGCGTTGTAAATCGTCAAATTTTGAAAGAAAACTGTGTTTGTATAGAGGTGAAGTTCGTAAAAGATATTGTAGGCGTGGGAGGGCAATGCAGTTTCTCAAAAGGAAGAAAGCTTGGTGGGGTTCAAATAACGATAAGCGCCGACGCAAAATTGTAAAGCAATCTAACTTCTTCTCTAAAATGACATTTTCAGCATCAGGGCCAAGTGGAGCTCCCAATAATGAATGAAAAGTGGTTCAAGCTTCCAAAAAATAGACACGAGTTCGGAAAATATGTATAACCGACCACGTTCTGACGTGTTTATTCTTTGGAAGCTTGAACCACTTGATTCATTCATCTTTATCCAAGAAACATCATGTACCCGATCATTTTCTGAGTCATCTGAAACTTCAGTTCCTTCTTCAGATTTCTCTTTTCCAGAATCTTCTCCTGTGTGTTCTGTTTCTTCGGTCCAATTTGTTTGGAACAGGCACAGATGACATGCGCAAATTGTGTCAACTTCGAGAAGCCATAACTTTGTTGTGTTTCTGTTTTTTTGTTTGATTTTTATTTTGTTTTGATCATTGATTATATTTTCATAGTTTGATCACAGATTTTTATTCATTAGGTAGCCCACAAAAACGAGGTTGAAATAATGTTTAAGTACGTCTGCTTATTTCATGAGCAGAGTTTCTATATAGGTATATTTTTTTTCATTAATACATTTTTCAAATTGAAATTTCTAAGTACGATGTTTGTTTTATTCGAGTCACAAATATGCAGAAAATCATGCGTGACTATTGAAAATACCAAATTTCGCGATTTCTGACTTTCTGAGCTAACTTTAGTACCTACCTATGGGGTATGGCCCGTATATGGTTATGACATATACCCCGGAACACCTCTCCTGTGGATTTACCTACTTGTGCACACTAACCAAGGGTTAAACTGAATCACCTTATATCTATACCTGCCTAATACCTAATAGACTAATTCAGTTGAGATTGGTCGAATGATCCGTTGAAATCTCGCGAAAATAATGTCTGGGGCTCGGTCTGGGGCGATTACTTATCCTTATCTGATGCGATGAGAGCTGAAAAAGGTGCAATGTGTTGAAATTCGTACGGCGTTTAGCCAAAGAAACAACAAGTTCGAATACAATCGACGTCGTGTGTGAGAGAATTGCATTGCTATGGGAAAAGAAACTGTTATAAGCACATCTCCGGTTCGTCTTTTGGTTGGAGCGAGAGAAATTGAGCATCTCTTGTACTCTTTCATAAAATTAAACGCGCCGCCTAAATTTCTAATAATTATTATATTGTCGAGGACGACGACTACGATGCTAATTAAATTGGCCGGTGATGGAACTTATGGATGCAAGAAGAAGAAGAGCCGCAGAAAGGTAGGTATACACTTTTGTTGTGTTCTCTATGAAAGTGGCGACGAAAAGGGGGCGGCACTTTCGACAATCCAAACAAATAGACATAAAAAATTCAATATGTGTGTGTATTTGTGTGTCGGTGTAGTTCGAAAAGAAAGAAAGTTTGTGGTGTAACAAAATTGTTTGTAATAAATATGAAAATTACGTGCTTCCCAGGATTTTATTTTGAGCATTCGCATTTCGTTAGTTATTCAAAGCACCTATCTGATAGAAGTATCTACTCTCCAGTGGATCTACCTCAACTGCGCGAGGTACTATAATAGTATACCTACCTTGCAAAGTGGGTAGATACCCACTGGAAAAAAAAATAAATGAATACCTAGAGCGTAATAGGTACATACGCAGGAACGACACTGTACAAGCCGTAAGTTCTAGGAGCAATAGAATGACCAGACAGCTCACCGGACCTAGATCCAACAGGCTATCTACTTAGGTAGCTATATTAAAAAAAAAAACGATTTGACAATAATTTTTTCCTCTAAAAAAAGTATACCTACCTACCTCTCAACCTACTTATACCCCGAGTAGGAATGTACTAGGTACGCATCATGTACCAGGTTATAGGTGCCCAAGGGTAGGTATACCTACATGAATTGAAAATTTAAAGCTTTTGTCAAATTTTCTTGTGCAAAGAAGGTCAAGGCAGCTGGATGTCATAATACCACTACTCATTGTTACAAATTTAATTAGGCGCTCACTTGGGCACTTGTGTAATTACCTCTACACACACTTTTGTGTAATTTTAATCATAGGATTCCACTCGCACCAATTTCACACTTCAATTTTATATTCCAACTGCAGCAATTATCTTTGCAACACACATTTGTTGAAATTACTTGAAATGAAATGAATCATTTATGCAACACAAGCAGTGCTGAGCAGGTCAAAATGATGAACAATAATTAATTTATGGAATAAGAAAATTCACACACAGAGCCCATTATAATTAAAACGTCATATTATATTTGAAAATAAGATGTATATTGTGTAAGGTAGAGGGTATAAAAACAATTGTAATGCAATAACAATTAGAATAATAATTAATAAGATTAGGTAGGTACAATAATTATCATGGTTCAGTTTTTTGCTTGTACGTTATAGCCCCTTTCGCTATCAAATCGGGAATTTCTACGGCCAGCCACGGCCCCAGACCCAGCGCCATGGCGTGCCCGATTCCGAACTTTGGCACGTTCCTTGCCCACAACGGTTTGAAGTGATCGCTCAAACAAATCTTACCGCCTCTGTACATTTTCGCCGTCTTGCCATCGAGCTCCGGCAGTGCAATTTCAGGGGCTGTCGTCGGGTACATGACAGGAATCTAAAAGAACGACTTGTTATGAAAAACGGCGAGAACTGAAGGGGGGGTGACAAGCAGTACTTCGAATTCCACATCGAACTCGTACTTTAAAAGTTCATGGATGAACCAGCACTTGCCGAACCACTTGGTGCCTTCCTTGTTCGACTCCAGACGGAACCAGTCGTTGTCTGCATCCTTGTTGTTTTGGACGTACTGAAAATCATTTATCCGGAAATTGCAGTGTTTCCATATGCCTTTGACGTGGTCAAGTGAGGTTAGATACCTTGATCAGGGACTGGTACTCTTCTTTGAGGCGTTGCACCCACAGTTCCTTGTCTCTGGGACCGGCTTTGGTTTTGAGCAATGGAATGTTGCTGAGGGTTTTCCGCGTGCCTTCGTCTACCATTGCAAAAGGCCGATTTTTCAGGAAAAAGGAAATCGCAGGGCAGTGACAGCTGCTGTCAACGTGACGTTTCTTTGTTGACGTTTCAATTTTCACAGATGTCACGCACGACAGATGAAGATGACGGTTGACAACTTCGCAACGGCGATGTATTACTAGTTGCCTATATTGGTTGCAAGAAAACTGGATTAGAATTTGGGGCTGAAAACGAAAGGAGTTCATTCCAGTGGCGTACCAACGGGGGGGCGGAGGGGGCAGTCCGCACCGGGTACCAACAGAAAGGTGGATTTATACTCGCAGAAAATAAGAATAAAAATAAAAATAACGATAAGAATAAAAATAAGAATGGCAACTGCCCATTTATACTCCAGAAATAAAAATAAGAATAAGAAATAGTTTGAAACATTGCTCCTAGGTGTCGCTCGAAGCATTTAAATGACAGTCGTCAAAATTTTCAGCTACAGTTTTTAGCTTTATGCTGTTGATATTGCGGTTGTTTTTCCACTTGTTTTGTTTGGTGTCATACAATACCACTAATCTGTAATAATACTTGAATAGGTGAGTATCCAAAAGAATTTTTTACATCGCATTATTTCAAATTAATATCATGTGTAGTGTAGGTATCTACTTCTCAATCTAAATTATTGCAGTAATAGACAATTATCACTGATTTGAACTTGTGAAGATAACTGGTAGATGGCGCCACGTTTGGACCGCCGTTACAAAACAACCCGTGGGAGTTTCTCGCCTACCCAAAGACAGGCAGTTTCATGCAACTCTTGCTACATCGATGTACTGCGGATTGCATGAAAGCAGCCCCCATCGTCGTCGGCAAAGCTCGACTGCGTTCGTCACTCGTTCGGCTTATCTTCGAGCAGAAGTTGGAAATATTCAACTTGTTAAGGTGTATTGAGTCAGCTTATTTAAGGTGCGTTCAGTCAGCTTATTTAGCCGCAAGTTTTAATTTTAGTCGCAAGCGCAGCGACGCCCATTGGCTCTTATGAGCCAGCCTCCTCAGAACAGCCAATAAGCGATGCAGCGCTTACGACTAAAATTAAAACTTGCGGCTAAATAAGCTGACTGAACGCACCTTTAGCCGCAAGTTTTAATTTTAGTCGCAAAGGCAGCGACGCCCATTGGCTCTTACGGACCAGCCTCCTCAGAATAACCAATAAGCGATGCAGCGCTTACGGCTAAAATTAAAACTTGCGGCTGAATAAGCTGACTGAACGCACCTTTATTTTTATTCTTAAATTTATTGAGCAGTAGCGGCGGTAAGTATTTTTTGGGAGGAGCTAGGATCTCGTCATTAACGGAAGGAAACACAAGCCACGGAAGGCTTTAAAGCACATTGTAGAATATTATTCTACATGAGTTGACCGCGTAACTTGATTAATCAATAACATTGAGGATGATTTGTGCAGAATTTAGGAAACATTTCGCCCTCAAAGACTCTTTCACGCCGCCACTGTTGCCATATCTGCGCATTTTCAATACGCAACAGTGAATGGAAAGTTGGAATTCCTAATTCTTATAGTTATTTTTTATTTTGGTGTATAAATGCTTCCATCTGAAAGCTCATTTTTAACATTTTCTTATTTTTATTCTTATTGTTATTTTTATTTTTATTCTTATTTTCTGCGGGTATAAATCCACCTTGAGGTAAGGGGGTGTCAGTGTCGGATTATTAGCGATGCAAAAAGGGTCTACAAAACTGGGGCGCAAGACCTAGGAGGGTACAAAACAAGCTGGCGAAGACCCGTCTTCCGAAAAAAAATCGTCTGCGGACTCTGCGGCGCTTTTTTCTCACATAAGTCACTATTTGTCGAGAAATCGTTTTCATGTCCAAAAATACCATGTCACCAATTGGGCGCGATTTTTCGATCCTAAAAATCTCAGACCGCAAAATTTCCCAATTCGGCACCAGGGGGTGTCACTATGCCGTCTGCACCTCATTTTCTAGGTAGGTTTGGGTGAAGGGGGGGGTCACAGGATAGTCCGCCCCGGGTGCCAAATACGCTAGGGTCGCTAGGTACCTACGCCACTGGTTCGTTCAATCATTAGGAAGTAATAAGTAATGTGCAAATGTTTAAAAACTCTAGTTTTAGCCTCGGGTTTATTATTTTTTTTTAGTTTACTCTGTCGCCACTTTTCATCATTTTTCGTCAGCCACATATACCTACAGGGTGTTTCACTTTCGGTCAATATTTTAGGAGATGGTAAATCATCATAAAATAAATGGACTTCTCGGAAAAAAATTTATCGGAAACGCATTTTAACGGAGACAGAGAGTTCAAAGTCGAGTTTTGAAGATGTTTTTTTTTTGTTATAACTCCAAATTTAATTATTGGATTCTGACCTTTGGTACACAAAGTAAGTTGATGCATACCCACAAGCTGCTCATATCGACTTTTGTCTCATTCGCAAAATCACTATCTTTTTTTTAATTATTCAATTTTTTTTTATTGTGGAAGTAGGTATCTGAATATGTAGGTATTGATTTTTAATGCTCTACCATTTCCTAAAATATTGACAAAAAATTAAAACCTCTGTAGGTAGGTACCTACGTACAGGTAAGATGTCCTAGTTTTATTAGGTGATCAAACTTAGAGAAAAAATTCTCTTAGTTCTCCTGTAACACTAACATTATACAGGGTGCTTCAGCGATGATAGCAAAAAATTCAATTGTGGGTAGGATCTCGTCAAAATATGACGAAAACCTATACAGGGTGTTTCAAAAGTAAGTACCTAACCTAGCTAGGTAGGTATAAATCGTCGGATTCAGCTCAAAAAATATGAAGCTTGAGATAAGAATGAATTGCAAGAAGAGCATAAGAAAGTTACGACCCCTCAAAGTTCAATTTTTGAAATCAAATTTTTACTCAACTTTTGAATCGCTCGACCGATTTTTATCAATAATTCGAACCAAAATTTGCTGAATAAGTCTCTATCGAACAAAAATATCGCGTTTCAACGAACAATTTCAGGTGCAAGATGAGAGAGTTCCTTCCCTATTTTTATTAATAGGTCTAAGGTCTCAGTGGCACTTTAAATAAATTATTCTATTATTCTATTCTATTTCTTAAGTTATTTTTGAAAATGGTCCCGATTTATGAATTCTGTGTTCAATTTAGGCAAAAAAGTTACCTACTCTTGCAAATTTTTGATCAGTGGTTTAATTTTCGAGTTATCCTGGCTTGAAACTTCATAAAACATCTTACGAAAACACCACTTTCAGAGCCTATACAAATTTAAATCCGAGGAAACTCATGATTCGTCAACTGAAATCGGTTTTCCAGGTGCCTTAAGTTGATAAATCATCATTTTCGCTAACAAACAAGAAGTCTTCATGGATCTAAATTTTAATTTACAAGTGACTTGAATTGTCGCACTTAGATATTGAACTCAGCTGTGTTCGCACTGACGTTCTAAATTCAACTCTGCTCTGCTCTCCGATGCTGGAGCCGCTCCTTAATAGGTATGGTTCGTGATATCTAAGATAAGCACACCAATAAAAATGTGCAGTTGACCATAATGCGTCTGGACGAGTCCATTCCTCCGTTCAGAGTGTGGTCGGACGTTAGTGACGTCAGGCATGGGCGGCTCGTCTCTGCACTCATAGCCGATTCACAGCCGAAGCTCATATTCTAGACAGACTGCACGTTAATGATCATTGAACTTAATGATCATCAAAGTTGAATGACGATTGCGAATTTGGGGGTGACCTAAGGAAGTGACACGCCACAAATCGTAATAAGCCGATGAGCTTGCGCCGTAGCGCGTAAATAAACGTGGCGATCAATTTTCCCCCAAAATATCAATATCAAATTGTCAAATTGTCGAATGGTCCGAAGTTATGGGCTATTATTGCCCTTATTATCTATAATTATAATAATAATTTCATATTTTCGGTGAGGTGTAAGGTGGTATTTAGCTTAGATTCCATTTAATCAAGAAAGCAACAATTATTTTATCAATGCTTGCAATGTTCACACCACACCATTTTTGCCCAATTCGACTTTGCCCAAAAATAAAGTGCCGCCAATCGATATCGTGCTGCACGTTTGCAATGTTCGTATCATCCAAACTCCGCGAATAGGTGGTCATTTCTTATGTAAATCGGGGAGTTTTTAATTTTTCGTACGTGCTTATACGTGCACGCTACGGGCATAATCTCATAATTTGGTAGAAGAAGTGTTGCTGCAAGGGGCAAGACACAAAATCCAGTTCCTCCATTACAGAAATACGTGTCTGACACTCTGAATGGCGTACTGAAATGACAGACTTGATGACAGATCTTGCGATTCATTGCAGAAACGCTGGCCAATGGTATTCAAAAATCACGGCAATGATGCACGACCACCGGCGATTATTCGGTGATTATGGTTACTTCTAGTTAATGATCATTAAGGTCCTGAATGACGTTCTAAATGATCATCAAGTGAATGACGACGTGACACACTTGTAATTTATATCGTAATTCACGCTTAATGATCATTAAGTTTTCTAGTTTGTCAAGGATATCACGCCTTGTGTTATGCGCCCCACTCCGCACGTTTTAACGCCGTCACTGGCACTGGTCTATAAAGTTTGGCCAAATTTTGTGACCCAATGTGCTTATTTTAGATGTTACGAACTATACTATAGGTACCCGTCTCTGCATCCCAGAATATTCCGGACTCCTTTCGGAAAAATCTCAAAGGCTCTCGTCGTTTCCATTGACCGATGATTTATCCATTCTACCTTCTTGCGAGAGCTTTAGAAAATTTACTTGATGCTGCGAAAAACGGCTCCTCCGCCAATTGTACAGACGTGTGTCTTATTCGCGCGTCGTGGTCTCCAGCGGGTTCGTAACAGTAACTATGCATTTATTTGAATAAAAAGAAATCAAGTTTTGAAATGGTTTTCAGTGCACTGTATTGATACATGTTAAACTATGATAGTCGATGAGCCATGCAGGGTCTAAAAATCACAATTTTGGTTCCCACCCTGGGGACTTGGGGGTATCAAACATTTTTGGATTCCCACCTACAGCACCAACATGCTATTTATCCATGATAATCCTAGATATCGCGTAGCTCAACTCCAATAAGAAAGTTTCTTCCGTTTTTATTTCTTTTTTGGTAATGTGTGGTGATTCTTCCTAAATTAATGGAATTGAAAAAATGGACAATATAATAACTTCCTACAGATCGAATAATAATTGAGAGTGACTCATTCACATCTATAGTGGGTGTGAGTGAATAAGTGAGCACTTGGAGCGTGGATAACTGAGAGTGACTCATACTATCCATCCTAGTTCCACGTTCTTCGCCGCAATGCTCGAAGTGTTCACTTACTGACACCCACTTTGGATGTAAATGACTCACTCCCAATTATTTCGATCCAATAGTATATAAGTAGTATAATTTTTTGATAACTCCAACAGTATCCCAGATAGCCTTTTTAGGGAAGCTTGTGTGAATTTCTTTTTGCTGACGCCAGCTCATGGCCAACATCATCTTATTGCCCTTTCGGCCACTTTACCAATATGGCAGCCTTAAACTACGGAAATTTGACAGTGTCATGGCTAAACCTCAAGATGGTATTGTGTGGTTTTGACAATGAGTCAAGCGTGAAGAATGTCAACGGCTTTAATACTGGAAAACAAAGTGAAAAATGGAGGGGTGGGGGCAAGTTTAACAAGACTAGATATAACCGAAAGTAAAGACTCCATGAGTCATTCAAGACAGCGCTTCTTCATTGTTGAAAAAGTTGAAAATGATCACCATTATAAAATAATACCTACCTAATTAAAAATATTGCTTTTCTGGACGACGAAAAAAATTATGAAACTTTAAAGCAATAGGTACCTACTTATTTTAAAAATGCGGGTGGTCCTCCTGTGCAGCATCCGAGTGATACACCCACCTTGGATGATGGTGCAGAATATATGGAGTGGACTTGATGGAAGTAGACAATTTCGTATAGCATTAACACGAACCAATTGGCGTTTCTAATCAATGGCATGGAGAGGAAATTGACCGGGACACTCGAAGTCACGAGTTGGATAGAAGAAATGGTCACTCAAATACAAATACTTGGAATTTAATTTTAGATACCTAGAGGTAGGCTCAAGAGCAAATAAAAACAAATAGGTAAAAAGTTCCTAATAATTTGCAATAGACATGGGAAAGTTATAGATTTGAGATTTAGGACAATATTTTAAGCGTCGTCGGAGCGAAAAATATTCTCGCAAAGTGGTAGACGATGTTTTGTCTTGAGTTTCAGTGAAGCGTTTACTGAAAATTAGCGTTGAAATTTAGTGGTGCCGTCGTGCCTGATGCCTTGCCCTGATGGTAATAATGGTTCAAGTCCTTTGAAACTGTCACTTATTCTCGTCAAGATAATGCGATTGTTGACTGGATGGGCAATGGGTTCACGAGCTTATTACAGTTACATTACAAAATACTATTTTATTCTGACACAGAAAATGCGTTATTACTGCCAAAAGCAATTTCAGATATGCTATGGTATGCCCGCAGCTAGAGTAAAGTAGTTACCGTGGAGGTATGTATACGATTCTACCCACAATACAGGCTGTCCGTTTTTCGAGGCTAAGCATGGGTATCTCGCTTATCTTTAGAGATACAGAGTCGGTTGGATAAGAAAAAAGCTGCGAATTTTCATAACAATTAATGATCCAAAAAGATATTTGACTTGTCAGTTTTAGTTTTCGAGATATTGAGAAAAACATAAATTTGTAATTTTTGTTTTTATTCTTTATTTGAAAAACGGTTGAAGGTAGCCTTTTCCAATCTAGACATTGTGGAGGCACTTTTCGAAGGGGAATTCAATGTTGCCAAAATCTTCATTCTAGCTTTCAAAACAACCGAGATATGACATTCAATTTTTTTTTCTCTTATGGGCGCCATATTGGATTTTGACATTTTTGAATACAATATTTTTTTCTAGTTACAACGATGTGTCACATGCCACTGTTGAATTGATGCTTTTAAGTAAAAAAAATTCTATTTTTCAAAGAGTGCTTTGGAAACAAAATCAGCACCGACAAAAAAAAACCTAAATGTTAAACATTTATTCAACAGTGACATGTGTCACATCGTTGTAACCAGAAAAAAACACCGTATTCAAAAATATCAAAATCCAATATGGCGCCCATTAGAGAAAAAAGTTGAATGTCGTATCTCGGTTGCTTTGAAAGCTAGAATAAAGATTTTGGCAGCTTTGAATTCCTCTTGAAAAAGTGCTCTGACAATGTCTAGATTAGAAAAGGCCACCTTCAACCGTTTTTTGAATTAAAAAAAAAACTAAAATTCAAATTCCTGTTTTTTCACGATATCTCAAAAACTAAAATCGATACGTCAAATTTATTTTTGGATCATTGATCGTCATGAAAATGCGCAACTTTTTCCTAATCCAACCGAGTTTGTATCTCTCAAGATAAGCAAGATACCCATGCTTAGCCTCAAAAAACGGACACCCTGTAATAAAGTAGTATACCTAATAATTGACAAATTAAAATGACAATTCTTGGACAAAACTTCCTACGGAGCACAGATCCCCGAACTGTCAAAGATGAATTATTATTTTTTCAATAGTTCAAGCCGAGGTTCAAGCTATTTTCATCTGAAGTGTCATGCTATAGTGTCTGGTCCTTGGTAGACGCCACGTTGGGCCGGCTTAGGTTTAAACCGATTTTTTCATCTCGAAACTCAAAATTATACATCGAGTGGACGATTTTTGTTAAAAATACAGTTCACTGTAATGGCCCCCGAAATATTTTTGGAAATGAACACTTTCAACAGTGAAAAAACTGGCAAAATTGTCACAGAAAAAAACAAGTTTTTTCAAGTTAACTTGTTCGAATTTGTTTTCATCAACATTTACACATCGGTTTCGAGTTCAGGAGATTAAATTTAGTCAGAAAAGATACCAAACTTATCGTGATCGGTTCTATATGGTCAGGAAAAAAATCCACCTAGCCGAGCTTTACCCTCCCCCCCTCCTCTACTATCCTCTTCAACAACAATCGTCACTTTTTATGCCAAAATGGTGTCAACGGGATACGATGCGTCGAATTACGAGGTATTTGTATCCAAGGGATTGATGGGTTTCATCCCCTCCATTTCAGGTTGCAATTTTTTACCTTCCCTCCAATAACTCAAAACCCTGGGGTGCGATTTTTGGCGAATTCAAATGTGTAGTAAGACACTCAATTCTGCGAACAGAATATTAAATATTCAAGACGTCCATATTTTTTCCGAGGGTGCAAATCATCTTTCTTGTACTAAAAGTAAAATTGCAGACTTATAGCTTGCCGAGCTTTCTTACAAAAAGGTGATTAAAACTTCAACCCCAAAAAATCCATCTCTCAAAGCCGCATCCACTATCCCACATAATAACGATGATGATAATTACTTTTTCAGAATCAAAAATCCCGAGAAGCTTCCGGTCCTTTTACACAAACCCAATTCCGATGACGATGACTAAAAAAAATCAACTTGTTGCACCCGCAACTGAATAACACACTACAACAGAAAATTAGCTCCCGGAATCGACCGTGCACCGCACCATCACACCAAAAAGCCCAAAGCGGACCTTTGACGGACGAACCGAAGAGATACCAAAGATGGAATTCCGACGGCGGACACGACGCGGTGTTAATAACTTCTTTGGGGGACTGCGGGGTCTCCGAGACCGTGTCGGTGTTTGAAAAAGGTGGCTAAATTACATTTTTGATTCGGCCTCTTTTTATTTTGATAGTATTTTCATTCATCTTCGGGGTCATTAATTTCCACTGGAATTTCAGGTAGCCAGCAAGCACCAGCCAGCAGCAGCGGCGAGCAGGCTGGCCCAGAGCAGCAAATTAATGGACGTCAAACACCATTTTTTTTTCTTTGTACCTATAGTCTACTAATATTGTATAAACTCAGCCAGGATTTTGGGTGAAGAGCTTCTAATAATGAAGTCAAGAAGGTCATGAGGGGATGTAATTTTAGTTGTCCGCCCTTTTTCACCTTTTAGGTAGAATATTGGAAATTTTAGATCAGTATAAAAAATATTGAATCTTCACCACTGCAACATTGAAGCCCAAAGGAGAATAAAGAAAGAAATAAAAGAAAACCTGTATCCTCTATCTAGTCCCGTCGATGAGTAAAACAGACTTTTTGAACGCTTTTTTTAATCCATTCCAAACTTCATTTTTACTCATACGTTGTAACAATAATTATTATTCTGATTTGAAATTCTTTATTTTCATTGATTCCACTTATTGAATGGCTCCCTTCCTTTCCCTTTTCTCCCACTCACATACTCTAGATAAATATGGGTTTAGTACCTACCTACCCGAGTACCTACCTGTTGTTGTGTCTGATTATAAATGGTTGCTCTCCGAATTCGAAATACTACTGCAAAATTGAAATTTGGGCAAAGAATCAGCTCTTAACAATAAATTATTATTATTATTACTATTATTATTATTATTGATTGTTGATTGTTAATAATAAATATTTTTAATTACAACAAAATAATCTGACGTGAAAATCGGGAGCCCACTCAACGGTTCACAGCGAAATCAGTCCACAGCTCAAACTTCCCACCGGAAGAAAGTCCACGACTCATTTATCCTCGAGTTCTCCCACCGCGAGGACATCCGCTGCTAAAACGATCCACCGGAAAAAAGTCCACCACGCTTTTATCCCCGAATTCTGACACCGCAAAGACATCCACTGCTCAAACAGTCCACCGGAAAAAGGTCCACCACACATTTATCCCCGAGTCTCCATGACGATAAATCATCCCACGGCTCAATGTTCTCCCGGAAAAAAGTCCACCGCTCATTCAGCCACTGTCATATGCCGCCTACACCCATAGACATTTCAAAACCAGTAGATGATCTGTTGAATGTATGTTTGGTTGCATATTTATATTAGCATGAAAAATAGCAGCAGTTTATTTCTTGTCCATAATATTACTCGACAATTGCTCGTTTTCTAAGAGTGAACAGTTGAAAGTTTGGAGATGCAAAGAGGTATAGGCTATCTGATTTCTACATTATTCTAGTGGGCTATGTTTCTGGTCGCCATCGGCCGATCGCAAACTTCATCTAGCTCTGCAATTTCTATGAGCGAAGTCACCTGACAGTAGATAAATGCGTGGTGGACCTTTTTCCAGTGGATCGTTTTAGCAGTGGATGTCTTCGCGGTGGTAGAGCTCGGGGATAAATGAGTCGTGGACTTCTCTCCGGTGGGATGTTTGAGCAGTGGCTATCTTCGCGGTGTCAGAGCTCGGGGATAAATGCGTTGTGGACATTTTTCCGGTGGATCGTTTCAGCAGTGGATGTTTTCGCGGTAGCAGAACTCGGGGATAAATGAGTCGTGGACCTTTTACCGGTGAGACGTTTGAGCCGTGGGCTGATTTCGCCGTGGAATGCTGAATATGGACCCGCACAATATTGAGTGATATGTCATTAAGAAGGCTTTGGAAAGTATCAATAGACAAGTGCAAAAATTTCCCGAAAATTTTCAGCGGTTTTCATTTTATGATAGAGAACAAAAACCTGGAAAAACACGTTTCCATGTATAAAATGAGAATCAATGAAAATTTTTTCAAACTGAAAACTGCATTTGATAGAGCACATCAAAACTGTCAGTATGATGTTTAACTCAATATGCAATAACTACAAACTACATATTTTGAAATTTTGAGATTTTCCGAAATGAAGATTTTGATGGATATAAAATTGAATTGCCTCAAAATTTTGAAATAAATAGCCATTGCATATTATGGAGTTACACATCGTACTGACCTTTTTATGAGTTCTATTAAATGCTGTTTCCAGTTACGAAATTCTCATTGATTCTCATTTTATACATAAAAACGTGTTTTTCAGATTTTTACATCTCTGACCCACCACCCAACGAGAAGGGGAAGAATTGTGACCGCGCTAAAAAAACACAACATTTTTTTGGACAGACAAAAACTAATGGGCATGGGAAACCATGTCTGTGTACCAAATTTCAAGTCGATCGGATAGACGTTGCGGCTGTTATCGTGGAAGATTACATACACTTACAGAAGGTTATCATAGCGCAAGAAGACCTTACAAGGTATATCACTAAGTCATTTTTAACAAAATACATGAGTACGATAAGACACACTTTGTAACACTCAAGTATGTACAAGTAGAACACTACAACAAACAATGGATAATAAATTCACATGTACTTCAAAAAAAGTGGAGTCATTGCACAAGATGGAGTCAAAATACAAAATTCAAAAATTCATTGACAGAATAAAAACATTTTTCAATCAACATGGTCTTTACGGCTCTTCTGAAGGTATGATACGTGACCATGCTTTTATATTCCTGAGGGAGATGATTATAAAGCCTGAGAGAGCTGACAATGGGCCTCCTCGCGACCTGCGTCAAGGCAAACCTGGTAGTGCAAGCGGTACACACATAAAAACACATCGATACTGCATTTTGGAGTCCAGTAACGAGATTTTGCATGGGCATACTTCATATCAAAACAAGCGATTTGACCCGCAGCACTCCATATTTCGTCCCTTAGGGGGCCCATGGGGGCCCTCCAAATTTTCAAGATGCAAGAACTTTCACATGACGATCATTGAGTATCGTCATGTATGTCATAAAAGAAGCTTACGGGTCTATTGAAAATATTTTCATCAATTGTCGTTGTGTCCGATTCATTCTTCACACTTGAAAAAAAAATTCTTTGGCAGAGGTCAAAAAAACTGTTTTTATTTTTTCTTCTATGCAAGGAGACGACAAATTCATATGTTCTGTTGCGTTCCCAACTAAATCGCATTCCCTGAACCTAATTATAAAGAAAATTTTCTTGTAATGGTATTTTTCAAAGAAGTGGTGACCTCTTCAGTACCTCTTTTCCAAGAGCATTTCTTTCTATGTCCCCACTGGATATCACTCGTAATTTTTGCAGGAATGGAGACCTCGAACTCTTTTCCTGGTGGTTGCGAAGCAACATGACTCTAAAACGCCCAAGGGAGCCCAAAAAAAAAAATTTCTGCTGAGCCGTCCAACTTACGATATTTTGATTTTATAGTAGGAGACGCGGACCAGTATTCAATCCAGGCTGCAGGCACAGGTGATTTGGTTTCAACAGAAAATATTCTTCCATGCCGTGTTTTATTGCAGTACAACAAAACGCAGAGTCGTTAGGTGTAAGTAGGTATATTTTCCGGTAGAACTTATTCGCCTAGACTAGATCTTATTCATTTGCGCATCTCCCCTACTACAAAATCAACATGCCAAAATATTGACGGCCCAGCAGAAAAAAAAAGTTTTAGGGCTCTCTTGTATGTTTTGAAGCCATGTTGCATGGAAATTACTAAGAAAAGAGATCAAGCTTCTCATATCAGCGAAAATTGACAGTCTTATCCACTAGGAACATTGAAAAAAATGCTGTTGAAAAAAGTGTACTGAAGAGGTCACCTCTTCTTGGGAAAATGATATGGCGAAAAAATTGTCTTCATATTTGGGCTTACGGAACGCGATTTAGTTGGGAACGCAACAAAACATAAAAATTTATCGTTTCCTTGCACAGCAGAAAAAATAAAAACAGTTTTTTTGACCTCTGTGAAAGAATTTTTTTTTCAAATGTGAAGAATGAATCGGACACGACGACATTTGATGAAAACATTTTCAATAGACCCGTAAGCTTCACTTATGACATACATGACGATACTCAATGATCATTTTGTGAAAGTTCATGCATCTTGAAAATTTGGAGGGCCCCCATTGGCCCCCTATGGGACGAAATATCGAGTGCTGCGGGTCAAATCGCTTGTCTTGGTATAAAGTACGCCCATGCAAAATCTCGTTACTGCACTCCAAAATGCGGTATGCTTTTGCGTACCGCTCCCACTATGGGAATTACCAGCTTGTCAGCATTTCTCGTCCGATAGCGGCTCACCTCACCCTGTTGCTGGAAGCGTCCAACATTTCTCCTCACAAAACAGACACATTCGAGAATGTAACAACAATATACATTGAGGATGCCATACTCTACAAAATATGGCCTACATGAAGTTCTACAAGGAAGTGACAGCATTCACACACCCATACATGTATACTGTATAGGCTGTCTGATTTCTTCATTATTCTAGTGGGCTGCGATTCAGGCCGCGATCGGCCGATGGCGACCAGAAACGCACAGCCCACTAGAATCATGTAGAAATGAGACAGCCTATATACAGACAGAGATCATTCTGGAAATGGTCTTAATCGTCGTAGGAGACCTCAACAAAACGGATATATCCGTCGAAATCTCGAACAAAAATTTGTAGCGCGTTCACAATACTTCCCCTCCTCGTTGGGGGTGGGTCGGGGAAGTGAAAACGATAGAAGAAATTCCTCGACTTCTACTTCTACTTTTTAGTTATGAAGGGTCAAAAGTGGCCCTTCAAAAACTCTTCTAGTTTCGTTATTTCAAAAGATTTGATTAAACTGTTGATGTCAGAATTGAGAGAAAAAAGCGGCAATTTCTAGGTGTGTCCTACATTTCTATACATTTACTATACAGGGTGAGTCATGAAGTGAAGAAATCTAATTTTCTTTCAAAAACTCCTCCCAAAAAATTTCCTTGGCAGTGGACGTGGTAGGAATAAACTGCAAATGATAAAAAGACAAACCACTTTGCAGGAACGTGACCAATGACTATGATCCTTCGATGGTGTTTTGTTAGTGCTTCGAAATTGGATTGTTACACACCTACCATCGGAAAGTTCACTCCCCAGCGAGTGAGATAATGAGGCAAGAAATGCAGCTACTTCGCTGTTTTATTTAATTAGTGCTTATTCGTTGATGCTTATTGATCCATTTATCATTTTGTGTGTTTGGTATCAGCAGGATCTTTGTGTGACACCAATCGATCCGTCCAAGAAACCTTGATGGATCTTGATTGACCAGAGTCCTTAGTTAATAGATCCGTTTTCTTTGATTATTTTTCGGGTCTTCATGGAGCCCTATGCTGCTCTGCCAAGGTTTTGCAATCGCAGTTAGAATGGTGAAATATGACGAAAACACTGGAAAAGCTTCAGTTTGCAGAAGAAGGACGTGGGAAAATGTTGATGTGTATGCCGAACAATAAGAAAGTGCGTCCTGGCTCAGTTATCCAAATTAATTCCGATGTGAACATTTTTACTTCATGCCAATATTTGATCTGGTCGCGGGACATAACCGTAAATCTCTCCACCACCGTTCTTGTGGAAAAATATCGCCTTCATGGTCATCATATAATTTTTTCAAGTCGCAACAAGAAAAACCAACACAGCTGGTGCACAGAGCATCAGCATAGCAGGCATCGGAAGGCGGTACCCATAAAGCGTCGATAATCCGAGTTATTCGGATTTTGTAAAAGTATAACACTTTTTTCGCCATCTAGAAAGAACTTATTGGCATTTTGTCGTGGGAAACGCCGTTTTTGAACGCGGACACAACAGCTTAATATTCGATGAGAACTTTATTCGATACTGTTTTACATAGAGTAGGTATACCTAGCTGTTGTACCTAGCAGCGTGACGACGGAAAGTCTTGTCCTGCGGGCTTCAGCTGAGTGCAATCAAAAGAAAGAACAACCAACAAGAAGAACGGAGAAAAACTTGAAGGCATTATCTCGCAGCCAGATGACTATTTTTTTTTACAATAATAACAATAAGCAACTAGGGCCCAAGAAGTGCGCACGATGATGGAAGAAAAGAAATTGGTGTTCTTCATTGAGAAAAGTGTAGGATCATCCTAGAAATTCACTCAACCACACATGTGATGGTGGATATAATGAATGTTAAATGAAAAACCGTGTAAAATTTTATTAGGATCATAACCGTTATGAATTATTATTTATAGTGCGTGAGTCAAGAACTGTGCTTCTTTTATCATTACCTCTGCCTTGTTGTTTCGCTAAGATTTTGTCGCATAAATTTTACTTGTGTTTTTCTGAATCGAGTTCTGAACCAACCGTCCGAGAGAGAGCTTTCTCCAAAGACCTGTCACTTCTGCAGACTTATTTCCAAGCTCATGTCACTTTTCGGATCCTTGTGTCACTTTTCTTTCCAGTCAAAAATCGTTATTATTTCGAGCCTACATCAACATAATAAGGCTATTATCACACACTTGTCAAATTTCTCGGCAAATAAAGTTTTAGCAAATATTTTTTTGGTCATTTAGGATTCTTATATGTTCCTGCACTCTATACATAATGGTTAACGATTACGTTTCACTCTGTATACAACGTGTGGTGTATATGCACTAGTAAAAAGAGATGTAAATGATATGTGCAGTTAGCAATGGTCGAGAGCAGCTCCCAGTCATTATGTATGGCTGTTCAGACAGGCGAAGCTAAATTAATTACGAGTTAATTAGCGTGGTAGAACCCACCCGTACTATACACCCATCTGAATTAATCATCAACATACGTGTCTGTGTGCATGCCTTGATCATTATTTGTTTTGTACTGACGATTATGTTAGTACCTACGCGTGTACTGAATACTTTTACTAGAATATTGTTGAATAAGTATAGGTAGAAGAGATAGCACTCTCCTTATAATAATAAGAAGATAATAGCTTTTTATGAGATATTTCTAAAGCTTAGTGTGGATTTGACTTGGTGCCAATTTTGGCATTGTCAAATGTCTTTTTCGTGGGAATGAAAGCATGCCGTTGTCAGTTGAGTTGTCACTTGCGTTGTCCTTATCAGCTGTCACTGTCATATAACCAACAAGCGTTGTAATTAACTTCTCTTCAGTTTTTGGCAAACAAAAAAGGATTCGTGTATCAGGTACCTACGTTGAAAAGGTCCCAAGTCTTCCAGTTCCAAGTCCCACTTCGCAACACAATTTCTTCTAGAATTCCTAGCTGACATAACGCATAGCGACAGTCGATTGAAATTCCATGGGCGGAAGTTATGACCTAGGCAGCTATGCTATGTTGTATGTGGCGCTATCTCTCGGTGATCAAATTCGAAATTCGCGAACACAACAAGTATTGCCCACACAACAGGATATTTAGAATTTGAAGAAATGTCGAGGGAAATGTCATTTTGTTGACATCTGCTGTATTCCGTACTGATGTAAAATTGACTAATTGCCCTCAAAAGGAATTATTGTCATTTGGGTTGGCATCGCTGACGGTGTTTCGGTGTTCAGACATCCTTGGTTTACACTAAGGATGTCTATAAAAACCGAATATCAAGCTTGGCCTGTGTTGATGCGAAAAGTTGAAGCCGAGATTTGACAATCCAGATGGGCAAAGTGTCAGATTGAGCTTCAAGATGGCGGGTTGAGCTTGCCTTCCAGCTATTTATTAGTAGGTATCTAAGTATTCGCGATTTTAACTACCGTTGGGGGCGCTGTAAACAAGATGGAGGATTGTAAGTTTTTCTGTCATTAGCCAATCTGTCACTGTCATGGCATTGTTATGGTGCGTCGTGTTTTGATCCCAGGTGTTTTGTTCACACATTCTCTGGTTCTCACTACTGTTTGCTCAGTCGTATGCCCGTATGGTGGTAAATTTTTGAAATCCAAGGGGCTGTCCGTGTAGTTCATTTCAAGTTGGTTCGTGTTGAACAAAAAAATGTGGGTGAATGCTTGAATAATGTAAGTGTACGTACTGTGTGTTTTTGTACAAAAGTTCAAGGTTTTCGAAATTCCAGAGACAGAGAGACTACTTGAATTTAAGTGCTGTCTTCGACTTTCTATTCGATGTTTCGTGGAAGAGGCGACCAAAGCCCTCAACAGTGTACATTTGAGTTTATGCGGAATTTGGGATTTGTGGTGAAACACTTGACCTAGAAGGCGAGAGGCAAGAAAGTTACTGCTCCAGGGCTCATTCTTACTGCATCAGAAAGTTTTTGAATGCTGGCCCGAAAGTTGTCAATTACGTCAACCTCCTCAACCTGTGTGTTATGAGCCGTGCGTTATTATAACGCACAGTTCATTCGGACCACGAAACAATACAAATTTAAACGAAGATTTAATCACAATTTCGAAAAACCGGCTTTCTATACCATCCTAACTCTGATTCACAAGCAAATCAACAATAATTCGCACCTACAGGACTGGCCTCAGTCATGTCGAAGGCCTTACCTCAGCGATGAGATGTATAAAAATAAAAGTCCTACATAATTTCCTTTCAACAACAGTAATTGTAAAGTTATGAATGAAATTCTCACCTACACTTATGAAGCAGAATAATTCTTTGACAGCTATGTAAATGTGACCACAAAAGATACAAGCGAATATGCCTCATGGGCATGAGGCTCAGTAGCGCACTCCCTTTTTGGAGGATTAGTGAACGCAAGATGTTAAGTAATTATAGGGTTCTACCGTCTTGGGCAAAAAATTCCAATATGGCGGCCAAAATATCGACAGAATCATGAAATTCGGCTAGAAAATCAGAATGATCGTACTAGACAAGGGTAAGTTTCAAGTTTAATGAAAATCGTTCCACTAATAAGAGATTTCAATATGGCGGCCAAGATGGCGGCAGAATTATGAAACTCAGCTTGAAAATAGGAATGATCGTACGAGACAAGCGTAACTCTCAAGTTTCCTCTAACTACACAGAAAGAAAAGATGATTTAAATTCTAAGTTTCCATTTATTTGACCACTTTTTATTTGAATCGAATAAAAAAGAGTTAGTTCGAATAAAATCTATTTGTATATATTATATCAGTGTTTTTGAGTCAATTATCAAGTTTGATTTAATCTGTGATAAATTATCGTTTCCCTCAAGAATGATGTTATTAAATGAAACAAATATATGTTCGATTTCAATAAATATCGGATTGTGTCCACTCACCTCCATCACAGAGAAAGAAAGATTTAGATTTGAAGCTCTCGTTTGTTTGATCATAGCTTATTTCCGTCAAAAAAAAGGAGTTTTGCATTAAATGAAACATATTCATTATCAATATCAGTCCCTTTGATTCAATTCCAAAATTATTTGATTGTAATTAGATGTATATTTAACTGTATAGTGACATTATTTGAGTCAAAAAAATGTTTGCTCAGATCTGATCTGATAAAAATTCATTTGATAAGAATAAATGTTTGTTTGAATCAAATAATACTTGGTATAGTCTCCCCCACCCCATTGCCCATCTTGTACGGACCTGCAACAGCAAATCAAAAGCTAGAGCCGGCAGTCATCCATACTTTTCCTTTGTTTTGTTATTGTCAGTGTCCCTTTGTTTTGTTCTTGTCAGTGTCTGTGGTCAGTGGTCAGTGACTTTTTGAGTGGGTGATATGGAGCAATTTCTGTCAAGCAACAAAATATGATACCTTTCTCAGAAGTATATCAGAAGGAATATCACATGACGACACAGTGGGCTTAGTGATGCTCCGAGAATTCAACAACGCCAAAAGGCACAGGGGGCTTACTAAAATTCGGAAAGCCACGAAATAAACACAAGAAAGCTCATCAGGTTTCCAATCGTCGCCCATCATAAAGGTACAAGAGGGCCCAATAGACCTCCGAAAGCTATATTTGCTTGATACAGTGATAATCAGCATTTTTCCTAAGTCAGTTTATTTTGTGATACTTTTAATGTACGTTCATTGTAAAAAATATTACGATGTTTCATGTTCTTTTGTGCATGTTCTCAAATTTCACTAGTTTGTAGTTTGTAATTGATAACGAAAAATTTGCTTGACATACATAATTATAATATTCTTAAATTTACTTCTTTATTTTAACGTAGTTTAAAGTGCTATAACCTTATAATGTTTGTATTGTTTGTTTTGTTCGTTCTTACATTTCAGTTGTTTACAACTTGTTATTATTCCCTATTGAATTACTTATTTTCAAGTACCGACATTGAAACTGTTGAGAATCAGTATTAAAATGAATAGTTTTGTTAAAGGCAGATCAATAAAAGTTTTGAATTAAACCAGCCATTGTTTCAGTTTTCAAAATAACATACGATTACATCAAATAAATTGAAATTAAAATCAACAAATAAAAGAAATAACGTCAAAAACACACCTTTATTGGAAGTTGCATTATTTGTTTGAAAGAAGAAAATAAATTTCAACTTCAAAAATACGATACTGATAAAAAGATAATATATTGTCTTGGACTGAATAAAATATAAGCACAATTCAAACAAATCTCATTCATTTCAAATAAACTTCACAATCAAGAATTCAAACATTTGGCATCTTCCAATCAAGAAAACATTTACTTCGACGTATTGAAACAACAAATTTATTTGACATGAAGCAAATTTATTTATCCCAAATGTATTTTTTTTTCTGTGTATAACTCCGCATATGTATTATGGTAAAATGATAAGATCGGGTACTTCCTCGCATGTGATAACCTTCGAGATCAGGCCGGCTTCTGAAATGCAGCATTCAACGATCAACGGCGATGCCACGTCACACTAAATTGTTATTATTGTCATTGTTTATTATTATTTCGTCGAGATTTTTCTTGGTTCGGGATACAAGGTCATGAGCTACCCAATGGAGTAAAATTTTTTTGCAAAAACCTTTTCGTCTAGGACTAGATGCTGTGACGGACGGACGGACGGACGGACGGACAAAGCGAGGACAAAAGCGCCTTCCCGTTTGGAGAAGTGCGCTAAAAATGGGGGTCCATTTAGAAATCTTGAGCTGCACCAGCCCTATCCAATACACCCAAATACTTTGAATCAAGTTAACATACTAAAATGTCAAAGTGACGGTTGGAATGTCACTAATTTCATTACTGGAGTTTCAATTTTCTCAGAAGGAGACGTTGTTAATAAATGAAGTCCCATACACCCCGGGCTGGGCTGAAATACATTTAAGTATTTTGTTTTTTGTATTGGAATACATTTGATCGAGAAGTATTTGTATTTTGTATTTTGGAATAGTTCAAGCAGCTAGTATTTTGTATTTTGTATTCAAAATAAATTTCTCGGAAAAGTATTTCGATTTTCAAAATACAAAATAGAAAATACATTTTTGTTTCCCACGCTCTGTAGTCTGTTGTGGCTGAGATTGTTCTCATATTGTTTTGGTAATACTTGGTACTTTACGCCATTGCCATTTTTTGCGTTCGCACACTATCTGGGATCGATATAATAAGCTCGACTGGATTTTTTACGTCGTACTGGGGGAGGGTTGCATCCTGTCGGCCACGAGATTAGTTCCATATGTCGGATGTCGGACACTTTTTTTGAAAAGCTGGTTGCCCCAAAGGAAATCAACATTTGTGATTGTAATGAATTGGGTTTGATACATTTCACCGACAACCAACTCACCGACTGGACATTTCACCGACCAGACATTTCACCCCGACACGCCGTTTCGCCGACAGGACATTTCACTGACTCGCCGATTCACTGACTGGACATTTCACCGACAAAACAATTCGCCGACACGCCATTTCACCGACAGGACATTTCACCGACACGCCGATTCACCGACATGACATTTCACCGACAGGACACTTCACCGACACGCCGTTTCACCGACAGGACATTTCACCGACACGCCTTTTCATCGACAGGACATTTCACCGACTCGCCGATTCACCGATAGGACATTTCACCGACAAGGCAACTCACCGACAGGGCATTTCACCGACAAGACAACTCACCGACAGGAAATTTGACTAACTCGCCGAATTTGCAAATTTTGCTTGAAAACGAGTTCCCAAAAAATGCTGCAAAATGTAGGTAACCATTATCGTGTTTGGTATTGGCGAATGCGAAAAAAAAAACTTCCTTTTTTGTGTAGGTTTCATGTTGTCACATTGACCCTGTACATTGCTAAAAGCTCAAACGTGGAAAACAGATTGTTGTCTGTATCTTTTTCCCGGAAAATTCGAGAAAAATGAAATTGGTATGATAAAATGCAAAAATTTATCATCAAATCTAGACCCCAACCAATCTGGATTCGGACGTACGGTTACGGAGTCAAAAATAAACTCCTCAACTAGCGGGTCTAAGAAAAGAAGATTGCTCGAGTCAAAAATTGACTTTATCTATGCAGTGAGTTCAAAAAGAAGAATGATACTGTAGTCAAAAATCAGTTCTTGATTTGGTAGGTCTGGAAAGAAGGATGATATTTGAGTCGAAAATAAACTCCATATCTAGTATGCCTAAGGATACTTGATGCAAAAATAGACCCCTCATACGAATAGTAGGTCTAAAAAGAAGGATGATACTTGAGTAAACAATGATCTTCTTATCTGGTGGGTCTGGAACGGAAGCAATGTTTGAATCAAAAACTCAAAAATAGGCTCTGTATATGGTGAGTCTAAAAAATAGCATGATAGTTACCTACTCGATCAAAAATAAACTCCTGAGCTAGCGAGTAGAAAAAGTGTTCTTGAATGTCAATACATAATCTATGTAGTGAGTTGGAAAAGAATAAGGATGGTACTTGAGTGGAAATCAGTTATTCATTTGGTGGGTCAGGGAAGAAGGATCATACTCTAGTTCGAAATAAACTCCATATTTGGTAGGCCTAAGAATACTTGACTCAAAAATTAAACTTTCATCTGGTGGCGCTAAAAAGAAGGATGATACTTGAGCAAGAAATAATCTTTTCTGGTGGGTCGAAGGTCTAAGTGTAGGAAGGATAAAACTTGAGTCTGATATGAATTCCTTATCTGGTGAGTCTCAAAAGAAGGATGATATACCTACTTGAATAGAAAATGAACTTCTTATCTGGTGGGTCTGATGATACATCGGATGATACATGCGTCAAAAATCGGTTTCTTATCTAATGGGTCCGAAAAAAATGATACTTGAGTCAAGAATACACTTCTCATTTTGTGGGTTTGAAAAAAAGAAGGATGCTTTAGTCAAAAATTCAGGAACTGACTGTGTATCTGGTGGTAATTAGGTACCACCTAATCACTAGACTTAAGTCAAAAAAGAAGGACGATACTCTAGTCAAAAATAAACTCCTCAGCTGGCGGGTCTGAAAACAAGAAGATAAGCAAAAAAAAATTTCCTCATCAGGTGGGTCTGAAAAGAAGGAAGTTACTTGAGTGGAAATTAGATTCTTATCTGGTTATCGAATACACTTTTGGCGCTGAACAGCAACCATGCTCGGAATCGCACCGGTACGGAATCGAGCATATCAATCTTTCAAATGTAGGTACCTATGGTCCAAAACTCAAAACGCTACAGTCCTGTCGGTGAAATGGCGTGTCGGTGAAATGTCCTGTCAGTGAAATGGCGTGTCGGTGAAATGTCCTGTCGGTGAAATGGCGTGTCGGTGGAATGTCCTGTCGGTGAAATGGCGTGTCGGTGAAATATCCTGTCGGTGAAATGGCGTGTCGGTGAAATATCCTGTCGGTGAATCGGCGATTCGGTGAAATGTCTTGTCGGTAAATCGGCGTGTCGGTGAAATGTCCAGTCGGTGAAGAGTCCTGTCGGTGAATCGGCGTGTCGGTGAAATGTCCAGTCGGCGAAACGGCGAGTCGATGAAATGTCCTGTCGGCGAATAGGCGATTCGGTGAGTTGGGTGTCGGTGAAATGTCCAGTCGGTGAGTTGATTGTCGGTGAAATGTCCGTATTCCGATGAATTGATGGATGAAGTTTATGAATGGGTTTGAATATGAAGTTTTTTTACTTTGTTTGTTTTATTTATCTTTGTAGGCATAATAATTGGCTTATTGTTGCGACTGAATCAATGAAGTGTTTCCATTGAAATACTTGCATTTTACGGTTTTTTCAATAAAATTGCTAAAATACGCATGTATTTTGTATTTTTTATTTCGAAATATTTAGGTATGGTATTTGTATTTTGGAATTTCTGGGTTTCCCAAAATACGTATTTTGTATTTCAAAGACATTTCAAGAAGTAGTTTGTATTTTGCATTTCGACTGTCTTGGATCGTGTATTTTGTATTTTGTATTTAAATACATTTTTCGAAGTATTTTGCCCAGCCCTGCATACACCTGCTGATGACCAAAACGTACCTTTCTCGGCTGGTAGCCGGGGCCTTAGGCCGCTATTGCCCTTCAAAGAATAAAAGAAATTGTTCGTGTCCTTTATTAGTGCCGGTTTTAGCCGGCTGACGAAAATACCCTGATAGCTTGATGGTGAAAGACGCTACCTCCGACCTTGCCTGCTGCAACAGGCGCGAGGCGTGTGTCCAGAGGGCGCGAGTCCGATTCCTCCAATTCTCCGACTTTTTTTTATGAAAAAGATCATTTTTATATTTTGAAAGCAATCTAAATTTAAAATACTGGTTTTTGATGGGATTTTTGATTTTTTGCGATAATTCGGTGTACCGCTCACTTGTAAGATGCTCAAGCATAACAACAGCCACAGGCAGGCTTGCTGAGAAAATAGCGGTATTTTTCGAGAAGGAATTGAAAATTGTGAAAAAAGTTAAATTTTTGAAAAATTTGAAATACGTACACATTTTCTTTATAAACCCATTTAAAATTACCCTTATTCCTGTAATTATTATTTATCCACTGGTTATTTATAAAATCTACGTTTACAGAAAAACACGAAAATGACGTCTTAATTTAAATGTAATTTTCTCCCGGTCGTAGGAAAAATAGTGTAGGTACATAACTTGCCGTAAAGTGTCTTACTTTCATTTGTGTGATTTCTGCACTCGGCTGCGCCTCGTGCATTAACTTACACACTCATGCGTGATGTATCACTTTCCGTACTTTTTACGTAATATACTATTTATTAACTCCCGTAAATTTCTTCATCTTCCGATGGAAGCGATACGTAAATACGGATGAAAGGGTAAATCGGCTGATCAGGCTGTTCGGCATCTCGTGAGTCTCGTCGCTCAGTCTTTTAAAGACTGCAAAAATAAAGAGGAGCAGTTCTTTATGATCTAAAAAAGACCTGGGGGGCCTTTATTTCTGGGAGGGAGCGATCACCAGTATCAATCACAGCCCTGGTTGTCTAGCAACTTCGCATGTGAACGGATCACATCCTTTCTAGAAATAGGGCCCCTGTGATTGTTTGAGTCGAAGGTATTGTGCGAAAAGCTGTCACTCTGTGGTGTCAAATGTATATGTGGTTGCATAATATGAATTCATTGTTATAATTCATTATATGCGTAGAGCCCTGTATTACCAACAATGGAAATGTCAATGTCACAATTGTCACACAGGGTGATGGGATGGCTTCTCTTCGTACCTTTTAACGTGTCGCATCTCCTATAAATCGTCAACTGATAATTAAATAAAATCACAGTTCACGAAAGCCATCTTGAGTTTAAATAAAGTCATATAACGTAGCGCAGTTGGAGTGAGAACTACAGAAACCATATTCTGAAGAATAAAGGAAGGAAGGAAGAGCCATATTTGGTCTCGTAATTGGTGATCCACGTGGTGTTCAAAGTAGTCCACATTAGGAAGCAGTATACAGTAAGACGATTGTTTTTTGATTGCCCAGCAAAACGGATGGGACCTCCTTTATATTAGCAGATACCTACCCCTAAGTACGCCGTCATTAAAAACCGCCAAACCATGGTTAGGAGAGGCTATACACAGAGAGGGGGTTTGTATATTTCATTGACCACCCTGGTATCCCAGAAGCCGTGAAATGTACGGTCAGTTAGTAATGTCAGTTATGTCTTATAGCTGTATTACACTACACAATTTTTTGAAAATCTGTCAATTAAACAATCAAGTTATTCAAGTTCATTGGTTTTTGACACTATTTTGGCAGATTGTTCAAGAAATTGTACAAGAAATGGTGTAGTGTAATCCAGCTATTCGGAAAGTTGTCAAATTTTGGAACCATCTTTAGTATTAATCAAGAGAAACCAAAGATAGATTTGACCGAGCATTTGACTGTTTTCGAGATATTCTGTAAAAACTTGAAAACTTTTGATTTTGAAAAATTAATTGTTAAATTTTTGTAGCGCATTATCCCCAAAAATTCACAATATCTGTCTGCCAGTCTGTCGTTACGTCCGTCCATCATAAAATCTTAGTCAAATCAAAATAGATGTGATATCTCCTCAGAACTTTTTGTTGTTATAGGAGAAGCCGTACCAGAGGAAGTCTTCTTCGATGGCGAGTCAATTTCGGAATAATCTTGGAGTATATACAGCCGAGGAAGTGAAGAAAATCGCACCCGGTTACCGAGGCAAGCCGCAAAATTTTGATCCTACGAAAGTAGGAAAGAAAACATTGAAAGCACCGTCTAAAGGAAGACCGATGCAAAATCTAAGCAATGAAAGATCCGAGGAGAGACCGGCACCGACCCACAAATCAACAAGACCATCGAAGCAACGGAATGAGTCAATCCTACCTGAAGCAATCTTTGGAGTTGACGTGAGTGTCTACGAAATTGCTTCACGACAAAGTTTCTCTGCTAGCTATCGCAAGATCGTAGACATAGCAGTTGATACGTACGACGCATTCCGGACGAACGAAAAGCATCTCGAACGAGTTGTCGCACGCGAGGAAATTGCATACTATGCTACAGCCATGCTTCACCTACGATTAATTGAAGTCAAAGCAAAGCAGGGAGTGACTAGTCTGAACAGTGCAGAAACGGATATTAGAGAAGCCGTCTGGGACGAAGAATTGATTGTACCGCAACCGCTAAGCGCGTACCTCTCAGAAATAGGAGCTTACAGCGACAAGATGGGCGAAGAGACGCCACTAGAAGCACCTCCGCTACCAACAACCGTCGTTCTAGGCTTTGGAGGGTATCACGCCGCTAGAGTGGATACTGACAACCACAACCTATTTGAGGAAGTGCCATCCCTTGGGATTGCAGGAGACATGGTGATGGCTCTGGCATCGCCAGACCCTGAGCTAAATCCAAATTTTCACATAGGTAAACCGGCTAATACAGAATTCACAACAAATCTAGTTGGAAACCTCTATCCAGTTGGTCCACGTAGACTAGAAATACGACAAAGGTTAGCTGGATTCGGGATTACAGCAGCGACATTCGATGAGTTCATACCCGGAACGAGGTTCAATCTAAAGTACATTAGATCGCTATCTGATATACTAAGTAGATTCGGAACCTTCAGAAACGACAAAGTGATTTTCAGAAATACAGGACTCACGGGCGGAGAGACTCAGGTCATCAAAACCAAACCCAGCGAGCCGGAGGACATCGGAAGATGGAATGAACGGAATGTGCAACCGACATCTGCGGCGACCAGCACAAGATCCCACATGGGAGCATCGTACTGCTTTGGTTTTCAACTGTATAAGGAAGACGGACCAGGAGCAGAGCGACACGAAAGAACAGCAAACTGGAGCTGCATAACGGGAACACCGCAACATCCATTCGCCATGCCAGATGATTGGTACGCCAATCGGAATGAGCGACGCGTCTTACCCCACAGTATAGGAACAGAGAGGTTCCGCGCAAGCTCAATGAGGCAAGACCTCAAACTTTCCGATGTCGTCAGGCGTATGATTAAAACTAGAGGTAGTACCGAGCCCTAAATAAACTGGTAGTTTTTGCAGAACTGCTTTTTGTGGGTAGTTTTGGCTCCGGGAACTCACTTTGTATTTACGGTACCTGAATAAACAAAATATCATCACAGGCATAATTAGTCTTTTCCGCACATCATAGGTAGCAATTCAACCAATAGATCTAGGTCAATTGCCTGAGCAGAATTGAAGATACAAATTTTCCATGCGAAGAAACATAATAAATGACATGATTGGATATAGTGCTTCTGTCAAGCACACGTGTCATTTTGTCATAATTGTTTGCAAATCGCAGTCATTGGCCGTGTTCGTAAGTCACAACAGTTGTGGAGCACTTCAACGCCATTGGCCAAAATTGAAATTTCGACGAATCGCGTGGAAGTGCTCCACAACTGTTGTGACTTACGAACGCGGCCATTGTATCCTGTCAAATTTATAAGTAGGATATTGAATCAGTATACAGGGTGTTTCAGCGATGGTATCAAAAAAAAATTAGCTGTGGGTAGATCCCGTGAAAATATGACGAAAACCTCCATACTATTTTGCAAAGTTCGGCCTGATGACGAAGTTACAGCCCTCCAAAGTTCACTTTTTTCGGATTTCAAAAATTTGTAGCTCAGGAACGTCTTGACGAAATTGACCTAAATTTACCATAGACTGTTTTGTCAAAACTATCTACCGACTTGTCAAATTTTGAAAGAATCCAGCCAGTGGCGTAGGAGTTACGAGGAGCAATAATTTAGAAGCATCCGAAGAAAAGTTGACTTAAGGTGATCCCTCATAATTTCTACGCTACTGGTTGAATTCTTTTACAATTTGGCAGGTTGATAGATAATGTTAAATCAGCTTATGCTGAATTTTAGCTGATTTTGTCAAAACGCTCCTGAGTACAAAATTTTGAAATCCGAAAAAAGTGAACTTTGATCTTCGTCATAAGACCGAACTTTGCAAAATTGTTTACAGGGTGTCCCGGAATTAGTGTTACAAAACTCACAGGGAGATAGAAAATTGAAAAACAAGGGGACTTTTGTCAATAAACATACCCTCCCAAACGTATAATAACGGAGATACAGGCCTTCAAAGTTGTTTTTTGAAAACAGTTTTTTTTTCATAACTCTTGAACCGTTTAACCGATTTTAGCCGATGATCGGGTTTTTTGGGATTAAGGAATGAAATTTGGCATAACGGTAGTCGAATAGAAGCTGAATAACATCATGACAAGAAACTTGAGGTTTAGCTAAACAGGGTGTGCAAATTTTTTTTTTGAACTTCGCAACTTTCAAAATGTCATAAGTCGTTTTTTTCAAATGAAACGCCCCATATTTTATCTCACCATTCGATAGCTTTCCTCTTCCTCTTTCATTTTTACTAGAAATACCCTACCCCTAAACTCCATAATTTCAGAGATAATCGATAATTTTGATAGAAATTGTCGTTTATTTGGATTTTTATGTTCTTAGTAGGTCCTGATACAGAAAATCATGTTTAAAAATAAACGCGCCTCTCAATTCGACAGTTTGAAGGTTTTTGAAGTCGAGAAAACCACTTTACTAAGCTCAATTTGAATTTTCTTTTTTCCATCGGGGAACGAATTTCTTTTTTGAGCATTCTCTTCAGATTGGAATTTAGCGCAGCTATTCAATAAAGAAAAAACTTGTTCTTAGCATCAAACCAAGCAAAATGTGTCAATCAGACATTTGTTGATGATCACTGTGGCCTGCCTGGCGTGAAAAATTCTAATAAGTAGCACTTTTTATCAAAATTATCGATTATCTCGGAAATTGGCTAATTTAGGGGTAGGGTACCCCTGGTAAAAATGAAAGAAGAGAAAAAAGCTGTCGAATAATTGAATAAAATAGGGGGCATTCTATTTGAAAAGAATGACTTATGCCATTTTGAAATTTGCGAAGTTGAAGAAAAGAAGAACACCTGTATCACTGATTCTGAAGTTTTTTGTCATGAAATTATTTACCTCCTATTTGACTATTGTTCTGCCAAATTTCATTCCTTGAATGCAAGAAACGAGGTTCCTACGATTTTTCAAAACAAAGCTTGAAATTACAAAAAATTTCAATTTTTAATTTTTAGTTGGTAGCACTGCCACAAATTGAAAAAACAAAAATATGCTTGTGATTGAGCTTAAAAAGCTAAACAAGAAAATGAAATCAAAAATGGGGCATTTCATTTAAAAAAATCTTTGTTTTTGCTATAGCGCAAAAATGGATCACCCTGTATAGTTTCAAATAATTTCACTGGTTAGAACTTTTTAAATCAATAATTTTATGTATTACACCTTTGTCTCTATCTCGTAAGGGAAGGGCGCTAAGAAAGCCCGACGCACTGTTGCAGGACCCTGTATACCGGGTGATCATTTGAAAACTATCCACCTGCAATAACTCCCGATTCCTAGTCAATATTTCTTTGAGCAAAAACAGGTCGATTTTTATATCGAGGGGGACATCTAAAACATACATTGGAAAATTTCTATGTTCAGCCCCCTCGCCCCACCTATCCCAAAAATAAAATTTCAAATTACACTACCTACCTTGCGATACATCAAATTGAAGAAAAATAAATTCTCTTTTTGAAAAAGATATTTTCAAAAATTTTAACTTTACCCCCCTTCTCCCTAAAAATTCTCTAAGTGTCCCTTTCAATATTCTGGACCCCTCAATTCTCTTCAGTTGATTCAGCATCATCCTGAATAGCATCTAAGGAGAGAATTTTCGGTGAAAAAAGTGCCACCAAAATTGACCCCATTGCTCTCCCCCACGTCAACTTCAAAATTTAACAAAATACCACCCATTTTATGATACATCAAATTAAAGGAAATTAAATTCTCTTTCTAAACCAATTTTTTTGAAATTTTCAATCCCTCCCCCATTTAATTGGACATTTGGAGTATTTTAGTGGGAAAACGGAGGGTCTAAAAATTTCGAAAAAATTGTGCCCAGGGAGAGAATTCAATTCCCTTTAATTTGATGTATCACAAAGTAGGTATTGTCATTTTAGATTTTTAAGGTGAGGAAGGGGGAGCGAAGGGGTGAATTTGGGTGGCACTTTTTCCATAGAAAATTTTCTCTTTCGATGCTGTGCAGGATGACGTTGACTGCATTGAAGAGAATTGAGAGGTCAAGAATATTTAATTGGACACTCGGAGAATTTAGGGGGGAAGAGAGGTGGAGTTATAAATTTTAGAAATATTTTTTCAGAAAGAGAATTTCATTCTGTTAAATTTGATGTATTGCAAAGTAGGTAGTGTCATTTGAAATTTCAAAGTTGGAGCAGGAGGGGGCGAGGGGGCTGAAGAGAGAAATTCGCTAATGTATGTTTTAGATGTCCCCTTTGATATAAAAATCGACCTGTTTTTGCTAGAAGACATTTCCACTGAGAATCGGGAGCTATTGCAGGTGGATAGTTTTCAAATGATCATCCGGTATAGGTATAAAATCAGTTAGCAAACAACGTTAGAACAGGTGTTCTTTTCGTATTTGTGTTATTGTTTCACAATAGATTCATAAAATTTTACATTATGCTAATGTGTAGATACTTATGTAAGTATACAGGATGTTACACTTTTTTGACAATATTTCAGGAGATAATAGAGCATCGAGAAATATGTATTTTCGCAAAAAATTGAAAAACTTTTTTTTTAATAATAAAAGATGAAGAAATGAAAATTGAACAAGTGAGTATGCCTTCACGTGCGTGAGTCTCAGTAGCGCATTTTCTCAAAGAGTCATATTGTGAACGTAAAGATATTTGGTTGAAGGGGAAACACCATTCCTTACCCACTTTCTTCACTCGAAACTCATTGTGATATTGTGTTATCAGAATGGGGTACTTGCCAATGAAATAGATTTGAATGAAAATTCTTTCACTCATCAATATATTTTTTTGATTGAGGGCGGGAGCTGGGAGCGGCGACTAATCAGCAGTAGTCTATTCTTTTCCATTTTCAGTCGGCTATCCATATAGCGAAAGAATTAGATCGCTATGTCTTCGGGTTCATGTTTTCCATTTATCTCTTACTTTGAGGGCAGCGTGTAGGGGTGGCAGCATTCTGCAAAGTAACTGTTGCACAGTTGGAGTTGAGAGTTTCTGAATGTTAAAGGAAATATGACAATCAATGAAAATTGTAAAAGTTGCATTTTTTTGTTTGGGGGCGGGAGCTGGAGGCGGCGACTAATCAAAAGTGGCCTATCTCTTCCCATTTTAGTCAACTATCTATATAGCGGACCAATTTAGTCGCTATGTCTTCAGGGTTATGTTTTACATCCATCTCTTACTTTGGGGGCGGCATGTGGGAGCGGCAGAGTTTGGCAAATAAATTCTTCCACAGTTTGAGTTGGGAGTTTCTGAATGTTTGAGGTAACAATAAAATGTAATTCAGTGGGAATTACTCAAAGTTGCACTTTTTCTCTTTTGGGGGTGGAAGTTGGAGGCGGCGCCATGTCAAAGGTAGCCTATTCTTTCCCATTTTTAGTTAGCTATCCATCCATATAGCGAAAGAAATAGATCGTTATGTCTTCGGGTTCATGTTTTTCATTCATCTCTTACTTTGAGGGCAGCGTGTGGGGGCGGCAGCATTCGGCAAAGTAACTGTTGCACAGTTTGAGTTGGGAGTTTCTAAATGTGAGGGAAATATGACAATCAGTGAAAATTGTGAAAGTTGCATGTTTTGTTTGTTTGGAGGCGGCAGCTGGAGGCGGCGGCTAATTAAAAGTGGCCTATATTTTTCCAATTTCAGTCAGCTATCAATATAGTGAAAGAATTAGATCGCTATGTCTTCGGGTTTATGTTTTTCATTCATCTCTTACTTTGAGGGCAGCGTGTGGGGGCGGCAGCATTCGGCAAAGTAACTGTTGCACAGTTTGAGTTGGGAGTTTCTAAATGTGAGGGAAATATGACAATCAGTGAAAATTGTGAAAGTTGCATGTTTTGTTTGTTTGGAGGCGGCAGCTGGAGACGGCGGCTAATTAAAAGTGGCCTATATTTTTCCAATTTCAGTCAGCTATCAATATAGTGAAAGAATTAGATCGCTATGTCTTCAGGTTCATGTTTTACATTTATCTCTCACTTTGGGGGCGGCGTGTGGGAGCGGCAGAGTTTGGCAAAGAAATTCTTGCACAGTTTGAGTCAAGAGTTTCTAAATGTTCGAGGTAACAGTATCAGCTAAATCAGTGAAAATTGTTGAAAGTTGCACTTTTTTTCTTTTGGGGGCGGAGGCTGGAGGCGGCGCCATATAAAAAGTAGCTTATCCTTTTCCATTTTTAGTCAGCTATCCATATAGCGAAAAACTTGGATCACTTTGTCTTTGGGTTCATGTTTTTCATTTATCTCTTACTTTGAGGGCGGCGTGTGGGAGCGGCAGCGTTCGGCTGAGCAAATGTTGCACAATTTGAGTTGGCAGTTCCTAAATGTTCAAGGGAACATCTCAATCAGTAACATTTGTGAAAGTTGCACTTTTTATCGTTTGGGGGCGGAATCTGGGGGCGGCGACTAACCAAAAGTAGCCTATCCTTTCCCATTTTTAATCAGCTATTCATATACCGAAAGAATCAGATCGCTATGTCTTCGGGTTTATGTTTTTCATTTTATTGCACTTTTTATCGTTTGGGGGCGGAATCTGGGGGCGGCGACTAACTAAAAGTAGCCTATCCTTTCCCATTTTTAGTCAGCTATTTATATACCGAAAGAATCAGATCGCTATGTCTTCGGGTTTATGTTTTTCATTTTAAAGTGATTGGGGGCGGTTTTTAGCAGTTTTTTCATGTCGGCGGCGCATATTGATGACGGAATGTTTCTTGGCTCACGTTTATAAGTGGCAACTATGTATTATTCAAAAAATGAGAACACCAGAGCATCAGGTCTGGTCGAGGGTCTGGTAGAAAGTGCAATATTATGTTATTTCAAGTTTATCGGGGGCGGTTTTATCTATGTTGGCGGCGCAATATAGACATCCAATATAGCCTAGCCCTCCTTTGGGAGTGGCAGCTATGTAACAGCGAAAAAATTAGAAAGCTAGGTCGTCTAGTTTGGGAGGAGTTCGAGGAACGGACGGACGGACAAAGCGGTTGCAATAGCGATTTTCATCAAGATGGAAAATGCGCAAAAAAACCAAAAGTCAACTTGACGTCCTGGACACTATTTACTATTGATCAGCGTTCACATCACATCGATATCTTTTTCCTGAGGGAGTTGATATCCCGGGTATAGACAGACAGACGGACGGGCGGACGGACGGGAAAAGTGGAACTTAAAGCGCCGTTTTCCCATTTTTTGAGACAGTGCGCTAAAAACCATTTTCAAAACTCAACTTTGGAAGCCTCTATCTCCTTTATAAAGCGTTTCCGATATTATTTTTTTCAAGATATAAATAGTTCACTAATTTTTTGATGCTCTACCACCTCCTGAAATATTGACAAAAAAAGTGTAACAGCCTGTATACAGGGTGTCCGTTTTTCGAGACTAAGCATGGGTATCTCGCTTATCTTGAGAGATACAAAGTCGGTTAAATTAGGAAAAAGTTGCGCATTTTCATGACAATCAATGATCCAAAAAGAAATTTGACGTATCGATTTTCGTTTTTGAGATATCGTGAAAAAGCAGGATTTTGAATTTTTGTTTTTATTCTTAATTCAACAAACGGTTGAAGGTGGCCTTTTCTAATCTAGACATTGTCAGGGCACTTTTTCAAGGGGAATCCAAAGCTGCCAAAATCTTCATTCTAGCTTTCAAAGCAACCGAGATACGACATTCAACTTTTTTCTCTAATAGGTGCCATATTGGATTTTGATATTTTTGAATACGGTATTCTTTTCTGGTTACAACGATGTGTCACATGTCATTATTGAATAAATGTTCAAGATTTACGTTTTTTTATTGTCGGTGCTGATTGTTTCCAAAGCACTCTTTGAAAAAAAAAATTTGCTCAAAAGCATAAATTTAACAGTGGCATGTGACACATCGTTGTAACTAGAAAAAAAAATTGTATTAAAAAATGTCAAAATCCAATATAGCGCCCATAAGAGAAAAAAAAGTTGAATGTCATATCTCGGTTGTTTTGGAAGCTAGAATGAAGATTTTGGCAACATTGAATTGCCCTTAGAAAAGTGTCTTCACAATGTTTTAATTAGAAAAGGCTACCTTCAACCGTTTTTCAAATAAAAAATAAAAACAAAAATTACAAATTTCTGTTTTTTCTCGATATCTCGAAAACTAAAACTGACAAGTCAAATATCTTCTTGGATCTTTGATCGTCATAAAAATTCGCAACTTTTTTCTATTTTAACCAACTCTGTATCTCTAAAGATAAGCGAGATACCCATGCTTAGCCTCGAAAAACGGACACCCTGTATACAGTATACTAATACTTACAGGTATCCCAGAATAAAGTGGCCAAATGTCTATAAAATCAGATAGCTTCTACCTATTTGGCAAAGCAACTCGCTCCGCTTGCTAACTTGGTTAGTTTGTCAAGTCTGGATGAAATCCACCGTTTGTATCTTTTTTGCTTAAAAGTTTTTTTAGAGCTTTCACATTGATTTAGTAGAATTATTCACCTACAATCAGTCCTCGATTCGTCTCACACGATTTTTTCCATCGAATCAAACTATCCATTGCGATTCAGTTCGACTACAGTAATCGATTCTCTGACAACATTTGGACATCCCTAGTTTAGGTACACAGAAAAGTTGAGAATGATAATAAATAGGTTTCTATTTTGATTGAGGCTAACATGCCGGCACATGTCGGCAGCGCCGGCAGCAAGTACCTGTAAAAATGAAAGTTTGTATACTTGATGGTAGAGGTCGCCCCCGTTAGTTAGACAGCAAAACAGCGGCTCGGCTACCGATTGAAGAAATAAATAAATTATTTTCTGATCGCAACAAATGACACTCTCGTAAGTTAAAATTCATCGATCAGATCAAATTTTTATTTATGATGAAATCTGAAGTACTCAAAACACGATGCAAGCGGTAAAAGAATACTAACATAACAGTTGAAAGCGAGCCTCACAACACATTCCCTTCTTCCATTCCCTGGGCGCCACTGGTCGCCCAGTAAAACGTTACACCGAGCGTTACAGCAAAGCGTTACACATCATCCTCGCATCAACCGGATTCACTCTCATCCACAGCCACAGAGCCCCTCATCTGTGGTTGTTGTGATCTAAGCGAGCGATAAGAAGTTTTACTTCAAAAAAAATTAAACCAAGCTCATCAACGCACATTAGACCTTGAGGGTTAAAATCATGTACTTACCTTATGACGTAAGTTTTGAGGCACCATTTCCCTGATGTCCATCATTATTTCTGAAACATTGGAATGTATTATTTTGAATGGTATTGTGAACACCCGTGGGACCGCAATGTATAAACTTCAAAAACTGACACCTGCAAAGAAACATCTGTCAAAATGTCACGTGTTTGCCAAACGACAAGCTTCAAATTGACACCCAAAAATCATTCCACTCATGTCAACGCAGGTAATTTGTAACGGGTCCAATCAACAGGTGTACCAAAACAAAACCATTATAATTAGACCAATATCCCTCGATTCCTAGAATATACGTAACGGAACTCTTAACGGCCCCATCGACATCAGCTCCACTATTCACGATTTCGATTAACTTGCGAACACAAAGTATGGAAAAATATCGAGTACACTAGGTCAATTTTTATGAAAATAAGAAATGATTTTTCAGAAATAAAAATTTTTAAATCAAGAAATTTGACATTCAATATATCCGAGACTATCAGCCCAGAAAGTATAATGTGCATATTGCTGAAATTGGAATTTTCATAATCTATTTAAATCTGCTAAAAAGGAGAGGGGTTCAATTTGAGTAAATGGCTGATGACGTCACAGCTTCAACAAACATGGAGGCAAATATGAAAATTTTACATCAAAATGTGCCGAATTGGAAAACAAAATCGACCTGTTCGAGGAACTTTTTGAGAAAAGAAATGCGACTTTTTTATTGAATTTATTCCATACTTTTGCCCCTCACTGACTCATTGTATAGTCTCAGCCTCGGTCTCAGCCTGATAACTTCATGATGTTGATGGTACGAATAAAAATTCAAAAAGCAATGTAATGCTTCAAATGCGTGAAAAATGGACACGTGGAACATGTTGAAGAGTTCATGATGACGCTAAATGCTCAGTTAGTACAAACATTGTTGAAATTAAACGCCTTTGAATGGCATTAAAATTTCGAAACGCCCATAACAACCTCAACACACAAAGCATAATTCTTCAAGGTCCTCCTGAATGGGTAGCCCGAGTCAAATCCCGATTTCACCCTGCTAAAGATCTTGTCATCATTTTATGGCTCCACGACTCAGCAGGCGTCCCTTCTGAAATTTACAGCCCCCTCATTTAAACCATAACTGTGCCTACATTTCATATGAAATCCAGAGGACATCAGAAGTGAAAGCTCGTATAAAAGCGATGGAAAAACACACCCGCAAAAGCAAAAAATCGGTCAAAGTCTCGTCGGTGGTTATAAAACTCAACCATTACGTGTCTCCTCTTGTCAGATAGCTATACAGAGATTAGGTAACATCCGAAATGTCGCAAATCATGATGGCTGTGTGGCAGGCGACGAGGTGAAAAATGAAATGAGAAAAAAAAAGTTGAAAACGGAAGAACCCTCACAATTAGCCAGTTCATTCACCGGAAATTGAAAACAAATGATAGGTGGCAATAGGGCCCAGTCAACCGCGACGTGGCGTTGTTTGTACACACCTTTATGGATTTTTAGAGGACAATGATTAATTATGGGGCTTTTTATTGTGCGGCTGAAGGTATAGAGTGTGTGTTATTCCATCAGCGCCACGGCACATCAAAGTTGTGTAATTATTTGGAAAATTTGAATTGTAAAGCTCGATGCTTATCGCACTAGCCATTGCAGGTTAATCGTTCGAAAAGGTGATGTTTTCATACAGCAGAGGAAGAAATTGGATGGGCTGTCCGTCTCTCGTATTTTCATGTTAAAGACGGAGTTGAATTGGTAAAATAAGTGTTGCGAAAAATCAATCCCTGTGGGTTTATTCCTTGACGGATTCTCACCATTTTGGTCTCTTTCGAAGGTTACAAGGATGTACTTTGGTCTGAGCCTATTGGCATTTCCAAAATCCAATTTTTTTTTTATTTCGCAACGTTTATTTTACCGGTTTAACTCAGAGTCATATTGGTGAGAAAAGCGTTGCAAAATCAATCCGTCTGGGTTTATTCCTTGGCGGATTCTTACCATTTTGGTCTCTTTCGAAAGCTACAAGGATGTACTTTGGCTTGAGCCCATCGGCATTTCCAAAATCCAAGAAAAAATTAAATTTTGACATTTGAAAAAATTATTTTTGGATTTTGGAAATGCCAATGAGCTCAAACCAAAGTACATCCTTGTAGCTTTCGAAAGAGAGCAAAATGGTAAAAATCCGTCAAGGAATAAATCCAGATGTATTGATTTCGCAATGCTTATTTTACCAATTCAACACCGTCCTTAAGGATGGAGTTAAATTGGTGAAATCAGCCGTTGCGAAATCAAGTGCTACGGGCTTATTCCTTCGACAAAAATCTATCATCCATGACTCTTTTGAAAGCTACGAGGATGTACTTTGGTTTGAGCCCATTGACATATCCAAAATTCAATTTTTTTTTGGAAATTTTGAATTTTGAAAAAAAAACTGGATTTTGTAAATGCCAATAGGCTCAAACCAAAGTACATCTCTGTAGCTTTTCAAAGAGAAATTCAACTCCGTCCTTCAGGATTTTATTACTGATCGTTTCAAAATGTTCGCGTTTGTAGTCTTTCCTTGCCTGTCTCTTGCCTACCTATGAGGTATCTACTGCAAAAAATTAGCCACATGCGAAACAAGCAGCTCTACGTAAAATTAAGCTCTCGTCGAAATCTTAGGTTGATAGTAGTAGGTACTTACTTACTTACACTAGGTATTATACACCCTGTATTATTTCCTCGATGAGTGTGTATTAGAACAGGATTCCAAAGTATTTCAGAATTCAATCGTAATGTTGAATGTTGATGAGGTCAGTCAAGAATAAATTCAAATACGATCGTCTTTCGAAAGATAGGTGGAAGTGTTCGCATCATGACATGGTAAGCACGCTGGTAGAGTGACGCGAATACCAAGCATTCCATACTTTACTATGCTATAGGAGTAGGAGTAGATCGGAATAATTAAAGGTGGTTAATCAAGGTAGAATTTGCATGTGATAGTTTTCAAAAAGATAAGAGATGCAAGTGTTCACATAATACAAACCCTTGAGAACAGGTGAGCGTATCAGTTGTTGTTCACAAGGAGCATCTTCTACGCCGGTGGGATGCGAACACTGATTACTTATTTCAGTAGAACTCTGCATAAGAAGTGAGTTAAATGTTTTAAATATTCTGTTAGTAGATTGATCGCTACGATAAAGTTCAATTGTACCACTTTTTGAATTTCTGACAAGTCTTAATGTATAGTGCTTTCGGAATTCCACTGTAGCACGCACGAGAAATGTCAAAACCAGAAACTTCGTCAAAGCACTCGAAGCTGTCAAAAGTTCAGCTAGGGTTCCTTATTTTCATTTCACCACCATGAGCTCTGTTTGTCTCACGTAGTACAAGAAAGATAGATTTCAACCTCGGAATAAATATGGACGTCCTGAAAATTTGATATTCTGTTCAGAATTGAATGCTCTACAACATATCCAAAATCGCCAAAAATCGCACCCGGGGGTTTTGAGTTATTGGAGGGGGGGTAAAAAATTGTAACTCAAAATGGAGGGGATGAAACTCGTCAATCAATTGGAAGCAAATACGTTATGATTCGACGCATCATATCCTGTTGATACCATTTTGGCACAAAAAGTGTCGATTACTGTTGAAGGGGGGTCGTGGGGGGGCGAAGCTCTGCTAGGTGATCCATTTTGTTTTTCGGGCCATGTAGAACCGATCACGACAAGTTTGGTATCTTTTCCGACTAAATTCAATCTCCTGAACTCGAGTCCGATGTGTAAATTTGGATGAAAACAAGTTTGAACAAGTTAACTTGAGAAAACTTGTTTTTTCTCTGACAAATTTGAAGAATTTTTTTTTCACTGCTAGAGGTATTCATCTTCCAAAAATTTTCAGGGGTCATTAGATTGAAGTGCATTTTCCACGAAAATCATCCACCCTATGTATAATTTTGTTTCCCGGGTTCAAAAAATCGATTTGAACATGAGCCGGCTCGGCGCGTCGTCTACTACTGACCAGAACACTACAGCATGCACCTTTAAATGAAAATAGCTCAAACTTTCGGAGAGATAACAACTCATCTTTGAAAATTTGATTATATGTGCAGAATTGAATTCTCTATAACATGAACAAAATCGCCATAAATCGCACTGCAGGATTTTGAGTTATTCGAGGAGAAGGATAACGTTTTCTCAAGATTCGTGCTCTATGAACTGTTACCTCTCCCCTCAAATAACTCAAAACCCAGCAGTGCGATTCATGACGGTTTTGTTTATGTTATAGAGAATTCAATTCTGCACAGATACTCAAATTTTCAAAGATGAGTTGTTATCTCTTCGAAAGTTTGAGCTATTTTCATTACAAGGTGCATGCTGTAGTGTTTTGGTCAGTAGTAGACGACGCGCCGAGCCGGCTCAGGTTCAAATTGATTTTTTGAACTCGAGAAACAAAATTATACATTGAGTGGATGATTTTCGTGAAGAATACACTTCAATCTAATGACCCCTGAAAATTTTTCGAAGATGAACACTTCTAACAGTAAAAAAGAAATTCGTCAAAATTGTCAAAGAAAAAACAAGTTTTTTCAAGTTTACTTGTTCAAACTTGTTTTTATCCAAATTTACAGATCGGATTCGAGTTCAGGAGATTGGATTTAGTGGGAAAAGATACCAAACTTGTTGTGATCGGTTCTACATGGCCAGAAAAACAAAATGGACCACCTAGCAGAGCTTCGCCCCCCCACGACCCCCCTTCAACAGTAATCGACACTTTTTGTGTCAAAATGGTATCAACGGGATATGATGCGTTCAATCATAACGTATCTGCTTCCAATGGATTGACGGGTTTCATCCCCTCCATTTTAAGTTGCAATTTTTCACCCCCCCTCCAATAACTCAAAACCCCCGGGTGCGATTTTTGGCGATTTTGGATATGTTGTAGAGCACTCAATTCTGAAGAGAATATCAAATTTTCAGGACGTCCATATTTTTTCCGAGGTTTTGCAGATTTTTATACTATTTTTCCTGTACTAACGCTTCGACAAGTGAAAGTCATGCAAGTTCACAAAATTATTTGTATCACTAGTCCAGAAATTGCACATTTGCATCTGCGTCTGCAATTGCATCGGCAACGGATCAATGCCGGACGGAGGAATGTAAACAAATGGTCTGCAATTTTTTACTCGGTTAAGTGTATCTAGCTCATATCTTGCTTGGTTCAAAAACAAATTATTCACACAAAAACTAATTACTGGATAATTAGAATTAAATGCCGATTTTATAACCAAATCTAACCACGTAGTTGTACCTACTTATTTTATTTTATCAGTCGTTCATAACACGCTCCAAAGAGTTTTGCTTATGGAATCACACAATCACAGCTCCATAAAATTACCTCAGAAGCCAAAAGAAAATATTAGAAAGAAACAGACAAGTACAAAGAAAGTAATTTACTCCTCTTTCATGGCGTGTTACTATAAATAAATTGTTAATCGATGAATATTCTTTGTCTGTAACCATCCTACTGCGCTGTTGCACTTCAATTTTAATAATCTTCCCTATTTGTTTTTTTTTTCTCTGTATAGCAAAAAAATAGTTTTCTACAAGCTATGTATCGATACCCATCTGCGAGTGACTCAAATAAATACATTTTCAGCTCCATTTTATATGGAGTGATGATACCACAACTTTTTATATTAGGATCGAACGTCAATATACACGATGCAATATATTGTGTGAGATAAACTAATTCCTTTACGCTTCAATTTAAAAGTGCTACTGGGTATACGATGGAAGGCCTCTAAAAAAATATCAAATTAAAATATAGCTATATCATGTTCATTGTGTGAATCACCAGGATCTCAAATGAGCGGCACATTATTGCTGATACGTTTGACTCTTCTGATACGTGATGGCCTGATGGCATACCTATACGAGGCGGCCATGAAAATGTGTGACACAATTTTCCGCTTTTAGTATAGGCACCGCAAAAAAATCACGCTTTGATTGAGCATGAAGTTTCCTCAGTGCAACTACACATACAGGAGGCATCGTAGCTAGCTACACGTAAATTTTTCGCTAGCTCTTCAATCTAATTTTTATGCGAGTATGGAGAATATTCTTCATATACATAGCAAATGCGGCATAATGTAAAGCTGGCAATAGTGCTCCTGTCACATATCATGTTGAGCTGTCAGAATAATGAACAGCATTATGAAGGGTACGTTGCTTTTCCTCGCCACATGACAAAACGAAAGCGTAATAATAATTGTTCACTTGTTCAGTCGTTTAAACATCAAAAATCATATTAAACGTCAATGCAAAAATGCAAAAATGCAAGCTTATCGGCCATGTCATTGTTACGTGAATATGCCGGTTTATTACACTAAAAAATGTCCAAAAATCCAGTATTCTACACCTTGCCAGTGCGAGCTTTATAAAAAGAAAAATGCAGTGAGAAGCATTGCGAAACTTATGACAAACATGTCAAAAAAGAAAATGACACTGATGACATAAAAGGTTCAACCATTTCACAGACAAGCTCGTGTTGCTAAGTTACGTAACATTCGACGAAGATTACATGATATGAATGCGGATCCTAATCGCTGAACAGTTTGCAGCTTCAGAGATTTGTTCCGCACTCCAGAAATGGAGTGCCGGGTCGCGCTCCCTTCAAAAAATAAATTGGATTTTTTTTAAGCCGCCTCTGACCAACCACACGCCACGTCTGGACCTTAGGTCGCTGCGATCTAGAGACGATAGTCGCGAAGCGAGCGTCGGAGCTACTTCATTTTTCATTGAGTCAACTCCACGAGAATGAAGAATAATGAGAATAAAAAACAAAACGCGCTCGTTTTACAGAAGCCGCCTGCTTTTGAAATTTCGACCGTCGTCAGCAAGCAACAACCGACGATCGGACGTCAGGTACGAAACATCCATCCATCCATCGGTCTATTTTGTAACAGAGAGGATGTAATTTTGTTCCCGATAATTGACTCAGAACCACCTCCGATGTGGGGGCCTTTGTATTCCACTATTATAGCATAGAATGCCGATCCAAGATTTTTGTGAGCGAAAAAATTTATGTTTTTAGAGAAATATATCCTCTCTACTCGTTGTACCTACGTACTTTACTTACATCCCTACCGTGAACAAAATACCCCTTTACTGGTGCCACCAAAATGCGGGATGGCGTATACATTATTTATTAAAATGAGATCTTCGAAATAATCGTCGTATTTGGAAAGTCTTTTTTCAGAAAGTTCTCCGGGATTCTCCCACTGAAATTTGGGTTCAGATATTGTCGTTGTTTCCGGTTTTATCAATTCCTTCTTCAGTGCAGCCTGACTATGGTCTGTTACTTCTCGGAAGGTCCTTCACAGCCCCTTGACGTCGAAAACGTCTGACCAAATCCAAAATTATTCCTACAGCAGGAGGATTCCACATCAATCTTGATCCGGGTCTACAACAGTGCATCTTACTACGATTAGCACTTAGGTATCAATTTTGTTGTTTGAATTAGTGAAACTGTGAAAACAAGGACATTACACCGCAAACTTCAGTCGAGAATTCCGAAAAACGTTCTAAAAAGAAGACTTTTCGAGTCAAAATACGGCTCTTATTTCGAAGATGTCATGTTTAGTATAGTTAGTAAATAAAACTCCCATGTTTCAGCTTTGAGTCACAAAAAGAATATTTTCGAAAATCATACAAAAAAAGTTTGAGCTATTTTAAATCGATCAGGAACTTATGCACCACCCTTAAAACCAAGTAATTCTTGTATGTACATAAGGTACTAAGTGCATGAAAACAGTACTTCTTCATATCGCGCAATGCCAGAACAGTCAAGATTATCAGTTATTTGTGACCCTTTCTGTATTCTGTATGAAAAATGGCTTGGCCACACTTCACAATACGTTCATTGTTCCGGTGGCGCATCCACCATCTGTCTAGGTGGGATCGTCGTATGGCTTACCGTTGAAGTCTCTCCTTACTCTGCATGTAATGTAGAAATATAATTTTCCAACGAATTCAATCGGTTCAAGATTTGTTAATTCTGCGTTATACCAGAGAACGCAGTCTTCATCATCAACTAATCAAAGGTCACTCACTGATCCTGGAGGTTTCAAAGTCGCAGTTCTCCGGATTCTACAGATTTTACTAATCAGGCTACTAATCAGGGTATGACCAAACTTCATGGACAAAAATGTAATGAAATTTTAGAGATCCTAAAATTTTATAATGGCCCTTCGCTCTCTACGAAAGGCCATTATATACAGGGCCACACAATACACAGTGTTTCACTACCTACTAGGTGGAAAGATAATATAATAATGTGATATTTCAGCTATCAGATCATTGTTCCACGCACTTGTTCGGTCCAAGATGGAATACTGCTGTGTAATTTGGTCTCCGATTAACAAAATCTACTCACCTATATCAAGTTGATTGAGAAAGTCCTTCGAAAATTTTCAAAATTTTTATTTTTCAAAATGCATGGTTATTACCCACCAAGACATTGTGAACAAAACTACTCATTGAATAATGTGAAGGAGAACTCTCTTCTATCTAGAAGAAATGTTAGGCATTTCATTTTTTTGCAAAAACTTTTGAAAGGAGATTTAGGTAGCCCGTCATTGTGGAGTGAAATAAAAATAAATATTCCTCGTATAGCAAGTCGGAGTTCATTAACATTTCATTTTAGCATTCCTAATACATTCCATCGCCTAAATTCACCCCTAATCACTTGTTTTAGGCTGTACAATTATTTTAGCGACGAAAATTTGGATTCTTCAGTCAAAATTTTACCGAAGCTACATTCAGAAGAAAAATAATTGAAAAGTATACATGATTTTTTTTCCTTGCTTTTTTTTCTGTTTGTTTAGTTTTCAATTAAGATAAGAATTGTCAAGTCACATAATAATCATTGTCCACTTTAGACAAAAATGTGTGTTGGAAAAAATAAACGTATTATTCTTATTATTATTATTATTATTGTTATTATTTTGAGGAGAGATTCTTCTCGCGGAAATTTAACAAATTCGATTAATTGAAAAATTAAACAGAAAATCCAAAATCTGATTTTTGAATTTGTTTCCCTGCTATATCTTCGAAACTGATCAGTTCGACCGAATTTTTTCACTCCATGACTCACCCTGTAGTAAATAAAAATCTAGTACACACCAAGTGGTTGATATTTTTTCTCATAATTCTGCCCCCAATAGTTTACTAAAATCATTTGATGTAACGGAACTAGAAGAGCTCGAAGGACAAACCTTCGACCGAGATTTTGACTCTTTATAACTACGAAAATAAGAGTCGAGGGATTTTTAGCGCACTTGAAAAATGGGAAAAAGGCGCTTTTAGCTTCACTTTGTCTGTCCGTCCGTCCGTCTGTACCCGGGATAACTCCTCAGGAAAAAAGATATCGATGTAGTGTGAACGCTTGTCAATAGTAAATATGTCCAGGATGTCAAATTGACTTTTGGTTTTTTGTTACTTTGCCGCCATCTTTGATCCGCCACTTTGAATTTTTCCAAAAGTGATGCGATTCGAATGAAATTTGCAGGCAATGTGAACCACATCGAGATCCATCCAATTCTTGACAATTGATGCCCCTCCGCCATCTTGTATTCTCCATATTGAACATGTTCAAAAGTGATAGAACTATAGGAGAAATATGCCTCGACGAAAAGAAATATCGATGTGGGGCAAAGCCAATCGAATGCGTACGTGTCCACCATATAAAGTTGACCAATGATTATTGTTACTTGGCCGCCATCTTTGATCCGTCATTTTGAATTTCTTTGAAAGTGGTCCAATTTGAGTGAAACTCGCAGGCGATGTGAACTTTATCAAAATACATCCGATATACAAATGATAATCTGCCGCCATCTTGGGCGCCATATTGAAATTTCTTATTAGTGGAACGATTTTCGTGGAGCATGGAACTTACCCTTGCTTCGTATATGATCATTCTTATTTTCCAGCTAAATATCAACATGTCTCCGGCATCTTGACCGCCATATTGAAATGTTTTATTAGTGGAACTATTTCCACTGCTTCCACTTTTAACTTGGAACTTGCCCTTGTCTATAGTACAATCATTGATTTTCCAGCCAAATTTCATGATTCTGCCGCTATTTTGGCCGCCATATTGAAATTTTTGCCCATAACGGTAGAACCCTAATTAACATCTTACGTTCACTAATCCTTCAAAAAGGAAGTGCGCTACTGAGCCTCATGCCCACGAGGCATTTTCGCTTGTTTCATTTGTATGGGCTTCGTAAAATATTCCATATACCATACCGTTGACGAAAATCATGATTTTTTAAGCACATTTTAGTTGGTATTTGTTAAATCTGGCTTGACTGGATAAGTAAATGTTTATTAAAAGAATTGTTTACAAAAGACAAGAGGCATAACGGTACATGTTCATCGCTCGACGGCTGCTCGGCGACTACTCCAACATGGAGCCGCTGTTACTGCGCACGCAAAAATAACGGAAGCAAGTTTTGATAATACTAAAGCGGAAAGTAACACTGTGTTATTGTAGAATACAAAATCCAACATTCCCTCTTATTCAAAATAACACTTAATGTTTAGCAAATTCAGAATGTTATAAAACAAATGTTTATTCAAAGGTTTGGTCAAAATGTCTGCTAATTGTTCTTTGGTTTCAACGTATGAAAGTTTGATTTCACCCCGAGACACCACATCACGAATAAAATGATACCGCACGTCTATGTGTTTGCTCCTTCTATGCAGCTCGGGATTTTTCGCTAACTTCATCGCTGATTGGTTGTCGACCATAATCATTATGGCTTCCTGTTGAAAATCCAACTCCTCCATGAAAGACTTGAGCCACAAAGCTTCTTTTGCACCCAAAGTCAACGAAATATACTCGGCCTCGGTAGACGACAAGGCGATGATACTTTGCCGCTGACTTGTCCAAGTTATTGGTCCATTTGCCATCATGAAGATGTAACCACTTGTGGACTTCCGTGTTTCCAGGCATCCAGCGTAGTCAGCATCCGTATATCCTGTTATCTTCACACCATTTGCGTTTCCATAAACTATCTTGAAGTCGATAGTTCCCTTTAGGTATCGCAGGATCTTCTTGACGGCTTCCCAGTGTTTAGAATTCCAGTCATTCAGGAACCGGCTTACTTGACTCACACTGTAGGTAATATCGGGACGAGAAACAGTCGATAAAAATATCAATGAACCGACGGCTTCCCGATAAGGTTGTTTTCTTGAGTATTCGGTTTCATCAGTGGTCGGCGACCGTAAATTGATACCTGGCTCAGCTGGGATGCTCGATGTTTTGGCGTCGCTCATGTTGAACTTTTGGATAATTTTGTTGATGTATCCTCTCTGGCTGACTGCGATCGTTTTCTTTTCGCGATCACGCACAATGTCTAGGCCAACAAATTGTGTTGCATCACCAACCGTTATTTCAAAGTCACTTTTCAAGTTCATGATCAAAACGTCAATTGCTCTTCGCGAGGATGATAATACCAAACCGTCATCAACATAAAGAGCCAAAAAAATAGTCTCATTCTCAAACTTTCCAATAAAAACGCATTGATCACTTTTGAATTGTTTAAAGTTATAAGTCTTTAGAAAACTTACGAATTTGTCGTTCCAGCAACGAGAGGCCTGTTTTAATCCGTAAAGGCTTTTTCTTAAGTTGCAGACATAATCGGGTTTTTCTTTATCTTCAAATCCAGGGGGTTGTCTCATGTAGATTGTCTCTTTCAATTCACCATAAAGAAACGCGGTTTGCACATCGAAATTTTTTATCATCAAGTCCTTTTCCGCGGCAAGGGCTAACAAAACACGAACTGAGTCATACCGTACCACGGGCGAAAAAGTTTCTTGGTAGTCTATACCGTGTTGTTGCGTAAATCCTTTCGCGACGAGCCGAGCTTTGTAACGGGTAACGTCACCTTCAGAGTCCGTTTTTACGCGATACACCCACTTGCAGTCAACAGTTTTTGCACCCGCGGGAAGAGGGATTAAATTCCAAGTTTCATTCTTGATGAGGGCTTCCATTTCTTGTTGCATTGCCAGCTGCCATTTTTCTTTTTCTTCACCATTGATAGCCATATTGTATGATTCTGGAGTTAGAATTGTACAATATATCGCTGCTCCGTAGTAATCCGGTCTTTGGATGTTGTTTCTGTCCCGCAGCTGACGTCTGTTTTCGAATTGAACAGGAGGTGGCACTTCTTCCTCTTCTGAAGCTGATTCGAAAATTTCTTCGTTTTCTTCATCATGATTTTGTTCTCCAGCGTGATTTTCGAGAATGGTTTCTTCGAAAAGTATCGGAAAAACTGCGATGTTTTCGTTTTCTTTGTCATCGATGATGAACGCTTGATTTTCGTTGAAATTTACATTGCATGAAATTTCAATTCTTCGCTTTACTGGATCCCATAGTCTGTAATTATTAGAATTCTCATGGTAGCCAACAAACATGAGCTTCCTGCTCTTTGGGTCAAATTTCTTTCGAAATTGTGGTGGGATGCACATATATGCGGTGCAACCAAAAATTTTTGTGTGCTTTATTTCGGGCTTTCTCCCATGCCACATTTCGAATGAACTTTTCTCTTGCTGGTGAATTGAGGCCATTCTATTCAGAATGTAAACAGCCGTGTTCACTGATTCACTCCAAAGTTCTTTCGGTGCATTTTTATTCAACAACATGCATCGAGCCGATTCGACGACGGTTCTCATCTCTCTTTCGGCAGCTCCGTTTTGTTGAGGGGTGTAAACGGCTGAACACTCATGTATTATTCCTTTTTGCGTCAAATATTGTTTGAAATCATTATTGATGTATTCAGTTCCATTATCGCTCCTCAGGATTTTGATCTGGTTGCCAGTTTGCCTCTGAACCAGTGCTTCGTACTCCTTGAATTTTGCGAAAGCTTCAGACTTGTGTTTCAGGAAGTAGACACTTCTATAGCTGCTCGCATCATCTTTGAACAAGATGAAGTATCGTGATCCACTCGGTGATTCAACATTCATGGGTCCGCATAAATCAGAATGAATCATTTCACCAACCTTATTTGTTCTTCTTAAAGCCGTTGGATGCGATTTTCGACTTTGTTTTCCAAACTGACATGCTTCGCAGAATTCTTCCTCATTGCAGTCTATTTTCAAATCACACAGTATATTATTTTTGGCAGCTTTCTTTATGGATTTGAAATTCACGTGACCGAGGCGCTCGTGCCATAATTTCAAAGATTGCTGATTGGCGACGTTGCACTCTAATTGTTGTTTGACGCGGAAGTTCATAATCCACAAATTGTTTTCCCGAAAACCGATACACGACACCTGCCCGTCTTTATCGCGAAATTCACAATTGTGTTTCAACGCGCGAAATGTGAACTGTTTATCGGTCATTTTTCCCACAGAAAACAAACTCCTGTTTAGTTGAGGGATGTATAGGACGTCTCGGATTTCACGGTCATGCCATTGACCTTGCACTTTAGCTTGAATTGTGATGCTACCAACTCCAACTGCCGAGATGATTTTGTCGTTCGCAATTTTTACAGAAATCGGTTCCTTTAAATCTTTCAATTCGTTGAACCATTCACGATGGTGAGTCATGTGGGCGCTGGCTCCAGAATCGCAAATCCACTTGTCTCTATCACTATCGGAGGTAGCTGAATACAGCAGTGAAATGTCGCTGACATATGCGGAATTAGAACCGGATTTTTCACTGTTGGGTGTGCCTTTTTGCACATCTGCAAGGCGTTTTCGACATTCACGAGACCAGTGGCCTTTTCGTTTACAGTAATTACAGCTGGTCTTCTTTTTGAGATCGGCGATTTTGCTGTTGCTATTTTTCTTTTCTTCAGGGCGTGATTGACTGTCGAGTTTCGCTTGAAGTGCTTGTACTTGCAATGCAAGACGCGATGTTTCATCGTCCTGGGTTGACATTCGAGTCTCTTCTTTCAGAAGGCGTGATGTAAGATTATCCAAATTTTGCATATTCGGCGCAACTGAATCCCATGCAGTTCGAAAATTGTTGTACTTCGGCGGTAAACTGTTGATAATCTTCGAGCAAATTGCGCTGTCGCTAAGGGTTTCTTTCACATCTTGAAGGTCCTTCACAATCGATTCTACTTTCGCCAAGTGGCCAGAGATGGCTTCTCCGCCGACCATGCGAAGTTCATAAAATCGTTGCCATATCAATTCCTTTGAAAGTTCAGTTTTCTGTTCATGTATCGTAACCAACTTTTTCCACATTTCTGCAGCTGTCTTGCAGTTGACGAGGGATTGTAGCATCTTGGGAATAAGTGTGGTTAGGAAAATGATTTGCGCTTTCTTGTCCTTGTCATTCCACGCGGTCCAGTCAGCCGATGCTTTATCATCAGGTTCAGTAGTTGTTCCGTCAACAATTGACATCAACTTTTCGGCATTGAACACGATGGAAACGCTGAATTTCCATAGCTGGAAGTTTGAGCCGTCAAACTTGACGATCTGTGCGAGATCGCTTCGCGACGCGGTAGCCATTTTCTTCAACTTTCGGTTACACACGCACGGGCACTTTTATCAGGCTGGTTACTGACTATTTTCATTGATCGTAGAGATCTAGGCCCATTACCTGTTAAATCTGGCTTGACTGGATAAGTAAATGTTTATTAAAAGAATTGTTTACAAAAGACAAGAGGCATAACGGTACATGTTCATCGCTCGACGGCTGCTCGGCGACTACTCCAACATGGAGCCGCTGTTACTGCGCACGCAAAAATAACGGAAGCAAGTTTTGATAATACTAAAGCGGAAAGTAACACTGTGTTATTGTAGAATACAAAATCCAACAGTATTCATAAGAATAAGGCTGATTTTTTAAACACGCTTTTTTCGGGAACGTTTTGCGGGAATGTGACCAGGTTTGTGTTGTTGTGAAGCAGTGTAGGTCTGGTTTAACCAGTGGAGGCGCCTGGACGTGTGAAAGAATTTCCGATTGCCAAGAACGACTTTATTTCACTTTCCCGGCCCACACCCACACCAACATGGAAGGGAAAGTATTGTAATCGTACAGAAAAAAGTTTTGAGAATTCGACAAATAGGTATATCCATTTTGAGGTCCCCAAGACGAATAACTCCATTTCCAAAATGAAGTCTGTCTATGTCTGTCTGTCATCTTTCACGATAACTGCCGAACCGTTAATCCGATCAACTTGAAATTTGGCATGCAGACATGGTTTTGCTGTGGAATGCGCCCATCAGTTTTCAACTGTCATCTGTCGAACAGAAGTGTCACTATCAACAAATAAGAGGAGCTATATCTCACGAAACCTGTCTTGCAATACGTCATTTCAAAACCCCTGAGGAACTGTATTGAGAGCAGTGAAAGTAACTCAGCTGTCATCTGCCAAATAATATAATCTATCCAATAGATTGGAACCAATTTTGGCAAGACGCAACACAACAAAATAGTCAAATCAAGTCTGAGGTTTCAGTTTCCCACCATTCTTCAGTGGGTGCCACACACCAAGCAACCACCAGCGTTATGAATTTTTAAAATTTCTTCTAGCCGTTGCCACCCGAGAGGGCCTGTCGCCTGTGTTTTGACCGATCGCTTTTGATGAAGGCCTCCACTTAAAAATTCATTCCTGCTCAAGGATCCATTTTTTTTTCAATTCCAACTAGTATAGAAAGAAGATTGGATTGGGCGTCGTGTATATAAGACCCATTTCCAAAATCGTCACGGCTTCGGTTTTCTGACGGTAATTTTTTCAAAATGAAATTTGCACATTTCGTGAATTTGAAAAAAATGCAGTGCAAACTTCAACATGCGGTGAGCCCCACGAAATATTCATTTCAGATGCAGGCATGCTGGGGAATGGAAGTTGGAGAAAAGATCGAATTAATATTTGGAAGAGAAGTTCTTGAAATCGGACCCACGTTTTTCGAGTTTTCCTCTCTGGAAATAGTGCATATTTTCCACCTTTTTTTTTCTGAACAAGTGGTAACTGGCTTTTGGTCATTTTCCAACAATTTTTTTCCCAGTTTCCTGAGAATTTCTCTGTTGAAGATTTAAAACCAAGGGTGATATAGGGTGATAGATCACTAGGGTGATATATCTGTGATTTGGTTCACTAAGGGCCGAAGTCCATTTACAAGTATTCAGTTTTTGCCACTGCGCGATTCCAGATATAGCGACGGTTGCCAAATGAAGTTTCAAGGTCACTGCGTTGTGGCGTCAGTACGGCCAGTTCAAAGTAGCCATGTTTTTGGCGCGAAAAACTTTTTTCAAACTTTGATTTCCATTTAAAAAAACGGATTTTTCTTTCAACATTTTTTTTTGTCGAACATTATTGTTAACAACGTTTTAGATGATATTATGCAATAATCGTCTTAAAATCAGATGCATGCAAGAACCCTATAACCATGATCGAAGAACCTAAGAAACGTAATCTAACATGGCCAAAAAAACTTCTTATAGAACTGAAGAACAGCTCTCTATTCTTAGAAACCTGTGTAGCTTCACAATTTCAACGAATTTCGTCTAAAATTTTCGAAAGATGGAAACCGCACAGACCGCATTTTGAATAAAGATCCTAAAAATGAGAGCCGGTCAACAAATCGGTGGTTCTTTGCTTCAAACTTGAAAAAAAAATCCATCAGCCAGACAATTGAAAATCGTGAGAAATATACATCCGAGCTCTTTACTAACAAAACAAATTGCCGGTTTCCATAGTCACTGCAGCATTAAAAAAATGTACAAAGCACCACAAAACAAGCCGAAGTCGACTTTTTGCTACCAGGAAAACCGACTGAGGACATTATTTAAAAATTTCATTACGCAACTCCACAAAACGGAGGCTATACCAAGCAACAACCACTATCGGGAGTATTATAAAACCCGACGGATGACAAGTCACAAAATCTCCAGAGGTTGGCATTATTATTTTGTTGTTATAATGGCGCACAACAATGGTGGATTTTTTCGAGCAGAGCGAAAGTTTTGGACTGTTAAACTAATTTAAATGTTTCCGCTCGACGGACTCGCCGCACACCGACGACCGAATTGTGAAATTCCCGCGTCTCTCTCTCTGTTGAA